>JAUNZO010001590.1:0-604919 GCA_031894775.1 Chloris gayana
ATGGTGCATTGCACGGAAGGATTTCGTGCTGGGCTTGTAAAGGGAAGCAGCCAACAATGGGATATTCTAGAGATCGTGATGTTTTAACATCAGCTCAAGATAAGGGGAAAAAACATGCTCTATATATATATCCTAAACCTGCCACTACCAGCAGCGGCCGAAACCCGCAGGCAGCTTCCCAGGCGAGTTCTCCCAGCTAGATTCACTATACAAAAGGAGATACAAGGCGGGTTCCTAATCATAATCATACGGTTTTGTTCTTTAATTATGATTCAGTATATAACAAGTAGTAGTATGTTGGATGGTTGGCATTGGTAGGATCAGCTCCTGCGCTGTCAGGTAACACGTCCGGAAATGGAGTGATCAACCGGAGCTCACGGTAACGCATCCGCATTGATGCAGTACACGGCTGGAGCTAGCAGAGCGATCGCCGCCTTGTTCCAGGAGGACAGCGAGCGGGCGTGCAACCGTGGCGGCGGCCGGAGGATAGGAGCAGGCTGTCGGTGCCGCAAGCAGAGATCCTTTTCTCTCGTGTCATCGAGTGACTTTGGTGGAGATCCGGACTCAGTTGCACCTGGAGAATAGGATCCCAATCGCCGAAAAATCAGTCAAAGAAGGCATGCATGTAATGTACTTACCAGAACGTAGCAACAGACTCAGTGGCTGCGGTAACTGCAGTCCGTTCGCCAAGGAGGAACGCGCTGAAGGATCAGCTGCAGTCAGTCACATACAGATCCCCTTTTCTCTCCAACGATCCCCAGCTTCTCTCTAACGATCGGCAGATAATACTGATCTCCTATAAATAAGTCCTCACGTGTGAGCACTGCCTTCGACGTATAGCAGCATCTCATCCAGTTGATCGGCCAGTTGCATCTCATATCTGAAACAAAGATGAATGCAAAACAGCAATCTACTCTCTGCTGCCTTCTCCTGGCAGTGCTCCTGCTAGGCGCAGTCCCGGGATCGAACGGTTTGTACCTATCTTCCATCGTTCTCTACTGTATTCTACTACCAGCTGATCAAGTTTTTTTATTCACATGTATATGCAGCCAGCAACTGCGGCGTGACGACTCCCTACATCCCCTTCTGCAAGGGCTGGATATGCAAGGTCGAGTGCTGGGGCGAGGCGAAGCTGTACAAGACGAAACTCACGGAAAGCAAGTGCAAGAGAGGAGGGATCAAGGGATGGTGCTACTGCAAGTTTTGTTAATGCTCTGCTCCTGTTTGTATTCTGCAAAAAAAAAGGTTGTTTTTTTTCAGTAGCATATCTTTTCTTTTTACATGTTATCGATCGGGTTAGTAATGTAAGATAGCTTGTTAAGTCTGCAGAATTGTCTATGCTCTTTTCGCACATTCTAGTGCCTATTTTTGCACGTGTTGAAATCTTTGGTTCAGTATACCATCAGCGTCTAGTTTCTTAACTGCTTCTTTTAATTATTTTTCTCGTTGACCAGGCGATGTAATTATCTAATATGTATGGGTTTTTAGATAGTTGGCAAATATTACAAGAAACCATAATAGGCTTCTATGAAGCTGAAACCAAGTACCCTGAGATTCATCCTAGTCAGTCTGAAGTAATTCACCTTTCGATGAAGATGCAGGAAATCAATATGCATGTAAACTACACGCGAACTTGTGATTGCATTTGAATATTTGTTACAGAGGATTCGATTTTCTTCTCCTCCTCTTAGGGTGCGTTTGGTTGAACGTCAAGGTTGGATGGGATCATGCTATCCATATTTTCTAGGACCGAATCATCTAACTCATTGTTGTTTGACTAGATATGTTCATCCATTATTTGTAACGACTGGAGAGTCGAGAAAACATTGAAGGAGAGTATTAAATCTTATTTGAAAATAATAGTAGTTAATCATACACTAATTAGCCTATTTTAATTTTTATAAACAATAATCTTGTTACAACAATTCATAATTATAATTAATACTAAAACATGCTAATTATTAATAATTATATTCTAATCCACGTGATTTTTGCACATTATTTAATATATTAATGCTTACTTATCCTAATCTCACAATAAAATATGCTTAGACATGTTGGATAGCCCTATTCGACCAAATTTCCCATTCATCCAACATCTTTGAAGCATAATCTCTAATCATGTCCAAGCCAATCCAAATCAATCCAGTACACAAACACACCCTTAGACTCTTAGCATTACATGAACAAGTATATATGAAATTCTTTGTCTGTCCTCGCAAAATGTTTGTTATAGAGGATTTGATTTTCTTCTGTTCCTGAGTTATACCGGTTCGGCGGTTCCTCATGGCATCATAAATGTTGGGCTGAAATCTAGCTTCCGTGGCCTCAGTCTAGTCTGATCCAGTAATGGCCCAACTACAGTAAGCCCTGCATCACGCAATATCGAAACAAGAAAAGGAGAAAGACAAGTAAACCCGTGCAATTATTTCTCCCAAAAAAAAAGTGAACCCGTGCAACTAATCATAAATATAAAAACAATTGTTACGCTCACGAGGCCGGAGCAAGGTTCAAAAAACCACCAGAGCCGCTCCGACTTTTTTTTTTTCTGAGTCAAGCCGCTCCGCTCCGACTTGGAACCGGGGAAACCGAACAGTTAACCAGACTGGTTTGCTATAGTGCATAGCTAAGGTTTACCAGGATAACCGGTCAGTTTCTACCGGTTATGAAACCTGGTCAGGAGACATAATGAAAGCCGTAAATTCTCAAACTATCAAGAGGCACTTCATCCTAATAGCCAACTTTACCCTGTTTTCTGCAACGAACACACCTCTGAAAGAATATGTATGAGTTTCATTTGTCAATTTTGAAGGGTACAACAAACTGCTCAAGTGTGGATCTTACTACAGTCTACAGGAAACCCCAAAAATCTTACAAAACAGCAGCTGATCAAGTTGTAGCTCCTCCATGGTAAACTCGTGGCTGTCCTTTGCTTCAGTGGACAGTTGGACCGAGCTGGTCCTCAGTAACCTTGTCACTAACGATAAAACAATATACAGAAGCAGAGAAATGAACTACAGAATAAACAGAATAAATGAAATTACAACAACGGAAGGCCCCCAGAAAACACAAAACTATGGCTTGTCTACACCTTGTCCTCGTGACCACAAATTGCATGTGAACTACAACCTATATGTTTATACCAACTCCATCAAAAGTGGGTCTCCAATGGCCATTAACCGAATCACCTTTATAAAGTCAATCTCATTCATGACCTTCACTGGGAAAACAGCAGGTGCTTGAGCTGTATAAATACTCGAGAATGTTTCATTAGCTGCCAAGTTGGTCTTGAATACTGTTCCAGCCAGAGCATCAGAGTCAAAATTTTGTGGCGAGTCCATCGCCAAGAAGAACATTGGCACTGCGACCTTGTGGTGCAAATCCAAATCACCAACAAGACCCACAAGATCACCAAAGTCCTCAACAAACCTCCGGGGCACATAGAACAACTCACTGCCACAGAATGCAATCTTATCTTCGCTCATGCTTTCCTTATAGTTTGTCTGGAAATGAACCGGAGAATTGCCAACAACCTGCTTGACCATCGCACCTTGCTTTACAAACCATTGCTCTTTATTGCTCTCCAATGGAACAGTAACCCAAGAGTGTGCAATCTGAAACATGAAAAGATGGAATATGAATCCTACTGTATCATTTGTATTGATTTATCAAAGAGACAAGACAGAGCATACAAACCTTATTTGTAATCCATAGTTTCTCCTTGTCGGCTTGCAGCAGGTTCCAATAGTTAAGGATCATGTGGTCTTGGAGGAAGAGAAATCCATCCGCACCACTATATCTTGCAAACACCTTGGGGAGATACCTGGTGAATAAATGTAATCATGATTAGAAAAAGTTGCCTTGAGACAATGTTGTATACTTACCCAGAAAACAATTCAATATTAATTGCCAAAAATCTCTCATTGTCCCATTTAGGCTCACCCCACAAAGAAACAATATAGAACCGCTACTTAACTAATCATGATAAATGTCTCCCAAAACAAAAGGTTAATAACGAATACGAACTACAGAAATTGATAGCATTATGTTTTATTAACTTTGATATACTAACTTACAGATTGCAGATAAACTCAATTCCATAGAGACAAACTGATTAAAGCAAAGAGACTAGGCTTCTGAATCATCACAAAATTATAAATATGTCAAACAAAAGGAAAGACAACTGCCAATATCCTAAAAGTACAAATGTCAAAAGTTTCCCAAAACCTGCCCATGGCTTCATATACAGCTACTACCTAGTGTGATGATATTTATCAGCTAAATGCCAAAGGGCAGGGGTAGGATGATTTTACAAACAGTTTCCATTTCATGCTGATTGTAGACTAACCAATCGAGTGACCTGTCTTTATTATAATATCGACCAGATCATAGAAGAAGAAGAAGATGCAGCACACTGATAGCTAAATTCCTATAACTTAGTGAAGTTTTGTTCCGCAAACCCTCAAACTTAACCTTCACTCATGTTTCAGGTGCATCCATGTCACAATTAGTATATTAATGCCACCACATAGGTAAAGTAAAGTATTAATGTGAAACATGCAAGAATGATGAAAAAAGTGGAAGCAAGTGTTCTGAATTGTAGATGTTTATTGGTAAAAATGAGAAAGTTTTTTCATTGCCTAAACATTGTATCAGGTATAAAATCACAGACAGAGCTATAGCTACTCCTCTCATATGTCAAGTGATAGGTACAAGTTTAGGATGTGGTTGGATCCAATGACATAATGCTACATTTTGTTCCCTAAGCAAATCATAGGTCAAATCAGCGAAGGAGATTTAACGATATAAATAAATCATATGACAAATCAAACCAAGCAAGTCTATTAGCTGATAGCCTGGCTCAAAACATAAAGGTAAGAAGATCCATGAGTAAAACATCTACATTTACATAGGGCATCTGCCATCATTTATTTATTTCATATTAGGCTACTTAAAAGAGTCCCAGAAGACATCTTTCTAATGTGGAGATGTCTATTTATGAAATCTTTTAAAAAAACTTATATGCTAATGTCTCGGGAAACTCATATGTTAAGAGTTCACAAAAGGTGACACCTTAAGCAATTGGTTAAGATATTACAATACCATTAGTCTAGGTAAGATAAGGTAAAGCGTCAAAAAATAAACTAAAATATTTAACATGTAAGCAGTTCTATTTTCGATCAACTGGAAGTCAGCCTTAGAACAGTTATAAACAACAAAGTCATTAGAGGTAGTAACACTCACTTGTAAGCGTGTGACAGCGCACAACGTTCAACAGCAAGCTCTGCATTGCTATGCTCAGCAAGAATGATAACTGTCTTGAAAATTCTTCCATAAAGGAGCCTCCACTCCAGTGCTGTGCGATCCACAGGCCCACTAACGTGCATGATCATCACAACATTCCCAAAGTTCTTTCTCCACTTAATAAGATTTCCAATCTCATAGTTCACGGTGCCAATCTCATCAACCCCAAGGTGCACAGACGGCAGCTTTTTTGGCACAAACTCCTTCATGTCACCCTCTCCAATTGTTGCCCGCTGCCTGTCAATCTCCAATGACATGAGCCGAGGCTGCCGATACCCCACAGCGAGCAGGTCCTGCAGCCAGGCAGCAGTTAATCTCACATCTTGTTCTGTCCAGAACCCTTCCTCAGCCATGGCATAGCTCAGATCGAGAATCTTCTCAAACAGAGTCCTCTTGTTCGACCTCCACTCGTTCAGGAACTTGATCAAACGGCCAACATTGACGTGCAGATCCTTCTCTTCCGCAAATGGGTATGCCTGGACATGATCCTTCCTGTAGATAGTCGGAGGATAGAAAGCCACATACCCACCGATCTCCCACAAGATCCGCTGAGCCCAGTACCCACGGATCACATCTGCCGCCATCGAGCTCACTGACACTGGCATCATGAGCCCCCAGAAAGCTGGAGAGTGGAACAATGTATTGAACGAGTTCACCGGCGCCATCATGCCCTGTGGTAGTGCCACCTTTGGGGCTTCAGCATCGAACCTCAGATCAAATGCCGAAGTCGGTGGCTTTCTAGTGAAGTAGAACACAGCATCGACATCGGGCAGCCCGTCCGACAACCCCTGCTGAATGAACTGCCTACCACTGAAAACCTCAGTGTAGAACGCCTCATGGGCCACCTCCCCAACCTTATCCAGTGGCAGCCCCCTTGGCCAAACTGAGCGCTGCCCGAAGTGCACGTAGGGGTTCACCACCGTGCGGTTGGGATCCGCGTGGCTGTACTGGAGCAGCACGGGGTGGTTGGTGACGCCAGATCCCAGGTCCACATCGAAATGCTTCCCCAGATCGTTCCCGGGCACCTCGGCGCGGTCGTCGGCGTCGAAGATCACCTTGGCCCCGTGCTGGATGGCGAAGAGGTAGCCCGCCGTCTTGCGGACGTGCGAGCCGTAGGGCAGGAAGTCGATGGAGCGGTAGCCGAGCTGCGCCTGCAGCTCGAGGGAGAGGAAGATGGCGCCCTTTAGCTCCCACCCGGCGGGCGTGTGCGAGTCCCCGACGGCGAGGAGCTGCCACCCCTTGACGCGCGCGAGCGCGGCCAGGGCCGCGGTCGGCGGGGTCGAGACGGCGACGACGATCCACCGCTCGGCGCGGAACGACGCGAAAGGGACGCCCGCCGCGATCGCGAGCGGCGGGACCTTAGACCAGGCGATGTCCGGGTAGGGCAGTTTGGCCGGGCCGCCTGAATGTGAGGAGGAGCGGTCGAGGCAGAGCAGCGCGGCGGCGTCGGGCGCCGCGCCGCGGAGGAGGAAGACGGCGGCGGCGGAGGCGACCGCGAAGAGGAGCAGCAGCAGCTTGGAGGAGTGCTCGGAGGCCCAGGTGGCGAAATCGAGGTTCTTGGCGAAGGGCCGCGGGTGCCGGCGGTCCGCCCCCGGTGCGCCGCGCGGGGAGGAGGGCTTGCCGCCGCCGCCGCCCGCGACGGCGGCGTGCGGGGACGGGCGGTCCTGGACCAGCATGTCCTCCTACCCCTGTTGGGCCTCGCTCGGCGGAGTGGAGCGGATCTGGGTGCGGGGTGTGGTGTTTCGGTTGGGGAATTCGGGGGAAAGGCGCGAGATTTGGGGTGGTTGAGCACTTGAGCTGCTGTGCGGTGGGCGCCGACAGACAGCGCGGAGGTGGAGGACGGGAGATCGGTGTCGCGGTGGGGTGGGGCGTCGCGATCGGCGCGGGGATTTGAGGCGCCGGCGCGGCGGGTGTCGGTCGGGGGAAGGGGAGTGGAGTGTGCGTTACTCCAAGCCCAAGCAGGAGAGTGCAGTGGGTGGAGCGGAGCAGCGGTTGGTGGGAGGGAGCTCGCGCGCGGCGTGGGGAAGCGGGGAGTCCACCGCGGCGTGGAAGCGGGAGGACGAGAAGGTACTTCTTCTTGGCGCCGGTGCGGGGGTGTTGTTGTTGGCTTGAGCATTTTTTGTTGTTTTTCTGATTCTCCAATAGTTATTATTTGTGTTTTTGTTTAATAGAAAACGAAATGAGCTGGCTCTGGATCGTCAGTTATAGAAAGGTTGCACCGTCGGTTTCCACTTGCACATGGGAGTACGGAACAGTATTTTACAGATTAGCGTGGATCGAGGTGCTGGAGCTGGATGACTTTGAGCCACTTGCATAGTCAATTGTCACCAACGTTGGTAATGTTAAAAATGTGTTTGCCCTCTTGCATCGGTGCATTGTTTGTTTTGAACTAAAAAAAGTGGGGCAATCTATAGTAAACACAGCCCGCATTGTGCTGTTTTGTTTCTAATCTAACTTTGTTTCGTTTTTTAATGTTTCAACACATACACGGTTTATTAGGCTCAGATTATTACTATGGGTTCTTAGACATGAGAACAAATTCCTGTGATGTCATTTTGTCACTCAAAAGTAGATTTATCCTCTTCCGTGTGGTCTTTGTAATGAACAATTTGATCAAGCGAGTGGGTGGGCAACTTTGAATTGGATAAAAAAGATGCATATGCATCTTTTAAGTTATTTCCTCGATGCAACTCGCTCAAACACATTATAGTTTCAATGAATCATAATATCCGTATTCTATACTCCCTCCTTTACTAAATTATTGTCGCCATTGACTTTTTCAGTGACGTTTGACCATTCGTCTTATTCAAAAAATTTCTTTAAATACAAAAAGTAATATGCTACATTTCAAGTTTCTTTAGTGATAAAATATATTCCAACAAAATATATGACATTTGTTAAACTTTATTTGAATAAGATAAATGGTCAAACTTAACAAAAAAGTCAACGACGACAACAATTTAATAAGGGAGTAGTACTTCTCTTCTTATTCTCTCAATATCCCAAGCATATGTGACGAGGTTACAATAAATTCAATAATATCGAGTGGCTAGCTAGGATGCTCAAATCACATAATGATTTCGTCGGACAAGGAATGAGACAACAAAACCAAATGGTGGCACACGTAAAACACAACAGTGTTTCTGTTACACCACCAGGATTTCTTCAAGTATACTTCAGATATAAGCTAAGTTCAACAACTGCATTTCTAGTTAGCTGCATGTTTGTGAATTAAATGCAGTTCGTACTTCAGGTTCTTCCTTGTACTCAACGTGCATGTAGCTTGAATATAATCAGCTGCATCAGTACCAAATTGGAACCAAGGATCCAACCGGAGGAACCCAATCATAAATGTTGGTGACTATGCGTTGAGAAATGGACAATCTAATACAAGCAACTGGTCACCGCAAGATATATGACCCATGAGCTACCTGTTAGTACTTAGTAGACCAATGCTTGCTGATACGAAATCTAGAATTGTGACGTGCAGGAAACAGCTTTATGATAATGCTGAGACCCTCCATTATTACCAATAACTACACCAATATAGACCATAAGGCTGCTCCATCTACGGAAAACGAAAAAGAAAAAAGGGGGAATCAGGAGCAAATCATGAGCTACGTGGAATCGCAGTTGGTCCCCCGCGAAACAGACAATTACAGTCCTCGATGTTTCCATTTATTTTTCCCACGATGTAAATTTGAAGGTCATTTTTTCAAAAAAATATATATTGGCTTTTGTACTTCAACTCCTTATATACCTTCTCCTTGTAGCTCGTGATAGGGGGAGTACTACTTATACTTTCTAACACGGCATACAACACTTTTTTTCATTTTGCATTTGCTTGATTGCATAGGCGAAGCTCGTGGCTTGATTTGGATTGTTCTGAAAGGTCCCCCGCACGGCACTCTCCACTCCAGTAGTGTATACAGTTCAGTCCGGTCGGGTCCGTTATTCTATCCTTTCTGAACGGTCAAACCAATTCGAAATCCTTAGGACATGTACAATGAGCTGAGGCCCCGTTCGTTTTCACCCTCTAAAATTTATATACTTGTCACATCAAAGGGAATCTTACTATTTAGTAGTATTTTTATTAATTTAATAACAAAACCTATGTCGCGACTCCCTCTAATTTGCGAGACGAATCTAATGATCCTAATTAATCTATGTTTAGCTACGGTGATGCTACGAGTAAACATCTTCCAATAACACTATAATTACCCTCGTTGGATTCAGTCTCGTGAATTAGATAGGGAGTCTGCAATTAGTTTCGAGATTAGACTTTATTTAAGTACTTCAAAATGATAAAATTCTCTTTGATTTGACCCTCTAAAAATTATATAGCTGGAAACGAACAGGCCCTGAGTCAGCTGTCTAGGAGAAGAGTCCATCTAGGATTTTATCTCAGTTGGAGGAGAGAGGGAGGTAGCGGGGTTGTCGAGCATGCACCAGAAGGTCTGCTCGCGAGAAATCAGCATTAAATCGACGAGTTTTTCTCTGTTGTGGGGAAGCCGTCTGCAAGGTCATCCGCTTTCACCGGCATGTCGATCCGCTGCTCCAAGGCGCTTCTATGGCGCACGCAATTTTCTTCCCGCGCTCTGTCCTTCCTGCGCGTAGAACCTCTACAGACTTTCGCGCTGTCGTTTTGCACGATTTCTTTTTCGAGCGATTAACTCGCCATCGCCGTTCCAAACGCCGACGTGACCTTCTTTTCCTTGAGAAACAAATGCGCTCTGTCTCTCTATTCTTTTCCACATCAAAATCCGGCGTTGCTTGCCTATCTGCAGCTCCAATCTAGGATGGCTCGCCGATCTCGGGTGGATGCGCCAGCCCCAAATACTAGGCCAGCGGATGGAGTGAACCCTATGAATCCCGCACCTGTACCAGTCCATCCCGCCGGTGGTGTTTGGTGCGGCAGCCCATACCCACAGAGCACGGCGGCAGGTGGCTTTCCTCATGCAGCCCCAACGGCGGACAAGCAAGCTAATCAGGACGACGGGAAGCCGCACCTCTAGTCTCATATCCACAAAATTGGTATGTTGCTTCTTAATTTCAGATCCTTATTTGTCATCCACGAGATTATTTTACTTCTATTTCCTGATTGGAAAAGATTGCATCATCCGTGCTCTGTGTATTTGTGTATTCATCGTCAGATGTGTTTTAGGGTCAATCTCTTCCCACTAGTATTTATGAGTGCTTCTGCTCTATTATTTTAAGTCATGTCTCTCATCTATTCTTGTGGCTTGTTTCATTGATTTTGGAAGTAGAAAGGCTAGGTGAGTTCTTCCTTATAGTGTGTATCAAGGGATATTTGTTTTTGTAGGGATATACATATGACGATACTAGTCTCCTTATTAGAAGGTCCACACACTGATTTTGTACAGTATATATTTGATTAGGTCCTGTAAATTTCTTACTAAAAAGATATTCATAAAAAAATTGAAGTCCTAGATGCTCCATATTATCTAGGTTTCTAACTTTAATCAAAACTGTACTGTTTTAATATCACTAGTAAATACAGTTTGATGATGAAACATTATAGGTGCAACATGCTTATGATACAACTAGGTGTTTATGCTATTTATTTATTTTTCAGCGGTGACGATCCTCGCCCAATTGGTGGCTTTGTTAACTTTCGACATAATCCATCCAATTTTCCTTTCCCACAACAAATACCTCATCAGGCACCTTTCACAACCAGTTTTCAGTTCGACAGTGCTTCTGTTCATTCTGTTCCACCATGGCCACCGATGACGAATGGGATTCCAACATCTTCACATACTAAATTGAACTCTTCACATATGCTATCGGGTTCGCAACCCCAACAAACTATTGATGTTGATGCTCCAGATAATGAAGAATTAAGGACTACCAAGCGACTTCTATGGATTCCAGATGAAGATGAAAGGCTGGTTCGTTCAAATGCACTTCCTCGTATGATTAAGTACAGGTAATATGAACATACGCACTGATTTTATTCTTGTGCAATGCAGATGAGCTCTTGAATCAACAATTCCAATGACCCAATACGTGGGAATGGCAAGAAGAATGAACAATATTGGAACGAGGTTGTTGCTGTTTACAACAGCACCACTCCAAAAATCGCTGGAGAAGTGTGAAGCAAGCTAAGGATCGATGTCACACGATTAATAAATTGGTCTACCAGTTCCAATGCTCTTGGGGCAAGGCCTCCAGAATATACTCTAGTGGACAGTCAGGTGATCAATTGATGGAAAAGGCTCATGCATTTTATGAAAGTGACTGGGGAGGGCAATTTCTTCTCATGAAAGTCTGGAAGGTTTATCGTGACCAACCCAAGTGGCACAACTACAATAAGGAACTTGAGGAGGCAAAGAAAAAAAAAAGAGGAATGATCTGGAGGACCCGAGGGAGCATGTCTCCTCTACTTTACCAAATGATGATCCACCGCGCCCAGTCGGAACAAAAAAAAAAGCTAAGGCTGAGTTTTATGGCAAAAGTAAGGCAAAGACAGAAATGGTTGAGCTCGAGAAGTATCAAGAAGTTCAGATGGAATCTAGTAAAAAACGAAGTGAGATACTGGAAAAGCAGCAACATCTCTCTGCCGAGAAGCTTGAAACAGCAAAGATCCAACACCTTACAGCAAAGGAGAATAGGGAGGCAAGAAAACATGACAAGGAGTGTGAAATCTGGAAAACATATAGAGCAATGGCTACGCAAGACACAAGTGGGATGACAGAAAGTATGCAAGAAGAGCATGCAAAGGTTCTGAAGGCTATGAGAGATATATTGTTTGGTGATTCCCATTGGTAAGTTAATAGAAAATTCACTATCACTATATATTATTATTATGCTTCACATGTCACTGATCCTGTTATATGTTATTACAGATTACTATGAGTCAATATCATGTTGCGGTGCTACTAAGTCATGAAGTCTACTTGGAGATAAGGTTGTCATAGGTGGTGTTAGCTTAATTCATATTCAGGGTCTAGAATAATAATAGTGTCCATCACTTCATTTGACTTGTAGTTTTATTTAATTTTACTATTTCATTCGTATTCAACAGGGTCTGTATTTTAATTTGAACATATGAGATGATTTTTCATTCTATGAACTAGTGTTTTTATTAATCAGGTGCACTATTATTAGTCATATGGGCATTACGGAATCTTTGCAGTTTTGACTCTATTATGTGGTGCTACGTAGTAGTAGTTTTATCCTTTGTTGACTCAGTATACAACGACATTAGTTAAGCTCTGCATGGCACAAGACTCGGTTGGGTCTGTTTAGCGGTACTGTGCAAAAATTGTTTATAAATACTGCCTCAGTTGAGAGAGCTAGCATCTCTAAATTGTCGAATAGTCAAAATAGGGATACGTCCAATAAATTAGTACTCTGAGTTGTATTGTGTGCCTATCTCTGCAATTGGTGAGTGCAAACCTTCAATATTTTCATTTTTTTCATTTATATATGATTGTGCGTAGAAATTTTAGATGATAATAAGTATTATGAAGATTAGCTTATTGGGAACTGATGCTATCTTATTTGTGGATACAATATTATTATATAGATTAGATTAACCTATTCATACATGATGCTATTTTCTTTGCCCATCCATCAATTTAATTAATTTATGTGTAGAAGCTAAATTAAGAGTGTCATTGTATTACGTAGGACAACATTACAGTACAATATGTCGTATCATTCAAGTTCTTCCTCATGCGGTGATGACGATGAGTATGATAGTGACGATAGCTTTGACCCAATGGAGGCTTACACGATGGATGATTTTATCATGGAGGAAGATATCTTAAACCAAATTGGTGAGTGAACCAAAGAAAAATTGAAGATGAAAGTCGAGGCTCGCTGCGCTGAACACTCTCACCGCAGAAGTGGTCCTCGGACTTACATACCAAGGGATCATGAAGCTGCTCATATGGCACTCATGGTCTCATGGGCAATTACTTTTCCGAACATCCTCTCTATATTGATCATATATTTCGTAGGAGGTTTCGGATGAGAAAATCTTTATTCCTACGTATTGTGAATGCGCTTGAGAATTGGAGTCCTTATTTTACCTACGGGCGGATGCAACTAATAGACCCGGTCACTCGCCACTCACAAAGTGTACTGCAGCGATCCGCATGTTGGCGTATGGCACAGCGGCCGATGAACTTGATGAGACATTGAAGATTGCTGCTAGCACTGCATTGGAGTGCTTAGATAAGTTTGCACTAGGAGTTATTGAAGTGTTTGGTGAAGAATATATGCGGGCACTCGGATGTGACGTGGAGCGTTTGCTTCAAATTAATGAGTCTCGTGGTTTTCCTGGGATGCTAGGAAGCATCGATCGTATGCATTGGCAATGGGAGAAATGCCCTTTTACGTGGAAGGGACAATTTACTCGGGGTGATCATGGTGTTCCTACAATGATCTTCGAGGCGGTTGCCTCACATGATCTTCGAATATGTCATGCTTATTTTAGAGTCGCCGGCTCAAACAATGATATTAATGTGCTTAATCAGTCACCATTATTTATTAATGAGTTGAAAGGGAGGCCCCACAGGTCCACTTCACCGTCAATGGGAACCAATATGATAGAGGTTATTATGTTGCAGATGGAATTTACTCGGAATGGACCGTCTTCGTTAAGACCGTAGCATCTCCACAAGACAACAAGAGCAACATTTTGCGGCATATCAAGAAGGAGCAAGGAAAGATATAGAGCGAGCATTTGGGGTGTTGCAATCACGTTTCAATGTTGTGTGACGTCTTACACGGTTTTGGAAACGTGTTGCTTGTGCTAAAGTCATGCTAAAGTCATGAAAGCTTGCATTATTCTTCATAATATGGTTGTTGAAGATGAAAAAGAAAAGATTGACGTTCCTTTAGATTTGAATGAAGCACCAGGCTCATGTTATGTTCTACCGAAGTTAACAACAGACCCAACATCTCCTTGAAGAAAGTGATAGATAAGAATTCTAAAATTCGAGCCAGGCCAATACATAAACAACTAAAAAAGATTTAATCCAACATATTTGGGACAACTTTCCATCTAAGAAGAAGCCCGGAAGAGACTAGTTTAGATATATGCTGCAATATGAAGATTTATTCAAATAAAAGAATAATAGGTTGTTTCAACTTTGTTCTTATAGAATAATTTATTTATTTCACGCTATTTGTAATAATGGAGAAGCATCAATTATTTTTATTTGGCAATAAATAATTGACTATTTTAACTTTGTTCTTATAGAATAACTTATTTATTTCACTCTATTTGTAATAATGGAGCAGCATCAATAAAGTTTATTTTTATTTGGCAATAGAGCATGTCTTGTAATGTATTTTCTTTCACGTTATGAGAGCAGCACAAAATAGACTACACAGTAGTTGGTTAGCCTTGCATGAAAAAGTAAACCGCAGGATCTTTATATATACACCAAGTATCAAGCAACCATTGTACCTGTTGTTGTCCAAATGTGTCTTGGCAGTGGCTAATAGACGAGACTATCTTTGTTCTATTGAAAGTGTCATTCTCGCTTCTCAAGAAGTCAAACCTTTTTAACTTTGACAAAAATATATAAAAATTATAAATATTTATTGAATATAATTAGTATCATTAGATAGATAATTGAATCTATTTTCATAATCAACTTATTTAGAGATAGAAATATTATTCACATTTTCTACAAATCTAATCAAAGTTTTAAAAGTTTGACTCACACGGATACCATAGCGACACTTCCAATAGGACGGAGGGAGTAGTTGTTTAAATCATTGTACTTGCCCTTATACATCGCACTCGGAGCACATCACGTAAACCGCTCCAGGTACGAAGCTTAAGCTTTTTGATTCAAACTTCTTTTTGCAAACCTTTGACTCCAAAGGTTTTTTTCATGAAAGTTTGATTCCAACTTTGGTTCAAAACTTGTCTTCAAACTTTAGTTTCAAAGTTTTGTTCAGTCTTTGGTTTGATACATTTTGTTTATACTTCAAAACCATTTTGTGAAAAATTTTAGGTCAAAGTTTGCTTAGAAGTGTTGACCCAAAATTTCTGCTCATAAGTTGGGGTGAGAAATTTTAAACCGAAGCTTGTTTAAAAAGTTTACTAAGAAGTTTGTTTTATGTAAAGAAACTCTTCTAAAATAAAAACTTTTAGGAGACCAAAGATGAGCAATGCTACACTTACACACATGGCTTATAAAAACTCTACGTAATGTTGACATAGATAGGAATTGAACCTGAAAACAAGGTGATTCGAGTTACACACATTGGTTGCTTTCCTTCCACGTCAGCAGTATGTAGAGTTTTTGTAAGCCATGTCCGTAAGTTTAGCATTACTCGTTAAAGATACTACTAAAAATAGAAAGTTAAGAGTGAAGCGTGAGTGGCCTCCCTCGCGAAGGTGCGTGAATTCCCTCTAAGCCATGGTTCACAAACCGTAAAACCGCTGGTTTCGAATTAGAAAACCTGGCTGGTTCCGATTAATTAACCGGTTAGTCGAGATAAACCGTAGTTATTTAATATAGTTAATCAGTTAACCGACGGCTTCCCGAGTTACCGCCGGTTTTCGCGGTTGAAAATCGGACCGATCGATCCTGTTTTGTGAACCCTGCTGTCAGCACGGCACCAGAGCCAGGGCGGCATCCCGTGTCACGATCACGATCGCAGCACGGCACCAGAGCCAGGGCGGCATCCCGTGTCACGATCACGCCACGCGCCGCGCCGCGCCGTTGTCGCTTCCTCGTCAGTCGTCACCGCACCCGCACGTCTCCGCCCCCGTGACGCTCAAGGCCCCACCCACCCTGCTCGCCCCGCATTCCCGCAATCGGCGGTTCCCGTCTCGCTTCAGAGTCACTCCCTCAACCCCGCTCTGCCGCGCCGCACCGAGCGCCCGGAATTGGGGGCGGAGAGATGACCGCGCCGGCCGTGGGGAAGCTGGTGCTCGACACGGGCTGGCTCGCTGCGCGCTCCACCGAGGTTGCGCTCACCGGCGTCCAGCTAACCACCACCAGCCCGCCGGCCGCCGACCCGGACCCCGCCGCGCCATGGATGCACGCCGCCGTCCCTGGCACGTATGTTCTACTCTATCTATCCTTACTCCTCGCTGCTTAATGACTCGGATTTCTGGGGATCGATCCGTGCACACCTTATCCCCAGCATCGTGGTCCCCTCACTTCTTAATGCTGACAAATTGCTGGATGCTTCGGGTTCTGGTGCAGCGTGCTGGGGACGCTGCTGAAGAACAACCTGATCCCCGACCCCTTCTACGGCCTGAACAACCAGGCCATCGTGGACATCGCCGACGCCGGGAGGGAGCACTACACCTTCTGGTTCTTCACCACGTTCCAGTGTGCCCCGGTACGCACACGAAACGGACCAGTTCCCCCAAGTATATCTGATGATCGTGTTGTCCTGTAACGATGAATGTAGTATATATGATCCTACTCAAATACTGTCCCTTATCAGTTATGATTGTTTTACTATGCAGACAGCCAAGGTGCCTGATCCCTTGGCAAGCGGTTTAAGCTGTCTGCTGCAAAATTGTGCATATAACTAGCGTCTCTTATTGTATTGCCTTGCAGTTCACTTTTCATTTTGGCAGAATAACATTCCTTAGAGCAGAGAAGGCTATCGCTTCAAGCGTGCAGCTAGTGTAGAGTACTTCAGTAATGTGACATGACTGTATTAAATATCTTTTTAGCTTGCTTATACACAAACCAAAGTACGTGTTCAGTTGATAAACTTTTCATTCAGTCAGTCTTGATAGTATTTAAACTTTTCTTGAAAGTGATATTGCAGCTGAAGAAACATAGCCATTTGCCTTTCTCCTTGTTCAAATTATCAACTTTAATGAATGCCAAACACCAGGACTATTCGTAATCGCTGCGCACTTGATTTTGTTGCCTTTAGCAAGTTGTGACTGTTTTTGACACCTCGAGTTTACTTGTTAATCTTGGTGCAAAACCACTTGTAACATACTAATGCCTTTTCTCTATCCTCATATTTAGTCAGGAAATCAACACATCACTTTGAACTTTCGTGGAATAAACTACTCGGCAGAAATATACCTAAATGGGCACAAGGAGGTACTTCCAAAAGGAATGTTCAGAAGGCATACCATCAATATTACTGATATTCTCCATCCTGATGGTAACAATCTGCTTGCTGTCCTTGTTCATCCTCCGGATCACCCTGGTAGAATTCCCCCTCAAGGTGGCCAGGGAGGTGACCATGAGGTTAGTCTCATGTCATTATTGTTTATTTATAGCTTTATCCTTTCACTTGCGAGTTGCAATATTATGGGAAAAATCACTATAATCATAACCTTCAATATCTTCATTGCCTTTTGCTCCATTTTATTTAGCAAATCTTGGACAGTATTTGCATGTTCTATTTACCCGTATCTGTTTGCCTCTCATGCTTTTCAAGTTCAGGAGCTCTATAATAATATACACATGACTAACTTCACCTTGCTTAATTGTAATATTTGAAGTGTAATATTTGACACAAAACATCTTGTACTTACTCAATTTCAGAGTTATAATCTGCTGTTCATGTTGTGTTGAATCTGGGACACACTTTATGGTTTGCTTACTGAACACTCAATTGGCTGGTCAAAGAAATGAACACTCAATCTGGCACAAGTTACTATTGCTGTGTTGCACTTTGTTTCTTGCATAGATTTATGCTAATAGCAAATTTACTTTGTCAGTACTTCGAAAAAAGGATGTCGTTGGTGAAATGCCTACTAATTCATTATTGTATCTTTCAATGTGACCATTCCAGATAGGGAAAGATGTTGCTACTCAGTATGTTGAAGGATGGGACTGGATATGCCCAATAAGGTAATTGTGGATTTCTGTGTGATAATACTACATGCATGATAAATTGATCTGTGATTACTTTGGAAGTATCATCACATATTTTGGGTCTCTAAAATTATTCAAAACGATGTCATTATATTTTATCCCGCAACAGTTTGTTTGCAGCAGCAACTTTATCATTTCCTGTTTTCTATCCATTATGCTTATAGATTTTATTTACATCAGCATTTCACCATGATTCTCTTTTCTTCTATTTTGGGCATCCTAGGGATCGGAACACGGGTATCTGGGATGAGGTATCAATTTTGATAACTGGGGTAAGTCCTTGATACCTTGTTGTCTGTTATGAGTATACAACTTATTGTCGTTTGGGGTATTACCGGATATATTCAGAAATACAGAAAGAAGAAACTAGTCCTGTGTTGTTGGCATTTGGTATTTTGATGTACTCATCTTTTACGTTGATATTTTTATCAAGTAATTCAGGGGCTTATGTCGTTTTTTCTTTTTGCTGCAGCCTGTGAATATAATGGATCCTCACCTGGTTTCAACTTTTCATGATGATTTTAAGAGGTCATACCTACATTGTACACTTCAGTTAGAGAACAAAAGTTCCTGGGCTGCAGATTGCCAATTGAAAATACAGGTTTCCACTGAAGTTGAAGGGAACATTTGTTTGGTGGAACATCTTCAGAGTTATGCAGTAACAGTCCCTCCTCAATCAGATATAGAATATACTATTCGTCCTGTAAGTTAGCTACCCAGGCGTTATTTAATTATTTTTTCTGTTCACTTATTGCTCAAGTCTTTTCAGTTGCCCACAGACTTGTTGTCGTTGCTTAATATACACTATAGCTGACACATGACAGCCATATATTTTAAGCAAATTTTGCTATGGGACACAATTAAATCTTAGCTTATCCTAAGAGTCACAGTTGTGAGTTGAAGTGAACTTATAGTGCTGGACACTTCAAAGTTACGGATATTTGCTACTGTACAGAACAAAATCCAGTGTCCTACTCCTACAGCAGATGTTGAAAAAAAAAACTGATCTATATTGCAGTACACTGGAAGTCCAGCAACAAATATTCATTACTTTGGAGTTTGGAGCAGCAAAAGTTAATTTCTTTCAATATCCCTCAGAAAAAAACACACTTTAGCTGTATCCTGTAGTAAAATTTGTCTCTCTTATGGTTGCTCCCCATCATTGATGCACATTACTGCATTCAACTCAGGACTGGTCCATATTATTCTTGTGTATGTGTGTTTCATTAGGAGCCCCTCCATGTCCTATGTTCAACTAGAAAACATCCAATACTGGTTAAATCATAGTTGCTTCATTCCTATCTCTAGGAAGGCAAAACAACCTAGGTGTAACCATGTAAGCATATTTTGCCTTCAGTTCCTCATTTATTACTTTTTTAGAATGATCCTCTTTTAAGATGTTCAAATATGCAAGTTAGTTGACCTTGTTATATATGAAATATGAATATTTGTAGTTATTCTTCTATAAGCCAAACCTATGGTGGCCAAATGGCATGGGTAAGCAATCTCTATACAATGTCGAGATTAGTGTGGATGTTGAAGGATTTGGAGAGTCCGATTCCTGGAGCCATTATTTTGGATTCCGCAAGATCGAGAGTACAATTGACAGTTCTACTGGTGGGAGGTAACTACTAACTAGTTCATGGAAAATGCCTCAAATAAAAAGTGTGTTGTGGATATTTAGCTCTTATGCAAATGTCACTCATTTGCAGGATCTTCAAGGTAAACGGGGAACCTATTTTTGTCCGTGGTGGGAACTGGATATTGTCAGATGGTCTTCTTAGATTAACAAAGAAGCGATACATGACTGACATAAAGTTCCATGCTGATATGAACTTCAATATGCTTCGTTGTTGGGGTGGTGGATTAGCAGAGAGACCAGATTTCTATCATTTTTGTGATGTCTATGGTCTGATGGTAATCTTATCTCACTGTAAATTGGCTATCACGTTTTATTTCTAAACTATAAATTTTAATTAGTGATGAAGAATGCAAAAATTCTCTAGAGCTTCAAGATAATGTCAAGCAGTCTTTACTTCTGATTCTACAAAATATTTGTGGCCAGCTGATTTCTGAGCTTCCTTCCCTTCCTTTAATAGGATTAGGTAACTTGATGGTTCCTCTGTCCCAAAATATTTGTCATTCTATCTTGATACCAGATTCATTGAACATTCTTTGAACCTGGACACACCGTTTGTCCAGATTCAATGAACATTCTGTGAATCTGGACACTAAAAAACACATCTAGAATGACAAATAAACTGGGACGGAGGGAGTAGTTGTTAGGTATTCTTAATTGTAGTGCTGGATCTACGTTCTCTAACTGAAAGTCTGAAACTTTGATCATTATATAAGTCATAGTTTGGCAATAACTTTTACCGACTGATTCAGTGTGTTTTGCCACCATTGCTTACGGATGGAGTCATTTTATACAGGTATGGCAGGAATTCTGGATAACTGGAGATGTTGATGGTCGAGGAATTCCTGTATCCAACCCTAATGGCCCTTTGGACCATGATCTCTTCCTTCTATGTGCTAGAGATACTGTCAAATTACTTAGGAATCATGCTAGTTTAGCTTTATGGGTTGGTGGTAATGAGCAAGTCCCACCAGTTGATATCAACAGAGCACTGAAGAATGATTTGAAGCTACATCCTATGTTTACAAGTTGCCGAATATCAAAAAATCAAGAGAATTTATTACAAGAATCAACTGATCCAAGTAAATACCTTGATGGTACTCGGGTATACATCCAAGGATCAATGTGGGATGGTTTTGCTGATGGGAAAGGTGATTTCACTGATGGTCCATATGAAATTCAATATCCAGAGAGCTTTTTTAAGGACAGTTTCTACAAATACGGGTTTAACCCTGAAGTTGGGTCTGTGGGGGTTCCGGTTGCTGCAACAATTAGGGCCACGATGCCTCCTGAAGGATGGAGCATTCCAATTTTCAAAAAAGAATTGACGGATACATCGAAGAGGTGCCAAATCCAATATGGGATTACCACAAGTACATTCCCTACTCAAAACCGGGGAAGGTCCATGATCAGATCGAACTATATGGATACCCAAAAGATCTTGACGATTTCTGTGAAAAAGTAAGTTATTACTAATAATGTTTTCATTTGGAACCTTGTTCTTCTATGTCAGGAGCACTTTAGTTCCATCTCTAATTGTGTCTTTGACTTCCAGGCACAACTGGTTAACTATGTTCAATACAGAGCACTTCTAGAAGGCTGGACATCTTTCATGTGGAAGAAGTTTACCGGAGTTCTAATTTGGAAGACACAAAATCCGTGGACTGGACTAAGAGGGCAGTTTTATGATCACCTCCATGATCAAACTGCTGGGTTTTATGGTTGTCGTTGTGCTGCTGAACCAATTCATGTCCAACTGAATTTGGCCAGTTACTTCATAGAGGTACTTCTTCAACTTAAAAGCTTTGCTTCAATTAGAATTGGAACTGCATATAAGAAATTAATACATGTAAAGTGCCTTTTTAGGTGGTAAACACTACAGCCGAAGAACTTGCAGATGTGGCTGTTGAAATTTCAGTATGGGATCTGGATGGTACATCCCCGTATTACAAAGTTACTGAGAAGATAGTGGTACCACCAAAGAAAGTAAAGCAGATCATGGAGATGAAATACCATGAGCTGAAGACTGCCAAACCAGTATATTTTCTGTTACTCAAGCTCTTCAGGCCTTCAGACAATGGAATACTCTCCAGAAACTTCTACTGGCTACATCTTCCTGGACGAGACTATAAGTTGCTAGAGCAGTATCAGCAGAAGAGGATACCACTAAAAATTGTTTCTGAAGTTTCCGTCTCAGGCACCGCACATAAGGTAAGGATGACAGTCGAGAACAAGTCCAGAAAATCAGTAGCAGAAAGCACACAACTCATGGATCTAGGTGGTGCCAATAGTTCCTGCAGTAGTGGCAACGAAGCTAATGCAGAGCTACATGAAAGTGGTTGCCTGTGGAGGAAGATACACAGTGGCCTCGCACGATCAGAAGACAACCTGAGAACAGTTGAGGTGAACGGGACTGATTCAGGTGTCGCTTTTTTCCTCCACTTTTCGGTGCACACTTCTGAACCATCCACTCAGGAAAAATACAGGGACACCAGAATCCTTCCAGTCCATTATTCAGACAACTACTTTTCGCTCACACCGGGAGAGAAGATGGTGGTAGACATCTCGTTTGAGGCCCCTGAAGGCTCCAGTGCCAGGGTCGTTCTCAAAGGCTGGAACAATAATCTGAACCATGCCATGATGGTCTGAAATGCACTTCGTTGCAATGTGATCATGAGCACTATGATCCGTGTAAAATATGCACATACCCAATAAAGCATAGACTCGTGTTCGTTGCAATGTGATCATGAGCACTATGATCCGTGTAAAATATGCACATACCCAATAAAGCATAGACTCGTGTTCGTGACATTGACAGTTTTTTTAATTAAAGGGTCATTATGACAGTTGTGAGCTTTTGTATGTTGTTACCAAGTACTGTCATGAAACGATAAGTAATTTGGAATATTTTACTATAGTAGAACATTTAAGAGTGTAGGTAAGCTTGATCTGTTACAAGATGATATAGGGTCGAGTTATCTCCAGAGCCAATTATTGGAGTCACAATAATTCAATTTTGCACGGCGGTCAACTGTTGGATGAGCCCATCGGTGAGTGGCTGAGCCGCTTGAGGATCACTATGAGGTAGGGATACACAACTTTCGTCCGCAGGTTGAATGACAACTGTCACACCGCTCGCTCGCCCACACCGACACCGCCCATGCACGGTCGACCATTCATTTGCAACGGTCGTATAGAAGACAGGTCCCACTTCACTGCGTCTTTTCACCGTCGTCAATGCCGAGGCTCTAGCAGTAGCAGCACGTTGCTCCAGGGCTATTGGCATGCCACTAACGTGCATTCTCTCCTCACAGCTTTCCGCGGCCTAGCTGTCCTTCGGAGCGAACACGCGGCACGGCAGCAATGCTGTCGGAGAGAAACAAAGGCAAGGCGCAGGCACCACGTGGTGCTGGCGCCTCGGCGCGAGCGACGGTGAAACGCGCAACCCGACAAACTAGGCCATCTTCTCCATATGGAACCCGCAAAGTGACCTCAACTTTCACTTTTCCTCTTTTGTTTGCATCAAAAAGAGCGTTGAGGCACAGCAAATGTGGTCTCCACAGAATCAAAAAAAATGTGGTCTCCACTGTGGCATTCGATCTTCGTTTTCCATGCTGCAAACAAAACGGCACTAGCGTGGCCTGTAAAGAGAAGTCTGGATTTCTATTGCTCTTTGTTACACAATGTTGCTTCTTACATCATCAGGACACCCAAAGAATGAGAAAAATAAACAAAGAAGAAGAAAAGAAACTCTATGGACTAGTGTAACGAACAAAAAGACGTTTGAAAAGAGAGCCCGGCCCTAGCATAAATTATTCTTCCTCTTCTCTATGATAATAACAAGACGAACCGAACGAATGCACTGTGCACGGAGGCGACCGATCCCCTCTACCCCCCATCTGAACCAACCCAATCATATTTACAGGATCTCTCATCTCCATTCCCCTTTTACCACCCTCAATTTTACCCTCTCCCGCCAACCAACCCCAAAATAAGACATGCAAAGAAACAGAAAAGAAACAAGCAACTGTGACTAGCTCAATTAACAACCTAGATGAAGCTTTCGATTAGCGTCTCTCTACCTCGGCGCCCCGGTGGTGGCTAGTGCGGCAGGCCGCCGCCGTGCTGTTCCTGAGGTGCCCCCGCGCCGCCTTGAGCAGCTCGCCGAACCTCTTGACGTTGACGGTGACGTTCTGCCGGTCCATGTACACCTTCTTCATCTCCCACCACCCGCGGCTGCTGATGACCCAGGGGTCCCGCACGACGGTGCTGTTGAGCCCGTACTCGGCGGCGAGCGAGCTCTCCTCGGGCGCCACCTTGTACTCGAGGTACTCCAGCCCGAGCTGCTGCGCGGGCTTGCCGTAGAACGCGTCGGCGGCCCAGTCCAGGCCCACGGGCACGATCTGCAGCAGCACCGACCCGGGCCGCATGAACAGGAAGTGGGTCACCGCCGCGCCGTGCACGGCCACCATGGCGTCCGCCGAGGCCAGCGCCGCGTGGATGGCCGGCAGCGGGGTCTGCCGCCGCAGGTTCATCACGTGCGGCGCGAACCCGGCGCGGCGGCACGCCGTCACGATGTGGGGCAGGTTCAGGAGCACCCGGTTCTTCTTGCGGATGAAGATCACCAGCTTCGGCTTCGCGGCGCGCGCGTGGTCTGGGCACGGGCGGGAGGGCGGCGCCAGGGGAGCGGCACCGGCGGCTGCGACGATGATGATGGCGTCCGGCTGTAGCCCTGGTGGAGAAGCGCCTGGAAATCCTTGATGCTCTTGCCTGCACATTGGCAAATTGCTTCAGTTATTTAACAGCTCAGTATTATCGCTTAACATTTTGTCAGGGGGAGATTCGTAATTCACGTCAGATCAAGTTCGTCCCCAAAACCAATAGACACGAGAATCGAACACAAAGATGCCACTAAATTTACTTATCTACAAGTAGCACCGGCGATAATGACTCTTGTTCCGTGACGCAACACACAAACAGTGTGTTCTTTAATAGCCTCCATCCGGCGACGCCATTGCCTACAGCAGCACAAAGCAAAGCAAGGACCCAGCCATTCGGCGGTCCTGCAAGCCGTGGTCCGTTCGAGCTGCCATCCCAGTTGAGGTTGACTCAATGCGAACCAGTGGACAGCTTGCGCCGCGTCGCCAACGCGATTAGTCCTTTGCGTGCCATGTTAGCCTCCGGCACAAGCACGATGGCACGCAAGGAGCTTGGCGCACGCGTGGTTCCGGGAACATGCACGGCTGGATCCAGCCAACAACCTCCTTACTTAGGACTCGACAGGCCAGAACTCTACGTGCCAACAACCCTGAACCATGAATCATCAATGGACCTGGATTTGGTCGTGGCTGATCAGATAGGTTTGGTGGTCTTTTAAGTCCCGATTGGGGCCGGTTCTTTGTGTGGATTTTGACAACGGGCTTCTCGACACATGGGGTGGTCGGCACTTGGCACTGGGGAACCAAGGTTAACAGTGAACTAGTATAGCAAGCCATCTGGGCGCATCAGCTGCCAATAACAGCTCCGGCTCTCCAAAGATCAAACTTTTTGTCTTCCCAGTAACTAGCCAAATTGGCTGAATATCATAGAAGTTGATATACAGCTAGCATCTAGGAGTGACTGCTAGTAAAATCGAAGACCTCGAAACAAATAGTCTAAACAACAAGCCGTGGCTTAACCGAGTCAATGGTGTTGGCGTCTCAAAAAAATCCTAGTCAATGGACCAAATAAACAAATGCAATGCAATAGACAATTCTAACACCGCGACGATTCTGTAAACATGTAGTATCGACTATCGACTGTCCCGAGAATCAACTCTGCACACCACGACTACCCCGAAGCCAACATAATTTTATTTTTCTTGCAAGCTAGTATGACAGAGGGGAACTAAGTCAACCAACATTATTCATTTCTTTTCTAGGAATGAACTCACCATGAACGTGCAACAGTATAGTAGCCGCAATACTGCAATGGGTAGCCACTTGCCTAGTCGTCTCTTTCTAACATTTCTCTTGAATTTCAGAGAATAATCGTGTCCTGATCAACTGTGCCATCAAAAGACAATCTGCAACTACCTGGCAGTACGCAAAAGGGGGCAAATTAGTGGCCTCCTTGCCAGTAGCGGGGGATGACAATGGCCAGCAAGATCTAATACCAAGAAAATATCAAAAAGGAAGCCTGTCAAAATCTATCATCTCTTACCACTTGTTCCTTTTTACTAGTTTTGGTTAGCACAACAGCCACCGAACTGTGCCGACTCAAACCCACCGACACATTGGCCATAACTGAAGCCTGTTGCTTCGAAACCATTATGGCTCTATCAACTGCTCCTGTCCTCTTTTACCCTTTTAGGGAGGGCGCTTTCCTCTTTTGAGCGTGTTTTTGGGTAGTCTGGCGGCCTTTCCGTGGCAATCACAAGCTCTCAGCCGCTTTGGTTGCTCACATGGATTTATTAACTTTGTCAATTCAACAACTCCATTCCTGCCAACTTTAGCTGCATGGCATAACATGCCCACACATGGTCTTTGTGGTTCTTCTACGGTTTGTTTGTTTCTTTCTAGATAGACGGTTGGAGATGTGCTAAGACAGGCATCCATTGCAAAAACTAAGCTTTCACGGCAGTAAACACCATGTGTTTTATTATCAATTATACGCACAAAGTAGGTGACAACAGAAATGTACTACCGGAATAATCCTCAGCATGACCCAAAATACTATGGACGTCACCCAAACTCGCGAAAAGGCAAGGAAGGATGATGGCAGCTGACAAAGCCGTTGTCTGGTTAACTAACCGATCCTCTGCCCCCTGCGTCCGTCACCTCCTTTCTCTTTCTCCCTCTCTCAATATGACTTGGGCTTTGTTGCCTTCTTCCCCTGTACCCACTCCAAGTCGCATGGTCCCAGAAAACTGGTCACCCTCCAGACAGCCGTGTCAAAATTAAGATCTCCTGATAAGTTCTCTTGACAGTAATGTGGCACCTGCCGATGCCCATCCGAACATCCTCTCGCCTCGCACACGAAGCGCTTTGTTGGTGAGCTACTCCGGCCAGCTCCCAGTCCTCCTTACATGTCCTAGTCAAACCCGGAGCGTGCATATCCTCTTATCGTCTCGCCAACGGTTTGTACTTTATTCCGGACGACCCAACATTTCGGTGCAGATTTTTCTTTTCCCCGGTTAGGGCAAGGACAAAGCTTGATGTGTTCCCTACATGGTGTCCCCTCTAGCCAGCGGTTTAGAATTCGAGTGCTTCCAATTCAAACACGCAATGACGCATGGTTGATTAATTAGGACTAGAACCGATGCATTAAGGAGGAACACACAGAGGAGCCACCCAACTACTAGTAGCTCTTTCGGCAAGGTACTAACATTTCGAAATCAATTGCGGCGGTACAGACGCACACGGCTGCTGTAGCGCCGTGCGCCTCGCAACAGCAGCGGGCAGGGGATATGGAACATCCTAATCGCGGCCAGCAAGCCACGGGTGGTCGTGGAAGTAAAGGCAGATGGCGCGGCCTTGCTGTACCGGACGCCGATGCCTCTCATCTCATGCTGCTCTACTTGGGACGGGCATAAATCCTCTGGTCCCCGGCCACAGAGCAGCCAGCTACTGCTCCTACTCGTAGTAGTGCCCCCAAGGAGGACGCGCGAGCGGCCGTAAAAACTAAAGAGGGAAATATTCTAGTGCCACCACGAACCACGAGCGCGATGCCCGTGTACCCGTGTCGCCGTATTTTAAGAGCAGCACCCAGCTAAAATGCAGAGGACAAGTTGTTATTTTTAGTAGTACGTTCTGTATTTGTTTTCTGCAACGGGGGCTTCCGACATGAGCCGATTCTATGCTCCTCGCCTCTCCTACCCGTCTGGTCGACGCCAAAAAACAATTCCACGCACATGCTGCTCCCGAAGGCCTTCCTCAGTTCCTCCTCCTCCAGCCTTCCTGCTGGCTGCCGGTCCGAATGGCTCAATATACAAGTGCTAATCCTCTGCACGAGCAACGTGATGGTGTGCGCGGTAATTTACCGCGCCCGAGCGCGACGGCTAGTTTACCGCCCGTGCCACGGCGGCGTCTCCGAGATGGATCTGGCGCCGTAGCGACATCGGAGTTTCCTCTATTGCTCGCACCGCCAGTACACGCGTCTTAATGGGGGCATCAATGGACGCTGTAATAACGCGGGTCGGGGTCGGCCGGAGTAAATTGGACTGGGCAACCGACGAGCGTGGAGGCAGTAGGTGGCGCTTCCGTGGAGCCCTCCTGTCGTGGTGGTTCCTCCTCGTCCCGCCCCGTAACCAACCAATCCACGCACAAACCCATCATCTGTGCTCATGGATCTGTGCAAGTAGTAGTACTCACCTAATTCTTGTGCGCTCTCGTCCAATCAGCGCCGCCGCTTTCGAAACCCCGAAACCCGCACGCTCCTGTTCTGTTCTGCTGCCGGCCGTTCCCGAGTTTAATCAGCAACAAAGGGCACTCTCGGTGGGAGAGAAGGGATCTCATTTGTTAATGCGCGAAACCGACCTAGTGGTGGCGCACGACGCCGCCTCTGTCTCGCCTTATCTGCATCGCCTGTGGTGGAATGGGTGGAATGGAATGGGAGGCGACGAGCGCCGGCAAATCCCACGAGGCGTCGGCATCGCCCCCTCGTTTTTGTGAGCGGCACACCCGCTTTCCGGGCTGCCGCTTTTGCCAAAGCCGCCTTTTGCCCCGCCGCAATGATTTCCGCCATTATCTCGCGCTCATGGCCGGATTCCCGCGACCCTTCCTTCCTCATCGTGCTTCATCTCACTGACCGGCTCCTTTCCATCGCTTCCCAGTCTCCTACCACCTCCACCTCTCCGCCTTTTGCCTTGCCGAGACGCGCCCGGTCTTAACGCGGAGGCAGGACGGACGGGGGAGGCCATGCCTCTCTGCTACTGGATCGTGCTCGTGCCGAACGCCCGTGGGGTGGGGCAGAAAACGTGCCCGGCTGACAGCAGCGAGCGCGAAAGGCCTGCCGGTAGGTCGCTGCGACCGTGCCGAGCCGTACGCCACGTCGCCATCGCTTGCCAGGGAATGAATGTAAAGGTGGTGACGGGCCATGGAAGCGTCGCCCGCCCGCCCGCCCGTTGCGAAGAGGAGGCGGAGGAGGAGCGCGTGCGGCGGAGCAAAGGACACAGTGGAAACGCCGGAAGCGTCAGCGGCAATCCACCGTCACTAACCACCCTAACGAACTGGAGCAGTACCACCGCCTCCACTCCAACAACTTCTCCACTGCCGGTGGAGGGGAACGAAGGCTATAGAGCGCGAGGCCCGGAATGATTAGGAGTCACAGGTTGGCTAAGCACCTAGCTAAGCGCGGCGGTAGGGGCAAATGATTTCGCCGCTCCGACCGGCCCGCACGGATCTCGATCGCGGCGCGCGGATTTTCACGCGCCTTTTTCGTCCCGGTTCCCTTTAGCGGCAAGCTAAGCAAGACCGGAAAAAATTAACGAAATTGTTGTTAACGGAACAACTGGGGCGGCGCTCACTCGCTCCCTAACTAACCGAGGAATTGACAGCGCAACTTGGAGAATGCAACGCAACGAAACCCAAGTCTGATGTTGGACGAGAGAGAGATTTGATGATGGGGACGGCGGCGTACCGTTGGGCATGAGCTTGGGGTCGACGACGAGCTCGCCGTGGATGCGCAGCCCGACGATCATCTCGTCGAAGCAGTGCACGCGGCGGTCGTTCCGGAAGTCGACGATCTTGTAGTTGGTGAGGCGCTCCAGCACGGCGCCGTACCGGCCCACCCACCAGTAGTGGTACTCGAGCACCACGAACACCACCTCGCCGGCGAACCGCTGCGCCGTGACGAAGAGCGGGATGAGCCCGTCGCTGAACTCGTGGTACACGTTGCCCGTGTACCCGCCCGTGGAGAAGACCACGGCCGGGACGCCGCGCGGGTGCCGCACGTCGCAGCGCCGCCGCATCCCGCCGCCGCTGCTGCTCGCGTTGAAGCGCCCCGCCACCGGGACGATGCTCACCTCGTCGATGGTGCCCATGATGCTGTCCTCGAACTTGCGCGTGTACGGACGGACCTTCTCCGGCGAGCTCCCCCGCGGCGCGCCGTACAGGAACACCGACGAGGTGGACGGGTCCGTGCGCGCGTCGCCGCGGAGGTAGCACACGTCGCTGCGGTAGTGGCTGCGGTCGCAGCACAGCACGCCGTCCTCGCCGTGCCCGGCCTCACCTGCGTCAATTTCAGCGGACCAATGGAATTCCAGTTCAGATTGAGCATGCCGGAGAGGGATGAGTAGCTAGCTAGCTAATTGGTCCCCAACCGAGCAAGGGAAGGGACTCACCGTTGATGAAGGCGGAGCATGGGAGGGAGGCGACGGAGCGCGTCTCCTCGCGAGCCTCCAGGCCGTTCTGGTTCGACGGCAGGTGGGTCTTGAGCGCCTCCAAGTCCTCTCGCCGGTCCACGCGCTCTGCGGAGGAACGAGTCGCCAGTTATACCAGTTCCAGCAAACAGCGAGGGAGGCGAGCGGCAAATCCAGCAATCCGCCCGCGGCGGCGAGGCCGCGAGAGCGAGAAGGACTGATTGGGGACGGGAGGGTACCTGAATCGGAGGTGGTCACGACGAGGGAGGAGCTGGGGATGCGGAGCACGGTGAACACGCTGTACACGGTGAGCACCAGCAGCGGCACCAGGCGGCACGCGTACCGGCCCCTCCCGCCGCCGCCGCCCTTCTTGTGCGGCGGCGACGGCGGAGGGGACCGCCGGATCCACGACGAGCAGAAGGAGGGCTTGCCGGCCTTGTGATGCTGCGGCAGCTGCATCATCCTCCCGCTCTCTCTCACCTTCACTAAGCTCCCTGCTCCTCCTCCCTTCTCAGCGCCGCATGCTAAGCCGCCGCTCGCCTTGCTGTCTCGCTTTGCTGCCACGAGCGCGCGCTGAGCCTCAGCACCGCACCAGCTGACCTCAGGACAAATTGGGCGCGGGGTATGTACAGCTCGGAGTCCTCCTCGGGGTGGGGGGAATGGCGGGGGAGAGCTGGGACTAGCGGCTTCTGGCGATCACATTCATGGGGTGTCTGAGGAGGAGGAGGGGAAGAAGAAGAGGAGGAGGTGGGCGGTGGTGGAGGAAATGAAGAGGAATACAGAGCACCGGTCTCTTCACATGGAGGACAAGGGAAAACAGGGTGTTGTTAAATTATGTGCACCCTTCCTCTTCCTCCCCCGCTGTCTGCAGCTAATCCGTAAAATTCCCACCGGTCAGAACCATATGGCGTGCGAAATTTCGTTGTCTGTATTAGTGTAAGAGCTGCTCAAACATTGGTCGAGCAGGGCTTCGGGCTCGGCTCCAGAAAAGGCTGGCTCTAAAACACCAGGGCTGGGCTGGTAATACTTAGCAAGAAACAAGCCCGAAGATAATGTTTGGAGATAAAAAAATATCGGTAATTTTTTTAATAAATGGTTAAGTTTGTTCAAGAATCATATAAAAATGGGATTTATTTTTCGGAATCATATTCCTTGCAATAGTGACTCAACTTTGCAATAGTTTTTGTACTCTAATTGGGTAAATATATGTTTATAAAGTTATGATCCACTAAACATCTATAGCTGCACTATGCTTTGCAATCTTCTATTTTATCAATAGTGACTCAACTTTTTGTGTATGATTGGTGGTGGTTTTCTATTGTAAATTTTTGTGTGGCATATACGATTTCTGTTTTCTATTTCAGTGATGATAGCTATGCATCATCCTTTGCCATCCTCTAGAAGTCTTATTATTGATGACCCAACTTAGTTGCTCTCTTGAGATGAAATTTGCTGTCGCATCCCGTGTATCTACAACCCTTCTATTCTTCTTTCGTGACAATTTGCAGAATCCAAAGAATATACTGTTAATTAATGACTCTACTTCATTTCTCTAACAAACCGCTCTTCTTCATCACATCTTGCTCATTCGTTTGTCATCCTTCTATCTCATCTTTGGTAGTGATTTTTATCATTGTATATAATTAAAGAAATAGTATATTGTTCAAATGTGATGACAACTAAACAAGCTATAATCTTCTCACCCTTTGCAGCCTTCCTAAGATTTTATTATTAATGGCTCTCCTTTTTTCTCTGCATACATGTGTCCTGTCCACCACCGCCCTTCTATCTCATATTTATCTCATATTTAGGCACAATTCTTTATTGCATTAGTAATCGGGGATTATAATCTAGCACACAAGGATATTGATATCAATAAATGCACACAAGAATAAGAGTTGCTCAAACATTGGTCGAGTAGGACTTTAGGACTCGACTCTAGAAAAGGTTGGCTCTAAAATAGGAGGGTTGGGCTGGTAATACTTAGCAAGAAACAATCCCAAAGATAATGTTTGGAAATCCAAAAAAAATATTGGTAATATTTTCTAATAAATAATTAAGTTTGTTCAAGAATCATTTAAAAATGGGATTTATTTTTGGAATCATATTCCTTGCAATAGTGAGTCAACTTTGCAATAGTTTTTGTACTCTAATTGGATAAATGTACGTTTATAAAGTATGGCCACTAAACATCTGTAGCTCCATTATTCTTTGCAATCCCCTATTTTATCAATAGTGACTCAACTTTCTTTTCTCTAGCCACCATCTTTGTACCTTATCTTTGATTGGTGATGGTTTTCTATGGAATTTTTGTGTGTGGCATACATGATTTTTGTTTCCTATTTCGGTAATATTTTTTATAATAAAGTGATGATAGCTATGCATCAATAGATGCATTATTCTTTGCGGTCCTCTAGAAATCTTATTATCGATGACTCAACTTGGTTCCTCTCACGAGATGAGATGGAATTCGTGGTCACATACCGTGTGTCTACAACTCTTCTATTCTACTTTCTTGACAATTTGCAGTATCCAAATATATTGTTAATTATTGTGCATCATTTCTCTAACACACGGCTCTTTGTCATCACATCTTGCTCATGTCTACTGTTTGTCATCCTTCTATCTTGTCTTTGATAGTAATTTGTATTATAAGTATATAATTGAGTAATAAATCTTCAAATGTGATGACAACTAGATATCTATAATCGACATCTCACGCTTTTGCAGTCTTCTTGGGATTTTATTATTAATGACTCTATCCTTTTTTCTCTGCCTACATATCTCCCGTCCACTACCGCACTTCTATCTCGTATTTACCCACAATCCTTTATTGCATCGGGGATTATAATCAAGCGCACAAGGATATGATATCAATAAATGCACGCACAGACTCTGAACAAGTCTCACCTTTTTCATTGCATTGTGCAGTAGCCTAAATCCAACTCTCTATCTCCAATATAAGGGTAGTCTGCCTATGCAAGAATCATGATTGGAGTTACAACCATTCATCAGGGTTAACCTACCTCGATGATCGAGATGTTCTACAGCCCTTGTAACATGGTTGATTCAAATGACATGGCCCTATCGACCAAGAAAGATTGGTCTATGGTACGAGAGTGCCAAGCAATTCCACATTAAACCGTAAACTTATGTATGCCTAAAACTTGATAGTAATGCAATGTCTTCCTATTTTGTATTAGAACTATGTTCGATAATCTTTGACATGTCAGCTTGCTTTGTGTAACCTTAGCGCTCGGAGTGATCACAGATTCACAATGGTTGACTGGATCAAGCCTGTGATACTTTGATTGAGACCAGCTTGAAAGTCAAGTCCTTCCTTTGGTCTATACCATTTGACTTTATACCTTGATGGGAGTATAGTATAGTTTTTTGTTCTCGAAATAAGTGAGGAAAATAATCAGGTACGGTTGTTTTGGGACGAAGAACCGGCTTTGCCCAGTCTTGATAGGGAGACACTCCAATTTAGCAAGCGCAATGATACCGCCTTGCTAAATGTAAGCACGCATCTGACCACTCACGGTCCCTGCTGGCTACCACTGGGCAAGTGCGAAACCGGGCGACAGTGACCGGAGTGCAACGAACACGGCAACCCCGGCGCCAAGGCGCAACGGCCCGGACAGAACCCGGCAGCAGAGGGAAAACGTCCGGGTCAGAAAACTGGCGCGCGCGGTCGTCGCGAACGGCCCGGGTCCCACCCGCCCGACCACGGGCGAACAGCACGCGAGCTCCGGCGCCAACGGCCCGTGCCGCGAGCAAGCAAGCAAGCGCAGCAAGCCACGCTTTCACCAGGCGCGCACGCAAACGGGAGGACACGCCCGTTGCGTTCCATTCCATTCCATTCCGTCCCGCACGCGGACGCCCACGAAAGGAATGGCCAAAAGCGGCTTTCCACCTGCCGCTGCCGTGAAATTCTTGGATTTCGGCTGGCGTTCTACTCCGTCCCAAGAAAAGCGCGGATGCGTTTGGGTCAGATGGTTGCCGCTCGCCGGCAACGGCTCCGCTCCCTTCCTTCCGTGCGGCGGCACGGGTTGCCTGGCCTTGTGCCTTGCACGCGCGAGAGGGCTACGTACGTGGTCGCCACTAGGGAGAGGGAACCTGGCAACCTGCGAATAATGCAGGGGAGGATAATGGCGAGATAAAACTGACGATAGAAAGAAAGTGAGCAAGGAAGGAGAGCGTGCTTAGTCGTGGGGTCCGACACGGATTAGCACCACGCTGATGCTGCCCTCTAAAAAACGGTGGCAGGTGGTTGTTCCCGGGCAGGGCAGGGCAGCCGGGCGCCGGCGATTATTAAACGGTGGTTGCAGTCGCGCGAATTCGGAGCGGGGGATTAGAATTAGATTCCCGGGCCCGTGGGGAGTTAGTGGGATGCGTTAGCCGGGTTGGATTAGAATAATGGCGCCGGGTTAGTGACGCGCCCATGCTTTGCTGCTGTCGTGTTTTCTTTTGATTTATTTAACTAAGTATTATTCTGAGGTTAGCAGTGCTCTCGTTTCTTGGGGACGTTGTGTTCCCGTGCGCGTGGTGTTCTGGACGGAGAGACATGGCGTGGGACGATGGTTTGGATGTTGCAGGGAGGTCGTGGGATTTGTTGGGAAATGGGAACAAATGATAGCTTGCGGGAGCAGAGGTGGCCAACGGCGGGTGAAGTCACCGTCCCGTGTTAACCGGCCGCCTGATTGCCTGAACCATCATACACACAGTATAATGTGAAGTGAAGCTTCCATCGCAGAACGAAGAGAATATAACATACCAGTACGGGAGGATCCTCCTATGATTACTACACCGGGTCTGCCCACGGGTTGTCGCCGATGACGGAAGATTCTTGTGTAAGCATGTAGTAGTAGTACCATGCGCACCCAACCACGCATCCGCGAGCGGTACTCGTCCTCCTCGCACACCAACCAACCGGAACCGCGTCGTGTAACCCGCAGCACCTTGTTACGGAATCGCGTTAACTGACGCTAACATGCCGTCCACGAGGCGGCCCGTCATCCCCGCGTACTCCGCCAGTGATTGCTCCACTGCTTGTTTATTCACGGAGCAAGTACCTATACGCGCCAAGAAGGAGAAGGAGAAGCATCGGTGCGAGCGAGCGGTACGTGTCGTCAACTGTGCGCGGCTGCGGCCCGGGACACTGTTCCGTGCTCACTGTTCGGGTGTGTGCGGCAGCGTCGTCGGCCCCTCCCCACGCGACGCTGAACAGTGTCACGGGCAGGCCACACACGGCTTGCTGGTTGCTGCCGATCACCGGGCCGGTAAGTCCAGAAGGACAGGCGCCGAATTCCCCGCTCACGTACGGTTGCCGCATCTGGATCGGCAGGTGTTCCGGCCGGGGGAATTATTGCTCCTTACCGGCCCGTACTGCGGGGAGCCGAGAGGCCGGTTGGTGCCCGATTCATTTCGCCGCAGCGCGGCGGACCGGCACCGGAACGGAAGCGCTGGCACTGGCAGAGCAGCTGCCCGGCGTCCCCATTCCGATCGATCGATCGCAGGCTCGAAGCGCTGGACGACGGGCTTTTACCACGTGCTAGTGCTACTCGACGCCTAATTACTGACCACCAGGATCTATCCCAATCATCGGGCCATTCATTGGGAACGTGCAGCTAGAGCCGAGAGGGCTAGGCGTGCCAAAGCGTCGGTGAATGAACTCCGTGCGTTGTGGTACCGGCACGCGTAGGGTCCCGCCCGTTCCTCCTCGTATAATTGCGCGGCCTTTTCCCTGTGGCGGGGTCCTGCGATCCTGCTGCCCGAGCTACCACACTCCTGGACTGGACTGGAGCGGAAGTGTGCCGAACGCCGTCTGGCTGGTTGTTGCGGACCGGTAGGGCGTATGATTTTAGCTTCGAGTGCACACCATCTTCTACCGGTTCCAGGTGGGTTCGCCCGCTCGTGGGCGCCACGCCCTTGGCCTTTTGCCTGGCCGCCGGCGCTGGCGCAGCACAGAATCCGGTGGGATCGCGGCGGTTCGTTCGGTGCGTGCAGCCGTGCAGGCCGTTCTGAACCTCGGTACTGGTCAGGAGTGGCGGGTGAATCACTCTCTCATCAGCTGTCGTGTAAAAGGTAAACCAACGCGATCTGACGAGGCCTACTACACACGAACCCGGTGATAGATGGCCAGCACGTTGCCGCTGGCTGCCTCCACGCGTCCGCCCGCCTCGCCGAAACCGCCTTCCGGCTTGCATCGGCAATTGATCGGCGGGGGCGGGCGAGAGATCCAACGACGACGCAAAACGGAGGGGGACCAACCCACAAGCGTTTCATCAAAGCCCTGCTGCTCGATCGATCGCGACACCTTACTCTTCGCCTGATGCCGCTGCAGGGAATGGGTTAAACACATGGATACATACGCCCTCGTGTCACCTGTCTGCAAGGCTGCTACTGCCGCGCGCCGCCGTAACGGTAAAATATTCTCGCGCAGCCTTGCCCTTGTCTGCCTCCTCGGCGGCGACTACCTACCACCGCAATCGGCCCGCGCCAAATCGGTCGGGACGGCTCGGGCTGAATGCGTGCGGACAGGGGAAAGGACAAGGCGGCACGAGGCTGGACAATGCCTATATGTGCTAGTAATGCCGGTCTCTTCTTCGAGGCCGTCGTCGTTTCGTTCGAGTCTGCTGCGATCTGTCGGATGGGGATCTGCTGCCGCAGTGAAGAAGCCGGGTTTCTGCTGCTCATCAGCTACTGATACAAACAATTCATCTGTTAATATTAAGCCGACCGACAAGTTCTTCCTCACCGGACCGGAACCGGAAGACACTCCGCGATAACATTCCGTTGCCAGTGACACATGCGGTTTCCACCCTTGATTAATAATGCAGAAGAACCGTGCCTCGTTCTATTAAACATTAAAAAAAAACTGAGTTCTAAACAGCTAGCTGGATAGGACAACCGACTTCTTCTGCGATTTGACCCAAGACATTACAGCTCACGCCTAGCCATAAGCCACGAGCCGGTGTAAACGGGATGGGGGATCTTTTAACTTTTGTTATAGTCAAGCACGAGCCATAGTTTTCTAGACAGCAACAGGATACCAATTTGAAGGCGTTAGTCAAACCTACTGCACGACTTGCATTGTGAGACAGAGCTGCATCAAAGAGACGATATTTCCCGTCGGAAGAGAATGAGGCGGCATGTGCCGGTCTCTGAAGCCATGTAGTATGGCCGCATCTGTCGTTAGGACACTGCAAGTGTTTGGACACGTATATAGGACGCCGGCACATGCATGTATGTATACAATAAAGAAAAACTGTATGTATATTGACATGTGACAACACGAATCGGTAGCCAGCAAGCATCTTTTCTTCTCGGTCTTCTAGAAAATGGAGGAAACTACATCGGCGTCACATAAAAAGAGCGCTACAGGGAGAGGACGATAAGACGTAGCCATCCACGTCGCGCCACTAATTGCGGATGATCGTACGCTTGGACACTGTAGAACGTCTATTACCTCCGATCCCTATGCAATATGCATCGATACATCTGTGTTTCTTTCTCGCCACGCCGCTGTCGATTTCTGGCTACAATACCATGCATGACCAGTGCTCACCGCACCGGCCAGCTTTGTCTCTCTCTTCCGGTGAGCCGTCATGCTCGAGCATATTTGCATCTGGCGGCCGGGGCCTGTCTCTGGTTTGCTGCTACCCGTGCATGGCCGACAAAGATAGCAACACGTACCATGCGGCAGTGCGTCAACTTCGTCCGAAATCGCAATCGGCCCGACGCGCTCTAGAGAGGACCGTACGTGGGTACGTGACTCTCTGTTTTCATGCGTCACTTATGGTCTCTGTGTAATTAATTAGTTGGGAAATATAGTTTGTCAGACATTTATGACCAACTGTGAGAACTGAAATTTGTAAGCTTAAAGGTACAGCTGATCATCCACGAACGGACATGAACCCAATAGCCCATGCAGGTCAGGTGAAATGGTGAATATACTACCTAAATCAAGAGATGCATACATAGTACTAGCTCATTGTGTGCAATGCATTTACCTATCAGTACATGTATTCATACATGTATACAACAAAGGATATGGCCAATCTTTTATTCTTCAAAAAATCTTTCCTTTCAATCAACATCATTTGTACTACAATTTGTATATTGTCATTTATTTTTGTAGGGTTATGTAGCACATGTATATATAGATAGAGGCAAAATTTTTGTTAATGTATAGGCTATAGAAAAAAATGTTTTATGTAGATCATCTAATTTCGATCTAGTGATATTAGACGGTGATTAAAAGTTACCAATACTTTTAATTGACTGAAAATTAGCAAATTCTTCTAAACAAATTACAAGAGAGATACTTCAATGAACATAGGGTTATGTGCACACCCTAGCTTAATTTTTTTTGAAGAAAAGCTTAATTATTAATTATGGTTCAATATAAAAAGGGGTTATAGCGTTTCAGCCATGATTTTGGAGTTCAATTATGATTTAGCCCCGGATTTTCAGATTTTATGTTTCAACCATAACTTTTCAAACCCGAAGCTCCATTCGACCATAGGTCTGTTAACTGCATATTGACACATGTTGACTCCCACCTCTTGTATTACACCTACAGTAGTTTCCTTAAAAAAAATTAATCTTCTTCCTCAAGTTCTCAACTCAACACACCTGAGTTTTAAAAAAATGGGCCCTACTCATTGCTGTGTAGAGGTGACGATGTCGCAGCCCGCTCTCTCGCAGCCGTCGTCCGAGGCAGTGCCAGTGGTCGCGCCATCATCTCTTGCCAACACAGTGCCAGATCCTGCCTATGGATTTCCTCGCTGACTCGCCAGCGACGGCGTTGTTCCATACAAGCACATCGAAGGCGGTCTGCACCGCAGCACGGCCTTGTTTCTGGCGACGGCGACCGCGGTGCTTGGCAAGTAAGCGATGAATATCATCAAAATGGCACCCGCGCTAAACCAACTGTTGCTCAGCCGCTCCCGTTGTAGCCAAGCCACCAGTGCTCCCGGTCGCTGCCCGTGTCGAACTGTCTGTCGCCCATCCACTGATCCGCACATCGAGCGCCACCCACAGCCCTGCCTCCTGCGGCGCACCCTCCCAACGCTAATCCTCCTGCGTCGTGGCTGCCGTCAGCCAGGCAGAGAGGTGCCGCCATCACCAAGAGTTGGCGAGGGTAGTTCAGTCCTTTCTTTCCTTTTCCAGTAGTCTTCTTTTTCTTTAGTTCTGTTTAATCCGGCCAACCTAACGTCGAAGAATCCATGGCTAACGGCAGTTCGGCTGGAAATATTCATGGCTAAAACGCAAAATGTGAAAAACAGGGGCTAGATCAATGAAATCTATGGTCAAAACACAATTGTCTGATATAAAAAATATTGAATATCTGATTATACTATTAAACATGTCAACTTGGTTATAGATACGTCTTATTAATGTGTCAATCGTAATTTGAAATATAAAAATATAAAATTATATCAAATTGGAGTATTTACTCTTCAAATTAATATTGTTTGACACATGTTTGATGCATTTGATATTTCTGTACTTCAAATTATGATTTAACACATTAATAAGACATATCTATAATTTATTTGACATGTTTATTAGTATAATAAGAGATTCAATATTTTTAAGTAACCATAATTAATAATAGGCAAATGTCCCTATGCTCACAAAAGTCACTCTCAAATTACAAATTCTCCCGATTAGAACGTTTGGTTTGTGACAAGTATACCTAGTTCCATGATTGTATTCGGATCAGTTTGTGTACAAAACACTGGATCGGCATAGCTTGCATGCACAAAACTCAATGCAGTCCACCGAAACTTTGTGCATGATTGCTATGCCCACCAAATTAAACTTACAATAAAGAGATGGACAAATCACATACCGAATGTGAAAATATTTAGATTTTAAGAATTTGTCGCAAAGGGTGACTACATGATTAACAAGGACAGCACCCGCCATCATCAGTCTTCTATTTCCTTTGTCATGTTCATTTGTTTTTTTTATAACAGTCATGTTCATTTGTTATATATGAATAAAAAATACTTATAGCTTCGTATATATTAGTACCAAACAGCTGCAATCAGAAATATGTTAGGTAAGCTAACAAGTCAAGCCGGACATGTACTGAACAATAAGTATGGTCGATCAATGTATCAAATAACGGTATTGAAACAAAAGGCAGATTCAAGTTACAAAACAATACTTTCATGGGAGGATTCTATCGCTACCAACTACAACGAGATTTTTGCTATTTTGCCGACACAACCGATGGGTTTCGTTATAATACCCACCTACCGTTGGGCTTCGCTATTTTGCCCATGAAACCAGTGTCATATCCGGTGAAATGACCAAGACTAATTTTCTGGACAACATTGCCCTTGTCTCCTTCTTCTTCCTCTCGCCAAAGCCGCTGGCTGCCGAGGTCGCCATCGCCGCTGCGAGGTCGCCACCGCCGCTCAGCTGCGCGCCCCAGGCTGGTTCGCTGCCCCTACGCGCAGTCTTGGCCGGGGCCGTCGCTAGCTGCGGGCGCCCCTGGGGTCGCCGCCCCTATGCGCTGCCTTGGCCGGGGCCGCCGCCCGCTGCGTGCGCCCTAGGCTAGGGTCGCCGCCGTTGCGCGCGAGCCATGGTCGGGGCTGCCGCCCGGCTACGCGCCCCAGGCTAGGGTCGCCGCCCCGCCGCACGCTACCAGGCCGGGGTCGCCGTCCGCCGCTGCGCGTGCCCTTGGTCGGGCCGCCAGGGTCGCAGCCCGTCGCTGCGCGCGCCCTTGGCTAGGCCGCCGCCCGCCGCGCGCTCTCAGGCCGGGATCGCAGCCCGCCGCTGATTGGAGAAGCTCGAGCTTTTTTTTTTTAACTCAGAAGCTCAATCTTGGTTGGCAATGGGGATGGAGAACACGATTTCATGTCCAGTCAGTCTGTTGAGGAAGAAGGTAAAGATAATTTGGTCTAAAAAAATGGATATGAGTATTTCACCGGGGAAGGCAGTGGTTTCGTGGGTAAAATAGCAAAGCCCAACAAGAGTGGGCATTATAACCAAAGAGTCACCGATTTCATGGGTAAAATAGCAAAAATCTCAACTACAACAAACAGCCGATTCGACACTGTTTATGCAGTAGGTGGTGTAGTTGTAGCTCTGTGAGAGTAGTTGGCCCCTGAACCCTTTAGAGGCAACAAACCAAGATCTCCTTGTCGTCCTAGAATGTGCCGCAGAATGGACCTCATACGCAAGTAAAGTGATCGCCAAACGGCAGGCGGAAATGTGAATGGCAGCGAATGTGTAGTTAACAAGGGCGCTTATTTGCTAATTACATCCTGGAGTTCTCAGGTTTAATGGCTGGCAGAAACATGGAAAGTTCTGCATACACTCTGTTCTAGCTCCATGGCGTCAAACCTATAATCATACACTCGCTGGATGCTCTAGGCCGGAGCATTTTGATTGATATGAAGTACTCTCTATAATTATTCTCTCCCGCATGTGCCCTGGTCGTCTTTGCAGGAACAGAAAACGGGCAAAGAGTGCCCAAAAGGATAAAGAAAGGTCCAATTGTCCAAAGATTACCACAAACGGATACAGATTAGCGTTTTTAAGTAAAGTGCAGGTTGGTTTTGAGATGACCCAGGTTGTTAGGAATCGCTAATCAGATAACCATGCTTCCGTGGTTGTGTTAACACCTTTTCTTTTTGAAATCTTGGTTTTGTGTTAACACTTGACGCGCACCATGTCGATCTGCCAGCGTGTCCAGCTGCTATTACTAATATGCGAGGATTTAGCAGGCAACAAACTGTAAAGGACATTTCATCAATCCAGACCGCGCGCGCGGATCGCCGGAGCGCAGATGCATAAAACAGCTGCAAAACAGAAAGATCCCATCATGCTGTCTTGCACACTGCACAGTGCAGAGTCTTCAAATAATTTCACCAAACCTGGGATTCGAACAGTTTTTCGTGTCGCCGATTTCTCTTTCAGTCTGCCGTGCACGCATGGCCTCTGCTTTTGAAAAGGAAAATGCAGTGGGTAAGCCTGTATTTCGCCTTTCCTTATAGGGCAGAGACGCCTACCTATCTGTACCAATTTACAATTAGTAAACTATGTCACCTGACCTCAACCACTGGCATAGTGTGCTGCCAGAGGAGATTAGACCACAACTCGTATTGTAATTTAAATTAGAAGTGTTTTTGTAAATAACAGGGGTAAAGGCAGAGTGAAACAAATCCCCGTGATATTAAAGCTAATGCATCATTCCACAAAATGTGTCGTCTGAAGGGATTCATGGAATGAATTGACTCGTGGTTTCACAAGATTTACGTGCTACTTGCATGTAGAGGTTTGTGCGAATTCAGGATAATTTGAAAACACAGGACTTTCCACTTCTATGAATGTTACCGTCCTTTGTGATACTTGTAGTAGGAAATATGGACACAAAAGAGAGCTAAGAGTTTCCATATTTCAAACGGAGATTTGTTAATGTACAAAGCATGGATTTATGAGTGTATAAACTTTAAAGCACATACACGTCAATGGACACTGATAGCAGCGTACAACCAATAGAGGTGACGAAAACGTAGCAACATAGCAGTTAATCATCTAGGTCGGAATCTGGCAATCTTATCTTCTAGTCAGTACTTACGTGAGCACCAGTAGGGTTTAGTTAGTCTGGTGGTTGCATGAAGCCGATCTCATTTGACGGATGCCTTTGTCCATTTTGTGCTAAAGAATTGATAGACTGGAGACGCGGCCTATCTAGGTGTATTTAGCATCGTCCGAACCGTCTTAATTAATCGGAGAAGCCGCAGCGTATCAATCATGCTAGCGTCAACTTGAGTTAATAGCGACCCGGATGATGTAGTGAACGAAATGGAATGGTTGTTATTATACATATAATTTGTCACTTTTCTAGACGAATCTTTTCCCTCTTTTTCTTGTGATGTTGTAACGACTTATGTCCTGGAAAGAAGCCAGAGAAGAGTCGTGTGCGTTAGTGTGTACGGTCTTAAGAGGAATTATTGAAGCAACTAGAACTAGTGATAATTGCAATATGCGCAATCTCCCTACTAGTCTCTTGACGTACAAGTATAGAACTTGTGATAACTGATATGAGCAGACCATACAATTTTTTTCCATTTCTATTTCGCCTTTTCCACAATGCCTTCTCGCCATTTTTTTCCCCTCGGAAAATGAATGATGCCATGCCAATGACAGTGTTATATATGCACATCCTCCTAGGTTAAATGGATAAATCCGTTACATGGAGTAAGATCAAAGTGACAAGGCTTTTGTGGATGAATATTCTCATCCTGTAATGAAACTGGCAATATGGGCCATAAAACAATGGGGAGGATAGCATGATTGCATGAAACATGTGAGGGAACTGTCTTGGAGAATGAGAGTAGGGGCCTCCTTGAACTCCAACAAAGTGCACGGATATATTGGGCTCGTCTTTTCAGGAGCGGACGTCCCTTGCAGCTGAATTGTCTTCCTTTCTTCCATGCAGATTGCAAACATGAATTGATGGGGCCAATCATGGTCACGGTACCTTTTTTTTTTGGCACGGCACCTTTCCTGCCATATCTCATGCATATCAACAACTAGTACGAGACTAGGGAACACGACTTTTTTTAGCATAGGAAGACTTCTTACTAGTGAAGATGATTCACGAAAAAAAAAGGTTAAGATACGAGTAGAAATGTCAGTAGCTGCAGGGGTGTTCGGCTGGTCGCTATGCCAGTATGGGCTGTATGTTATTTTTAGCTTTAACTTTTTTTGAGAATTTGTTTTTAGCTTTAACTTTTTTTTGAGAATTTTTAGCTCTAACTGGCCTACCAAAAGGTTACTCTGGGTCCTGGAATGCCATTGACTACAAAACCATGCCCAAATTACAAGCCCAATTGATAGGCCCAATAGACAATAACTGTGCTTATTAGGCTTCGGACTTTCCTAGTTACTACTTGGATTGGATCCCTCTACGCGCCGTGACGTGCACGCCCGGCGGCACGTCGCAGTTCACCACTAGCCGCTGAGCCGTGCAACGCTGCCATGTCCCCGTGCTTCTCGCCTCGCCGACGAACATGCCGGGCCCTGTTCGTTTTCTGTCCTCTAAAAATTATACCCATCACATCAAAAAGAATCTTACTATTTAGTAGATCTTTTATTAATTTAATGACAAAACCTATGTCACGACCCCCTCTAATTTGCGAGACGAATCTAATGATCCTAATTAATCTATGTTTTGCTACAGTGATGCTACAGTAAACATCTTCTAATAACATCATAATTACCCTCGTTGGATTCGTCTCGTGAATTAGATAGGAGTCTGCAATTAATTTCGAGATTAGACTTTATTTAGTATTCCAAAATGATAAAATTCTCTTTGATTTGACCTCTCTAAAAATTATATACCTGAAAACGAACACACCCCCGTCGTGCGTAGTGGTGCCTTTTTTTGTAACACCTGTCCTTCCCGACTTGCAGAGACCATAAGCAGCCTGGATAACGACAAGTTGTGGCGAATCAGAGAGACAGCAGAGCAACCAAATGGGCAAGTCACGAGACATCACGGATCCACGGGTCGTTATGAGCGAAGAGGAGAGGGATTACAGTCCAACTGCAGAAACAGTTGAACGTTCAGACTATATCCTCAACTGAATAAACAGCATATTTTGCTCAGTATAAGAAATGATGCCAACGAAGGACAGGTTTAAGCTTACTATTGAAAACTTAATAGTCATCCTCAACTGCATAAGCAGAACACAGCAGGCAAATCTAAAATAGTTTTCTAAGTTTTGCAGCGATGAATACCAGCAAAACATCGCCCAGTCACGTCAAAACATTAGGAGGCCCATGAATCTATTAGCATTTCAGAAATAGATAGTAGTTAGCAGCATTCATGTCCGACGGAATAACCCAGTCCCCACATATATCCCAGCAACAAAGTGACATTGAGTTGAATAGTTGGATAATTGGCTCAACGCTTCCTCTTGTGGCTCTTCCACTGTTTGATGACGTGCTGGATGACTTCTTTCAGAGTTGCTTTCCTGCCCTCCTTGTAGTTCCACAGCTCAGGGACAGGATACCGACCACTAGGGTTGTATTCATTAAGTTCAGTCAGTGCCTTTGTTACCAATGCATATATCTCTTCACCATGCTCCTCTTTTAACTCTCGAAGCTTCTCATCCTCCTCAGAAAGGACTTCCTGCATCGAAATGTCAATTATATGTTGCATGCAGCAAGGAAACATTTGCAACACTGGAGTTCTCCATGACACTAACCACATTTGAAACTATCAGACATAGGGAAGTGGTAACTAATAGAAGGTCATACCGTCTCTTTTCCATCAGCCACTACAACCCGAAATGGGTGCCAGGCTGGATTTTTAATTTCTTCTTCCCACTTCGAACAAATGATAGCAGAAGTAACTTCTGTATCCCCTTTTGACAATCTTTTTCGGCAAGCATTTGCAAATGCTTTGGAATCAAGCTCACCCATTCTCTTGATTCCTATGTTTGCTCGGCCAACAGACAGCTCCTTAAAGCCCTGCAGAACACGCATCACATAGGTGTCATTACTGAAACAGCAAAAAGAAAGGGAAACAAACTAAAACTGAGCAGTATGTGAACAGATGAGTTATTTACATTTATCAGCTCCTTCCGAGCATGTTGCAGTTCATCATTGCTTCTTCTTTCCTTGATAACCAGAGCTAGGTTCAGTGACTCCATTGCATCCTTTTCCTCATATTTTTCCTTTAGCTCCTTATTAAGCTCTTCCATCTTCTTCTTTGATTCAGAATCTTCCTCACCAGGCATATGCTTCATTACTTCCAATTTTCCCAGCAGTTGTTGTATTTCCAACTCAAGCTTCTGTTTGGCATTCAGTTGATGTTCTAACTTGAGAATCTTGTCTAGAGCAGCTTCTTTCTCCCGCTGCATTATTGATGCAGTAACACACTCATTAAATTAGTTTACAAAGAAGTCACATGAAACGATACACTCATATGTGCACAAGATCAAACCTTTTGTTCCTCCACAAGCTTAAGAACATTTTCATCAGCTCTTTGTTGTTCCATTGTGGCCATCATAAGATGCTTTGTTTTAATTTTGTTCTGTGCGCAAACCAGAAAAGCATGACATAAGTTTTATGAATAATGACCCAGCATTTCACCATTGACACAACAAACTAGAATGTCACAACTTCCTTGCATTTATCCTAGTATCCCGATATCATATATGATCAACAACAACAACAACAACAACAGCAACAAAGCCTTTTATCCCAAGCAAGTTGGGGTAGGCTAGAGATGAAACCCATAGGAAACTCGAAAAGGAGAGATCCAGAAAGAACACAACAAAAAGGTAGAGATAAGGGTAAGCAAGAACAAAGAAAAAGGGTCACGGTTCATGCACGTCTATTGCTAGTCTCCAAACGCTCCTATCCATAGCTAGTTCCCTAGAGATATTCCACTCCTTCATGTCCCTCTTAACTGATATCATATATGATCATAATATGAAAAACTAATGTGCAAGGACAAGTAAAATAAGACAATAGGATGCTAGGGAGGAGATACTACAAAAAGTAGGATGCCTTTTATCTTGCAGAAGGGAAGAAACAAACAACATTTTATCGGCAACCAAGAACGAGTTCCATAATTCTTCATAAGAAGAGTTGGGGAATAGAATAGTATTAAACATCACACACCTTTTCCTTTTCTTGCTCAAGGTTCCTTCTGTCATAATCGCTTTGTGAAGCTAGCTCATCAAGCTCCTTGGATCTCAAGTCAAGTTCTTGCATCCTGGCTTCAAGCTCTGAACGAAGCTTTTGATTATCATCCAAGATCTTCTGTGAATGTCTACGAGCGATTTGCTGCATCCTGCTGATTTCTGGTTTAAAAAAAGTTTAAAAGGCAGCAATTAATTGGAAGCTTCATGTATGTTAAGACAATAGAAATGCATAGATGTTAACAACTAAAACATGAGGAACATATAATAAATATTAAAAAGATAAAAGAAAAAAAACCTTCATTGTAATTACGGAGGAGCTGCTCCTTTTGATCCATCACCCTACCAAGTTCTGCAGTAGTCGCATTGCACTTAAACTCTAGTTCCTGAACGTGCCTGTTCTTCACTTCAATTTGGTTAGCTAAATTAGCAACTAGCTTGTCAGTTTTACGGGTCTCTTCACTTTCAAGATCAGCGACAGTTTTCAGATCACCATTTTTCCTCAAATAATCTCCGATAGGCCCTTGGCATCTGTGATCATCAGCCCTTGCAAGCCATCCAAACATCTCTGACCCTCGGTGCCTCTTCATCATCCAGTCCCTCTTGCCAAATCCCTCTGCGTCAAAGTGGTTTTCAAAGGAAAGCGCATTTTTAAAGCCACTCCAGTCTTTTGCAAATTCCACAATAGCATTCCCTGTGTGACCTCTATAGTTCCACAAAGGAATAACCTTGTGCGGGCAGAAGTGTGAGAGTCTCTCCTTCAACCGATTTCCACTTTCTCCAACTTGGCGCCCATTCTTCTGTTCTGTAGGCACATTAACTAAAATACCCATCCAAGGCCAGACAAACAAATCATCTCTGTTTTCAATAGGTTCGTGCTCCATGACCACTTATAGCCCTGTATAAAAAAAATGTTTCTACAATTAGCAGACATACCCTTTAGTCAAGTATGCAGTAACGAAACATTTGTATGCTATAACATATATTGGCAGGCATAACATGTAAGTAGTAAGTTTTTAAAAACGGGATGTACATACAATAGTTGTTTTTTCTTTGCTGTCAAAAAAAATTTGTTTTTTTCTTTTACTTGAAACTATTTCGGCAAGTATATAAGCTTACACTAACGGAATCAATCTCAGTTCGCTTGACAGCAAGACAAGACAAAAAAAGAACCAACTTAATGATTTAATATCGAAGCAACGTAGATGTGATGCCCTCAGCCATTTATGGTAACAGCATATGAAATATTAACTGGCAAGAGAAAGAAAATATTGGTGAAGTGAGGTAACTAATTAAGACTACAATCACCAATCCAATGATGATTCCAAACAATGTCACTAACCATGCAAGGAATAGCTCAGAAAAATAAAGAGTAAAAATAATGTTGTAAGAACTCCAAGTCAGAGAAGTAAACAAATCCAAGATCTGGTAAGCATTAGAATTTAGACAACAAGAAATAAAAATGCTAAAGCATACACACAAAGGTCTGACTGTCTGATTCAATAAGCATACACCACTTTTCCATCTGTAGAAAAAAGAATCCTAAAAAGATTAAGCACCACCGCTTGGTCTTAAATATCAAAGCATCGGACCGTGTACAATAAAAAAAGTAAGAATATTAAACCCCACATACATTAGGGTTAAGCTACATAATTCTGATGCGAAGGGCCACTCCCCACGGATTTTTGCTTAAATCAACCCGACAAAATCTCTCTCAGCCCTGATCACCAGACCGGAGGAAGCCAAAAACCACAAGATTCCGCGACCACCGCTCACCGGAGCGCACAACCAGAATTCCACCCCGGCAGGGATCGCCGCCAGAGGGGCGGAATGGACCTGGCGCAGGTAGGGACGGGTGCCGCATCCCAATTCCCATGTTCCCAACACGCAGAATTTAAGCAACACCACCATTTCACGGAGGCGGGTGAGGGAAGAGAGGAGGAGAAGGACTTACCTCCGGAGAACGGCGGCCGCCGAGGCACCGGCGAGAGGGCTGCCAGAGGAGGAGGGTTTTGCGCTGGCCTGTACCCCTGTCCTCTCACCTATCTCCTTTTCCCCTCTGCCTCGCCCGCAGCGCAGTGGGTGGGTGGCGTGATCAGAACTGCAACGGAGGGGCTCTCTGCCGCACGATTGCGCTACGATACGTGTGAGGGCCATTTTCCGTGGCGCAAACACGGTCCGCAACCCTGCATCCCCTGAGACATTGTCGACACGTGGTCGTGATTTCTCAGCTTCTCCATCTGTCCAATACGTAAGTATTTTTGGATTTAATTAGAGTTATTAAAACTTTAATTTTTGACATTTTAAAATATTTCAAATACTACATCCGCCTAGAAACATAAGCATTTATTGACTTTCTGGCATTACGTTTGACCACTCGTCTTATTCAAAAATTTTATAAAAATTTTATATTTTTATTATAATTTGTTTTATTATTAAACATACTTTAAGTATTAATGATATATACTTTAAGTATTTTTTATTACATTATTTGTATCTAATCACATTTTTGTAATTATCGGATAAAATTAAAATTGTTGACTTTGATCAACCTAAAAATACTTATGTTGTTATAAATAAATACAGTAAGCACTATTCAAATGTGTACTTGTGAGACTTCATTTCTTAAGCCAGTTATTACGCGAGTGCACGTGTGGAGAAAAATCATAATCAATCAATCAAAACATGTTAGTATAAGCTAAAAAGTAAAACAAAGTTTTATTCAACTCTAACACAAATTGACAATTTTGTCTCGCAATACTATATGTGAAGTCTCCTTTTGTTAAAAAATGCACATGCAAATGGTCTCATACGGTGCCTAACCTCACCGGAATTGTCACCCGCCTGCGCTATGGAATACCTGCAGAAGAATGCCTCGCTGTATACACACGTAACACACCCATACAATGCCTCAATGTACACACCCATACTATGCCTCAATGCTTCGCCATTGATCTGCTACAGCGCCATAACTTTTGCTGGCATGCGGTGATTGATTTACATCTAGAGGTGAGATTATGACCATAACGGTACCAGATGCACCACTTGAATTTGCAAGTCACACCACGCAATAATTACAATGCAAAAGGCTCCTCTGCACAAGAGCTGGAGACCTGAAAAGGCGTTTGATGAGAACTACCGAGCTAGGTTCCAGGATTTTGTATCATTTGCCCTTCCAACTTGCTTAAGTAAAATATGTTTCGAGCCAGAAAAGTGTAGTACATTAGATCATCCAAGCAACATGAACATAGGGGCTCCTTAAAAGAGATGCTATATTTCTTCCAGGTACCTCAGGATAACAGTTATCTATTAATGAAAACAATATATACATTGCCTTTTGGCAATAACAGTTCTCATGTTTTCCAATGCTTGCAATAGTTGATTTCAAAACAAACAAAAAAAAATGCTTGCAATAGTTTGTAATACAGTAGCCGGGCCACCCAAACTGCACAACAGATGCAACAGCATATGGTTGCCAAAGACATTGGAAAGGCCAGGCACTCCACAATCCACGTTGTGCCAGAACTTATAGAAACTATGAGCACAGCCGACAAATAAAAATACATGGCCACTATCAATTAAATTAATGTTCAGGTCCAAACCTGTACAATGGTATATGATACACTGAAACAAAGACAAGGCGTCAGGCACATAATTATACATATAAACTGAAAAACCTAGAGGTGGTTATCAACTCTATTTCAACTATTGCTGTCTCTTCTCATTCCCAGATTATCAACATGAAATACACCCCCGCCATGCCTATGCGATGATAATAACTATGTGCAACTTGCAACTCCACTGCAGATTGAGATCTTACTAAATGACATACTGCAAAATGGAAAGGAGCAAGAAATCAGGTATGGGGTCAAAAGAATACCACAAACCTATGAACAAAAGCCATCAGAAGCCTCCGCCTATGATAGGCCATCATCAAGAACAATATCAGCAGGGTCCCCAATCCAAAGCCTATCCCTCCACCGAAATTTTATCCTCAGCTTTCCGTTTGCATCGACACCTACTATCTCACCTTTACTTGCATATGTCTCCATCCCCCAGCCCCACCTTGGGGATACAAGACCAGACCGTATCTGCACTTTGTCGCCTTGCCGGAAGGGCCTAACCTTTTCAACCTCCCATCCTTTGCACAACCATAACCTCTCACAGAAACAGAAAGCAATCCAGAGCTCTCCATCCTCAGCCCGGTGGACCACCCCAATGCTGTTGTGGTTCACATCACCCCATTGATATGTTGGGGTTGCAATGGAATCCTTAACCTTTACCCAATCTCCAACACAGATTTCCTCCTCTTCCTCCACTTTCTCAACTTCTGCTGGGTCTATCAACCAAGCCCGTGCACCAGCTGGTGTATGAATCCTTAGTTTCCCATCAGCATCAATAGATGAGATCGTCCCTATACTAGAATGATTATGATTGGACCAACCAAATCTTGGCTGGCGGATACATCCTTTGATACGAACACGCTGCCCAACAACAAACTTGTTAACTTCTTCAAGCTGACTAGAAAGCCCTACCCACCTTTCCTGTTCACCACAAAATGCCACATGGATAGTACCATCCCAAACATCTCCTTGGTATCCAATGCCATGCACCACACCGATACTACCAGGCTTGAGTGACTTCCAATGATTCGCATCAGCCCTCAGCCTAACCCATACTCCAACCTCAAAGATCTTCTCGATTTCAAGATCTGCAGGATCACCTCTCCACAACCCAGGCACACCAAAGAAAGCTACTCTTACTTCTCCATCAGCATGTACACCAGCGACTATGCCTCTAGAATCAGGCTTGGCATCTCTCCATCCCCACCTAGGCTCTGAAATCCCAGCACGGAACCGAACATGCTGACCAATCTTGAAGGGCTGTACTTTCTCAATATCTGTGTTATGTGTCAACCATTTTCCGTTCCTGAAACAGCCAGCCAACTCCAAGTAACCAGAGTCCTGAATGCTATGGACTACTGCGATGCTTATTTTACCTACACTCCAATCATAAGTAGGTCTGCTCCCAATACTTGGCTTCAGCCTCACCCAGTCTCCAACCTCAAAAGCTGAGAGTCTCTCAGCGTCACCTGGAGCTACCTTCCACAAGCTTTTTCTGCCAGAAACCTTGATATTTAAAGTACCATCCATGTCAACCCTTGATATGGCTCCAATAGTCGCAGCAGTTTCATTTGACCATCCAAGGCGTGGCTGTGATATGGAAGGTGACACATGCACCTTTTCCCCAACCGCGAATGGTTGCGCCTTCTCCACATCTGCAACTGAGCAAAGAAAAAGTTTGCTTCTAAAGCAGAAGGCAACACCCATATCACCATCTTCTTCCAGACTATGAACTATCCCAATACTGTTACGAGTCACATCCTCCCACCCATATTTGGGTGATGGTACTGTTGCTTTGATTCTAACCCAATCACCAACCTACAAATACAAATAGGATATGAGGATCCATCAATCCGACTTCAATCTATTTGGTCAGAAGCAAGACTAGCAAACCTACTACTAAAATATTAAAGAGGTATATATAGACCTTAAAGTTCTCAATCTTTTCCATGTCTGATGGATCCGCCTGCCACGGTGCAGATCGATTGGGGATATCAATAATGAGCAGACCATCACTCTCGATGTCTACTATTTTCCCCACACTGTGATGTGTCTCACCACCCCAGGCATACCTAGGCTCTGCAACAGACCTTTTACGCATACCTGGTCACCAATCTGGAAAATGCACAGATACGAGAAATCACATAAAGAAAAACTAAAACAAGCCAGAGAGTTAAGAATGTGTGAAAGGCCAGCTCGTCGTTCCTGTACTGTTTTATCACTTGGCTCATATTCCAAAAGGTAATCAAATAAATATGCAGAGGAAAGCTGCTACGTTATGAAATGAACTCTTAATCTAATGGGGGTGCAAAAGAATATGGACAATATGAGATTAAATGGTAACTAGAGAAAAAAATTACCTTGAAGGGGTCCACATGCTCCACCTCCTCTGGTTCACACAGCCATGGGTTGGATAAATAGCATAGTCCCAATAGAAGACTGCTATCTGGTCTGATGGAGTATACAATACCGACACTTCCAGGAGTAATAGATTCCATGCCATGTACAGCAACTGTCAGCGAGGGACGAATGCGTACCCAATTACCTACCTTATACTCTTCAACCCTTTCGATTTCAGCAGGATCAGCTCTCCATCCCCTAGACGCTCCAGGAAAACCAACCCTCAAGATACCATCATCATCAACACACAGAACTGTCCCAATGCTATCCCTTGACTGGCCACGCCATCCAAACCTGATAATAGAATATCAGATCATGAGGAAAATGAAACTTTCACTTGCCAAACAGCGTGGTGAGATCAGTGCAGCATTGGCGTTATTGTCCAAGAGAATTCACAGATTATTAGGCTACCACGTTGTTGGTGGTCATGCCCTAAAAGTTGATCTCTGCTGAAAGAGTTTGCCAGTAACATGACATGAACGGTGGCAGCCAAATATCATCATAAAATTGTCTACTTTACTGTTAGAATCAGGCAGAAGTAACTTCAGTTTATGCAAGTCGCAGAAGCAAAGCATCATTTGCAGGTTATCATCACTTCAACCGCATTAAACCATCTAAGAGCCTTTAGTGCATTAGTTTAAACTTACAGTTATAGGTAATCAGAACAGACTGGCAGGTCACCTCAAAGTTAAACTGGACGATAAGTTACGAGCATGGTTAGTGCCAGTAAAAAACCCTCAGTAGATTGAACATGTGTACAAGGCAATAGGAATCTATCTGCTGTCAAACATCATTGGAGCCTTTTACTTGCAGCAACTGACTGAATTAAAGGGTAAGGTGGTAGGTCTCCATACAGTAGAGGCTAGACACTGGATTTTTAGTAATTGGCAGTTTTTATCTGGAGTTCAAATAAGTAACAAAATGTTTTGCCACTGTTTTGAAGAGACAATGCAACAAAGTGGCCCAGCAAGTAAAAAGGAAAATTTCAATGCAATGTTGTGCATCCTATGAACATATTATATTATTAGCCATTGATCAATCCAATTAACAAATGAGGCATGAAGCAAGCAATAGGATGTAGTAAGTAATAGCAAAGTAATGAAGGAACAATCTGTATTTACCTTGGCTCTGAAACATCCGGCTTGAGCTGCACATGTTGCCCCCTATTTAGTGGAATGACTTTGATAACTTCAGCAGTCAAAACACGAGCTTCTCCAGTACAAAATGACACGATAAGTTGATCATCGTCAAGTATTGACTGGACAAACCCAATGCTTTTGGGTCCAGCACCTTGCCACCCAAAAGCAGGTGCATTAACAGTTCTTCTAAATTTGACCCAATCGGCCACCTCATATCTGGTTACAAAATTAAGTGAATGCATTATTAAAAATAATTTGGAAGTAGCATGCTTTCCTTCCGACCGATTTTACTTGTCACCCTAGAACATCTGTAGTTAACTTTTTAAAAATATATATTCCTAGATTCATCATTAAAAGTATGTCAATATCTATACATTTTTTGTTTTTGACTAATAAATGAATAGATCACAATGGTCAAAGTTGTATGTAGCAGACTGTGTTAGTATCAAAAGCATGTAAAATAAAACAACAGTAGGATTCAAGTTGGCCAGCTAGAACCTTTCAAGAACAAAAGGAGCAACAAACTTAGAAATTTGCAAAAGGATCAATAAAAGATTTTCATAACATCTCACATGCTTTGATCAAACTATCTTAAAATAATTTCATTGTCCATAAAATATTTGGTTTTGGTGTTCTATCTGGTAAAACACATTGACAATACAGTTTCTAGTCAACAAACAAAGATCAACTAGGTCCATGATATAGGCCAATATGTAGGGCGAATGAGCAAGAGGCTTTAATCTTCCCCGCCACCACTTCATTCTGGCAGTGAGGCAGCTCTGCCTTAACAACATGACAGGTAGCTTCCATCTCAGCAATATGAAGGGCAAACATGTGAGCTGTGGATGGATTCATGTGGTTTGGTTTTAAGTATGGCAACGTATCCTATGAGAACCAGGTTCGTGTGAGAACTATGAGAACTTCAATCTGGGCCCCATGGTCTTGATCCAAGAGGGGCGCATAGGGAGAGGTGGGAGGCGGAATTTGCAAAAGTATGATTAAGTGGGTGGTGATTTTGCAAATCCCCCTCCCACCTGAATTCATGCGCCGCATTGGATCAAGATCATGTGGCCCAGATTGGAGTTCTCATAGTTCTCACACGAACCCGGTTCTCATAGGATACATTGCCTTTAAGTATATCCCTCCCTCCCTGACTCCCAGGTCTGTCGTGACCAAGCTAGTTGGAGAGAGAGGTGGCCAGCCAGAGAGAGCAGGAAGAGCAGCGGCGGCGGCAGCTTGGCCTTGCAAAGCCTGTTCCCATCCCGTTTTTTCCTCCTCTTTTCACCCTCTCTTCCTCACCTTAGCAGATTTCCTACTAAGGCGACAGGGACGCCCAGAAGTTTTGAGCACCTGGGCGACGACTTAAAAACATAGGCTGTACCCTAAAAGTGTAGTTCTGTGGTAAAATCAAAAGCATATACCATTCCTTGGCATTCAATCCAATTTTTTAAAATAAAACATGAGTTCCTTACATGGTTGGGGAGAGATGAACTCCATTATCTTCAAGTGTTTCCATCAGTTCTTCATAAATCCACTCTCGTGGTAGCCTCTCCAGAAAATCTTGCAGTGTCCAGCCTCTACAGTTCACATGAATATTGTTCAGACTTGTTAACATTATTGTAAGAACTATAATATAGCACAGTAAGGGCTTCCCCTACTGTATTTCCCTAAAAAAACATTATTGTAAGAACCAAAAAAATCAACATATCTAACTAACCTAAGTAACTTTTCCCTAGCAGTCAACTAAAATGAAGGGAAAGTATTACCAACACTTGGAAGAGATGGTTTTAACTACATAGTCCAGCAATCAAAAATAATATTTAAGATCAAGTTGTGTGCTATTTCCTTCAGCAGCAGCATACAGTATTAGTTTGATGCAGAAGATCCCTTGAACAAATAGAGTAGAAACACATATGTGGTGTGCACTCACCCACCACAATGTGGAAAAGAGTAGACCCTGGTCCATTAATTAGCTGTTTACCTGTGGTTCCTCACATCAACAGCAGGTGCTGGCTGTTGTAACATTTGCACAACCCATGTCAGATTTTCGCGTATCATTTTGGCTGCATCAGCAGCTATGTGAAAAGCATTATCACCATCATCGTCCTAATTGACCAAACAGAACAATATTAAATCCATAATATAACCTGGTACAAAGATACAATTGTAACAAAACTGTGCTTGTATAAACAATAAATGGACAACAAAAATATTGTCAGAATTTCAGTTGTGTTAACCTAAGTCCCTAATTACAGAATAAAATAAGAGTGGGTCCATCAGAACCTGGAATCAAATAATGTAAGAAAACTGACGAAAGACAAACCCACAGGGCACAACTAATTCCAACTCCATAAGGATGAGAATCAAATATCAATACAACTACACTAGGTGGATCAAACTGAAGGTAACTTCATGAGCAGTCACTATAATATTTAACAGGTAACAGCAAGCATAGAAGAGTTCCTCGAGACCACCAAAAAAATTCACATTACATTAAAATTTCTTTGGGACAACAGTGAGCTCAAACAGATCATCAACAAACAACATTAAGAAATTTACCGTCATCCAGGTTAATATAGCTGTTATAATAGTAGTGAGTAGGCATTGTTCTAGCATATACGCCCAGTACTAAACAAGATGCATCACCTGTAATCACTACATACAGGCTCAGTAAAACATTCGGGAATCAAATGCACTATACTTATTTATCAGTCAGCTATGCAGAAATCTGGAATATAACATAAGAATGACAAGAAATTGTTTGGTACATATTTATACATGCATAACATTGAGATGCTGGCACATCATTAACATCAATACATATATGATGTGCCTCCAATATCTGAAAACGAAGTGGTTATAATGGCTGCAAAACTACTTCAAGTCACAGCTTCCCTCTTATAGAGGCTGCTCTATTCTGTGGTTGGGATGACCTTTTTCCATTTCACCTTTTTATTGTACCATATATTTTCTCTTATTCTGCGATTAATCTTTGCCCAGTTGATTTTCATTCCCAAGAATACCAAGATAATCCACTGAAACTGCTGCTGTAAAACACCTGTATCATATATGTCTGGTCCTTACACATTACCATGCAAAAATATGACAACACCACACCGATTCAAATACTACGTGAAAAGAGCAGATGATGCAGAGAACATAAATTTCATCAAGTCCCAAGAAAATCATAATAAGTAAATCAGAATGAACGTAAAAAGAGGCTGGGCACAAGTTCCACACTCGTAGAGGTACCATAAATCCCTAACACCACATGCACTCGATGAGCAAACACTGAAGTTGTCTTCCAGGTTGACCCAAAATTATCTATGAAATGATACTAAGAAAGGGTGGGAAACTTTCCTTCAGTACACCTAAAGTGCTTTTGTAACTAGCTGTAATTTAATTTATTTACTTTGATATATATAATATATATTATAGCACAGTAGGGGCTTCCCCTACTGTATTTCCCTCAAGAAAAAGAAAGGGTAGGAAACCAACCTGCATGTTGCAGTCTGCTCCAGCTGCTAAAAGAAAACCAACACACGAGTTTGCACCTCTGTTCAGTGCAACATGAAGCGGGGTCGTGTTTTGAGCATTTCTTATATTCACATCAACTCCTGCTTCCAGAATGATCTGTCATTAGAGCAAAAAGAAAGAAAAGTCATTTGATATTACAACCAGAAATTGTAAAGTATTCGGAAAATTAACCACAGACGCCTTTACCTTAACCAATTCCACATCGTTGATCATTGCTGCAGTATGTAGTGCAGTTCTACAGTGTGGATAATCTTGCGCTGTAGGATCAGCACCAGCAGCAAGCAATATTCTTACCAACTCTCGGCCCTCTAGTGAATATAAGACAATTATATGATTAGACTAAATAATATTTGCAGAAGATAAAAGAAGAGGATTTTTATCCACACTATCCTAACTTTGAAAATTGAAAAAACAAAACACAAACCAGAAATGTCAGTATGGTAGAAGCAGAAGTCGGAGGTTACCTTTCTCATGCTCTTTTTAAGAGCTGCTGCCATGCATAAAGCTGTCCCAGCAGGGCAAGGTATATCGATTGCTTCAGCAATCTCCTCTTCAGATGCAACCTCAACCCATCTTTGCACCACAGCTGTGTTCCATGTCTCGATACATAAATGCAATGGCCTACTCACCATCAGATTGAAATATCATAAGAAAAAGAAAAACATGTTGGTGAAATGTTCAAAGAAAAAGAATAATGGAATGCCAAGTGTTGGATAACAGAATAAAGTGATTCCCGCCTGCCTCTTCAATGAGATACTAAATGCATATAGTCATATTCTTACGTTTTATGTTGAGAATTTGGTATGCCCATCGACCTGCAACCTCCATTTTCCAATATGACGATAGCACAATCAGTATATTTCCTGGCCACTGCAATATGCAGTATAGATTCACCTTCCCCATCTACTGCATTAGGATCAGCTCCTGCCATCAGTAATTCCTACATAAAGCATAAATGGAAGATTAAAACAGGAACCACCAAGCTGAAACAGGAAGAAATGGGCATGATCACATACTTGCATGCAGTCTGGTTGGCCATGATGAGCACATACATGGGCAAGAGTAGGACCCAGGCCTTCTCTAAGCCTAGAGCTTACATCAGCAGACCTCCCAATAAGTGCACGAACGCACTGCGGAGAGCCAGCAGCCAAAGCAAAAATTATAGGAGGGTCTTCATTCTTATCTAATATGTCTACATTCTCTTGGTAAGCCACGATAGTTTCCACAAGCTCTGCCGAACCTCTGCGACATGCTAAATGTAAAGCAGTGTGCCCATCTGTATTTTGTGCCTCTAAGAGGGAACGAACTAAACTACCATTTCTCTCGGATGCAGCCTTTGCAAGTAAATCCCTGGCAGTTGCAAAAGGTTTAGTGTGAAACAGTAGGTGCTGTAGAAGCAGCCACAGAAAAGTTACCAAGGACAAACCTAACACTAGCAGCATCTCCTTCGCATACAAGATGATGTAAAGCATTTGGATTATCATGAACCATCTCCAGGATGGAGGTTGCAGGTGGTTCCATTCCATTGGGCAAGCTTCCATTTGTGAAATCGCTGCATTAGCAAGCAATACGTTAGAATGCTTCACATAAGAAACCCCCAAGCTCAAATAAGGTAAATTTGGGTGGCAAACTACAATAAGGGGCTCTCCAAGCATGTCTGCTGATTAGAATTAACTAAGTCGTATTTCACTCTATGATACTGTACTTTCATGTAAGTACCTACATTCTACAAAGCACACAACATGAAGCAATACAAAGTTAAATTGAAAAAGTTACCTCTCAGGACTCGCTGGTGGACTCCTTGGTATGTCTAGAAGATGCCTAAGAAAAGTTTTAAGCATGTCTTGGAAGGAAGGTCTTCTTGAAGCACGAAACTGTAAACACTCGCCAATCATCTTCCACAACTCTCCAGGAAGTCCTACACCAACTACTCTTGAATATTGAGGTGGTGGCTTCTTTTCTTTAACAACAGATTTACATATTTCGTCTGCACTTAGCCCAGCCCATCTGCATTTCAATTAGCATCTAACCACACCATCCACAAAGTAGCAAGGAATACAAATGAAATAGTAAAGACTACTTACGGAACAGCACCAGTACACATTTCCACAAGAGTGCAACCGAAACTCCATGCATCTGACTCTGGTGAAATTCCATTTGCGCTATCCCAGAACATATTCAGTGACTTCTTCAATGGTGCCCACGCCTCAGGAGCTATATAGTTTGGGCTAAGGAGTGTAGCATCCATGCCAGCCAAGCTGGACTCATCAGATATTCTCCTGTTAGTGAGGTTCTTCAGAATTGCTGAAAGACCATAATCTGAAACAACTGCATGGCCATTTGCATCCAAAAGAATGTTTGATGGCTTTATGCTCATGCAGACAATTCCTGCTGCATGAAGTTCCGCTACCCCACGGGCAATATCTGCTCCGTACCTAAAAAGTCAAGATCAGAAATATTTCATCAGTGCTGCAATAGAGTTGAATAACAACCAACTTTATCCAAAGTAACAAGAATGCCTGAATTGTTACATGCATCAGAGAATGACCACAGCAATAGTCTAATACGTAAAAAGCTAGTGATTCTGGTCATGGCAAAAGATAGCAAAATACCCTTCCTACATATGATGTTGCCAGTTTTATGTACTCTGGTGTGATAGTGATTAACCCAATATAACTTCCATATATCCTTTGAGACAATGTTCTCACTCGAATAAAAAAAAATTACTCATCATCAAGACATTGCAGCCATACGTTTTTTTTTCTATTGTCTGAGATGGCAAAATTTCATCAAATGTGCCACATTAATACAACATACGCAGAATTAATTTGTATGTGGCTATTAGCTTAAAAACCATCAACATTGAACCCATGACCATGATGGTTTCTGCAGAAACATCAAACACCATCAGAGGGTTTTGAGGCATATTGTCAGGATTCAGGAATGATAACTCAATCAGCTTGGAAATTTTTCTTCCAAAGTTTTGGTGAGTGCAGCCATGCTGTGTTACTGTGTTGAATTTGAGTATCAAAGTATCATAACAGCAATTTCAAAATTACTAATTAGAGTTAATCTGTACTTTGAACACTAAAAAAATCCCATATCTAGGAAAGTGAAATGGGTTTTTCGTATTAGGGAAAGTAATTAGAGAATTGACCAAAGTAAAATATGATTACAATTTAGTTATCGCTCAGTTAATTGAATAGACAGTATTGAGCCACTGCACGGCGGTTGATTTCGTTGTCATCTGAAAGGGTTGGTTAACTGACATGTTAACAGATTGTCATCACTAGCATATATTAGAACCAAATCCAACAACAGCAAAATTATTAGGACTGCTCCTCTTTGTAGGAACTTTTGCATAAAATGTTTAAGCTAAACTTAGGATCAACAGTAATCCTCTGTATACACCAGGATCAACAGTAATCCTCTGTATACACAAACAGAAATGATGGACTAAAGACTTCATGAAAATTTTTGCTCCAATTTTTGTAAAGATTGTACCATGCTAAATATGACTGGGAAAGCCTCAGTTTTCATAATGTTGGCGCCAGCATGCATTATTCTTAGGGGATTCATTCACATTAATGAATGTCATAATGTATATTAATGCCCTTGGCATATCCAAAAAGCATGGTGATAACTGATAACATCCGAGATTACTGATGTAATTGAAGCACTACAGCTTGAAAATTTGATACAAATTGACTCGGCAAATAAGTTAAAGCCAAAATAGTGTTATTACTGAAGAAAGCACTTATTTGAAGCTTTTATGCTACAATACGACAATAAATACAAGACAAAAGAGCTAGCAGCAACGCCCGCAAGCATACCAGACATGTAGCCGTACCAACAAAATCAAACTGAATAATACCATTAAACAAAAGAAAACTTTACACGTTGCAACTCAAGCTAACAAACTACCACGATCATCAGATTCCACGTCCATTCTAGGAAATGTGCTTCTTTAGTGTGTTGGCTTCAAAAGTACGTGTATGAGCGTGTGCATAGACAGACAAATTGGTATGTGAGTTACGATTCAATCTATTTTTTTCCAGGCAGAGTTTCTTGTGGTGATCACTGATCAGTAACACATCAAGAATATTAGCAACTAGTAAGAAGTATCCAGACTTAGATGCAACAATGCCACACCTGAGTATCTGCTCCAACGTGAGGCGTCCACCATTCTGCCGCATCTCTGCCTGCACGGACCCAACATAGCGATCCATCACAAAGCACAGGTGCCCACCAATCCTGACGGCGCCGTGGAAGGTGCACACATTGCGGCACCATGAGGAGGCGCGCCTGAGACGTTCCACCTCCTCTTGGACTTCCTCCAGCCCGTCCCCTACTGGGACGGGCACCCTCTTCACCGCCACCTGGTGTTTGCACCTCTTGGCCCCACCACCACGGGACAGCGTGCCTGCCCACACCTCCTGCCCAGCAGGTCCGGGCGGACCATTCCCGATGCGGCGGGCAAGCTTGAGGTCCGGGTGCGAGGCAAGGTCGACAGAGCTGCATCCGGGCGGGCCGGCCGCGGGCGCGGGCGGCACGGAGCGGCGGCTGGGCCGCGCGAAGAAGTCGTCCTCGTCGTCGGAGCCGTCGGAAGACGACCCCGATTCGGAGTGGAGAAAGGACGGAGAGGAGGGCGAAGCGGACAGGAGCGAGAGGATTGGGAAGTTCTTCCGCAGCGCGGAGACGGAGTTGCCGACGGCGGTTGGGTGGCGGCACCGCGGGCATGGCAGCACGGCGCCGGGTGCGGCCGCGAGCATGCGGGCGAGGCACGCGCGGCAGAAGCCGTGGCCGCAGTGGAGAAGTAGCGGCACGCGCTCGTCCTCGTCATACCGGACGTGGCACAGCGAGCAGCACGGCACCCGCATCGCGCCGGCGCCGTGGCGTTCCTCCGCCCTAGGGCGCGGGGTGGGAGGAGAAGGGAGCGGCAAGGCGACGACGGGGTAGATCTGAACGGGGGTTTGGGGAGGGAGACGAGTGAGCCTGGGGACGGATTTTCTGAGAGGAAGGGTAGAGGGGGGTTGGTGGTGATGCGGTGGAAGGGACGACAAGCAAGCGCAGGCTTGCCTGCTGCTCATCAGTTCGCCCACCTTTTTCCTGCGCTTTGGAATGGAGGTGCCGCGTGTGCTCGGCGGTGGTGTTGGGACATGAGGCTCATCCGGCCTTGAACGTTGTTCGCTCGCCGCTTTGCATTCTCTACGATGGACTGGGTAATAAGTAAAGTAAACGTGTCAACTCGTGCAGAAATGGCACGAGTCTGAATTACCATTCTCTGCTACTCCATCCTAATTCAGAACACAGAGTATGTGCTTGTATGTTTCCACGAGTATTAGGTGCCTGATCTTGTTCTAACAGAAATGACAATAACCTAATACAATTTGATATTATTGGGATAATGACTCTGACTTTAGGGTTAGTTAAGGTAAATGAAGCTATTTTCTAAAAAGAGAAATTACTAAGTTTCTTTCCAATAGATGATTGAAACATACAATGGGTATTTTGTAATAGGAGTAATACTAGTCAACTTCATTGTTAAACTATCGTCCAAAGCTCGATTTCATCACTCAACTTTTGAAAGGTCCAGTTTAATCTCTAAACTTTGGTTGGCAGGTTCAATTTTATCCTTCATCCTACGTGGATGTTCATGTGGCATGTCACATTAGTTTTGAGTTGAATTCCATATTCCAAATTAGCTTTTCTAGTAAATTCGTAACTCTGTTTTAAATTTTGTTCAAACCATTGTATTTGTTTTTACGTAATAGTTGGATGTATTAGTTATTTTATCATTTTATATACCACTTCAATGTTTTAATAAAATGTGATGGATTGTGCATATTTTAAAACATTATTTTGATATAATACATTCAAATTGCCGAATTAAAAAACTCAAAAGGTACAAAAATGTATAGCCAAATCACATCTTGTTTTGTTAAATTAATTATAGCACAAACGTATTTAAAAATAAAGTTATTATTGCAGAGGAAAATCAACTTGAAATTTGGAATGCAAGGCAAATTTGAAATTTGAAATTTGAATGATTTAGTTGCTAAATTACTTAGATTTGTGATTCAAATATAATGTGTATTTTGAGCGAAGTAGATGCAAATATAAATATTGAATAGTGTGAATCTATTGATACACGGTATCAAAAATAGTTTGATAGATGCTTGATCCATGAGATTATTGATACATTATTTGTGATGAATATATCAGATTTGGTACATGAATATATATTAAGAATAATGCTCAAAATTTTTAAGGGATAATCTCTTTAAGGATAAACTTAATATTGAATTAGGTGTACTGTTACAATTTGATTTAACGTAACATGTTAGCTGCCAAAAAGTGTTAAAGTACAGTTGATTTGTGATCAATACACATAAAAAAGAATATGATGTCTTTTAAAAGGACTTGCATACTCATGGTTAAAATAAAGTTTACCTGATTAATTTAATATAATGGTTAAAAATTACGTAATTAATACAAATATAAAAGTTTTCTACTGCACTTTATAGCGCCATAGCATCTCTCAGAAGTCCGATCCAGCCCGACGGATACCGGACAGGATCCCGTTCGATCTGGCGAACCCTATTGCAGGGTTTCTTTCGTCCTCTGCCGTGTCGAATCCCATTGCAACCCTTCTTCCGCCCCGACCAGAGTAGGCCGGAAAAGCAGCAGCCGGCTGTCTTTCTCTCCCCGCCGCGCGCGCCATGGACTTCTCGGAGCAGGATGTCGACGTCTTCGCCGAGGACTACGACGTCAACGATGGCGGCGCTGAGGCCGAGGCAGAGGCGGACGGTGGGGGCGACTCGTCGGGCTCTTCCTCCCCATCCTCATCCTCGTCGTCATCCGCCGCTGGGTCCTCCTCCTCTTCCAGCGGCGCTTCAAGTCGCAGTAGCAGTGGCGGCGGTGGCGGCGGCGAGGGCGACGATGGCGCCGACGAGGCGGATGGCGGGGAGTACGACTCGTTCGACGTCGTTGCAACGAGGGGCGCCGGTGGGTACCGGGACGAGGAGGATGACCAGGAAGAGGAGGAGAGGGATTTGTTTGGCTCCGACAACGAGGAGTACGTCAGGACACCTGCGCGCAGTAATTACTTGGTACCAGGTCCGCCTCTCCTCAGTATTCAGTAATCTGGGTGCCAATGCCCTAAGACCAAGTTTAGGCTGAATGTTAGTAGCTTCTGTGCTCAGTGAGCAGAATTAGACAGGAGAACACCCCGGGATCGTACTATAGTTTCATGATTACTAATTGTTTTGAGTATAGTTCAGCAGGGATGCAACGAGCTTTAAACAGTAGAAGATAGATGTATTTAAGTCTAAGATCTGAAAACCTGCTCAATTCATCAGGTCTTGTATTTCCTTGCTTGTTTGTTATGAACTTGTTTTTTTGAATTCAAATTCCTTCTGGTGCATTCTGTGCATTCTGTCAGAGGTTTCAGTTCTAGGTTATTGGTAGTCACCACCTTCTTCTGACTCTTTGATCCTAGGTTTATGCCCTGAGCTATTCTACGTTACTGCAGCTTCAAAGAAAAACCACCGAGGATAATACTTGAAGCAGCACTGTTTAAGTTCAGATTCAGACCATTTTAATGCTAGGGCTTTCGCTCCAATATTTGTAGTGGTTCAGTTGGAAATGGTGCATTTGGACATCTCCAATTTAAACTTAACACAACAGAAAATCATGATTTCAGATTTTTTTTCTTTCTACAAAGAAAACTATCTTTGTACTGTCATGAATGTTTGAGGATATTTCCCCTAAAAAGAATGTTTGAGGACATCACAACAACATTAACTAAGTATTTTACTCCTAAGCAAGTTGTGGTAGGTTAGCAATGAAACCCAGAAGAACCAACAAGAATCATCGAGACATTCATAATAAGAAGCAATTATTGGTTAGTTCTGGCATATGCTTTTCAGTTCTGAGTTGAGAACCTCCCTTAAAGTTAGCACTTTTTTCCTCTGTGTCATAATGCTACCAGAAGTATACCAATAGACACCATATACAAACGTTGTGTGTAATAACTCAGAATTATTGTTTAGCACCCATCCACGTCCACGGTTTGGAATAAAAAATGTGATAAATGAACGTATATTTTCCATTGTGGTTATACTTTTGGTGGATTAATGCGGCTAATGCTTTGAAAGTTGGATGGATTGAATTTATACTTATGTTATTCATCTTTTCTTGGTAGTGCTGCCTGCATTACGGAATACCAACAATCATTCTCGGGGAGGCTTTGGAGGACGAGGAGGCAGAGGTCCACCTCTTCTTCCTAGACCAGGAGGCCATCCGGGCGACACAACTTTGGCTATGGGAGGTTCGGAAATGGGCGCAACGTTGAAGGCTTTGTTTCAGAAATGAAGCTTAATAAAAGCGAAGAAACATTATCTAGAAAGCCTGTTGCTTTCCAGGAGGTTCAGAGTATCACCATTTCTGTATCATCTTTTTTATTCCTATTTGTTATTTCTTTGGTTTCTGGAGTAAAGGTTCTTTGTTACTATTGCAGCCTTGTGAGATTGCTTGCTTAAGCCGTGTTGAGGGTGGGGACGTGTATTTTGATGATCGTAGCCTGGTAATGTCTATGTTGAAGCTGTCTATATTTTTACCTGTTTCTCTTATATAGTGGCTTAAAATTTGGATGCAGTACTTAACACCCTATGTTTTCTAGAGGCTTTTCAAACGAGAAATTTGTGATTATGTTGGAGCAGATCTCAATAGAGGATTTGAGTCATTTATAGAGAAGAGAGGTACCTTTCTTTTCCAAGTTTGCTTTTCTTACACTATAAATCTGTTAATTGTCTTTTTTTTTGTTTGTCTCATGAACCTCTTTTAATGATTATCATACTTATATGGGACATCTAACTTCAAATCTAAGGAACAGTAGCCTAGGATTTTTGTACCAACATCGACTGTCCATGTTACAACAAGGATTTTCTTTTAGGCAACACCGTATAATTTTTGTCCATTTAGAAAATAAACAAAATACAAAATATATTTAAGAATAATACAGATTGTTTCTAATAAAGTTGAAAACTTAATTCCGAAGTTCCATTTCTTGTACTTAACATGTGAATTGTGAGAAACTATGGTTCTGCTATTTGAACATTTGTCTTTCCTTTAAAATTCTTTGCATCTGGGGTGTTGCTTCACGATGAATATGTTTCAATGTCAGATTTGGGTTCTGAAGGATTTGGCGATCTTCTCGCATGCATAAGAAATTCGAACATACCTCTTCAGAATAATATACATTTTGTGGTAACATTGCATTGGCAATACTGTTCCATTTGTTGTCGTACTGCATTGTCTTGGACCTGCTGATAATTTATGCTCTTTTTGCAGACTTACCGCAATAATCTTAACAAGGTAATCATCCATCCACTGCAAACTGTCTAAAGTTATTGACTTATCTGTAAGACATGTTGTCGTTCTCCTGTCGCAAACTGTCTTACTGACCACTTTTTTTGTTTTCCATATTCTTTCTTGGTTTCTAGTCACTCTTTGACAGATCATTGGTTTTTGTAATTTCATTCATATTTCATTTCATGCGCTTGTTTTTGAAGGATAAATGTAACAGCCTTTTAATCTTCAGATATTGGCCACTGCTTATCTAAGAGAACCATGGAAGATGGGCGTGCATAAAAGAGGCGGTGTCGTATACCTTGATGTGCATAAGCTTCCTGAAAGACCAAAAAGTGAGGTGGAGCGTAGGAGGTGATTTCTCTTTGTTTTTTATTTTAATTTCCTTCATGGTACTCCACAAAGATTGACATGCAAATAGATGGCGATGGTATAGCACGTAATGTTCTTGCTGTTGACAGGAAGGTTCAGTGACAAAAAATTCAATTGACATTTCGACATGTAATATGACTTACTGAGAATGGTATGGTATGTTGAAGTTAGGTGACTTTGCCTGCAAACGAAAACAATATGTCTTCATTCGGCATATACTAAATACAATAAGATAATGTGTATTTGTCCAATTTAATTTCATGATGCTGATTTAGTTTCTTCCCATGTATGCTTATGTGGATGTGGTGCTACAAAATAGCCTTGTTGGGAAGGTTCTGGATATGCTTCCAGTCTTTGAACATTCTTTTTTTAAAAAAATTCACAGAAACTCCTAGAAATACTTAAATTAAAAAAATCTAATGGTATCATTTTAATTTGCTCATCCAGATATTTCTGACTGAAGTCATATTTCACACTATTAGAGATTTTGACAACATGGATTTCAAAGGACCATTTTAATTAAAATAATGGAGTGAGCGATTGAAAATAATCCAGATATATATCATACTTACTAAATCAATAAGGCTTAACACGGCCTAGAAAAAGTGGCTCATGTCATGTACATTAAGTTTTATAGCCCATCTGTTTTTAAGGAACCACAAGTCAGTTGATTATTTATACACATTTGTTGCTTCGGCTTTTTTGCCTGTTGATTTTTGGCTGAATAACTTTAATCATGGTACCTTGATGCTATGTTAATACTTACGGCTTCTGAAACATTTAAAGGATTTAGACAATTACATTACTGATGGACCCACCTTATTTTTGTATATTTGATCCTTAGATGTTATTGGGGCTATTCTTTTGAAAGCCTTGCTACTGAGAATGGGGAAGATGGAAGAGGTATTGATGCAAATGTAGAGTTTTGTTCTGTAATAAAAACAAAACTCGGTGCACATCGCATTATTATGGGTGCCGAGATGGACTGCTGTGATGCAACTGACGATGGCAGACGGTTCTACGTGGAGTTGAAAACAAGCAGAGAGGTTACACTTCATATTCTTTTCATGAATTCTCAAGCTCTGCTACCATGTTTATGTAATTAAGAATTAAGATACTATGTCTGAACTTGATGTATAACAGCTGGAGTACCATACAGTTGAAGCATATGAGAAAGAAAAGCTTCTTAGGTTTTGGGTAATTTATTGTTCCCCTGCATTTTTCTTCTCTTTCAGCTACTCAGGTTCCAGGTCTTATCATTCCTTTCTTAACTGCTCTATGATGATATTGGAAGTGTTACCATAACTATCTGCTGTTTTCCCTCTCCTGTAGTGTGAAATTTATTTTAGATAATTGATACATGCTCTTAGGAAATTGTTCCATTTATTTCCTTCACTTGTTATGCATCGAGTATATATCGAGGGCAGGTGATAACGAACACTCGTTACAGCCTGTCCACCATGACTTTTTAGAAGAACATTATATTTCCGGCAGTTATAACTTCTAAATATTTTGAAATGTTAAATTTTTAACTTGTCTATTTTTGCAGATACAATCATTTCTTGCTGGTGTTCCTTATGTTGTTGTGGGATTCAGGTAGTATTAACTCTCACTGTGCTTTCCCTCAACACGATCACATGATTCTAGTCTAGTGAGCACTGTTACCTGGCATTTGACTGTGCTGAAATTAATTCAAGTTGATACGATTATATAATGCAAAAGCTTTTGTTAACAGTAGCAGCCTTAAGACACTGAATTTCTTGCTTACTATTAGGTTTTTGACCATTGAACTTCCAAGTTCAAATATGACTAGAACCAGTTTACTTCCTATTAGATATTTGAATTGCTTTCACCAATCCATACTTGTTAACTGGGTTAAGCTTGGCTCTGCACTTTTTTTTTGCCTGTAGAAATGATGCCGGCGTACTTGTACGGACTGAAAGGCTAAGAACCAAAGACATTACACAAAAGGTGAAGGCAAAGAATTATTGGCAGGTATGCTAATGTTTTTTCTATTATTTGTCAGCAAAAATGGAGAATACTAGTAATGTTTAATGATAAAATTTCTGTGTTCCATTTTAGCTGGAAATTGGAAGCAAACTGATTTGTGGTTACTAATAGAGTGTACACATTCATATACAATAGTTATATAAACTAAACTTTGTCACATTACAGGCATGCTATATACCAGTCACCAATAAATGTTTTTGACATCAATAAAGGTCTTCAAAATGCAACTTTAGCCATTTACTTGTATTGTAACATATTCCGTATATATGAAATGTAGTAATGACATTGCAATGTCCTCTATGCACATCTCAATGCATGTGAAAGATTGGAAGTGCTAAAATATATCAGTCCTACATTGGGATATTGCTAAAATCTTCGTAGCCAAAGTTTTAAAAGTTTAATTACATAAAAGTATTGGTAGACTAAGGCCCTTTTTACTTGGTATGCAGTTTTTCAAATGCTGGCTTTCAAAAGCTACCTGTATAAATCCAGCTTTTGAAAAGCTGTCTTTGTGGATTGGCTTCCAAATAGCATGCAAAAGCTCCTCCACTTTGCTTCTGTGAAAACGCAAGTACAACTTTTGGCTTTTATAAGTCACGTTATTTCAACCTCTGGGTTTCTGGCTTTTCAGCATTAGCTAAAGCAAAGAGGGGCCAAATGGAATTTCAGTTCACTTTTAGGCTTTCACCTCCGCTTAGTCTTGTGTTAAGCGTGTATGGTTTTCTGTATCTACTTACATGGAACGTAATCATTCATACAATGATTCTGATAATAAATACTACTCCCTTACTAAATTGTTGTCGCCGTTGACTTTTTTGTTAAGTTTGACCATTTGTCTTGTTCAAATAAAGTTTAACAAATGTCATATATTTTGTTGGAATATGTTTTATCACTAAAGAAACTTGAAATGTAGCATATTACTTTTTGTATTTGAAGAATTTTTTTGAATAAGACGAATGGTCAAACGTCACGAAAAAGTCAATGGCGACAACAATTTAGTAAAGGAGGGAGTAAGAAATTGTGTGACATGAAACTTCCATGGTGATGATGATTTCTTCCTTTCCCTACTATCTCTGAGGTGGTATACACACCTTGATTAATAGGAAATTGTGTGATGACTTGAGAATCCAATGATACTCTTCAGAATTTCTTTTGAATTAATAAATGAACAAATTGCAACTTACATGCATTTGAAATTTGAGTGGTATAACAAGAATTTCTACATGTCAGGGTGGTGTCTGCCTGGCCTTTGCTGATGAGGTATTATGCTGGCTGTATGGAACTGTCAGAGAGAGTAAGTGACTATGTTTTGTTTAATACATTTACAGCTCTCGACTGTGGGCCTTTGCATGCATGTTATTGTTTGTGTCAAATCTTGCAGATGAAGACTACATTCTGCAATTTGTACATCCGTTTAATCGCCTGGAACTTCTACGCGCCCAGGCTCCGTGCCCGGAGGCCATAACGTTGCACGTGCAGCAGCTCTCTGGTGCAGCAGATTAGAATCATTTATAGCAATAATTTTGGCAATGACAGCTGCTTTTGGAGAAGATCTACATGCTCCAATGTTAGCGGTGCTGTCCCTTGCAGTATTTGACCTGACAACGCTACCAAAACTGCCAAGTGAGAGTAACGGATGCATCAAGAAATGACGCCATAATGTGATACCCACTCGACCACTTGGAGGGGCAACATCCATGGTTTACTCTTTTGAGTGGCCAAAGATTTTGAACACATTGTACCCATTGTAACATTAAGTCTAAATTGAAAAGGTGAAAAGCTATAATGCAACTAGTTCAGTGCTACAAACTATGTGATGACTGTATCCACGGTGATTATTATAGTTATGTAAACAGGATATTTCATGTGTTAGAAGTATTCAAATAATATATCATAGAAATGGATTGGAATGATATGTGCATTGTGCTGTTGAATATTGAAGTTATGCACTGTTTTTTAGTACCGCTGTCAAAACCAGTCAGTATCTCGATGTAGATTTGTGACTTCTTTTTCTTAGAAAATAGTAGTTCCAGTTTTTCTTTTTGGTGGTGGTGGTGGTGGTGGATGTGCAGTCACTAATTTCTGTCACTAAAAGGAAGGTTTCAGATTTGAAGTTCCCGCTTTTGAATGTCATAAACGTGAGTGCTAATGCTGCTGGCCGCCTCTCCGCCAAGCAGAGGGTGTAGGTTTATCACGAACCAAGTTATCAACATTTTATCTTAGAAACTGAACTTTAAGCGTAACTTTCAGACCAGAATGATGTGAGCATGATCATAATAGAGAGGAGAACCAATCAAAACGTTGCCTTTTCAGCTTATGCACTCATTTTATAGTTATAAGACTATATCCAACGGTGGAGGAGACTCTCTTATCAAAATTAAAGGGGAACTGCTCTTGAGATAGAGAAGGTAGTGACCAAAACTCACTGTCTCCAACGGGAGACCGAAAATGGGTGCGTGGGGCAGGGAGGAGTGCTGGCAGCAGGCGGGTCGGATGCGGCAGAGGAGGAGGAGCGCTAGCGGATGCGGCGGCGACCGGTGTGGCGCACGAGCTCCGTGGCAAGTGCCGGGTCCGCCGTGGTTGTTGTTGCTGCTCGGAGGAGGAGGAGGCCGCAAGGCGAGGAGTCACGCGGCAGGGAGGAACCGCGCGCCGCAGGTGGGCCGGATCCGACGGCGGGGAAGGAGCGTCGACGGATGCGGCGGCGACCGGTGTGGTGTGTGTGCTCCGCGACGAGCGCCGAGTACCGTCGCAGCTGTTGCTGCTGCTGCTCGGAGGAGGAGGAGGCCACTAGGCAAAGAGTCACGCGGTAGGGGAGGAGTTGCGCGCTGCCGTCAGGGAAGGAGCGCTCGTGCCGGATAGGAGCGTCTGGGTAGCCTCCAAGCTGCTCCAAATTTGCATTGTAGCATTCTTAAAATGGAAAGGTTATTTGGATAGTGATTGGAGATAGATTTTTGTAATTTTACACCAATTTTAGAGATTTGTAGTCAAATGGAAAGTCCATTGGAGGTAGCCTAAGCAGTTTTGATAAGCTGGTTTGTCTTGACTGCTTATGCAACAATAAATTGATTAAGCTACACACACTTAGCTCTGTAGTTATAACAGCAAAGAAACTCATCATTCAATCATTCAATGTCAACAAAATAGTGAATTACACCGTGGGTCTTTAAACTTTTCTAGAGTTATCATTTAGGTCCATAAACTATTAAAATGTCCATATAAATCCTCAAACTATTTAAACGCTAACCTTAGCTCCAAAGCTATTCAACAAAACAAATACATATGATATGGCAATGTTTGCGTAGAAAAAAAAAAGACCTTAACTCTCTCTCTCTCTCTCTCTCTCCATAGGCAAGCTTGAGCTAACTATAAATTTCAGTGAGCTCCTAAGATCTCTAGCCATAAATTTTTTCTTTGTATTAATGTGCTCATAGGTTTGGTTTGCCCCTATTTTTACCGTTTTGATGAGGTGTAGCTTTGGCCAGCCACCACCATGAGTTGCAGCTCTATGCTCAACAAAATTAGCGTTGCTAAAGGGTTTTAAATCTAAGGTTAACGTCTTAAATAGTTAAGGACTTAGATGGACGTTTTAGTAGTTCATAGACTGTAGAAAAGTTTAGCTACCCACCGTCCAATTCACTCTTAAAAAAACTCATCATTCAATCGGGAAAAAACTAGCACGCGCCAGAGCTGGGTCCGCGCTTACGGCTGGGAGCTGGACGCAAGCATCACAGAGGGAGGATTGCCAGATCAGAGGAACCCCTGCAAGGCTTGCTTTCCAATCCAGCCGCCTCCGCCGCCGCCTCCTTCCCTCAGCTTGTGCTTGTGCTTCAAACTGCACAGAGTCCACCCACGAGCTCAGATCAGATTCCTCTCTCCTCTCCTCACCTGGGCGCAGACATGAGCAGCGGCAGGTGCAAGAGCAAAGACTACGGCGCGGCCGCTTACTGGGACGCCCGCTACTCCTCCGGCTCCTCCGCTGGAGGCGGCGGCGGCGGCGGGTTCTTTGACTGGTACCAGACGTATCCAGCTCTGCGGCCGCTCCTCCGCGCCCACGTCCCCGCCTCTTCCCGCGTCCTCATGCTCGGCTGTGGCAACTCCCGTACGTCTCCCTTCTGTTGCATACGTACTCCTCCTTTACTAAATTGTTGTCGCCATTGACTTTTTTCGTGACGTTTGACCATTCGTCTTATTCAAAAAAATTCTTCAAATACAAAAAGTAATATGCTACATTTCAAGTTTCTTTAGTGATAAAACATATTCCAACAAAATATATGACATTTGTTAAACTTTATTCGAACAAGACAAATGGTCAAACTTAACAAAAAAGTCAACGGCGATAACAATTTAGTAAGGGAGTAGTATATTACTACTACCTTGACTACCGCATTTCGTGCTTTATGGCCCAGCTGCCTAGTCACGCCTAGCGACTTTGCTCCTTCAATTTAGGTTGAAAAAAAGGAAGAAGAAAAAAGATAATGCACTGGTGGAATGGGAATTAGTTAAATTTGTGGTGTTTTGGAGATGCATCACTTACTATGGGTGTTTTGGAGAGGGCGCCCCTTAGTAGTGCTATTCTGACAATTCTCCCCAGTTCTTCAGATGCAAAATAGTTTAGTCTTGTGCTTGATCTAACTCATATGTACTGTCTGCGTTCCAAACTGATTGTCATGGAGAATGTGAGTCTCATTACTGATTAGTTTGTTTAAATTATCACTTGTGGGCCTCTCAACACATTTGTTGACCACAGCGTTAACATGCCAGGGCACTCTGATGTTGGTCGGGCATTCTCATTACTCCCTTTACAGTTGACACCCCCTTCTTGGATGATTTTCTGTGTTATTTGATTTTTAACGATGTTCAATTGGGCTATTTGTAGTATGCAGTGTGGGCTCAAACCTCAAATCTTGACGCCACTGTGGCTGTCCTATTGTTTGATTGACAGTTTTTTTCGATACAATGTTGTGCCCCAATCATTAACTTTTTGTGCTTTTTATCATGTTTTTTTAATCTTCATTTGTGCAGTTTTGTCAGAGGACATGGCAAAGGATGGTTACGAGGACATAGTAAATATTGACATTTCATCGGTGGTCATTGAGCAGATGAGAGAGAGACATGCAGAGATTCCACAGTTAACATGTAGAGTTTTGCTGATTATTTCCTTTTCACAACATCAGGCCTTCATATGTAGCATGATTACTAAATTTCTTATGTGTTAAGATATGCAGATGGATGTTAGGGACATGAGTGTCTTTGGTGATGAATACTTTGATTGTGTCCTCGATAAAGGTATAATTTAAGCACTATGTTTGCTCCAAGCGCATGAAACTGATATCTTAATGCTATTGAAATCTTAATCTGAACCTTTCTGCCACCTGATTTACGAGTTAGTCTTCTTAATGTTTCTCTTTAGGAACCTTGGATGCTATGATGGTAAGCATTGTATACCTAGCAAACTACACATCAGATTTCTGAATAGCCATGGTCCTGAGCTTGGTTTTGCTATAACATTCTAGTGTGCTGATGATGCTCCTGTTGGTGCTTCCAAAATGCTAGAAGAAGTGGCAAGGTTTATAACATTCTTTCTTTGACATATCATTCAATCCCTTTTTATCAATCAGCTGTACTGGATTGACTATATATGATGTTTACTCTTTCAGGATTCTTAGACCATGTGGGACCTACTTGTTGGTACATCCTCAAAGCCTCCTAACAATTTTTATTTACTGAACTCTATGAGATAGAGTTATGAAGAGAAATTGTCTTTGGCAGATAACATATGGCGCTCCTAAGGAGCGAGTGCCACTTCTGAACAAAGGTGGATGCAGCTGGAATACTGCACTCTACATTATGTGTAAGTTTGGAAGGGCCTTTTTGCCTCTTCAGCTGTAAAAGGACTTTGTCCAAATATTTCTTCCTAAAAACTTTCAAGTTGTCCTCTGTCATTACACTGATCCTTGTTTCTGAAAACTTGCTTCATATAATCCTTGTTTAGCGAAAATTTTCCTTTAATTTTCTTCTTATATAGCCTGAGAAACATTGGAAAACTGAAAAGGTACATCTGTGAAATGAAGTCCTGATTGCAGTGAACAATTGAAATATGGCAAAAGCAAACGGGTAACTTATTTTGTTTTGTTTTCTAGAACTGACACGAGATTTGTTCTTTTGCTTACAGCTTCTCCTGGACACCAATCAAAGATTAGCGAAGGTGCTACACAACCTACCATGGAGGAAGTTGCACTCACAGAGGACGGTCAATTACCACCCGACTATATTCTTAAAGATCCAGAGTCGCATTTCATTTATGTTTGTCACAAGTTGGATCCAGCGAACGAGGTTGATCCCAAAGATACTGATCCAGAGAAAACCATATGAGTGCCATTTTTTTCATATATCATCCTTCAAATTGCATTTTATTTTCTGCTGGCGGAGTTCATCAGTGTAACCGCTTGCAGTTTGTACCATGTTGTGTGTAATCGCTTGCAAGTTGTACCATGCTGTGTGTAAGATGTAGTGTGTGTTTTCGAAATTCGAAATATATGAGACCAGCTTGTATGTGCTTCCGATCAGACGCTACTGGGAATTAAGAATATGGATTTTGATTCTTTTAAACTGCTTACTGCCTTCTTTTCTAGGAAAAGTATCCTTATCGAATAAAATCAAGGTGCACCCATAAGTCATCTTTACGTGCACCTGAATAATTTGAGCTAGGAATCAATGTATCCTACACGTTAAAACAAAGGGTACGTCTAATTTTTAATCGCCTAAAATTTGGAGTTGTTTAAACATTAACCGTCGATATCGAATCCTACGATCCACAATCTTTCAACTATTGTTCACCATCTTCAGACTTCAACTTATCAACCTCCAGTTGGTTGGCTTTAGCTTCCCCGCCTCATGCCGTCCTCGATGGCATTCCCTCACCACGCTAACTGGTCGGCGCTACTCTCCCCCAACCTGGCGTTGGACCAACCGTGGACTCTCCTCGCCTATAAGGCGGTGCCCTTGTCGTTGTCGTCTCTCCCGTCACCACTCCTAGACCGACCTGCCATCCCGAACCTTATTTAAGTCCAGCAGTAATGAATCTCCACTTGGACAATCCGACAACCCTAACCTGAAACTCGTTGCTGGTTCGTCTAGTGAAATATCTCTTTTGAGATTTAAGTTGATCGGAAATTGGCATTCGTGAAAACAAAAGAGGAGTCTATGATGTATCTTTTTCTTTGAAATGGAATCTATTGTGTATCTTTTTTCTTTGAAACGGAACCTATGATGTATCATGTATACAGAAAGACGTGACTAATCTGGAATTGAAATATCTCTTTGGAATTGGATAATCCATCATCAGAGTATCAAACGGTCCGCAGCAAGCCAGAAACAAAACCCTGGCCCGGCGAAAAACCCGTCCCAACGGAACGGAACGAGCGCAGCTCCCTCTCCTCTCCTCCGGTCCTCCCCGGCCCAAACGGCCGTGAACGGTCGAAAACGTAGCGATTTTCGAGAGAGAGAAGAATATCAGGCCTAGGGCCGGAATCAATAAAGTGAGCGGAAACCAAAATCTATTCTTCCCCGGTGCCGAACGCACACCGGCAGCGCAGCCGAGCCAGCTCGCGCCGCACCCGCCCCCTCCTCGCCTCCCCGCGCCGCTCCCGGCGAAGGCGGGGCTCCTCTTCTCCCGCGCCACCGTCACCCCCGCGCGGGCTGACCCAACCCGGCCCGGCGCAGCTCGCCCTCCCGCCTTCCCCGCGGCGCGCCCATCGCAGAGGTCGATGGCGAGCGGCGGCGGGGACGACGACTCGGGCGGGAAGCTGGTGGTGGACCGCTACCGGAAGCGAGAGGTCCTCGGAGAGGGCACGTACGGAATCGTCTTCAAGGCCACGGACACCAAGGTTCCGCCTCTCTCCCTCTCCTAAACCCCTTCCTCCCCACGGTGCCTCGCCGATCTGCAGGCTGCCGTAGCTCGAGAACTAGAACTTGATTAATCCCGATCCATCTGACTCTGGAGCTGGGGTTGTGCGATTGAGCTTAGGGGTTAGAAGGTTTTGGACCCGATAGCTCGTAAATTGGCGTCACGGAGTGGTGGTTTGGGGTTCGTTGTGGATTATCCGTAGTGCTCCTACTGCTGACCCATGCGGGAATCGGATGCCCTTGATGCTTGTTTAGGCCTGACGAGGACACAATTCGCTTGGATTCAGCTGAACATTTGATTGAGCTGCTGGCCTTAACACCTTAATTGTGGTACAATATTTGGTGTGTCTGTTGTAGTGAAGTTGCAGCCTTGCATGTAATATCACCTCATAGGACGGGGGTAAACTGGTGGTCGAATTTGTCCGTGTGTGTGTGTGATAGCAGGGTTGTGGACTCTGTGTTCTGAAGGTTTCTAGATGTGGACTACAGATTCAGGGTGCACTCTCACTAGTAGTTTTAAGTTGATCTATTAAGTACTAGTGCTTTTGCATTTGGCGTTCTTACAATTTTCAAGGAAATATCAGTGCTTCTGAATGTCGCCGCACTTTATTGTTCATGCTGTTGATCAATCGAATTCTGTAGTGGTACTTTATTCCTGTCTTAGCTGTTTTGTAATTTTGTTCATGAGTTGTTGCATAATGTCACCTTCCAGACTGGAAACACAGTTGCGATCAAGAAAATTCGCTTAGGGAAATACAAGGAAGGTGTAAACTTCACTGCATTGAGGGAAATTAAACTGCTCAAGGAGCTGAAAGATCCTAACATTATAGAGCTGATTGATTGTTTCCCATACAAGGGAAATTTGCACCTTGTATTTGAGTTCATGGAGACGGACTTGGAAGCTGTCATACGAGATAGGAATATTGTATTGTCTCCAGCTGACACAAAATCATATGTTCAGATGATGCTGAAAGGTCTAGCTTTTTGTCATAAGAAATGGGTGCTACACAGGTAACTACAATTTTTCTAACCTTTACTGTTATTTTTTTAAGAACTGACCTTTGACAAACCGTGCTCCAGGGATATGAAACCGAATAATTTACTCATCGGTGCTGATGGGCAGCTCAAGCTTGCCGACTTTGGTCTGGCACGTATTTTCGGGAGCCCAGGAAGGAACTTCACTCACCAGGTTCTTTCTGGTTGACTTATGTATAAATGCATTCAGTCCATTGTTTCCTGAGTGAAGTCTAAAACGCTGTTCACTGGACGAGATGCACTTGGAGTACCTTGCTATATCTTGAGTTTTTCTTTTCTGTGATTTAGACTGTCTGGATATTTGTCCTTAATTCCTATCTGTCAAAGAAAAGACATGAGACATGCATCCCATTATTTGTTCATCTTATGCAATTCTTTTTTGCAAGTACAGTAATTTTGGGAATAGTCTAGCATTTTTCTCTATGTAACGTAACCTGATTTGGAGCTTCATTGTAATACCATCAGTATCAATCTTCGTCTAAATATTAATTATACAGTATCTTAGACCAAGAAGGGTGAGTCTCGTGCAGTTGCAATCAGGGGAAGGTTGGCTAGTAGGTCCCTTTCCCAGACCCCACAATGGGTTGGAGCTTTCAGCACTGTGTTAGATCTTTATAGTATCTTAGAACAAAATAGCCTTGTAACTATGGATAGAATAAATTACATAAATATGAGGTGCTTTCAGTACACTAGGTTGCTGAGCTATGATCCAGTAAGAAAAGTTGCTAAAAAGTATCTATTTGAGAAGTACACTTTCAACCAATGCCACATTTGCTAATTAGTAAAGATGCTAAATATACTGAGGGCTGTTTTATCACATAATTGCTGTTGCCATTTTTCATTTGAGCACTACATCTCACTGGAAGGTTCTGCTAATCATAAATCTGATTCAATTAAAACAAGTATTGTGTAGCAAAGGTCCATTTCTAGTTCCTTATACTCATCAGTTATCAATGTGATTTACCACAATGTATCTCCCTAAAATCAAGCTTTAAGTCCTGTATTGGTGGGGCACTTGAGTTTTAACTGTTTTATTTACATTTAGGTTTTTGCACGATGGTACCGAGCACCAGAATTATTATTCGGATCAAAGCAGTATGGATCTGCAGTGGATATCTGGGCTGCTGGATGTATTTTTGCTGAACTTCTACTTCGCAGACCCTTTCTGCAGGTTCAACAGACTCCTATTTTTATTTTATTGTATTTTATTTGTTCCACAGCAGCAACAACAAAGCCTTTTTTAGTTTTAAGCTAGTTGGGGTAGGCTATGGCCTTGTTTAAGTTCATTGCTCATGGATGATCTGATTGCTGCACATGTCAACTTGCAAATCAAACTATCATTTTGCAAATCAAACAAATCTGACTGTTGCTTCAACTGGGGAAAAAAAACTTTTCCTGGTGAGGCATGAAGACTGTTCCTACAGGGCCACAATGGCCTTCTTTGAAATGCTGATAAATTAAATTGGACAAAACCAGATATAGATAGCTAGCCCGGCTTGAATTTGCTCTAATCATCACTGCATACATTTTGCATGTCCACAGTTTCTCAAAACATGAACCTTCATTATGTTTCTAATTTAACATTTTGAGAAGCACTGGGACTAAAGTGAAATGTTCAGTGTAGACTCATACAGTCATACTCAGCCGGTCAATAGCTTTCAGTGTTTACAGATATTGCATGCAGTATGCTATGTTCGATATAAGTTTTCACCCATTTCTATCACATAGTGCTAAAAGCTGATAACAAACCCAGTGCTGCTGTATACGGGTGGAGTGGGGGTTCGGGGATTTTCTCGACCTGCATGAGGTGTTCTTAGCAAAAATCCATGGGGTCTGTCTTACCTACCACAGGTCAAGTTTCTTTTTTTGTTAGGTGTGTTCTGAAAAATTAAGCTATTTTAAAGTACATAAAGTCATACACTTAGGACCCCTCAAAACACTTAAAAATCTTACATGTATGGATAGTTCAAAGTAAAATGTAGCACTAAATCTACCATTATTTTTCTTATTCTTATTCGACAATCTACTCTTCAGTTCATATATGAGTGTCATTTTTGGATTTCAGTAAGGAAAAAATATGTAATATTCCAGATTCTCACTGAGGGTGCTATTTCTGTATTTCGTTTCCATATTCCATGCTTTCTGAAGGTGTAATATTGAGGTAGATGCTCAGAGACCTTAACGTCATATTCATGTAGTGAATATAAGAGTTTAGAAGTTTTTGTAGTATCTGCTAATTCATGTTCATGAAAAGGGTCTTTCTGAACAGATGATTACACCCCGTGCTTGTATTTCGTTGCGTGCAAAGTTTCCTGGATTTTGCCTCCGCTTGTCTTCCTTCCTTGGTTGGCCTTGTGTTTTTTTTTCTTTGGGGTTTCATCTCTAGCCTACCCCAACTTGCTTGGGATTAAAGGCTTTGTTGTTGTAAAGTTTCCTTGGTCAAAATATAGTGATGAGAATTGGATTTCTAAGAAATGGAGGGTTATGAAGGGATTTAGGTTAGTGAAACTGGGATGAAATTCGCCTGGGGAAGAAACAAACAAGCGGCATTTTCTGGAGTAATTGAAATTGAGTTTGTGGAACGTACTTACTGGTAATGTGAATGTTATATGGTTATGATGATGTGCGTTGTTCTGTTTCAATCAGTATGACCTGGGCATAGTCTATGTTCTTGTTTATTATTTATTTATTTATTTATGTATTTATTTTGCTTTTTGACCATCCCACTCAATTTGGTCCAATCTGTCTTGACTTTCCCCCTGAACTGAATTTCGGTGTCCGATGCGCCTGCGTATTGGGTTTCTTTTTGTCCAAGTCAAGTTGCTGAATGTTACTGTTGCAGGGTTCTAGTGACATTGATCAACTCGGGAAGATCTTCGCATCTTTTGGAACCCCAAAGCCTTCTCAATGGCCAGACATGGTTTATCTTCCAGATTATGTTGAGTATCAATATGTCGCTGCAACTCCTCTTCGTACACTGTTTCCTATGGCCAGTGATGATGCTCTGGATCTTCTCTCGAAAATGTTTACATACGACCCAAAAGCAAGAATAACAGCTCAGCAGGCTTTGGATCACAGGTACACCAATGTGACTTCTTGGGAACTCAAGTTTTGTTCTCTTGGTTGCTTGCATGACAAAAAAAATTATGCTTCCTTTTATAAGGTACTTTACATCAACACCAGCTCCAACAAAACCATCACAGTTGCCAAGGCCCCCGCCGAAGGGAGATTCAGGGAATAACAAGATACCAGATCTGAATCTGCAGGACGGTCCTGTGGTACTGTCCCCACCAAGAAAGTTACGCAGGGTGACTGCTCATGAAGGCATGGAGGGTAATGTCCAGCGGCCAGATAAAGTTGAAGAGCATCCTTCTGGGCCAAGGCACATTGGCGACATGTCTAGTCAGAGTTCTAGAATACCAATGTCCATAGATGTTGGAGCTGTCTTTGGCACTCGACCAGCTCCTCGACCAACTTTGAACAGGTAAACATCACTAGCCATGCATGCTGAATGCGACGTTGTAAATGTGCTCACTTGTTGCTGGAAGTAATTGAACGTATCGACATCCTGTTTTGCAGTGCTGACAAGTCTCATTTAAAACGAAAACTTGATATGGATCCCGATTTTGGATATGCAGAGTAAAAGTAACAAGTTTACATGCACCATTCTTTCCTTGCATGTTTATTTTTTAAAATATTCTTTGGAAGACTGTTCCACTATTTACCAACAAAAGAGGATTGTATTGAGAGTCAGTTGCAACAGTCAACTGAGCTGTTACTGTCTCAAGAAGAGGAAAATGAAAGATATATGATCTATTTACTTGGAGTCGTGCACAAGCGGACAAGCCATTCAAGTAGCTCCAGAACTTATGAGATACATGAACTAAGAGTGTAATTTTACTGGATACAAGAGTTTGCTTCTGTTTAGCATGTGTTTGTACTATGTTTGCAAAGATTGTGCTAAAGTATCTGATCATCCTCAGATTTTCTGCAGTGTCAATTTTCGTTATATTCTTGTACCGAGCTTTTAACCATTTTTCAATCGGACATCTTTGGGTAGTGATTTTTGTTGTAACTAACACAGCACCCTGTATAATCAGATTTGTTTTATTGTGAGATAAACGCATGACGGGAAAAAAAGAGGTTCATATTTTTTCTGAGCTCTAATTTGAACGTGTATATTTCTCTTTGTTTCCATTCCTTCTTTAAAGATTGCATTTATGCGCTCAGGATTTTTAGTTTGAGGTGACAAACCAATTTATTCACAAAATATTTCAATTAAACTGAATTCAAAATTTTGAGCATTTTAGAAATTCTTATTGTTGTATGGAAATCACAGTGATAGGAGTTGCTATATGTATTTACTCGTACGCACTTGTATTTTACAATCGACTATTGTTGTACATATCTATTTCCCGGTTATAAAAATAGCAGAAAAACTGTACTTGGTTACAATCGGTTCAGAGGGAAGAGCATATACATGAGATAGGACACATAATTTGGATTCGTTCTTTGCAGTTTTATGAATCTTTACAACAGTCGTACAACCACAACTTTATCACGTGTAACTTTTTTCATTGTTTTCCGAAGGATAGTATTTCTATACTCAAGTGATTATATCAAATGATGAAAACTCACAAGTTGACTTTTTAGGAAATATTTTTAGAACTGAAATATAATAATATAAGCACTACTAAGAATACCAGTAAATATAAAAATCCATATTAGGCATGCCCGGGCAGACAAAATCATTGGTGATGCTTAGCAGAAAGACACATGCAATATTTTTAGACGTATATGCTACCATGTTTTACAATAGTTTTAGACGGATATGCTGCCATGTTTTTATATTGACTGAACGTCGATTTGATTGGACAAAGTCGGTTCGACTTTTAAAAATGACAATCCGGAAGCTTACACTAGTTTTCTGTGTGTAGGACCACGACTGGGTTACAGCACCTATGGGAGACTATGGGGCATGTCAAAAGTCGGTTGATTTCGAGGCCATCTCGCATGGGCATCACGGGCTAGAAGACAAATCTCCTCTGAAAAAGATACTTTTTACTAACTTAAAGTTGATGTGTGCAGTTTTTTAGTGACTATATGATAATAGATGAACTTAATTGAGTAGCACATCGTGCACCTATACACGGTATTATCATACTTGCAAGTGACATATGAACCGACATTTTATGGATATATGTGATTTTTCTAAAATTCAAAGGTAATTAATATCGTATTTACAATAATTTTATTGTGAATCTTTTTTAAATAAAAATAAGTATCATTTCTGCTAGCTTTAAAGTACTTTTAGACTCTAAACATGTTCCTTAAAAGCTAGATACCACATGGCTTCCATAAGGCTATTTTCAATGGTTATTTCAGTTTCAATAAATAGAGTGTCCTATCAACAATTTTTATAATATGACAAAAGAACAATTAAGAGAGAGATGAGAGATATTTTATCTAAATAAAACCATGTCTAAACTATTTTCAAGTTTTCATCTCTCTTGCACGTGTTGTCTATGAACAATAAAAAACAAAATCACACATTGTGCAAAGTTATTTAACCCAAACTTATTTCTTATGTGTCACTTTGAAAATAACAAAACGAAATAGACCATCAAGACTTTAGAGATTATTTTGAATACTAAATCCATGTGACAAATACCAAAGTGCATATGTGCTAGTACTTGTTTGATGTATAGACTTTATACAAGTAGGAGGTTTTAAAGGGCAAAAAAAAGTACTCTTCTGTTCTGAAAATGCTGTCATTAGGATAACAAGATTAGTCCAATTTTGAAGTAATTCTGCTGTCCTAACGATAAAATTTCTAGAATGGAGGAGTATCTTATATGACTATTATAATAACTTTTGTTATTTTTTTATCATTTGACAAAAGGATAGAGAACCATCATGAAGTGATCATATGATGCAACATTGGTTATGATAAGCATCATATATGTTATAACTTTTGTCTTCTATTATACGAGCTATCTTTACGATCATTATACCTTGTGGTCTAAACTATTGCATCATAAACTCTCAGATTATGTACCAATTTGCATCCAATTTATTATGTATGAGCAAATAGCTTCAATCTTGCATCTAAATTATCGTTCCTACAAACCACTCTTTCGAGAACTTGCACATTGGTTATTGACACAATACATGCTAGTAACAAATGTACCTCGTCACAAGCTTACACATTTTCTGTGAAAATTTATGAGCGTGAGGGAAATAAAAAATTGCACCAAGAGCGTGATGTTGCTGCTTTAACAACATTTAAGGGACTTTATTCGAGGGCAATATTGAATAGACATGGTGCACGCGTACTAAAACCCATGCATCCGTTACTACTCACAGACACCTTGAAATGGAATCCTGTGAACCGTTGCAGATTTCTCCTACTCAGGAAAACTATAAACTGTCATGCCCGTATTGGACTGTTTCCAGAAACAGCTGAAACGAATCAGGTGAACTCTACCTGCAGGCTACGCACGCCCAGGTTTTTGCCCAAAACAGCTGAGAATCGAATAAACTGTCGTAGCTGTCCGCAGCTACTATCAAAATCAGAATCCACTGGCACTACTGGCACTGCAGGAGGTTCGGCGCAAAAAGGGTGATGGGAACACGCTCGGGAGCATCCCGTATCGGCAGCATCCGCCATCCAGGCCACAGGATTAGCGAAGAAAAAGCGCGGCCGCACCTGATCCTGACGTCGCCTCGGGTCTCGGCCCTCGTCCCCGGGCCCGCGGCCGCCGCTTCCCGGGCTTTTCTCTCTCCTTGTCGTTCGCCCTGGACCGGGCCCACTGCCCCGCCCTCGCGCGCCAGTCCCCAAACCCCTTTTGGGCCCACTCGTCATACGCCCGCGCCATAAACCTCCCTCTCCCCACCGGACTGGGCGGCATCAACTACCCCCTTCAATTCCCTCGCGCCGTTGCCGCAGCAGAACCCGCCGGCCCCCACCCAACTCGCATGGATCGCTCCGCGCGGCGCACCCGCTCCCGCGGCGTTGAATCCGTTGCGGCGGCGGAGCAGCCGACCTCGTCGTCATCCCGCGCGCGTCGCGGCTCCCGCGGTAAGGAGCCTGTCGTCGCCATTGACATCGGCGGCGAGGACGATGACGACTGCGGCGGAGAGGCGGCGGCCGGCGCTGCGAGCGGGTGCGGGGCATCGGCGGCGGCGGCTTCGTCTCCGCCGCCGCCGATGGTGCCGGCGGGGGCAGTGGCGATGCGGACGCGATCTCGGAGGCGGGCGATGGAGGCGGCGGCCGTGGCCGAGGACGCGACGCCGAGGTCGAAGAGGACGAGGAAGGGAGCGAACGCGGATGCCGCGGAGACTCCGGTGAGCGGAGGAACGAAGTCTGCTGCTCCGTTGAGGTCGGCGTCGACAGCGAAGCGTCGCGTGAGCTCGCGACGGAAGTCGGCGCCAACGAGCAGCAGGGACCGCTCGCGCAAGCGGACGGGTAAGGATTTGCCTGCGCCAGCGACGAAGAAGGCTTCTGCTCGTGGAAAACAGATGAAGACGACGCCACGTGCCAATGGAAGTGACGAGAGCGACGGGCGCGGCGATGATGCTTCGGATCAGGGGAACGAGGAGTCCCGTACTGGTGTCCCCAATGGCATCGATCGGGCTAACAAGATTCGTCGCGGAGCCACTAGTAAGGATCAGATTGAGAAGCATGGCGGGAGCCAGGAGGACAGTGCCCCTAATTTGAATCAGAGAGACAATAAAGCGGTCTCAGGCGATGCAGAGGAAGTGGAAGATGGTCGCGGTGGCCGAGCTCAGCGAGTTGTTGGTTTTAATGTCCGCGAGGACACGGGTGACACTGGAAACAGGGCGTCGTTGCCGATTGCGGATATGGAGGCTGAGGAGACGACCTTTGAAGAGGGCTACGATGACGAGATGTTGGAGGAGCAGCTCGTTGGAGAGGTTATCCGTAGTTACAGCAATGGTGGAGATTTGGATCCGGATGGAGTGGATTGGGAAGCTGAGGATGAGATGGGGTTCACTGATGATGGTGGTGACGGCGATTCTATGGATGATGCTGACGGTGATAGCGATTTTAAGGATGATGCTGATGGTGATGGCAATTTTAAGGGTGATGCTGATGGTGATGGCGATTTTAAGGATGATGCTGATGAAACCGGTATGTCTGAATCAATGCACAACCATTCAAAGATGGAAATGCAAAATGTGGTGGACCATAAGATTGCTCCAGAAATCAAGGATCAGAAAGAGCCAAAAAAGTAGGAGCTCCAGGGAGCTCGCATGTAGAAGCCTTGGACTCTGACGAGGAAGTTATGGTGCTTGATAATATGAGTTGTGCTCCCACTAGGAAGGCGTCAGGGCAAGCAAAGTTACCAGTTATTTCGTCTTGTGTTGCCTGGAGAACCCGATCATCATGGGGAGTAAATCAAGATAGGCTTTCATACAATACATATTTTGAGGCCTTGTCTGATGAGCCCGAAGAGGAGGATGATGACACAGAAGTAGAACTGAATGAGGAGGATGACGATAATGACGACAGCAGTGACAGTTATGCTAATGATGAAGAAGAAAAGGAGGAAGCAGAAGAGGAAAAAGAGGCCGAGAGAAGAAAGCTTAAGAACCCAATTGATGCATCCGAAGAGGAGGAAGAGGTTGAAAGAAGAAAGTTTAAGAACCCAATTGACACATCTGATGATGAAATTATTGGTAACACTGTTCCTACCTCAAAATATGATTTCGAGTGGGAGGAATATGAAGATCCAGATGCTGATATTTATCGACCAATGACCTATAAAAAATGTGGCAAAGGGTACCCTGCTGTGTGCATTGATACATTAACTGAGCAGCAAAAGCGATCACGATTTACTTGGGAGCTTGAGAGGAGGAAAAAGCTTAAGCTTGGAATGACGTCACCTCGTTTGTATGAGCGGAACTTGGCTTCAGATTCAGACTCATCAGGTTCTGACAAGATGAAAAGATATGGATTTCAAAAGGTTGATAATCATAAAGTTGGGAGTAAAAAGAGGCATTTGTCATCCAAATCAGGCAAAAAATCCAGCCAGGCAACAGCGTTGAAGAGGCAGTCTCTTATGAAGCTATTGATAGATAAAATGAGTGATGACAAAAATGGAGAATCTTTAACATTTGATCTGAATCCTCAGCTCAAGTTCAATTTCAAGGAGATGCATCCATTAGTGTTTTCGTTTGGAGATGAAGATTCAATACCATCTGAAAAGTCAAAGCAAGATGCTGCATTGGATATGCTTTGGGCTGACTTTGATTTTGCTTTAGAATCAGAGAATATTGGAACTTATTATGATCATGAGGTACATTTATCACAGTATGACTATCCTCTCTACATATTGTTTCCCATTTTCGTTCATGCTTTATTCTCGTTTATTTATGTATGCCCCATAGATAGTTATGCGTGAATGAAACCAGTTACTAACGTTCTCCAACATGAAGAAACATAAGTGAGAATTTTTGGCTAAAAGTTTCACCCTCAGTGCTGTCACATTTGCTATGTTCCCTGTTCACCATTTTCTTATTGTTGCTTTAATTTAAAGAGTGCTGCTATACGTACGACCGGATCATCTGACCTGGCCGTCTGACCAGCACAAAAGGCAAGAGATAATGCAATGAGCACAAATCATGATTAGCATCCAACGGCTGTTGATTAGTTCGAAGGTTAGGTCAGAACATTGAGTCGGATGTATAGCTATTCCGTAATTTGAAATGAGATTCCTAGATTGGCACCAATGAGTTGACTCAAACATGCATAGTATTTCGGCGTGCCTGATGCCACCGATAGGTATGTAATCTCCATTCATTTTTTTTTCTTTCCGAAACTAAATTTTCTTTAATGATTAGCTTTTGTAGGCTAGAATTTTAAGGTCACATGCCTATGCTACATTTCTTTATTTTAAATGTATAGTTCTTATGATCACGCAAAGGATTTCTACCTTACATTTCTATCTTGTTGAAGCAGAAGGTTTGAAATGAAAATATTTTATTGTGTTGTAGGCTCTTGAAGGAAATCATATAAATTTGGGTCTTCCTCCTTGTGCTCGAGGGAAGCATGATTTTATCATTGATGATCAAATAGGAATCAGATGTAAATATTGCTCCCTAGTAAATCTGGAAATTAGATTCATGTTGCCATCATTGGTAAGTTTATATTATACTATTATTATCGCAATGCATTTTGCTTGCGTTCTAGTGCAAGCTTGTGAGACCAGTCATTTAACTGGCCTGCTCACTCCAGGTCTCAGGTTTTTCTGAGAAACCTGCATGGACAAATGGCTCTGGTTTGAAGAATGCTTTGATATTTCACGAACTTTATGAACAAGCTGGTGGTGGATCTGAGCAATATCAAGATTATCATCTATATGGAACGGTGTGGGATCTCATTCCAGGAGTCATTACTACTATGTATGAGCATCAGCGTGAAGCATTTGAATTTATGTGGACAAATCTTGTTGGTGATATCAAGCTTGATGAGCTGAAACATGGAGCAAAACCTGATGTTGTTGGAGGATGTGTGGTCTGTCATGCTCCAGGGACGGGAAAGACACGTTTAGCTATTGTATTTATCCAGACATATATGAAGGTATTTCCAGATTGCCGGCCAGTGATTATTGCACCTCGTGGGATGCTCTTTGCTTGGGATGAGGAGTTTAAGAAATGGAATGTTGATGTTCCTTTCCATATTATGAACACAACTGATTACACAGGAAAAGAGGACCGTGACATATGTAGGTTAATAAAGAAAGAGCATCGGACGGAAAAGCTGACAAGGCTGGTCAAACTGCTTTCATGGAACAAGGGCCATGGTATTCTTGGAATAAGTTATGGACTCTACACGAAATTGACATCTGAAAAACCTGGCTGTACTGAAGAAAACAAAGTAAGAAGCATTCTTCTTGATAACCCTGGTTTGCTTGTTCTAGATGAAGGTCACACACCTAGGAATGATCGCAGTGTAATGTGGAAGACATTAGGAAAGGTCAAAACCGAGAAACGTATAATTCTGTCTGGAACTCCTTTCCAGAACAATTTTCTTGAGCTTTACAACATACTCTGTTTGGTTAGGCCCAGATTTGGTGAAATGTTTTTGACCAAAGGAAAATTGGGTCGAAGGCACTATGTTTCAAAGAAGCAAAGGGATAAATTTTCTGATAAATATGAAAAAGGAGTTTGGGCTTCACTAACTAGTAATGTAACTGATGATAATGCAGAGAAAGTACGATCAATACTGAAACCATTTGTTCATATCCATAATGGGAACATTCTTCGAACGCTTCCAGGGCTTAGAGAAAGTGTGATTATTCTGAAACCTGGTCCCCTCCAAAAGAGTATCATCAGAAAGGTGGAGAACATTGGTTCTGGTAACAATTTTGAACATGAATATGTCGTTTCTTTAGCTTCTACACACCCTTCGCTTGTAACTGCCATTAACATGTCTGATGAGGAGGCTTCACTTATTGACAAATATATGCTTGGAAGGTTAAGGTCAAATCCCTATGAAGGGGTAAAAACAAGATTTGTAATTGAAGTTGTTCGCTTGTGTGAAGCACTAAAAGAAAAGGTACTGATCTTTAGCCAATTTATTCAGCCATTAGAACTGATAAAAGAGCATCTTCGTAAGTTTTTCAAATGGAGAGAAGGGAAGGAAATTCTTCAAATGGATGGGAAAATCCTTCCAAGGTATCGCCAGGCTTCAATTGAAGCTTTCAACAATCCCAATGATGAGTCCAAGGTGTTACTTGCCTCTACAAGAGCTTGCTGTGAAGGCATTAGCTTGACAGGAGCTTCAAGAGTTGTGCTTCTTGATGTTGTTTGGAACCCAGCTGTTGGAAGGCAAGCCATCAGCAGAGCATTCAGGATAGGTCAGAAGAAATTTGTATACACATACAATTTGATAACTTACGGAACAGGTGAAGGTGACAAATATGACAGGCAAGCTGAAAAGGATCATTTGTCCAAGTTAGTCTTCTCTACAGAAGATGAGTTTAATAATGTTCGGAACTTGCTATCTAAAGCTGAAATGGAGCATTGTTCGAAGTTAATTTCAGAAGATAAAGTTTTGGAGGAGATGACTTCTCATGATCAACTTAAAGGCATGTTTCTGAAGATTCATTATCCACCAACCGAGTCGAACATTGTTTATACTTACAATCAAATTGCTCCGGAGTTAAGTTGATGGTACTCATTGGCATCAGATTGATTTATTCTAACTTTAAGGTATGCTTGTAAACATGCGACTTCATATATATGTTACGGCATTACATTAATTCTGTTTTTTGAAGCATTATCTTAGTTTACAAGACCGGATCATTTGATTTTCTACCGGATTGCCCTCATAGAGAGTTTGTGTACGGCACATTTTTTATGAGCATGATCCCTTTCTTTGAGATTTGGTTCTCACTTTGACATCTATTGGCTCATACTCTTTATAACTGATTCTGTACTTCAAAATGTAGCAAAAGAATTATACTCTGCTTGATATTTGCATTAAAAGGACTCTATGCTGCTATCATATGCTCTACTTCAGTTCTGTTTCAGACTTGGTATAGGCTATAGACTATTAATGATTAACCTGACATTTACATGACCGAGTTACGTGTTTTAAAATCTTGTAGGATCAACAACGATATGTTTCTTTCAACTTCCAAACTGGTATTGCTAATAAATTCTTCCGTGCTCCAGTGCAGTATATTGCTTTATGTTTTTTTTAAGTCGACCAACTTGGGGAATTTACCTTTTTTAAACTAAGAATAAATAGGCATCCAAATTGACTTTTAACCAAAAAGCACCTTAGCTCCTAGGTTGGTCGAGTTTTTATAACTGTGTAGCTGGTGACATTACATATGCTGGCCATGTAGGAGCACGGCAACAGGCATTTTAAATTTTTTCAAGATGAAAACGATAGAAGAGCTTCTACAGATATGGCGGGCAACATTTTACCATATCTTAACTTTCTTGCTTGCAGAGTTAAAAAAATTATACCTGATGTCACTGCTTCAGTTTTGTAGGATTGTCTACATGATACCGTAATAGTGATCTAAAACTTAGTAGCTTCCTCAGTTTTTTTTTCTTGTGGATGATAGATATGTTTATCTGCAGGCTAGACGTGCACAGAAGAATCCCGACCAGCTCTGGTTTCACATTCCATTTTGTAACACAGCGTAATGGATCTGCAATTGTATCAGAACCCATCACGCAACATAACTTGTGGAGAAGAGAAAATTAGAATTTAATAATGGTGGCAGAGCCTTTCACGATGTGCATAAGGTTGCGAGGTTGCGAGTTAGCAATTGCTGTGTCTATATTCAAATGTGATGCATTACAATGGCCTCAATAAGAATAAACGTTGTAAAGAAACATATTTCGTAACGAAGCTTTGTGAAATGTTTTTATGTAGTCTCTACATTGACTGCATAGAAAAGAAAGTGGGCTACACTTATATAGTTTTTATTAAGAAGTTTTCTAGTCCAAATTGATGATAATTTATTTTTCATAGTTACTGGTTTTTAGTTGAATTTAACGGTATAGATTTAATTTGGACATTTACAACTAATGACTATTACTGAGAGTAATATTGTCAAAATATTATATTTATAATTAATAAAACTCATCATTATTAATAAATTAGTCAACTTTTATACAAATTTATTATAATATATTTATAAGAATTATCTAATTCATCAGAATTATTAAGTTTGTCAATTTTAGAACTAACAATAATTTGTATAAATAATAATAAACTATTAATTTCTAGTGTAATTACTAAACTATCCAATCATTAATGACAAAAATTAGTTAGAAAGAATAATGACCATCTAGGGGTTCCCAGGTTACAATAAAGTTCACAGCACTGAAACGACTACAACAAAAAGCAAACATCGAACAGGCTAGATGAAGTATTGAAAGGTATTTTCTTAAAAAAAATACCGTAACAAAACAATTGTGTGGTTACTGCCTTACTGGTTGCTTATCACAACGTTACTCTGGCAGCCATACATATTAGGAAAGTATCCCGCTATTCAATTGACCTCAGATTCTGGGTTCTACCATGCACAGAGCAGCAGAGCGCAAATGCTCCAAAACATTTTTTTTTGAGAGATACAAAACTTCATTTGCTACAAGGGCATGAGAGGGATATCAACAAGACTGGATATTACACAATACAGATAAGTCCAAGGTACAAGCTCAGTTCCAGGCTTTCCAGCGGTCCAGAAAACACCTATTTCATTACAGTAGTAATCGGATTCAGCAAAAGGACAACAAAAATATCGAAGAACAATCCCCGACACTATCTACCGTGATCTCTCAACAGTTTCAAAAAGAAAAAAAAATGATGATCCCACATATACAACGTACTGTTTTGCTTCTGTAGCTGTGCTCATTATTCCTCAGATTTATTCCTTGGTATGAGATCTTCAGATACACCATGGGACCATTATGTTGGTGTTTTGAGGCTAAAATATTTGTACAGCTATGCGCTCTTGATCCTCTTTGGAGCAACAAAGAGATACCGCCGTAGGGCAAGCAGTGAGACCCAAGTGAACTTAGAAATCTTCTCCTTTATCATCAGCAGCAATGCAGAGCTCAGAACTGTTTTCAGTATCTGAGCATGTAAACCTTTGTAGAAGCCTGGAATGCCTTCTTTGCTCCAGATAGCACGCAAGGCGCCTAACATTGTCTTGGGTGTTCTAGATTTGTCTGGCGTTTCAGTTTCATCACCATCGTCATCATCATTGTTTGCAGCCTGAATCACAGTCTTGCACCTGTTTGATGAGGATGCAATATGGTTTTCAATGAAAATAAGAATATGAATATAGCATTCATTAACAAGCAAAAACAGGATATAAGGCAAGTTTACAAACCTGATTAATGGATAAGTCAATACTGTTGCTATACTTTTTGCAATAGCACCAATGAGAAACGCTGAGAAGGCAGAGAGAACAACTGGTGAAGAACCCTCCGTATATCCTGCATTTTTGTGTTTCTGCCTCTTAAGTAGCCTCTGCTTCAGCTGATCAAATGCAGTGTACTGCAACAAAACATAAATGCCAACAAACAATTACTCCCTCCATTATTTTTGAAGTACTTGTACTTTAAAAAAGCTAGTAGAACTTTTTAAGAAAAATATCAGTTTATGCAGCCCTCACTTGAAACACTTAAGGCAACCCACATGTACCTAACAATATTGGAAATGCATTTAAAGTTTTAATTCATTCAATAAAACTCCAACTGATATCGAAGTTGGGCCCAATTATATTACATCTTTACTCTTCAATCGACTGAAAGTTTAGAAATTTTCAATCAATATGATTTGCACTAGAATTTGTATTGTTATTTATTTTTGTAGGATTATGTAGCATGTAGATAGAGTAAAAATTTCTGTTAATATATAGACTATAGAAAAAAGGCTATTCTTTGTAGACCACCCAATTTCTATCTAGTGGTGCTGGATGTCGATTGAAAGTTTCACGGAACTTCGAGTCGACCAAAAATGAGCAAGTCCCATTATATTCATGTTGACTTAAGAGGAACGTTGAAATAGCACAGACCTTTTGCATTTTGCTAAGCTACAGGAGCCATGATCATAGCCTATGTATTTGTAATGACATGACACTGCAGTCATCAAATGCAGCCATAGCTCTTTCCAGCAATTAATTAAGTTCCAAGATTCTTGCAAATCAACATCAGATTTAAAAGCTTAATGGGGTCTGGTCTTGCCATTTGGCAGTTTAAGCCAGTTCTTCCTTCAATTTTGTAGTTCAAGAAATCTTCCTATGTTTTTCTAATGAAATTATTAAGTACATGACTATTCATATCTATTAAGACGTTGGACAATTTACATCTATCAAGACGTTTAGACAATCTACTGCAATGCGCACTATACCTAGTATTATGTACTAGGCTGGACAAGTAATACCAAGAACTTTCCTCAGCATGCATCTGTTTGTGAGAAGGGGAGCCCTGGCGAAGCGGTAAAGCTGCTACCTTGTGACAATGAGGTCACGGGTTCAAGTCCTAGAAACAGCCTCTTGCAGAAATGCAGGGAAAGGCTGCGTACAAAAAGACCCAAGGGTGGTCGCACCCTTCCCCGGACCCCTGCGCAAGCAGGAGCTACATGCACCATGCTGACCTTTTTTGTCTGTTTGTGATTTTGACACATCCGGCTGCAGAAAATAAACTATTCAAGAAAACTTCCCCACATTTTTGCAACGTCTCAAGGTTTTCCATGATTACTGCAACATGATTGAAATGCCCAAGCCATTGAATGCCTCCATCCACATTACTCTTAAGGTTTACCATGCTCCTCTTCTAAAAGTACAAAACTCAATGCACATCATAGCACAAATGACGACTAAAACTCAAAGTATAAGAATCCTGCATAAATTCAGTACCTGAATAGCGGGGTTACAGGTCAATATGATTGAAATGCCCAAGCCATCGAATGCCTCCATCCAAGTACCCTCTGCAAGAGTTTCCCGCAGCCCTTTCGACTTTCCAAAAGCACTTGTTTGCATTCTAGAAGATGCTGTATCTAGTGGCTGAAAGGTTGGCAGAACATAAGATTAGGAAGCCACATTTGATATCCAACATGAATAGCAGTTGGATTAAACAAACAAACCTAGAACGTTACTTACTTGTGTCACAATAACCGTGGAAGCACCAGCAGCTGCTGCAACTAACAAGTTGGCCGTTGTTCCAATGGACTTCGCTCCACTCTTCTCCAAGTAGAGTCTTTTATAGTAGTTATAACCATAAAAGTAAATAAAAGACGAGATAAAAGAATGAATGTTCTTTGTTTGAAGTCCCTGATACAGTGACATAAACTGCCTTTTACGAACAGCCTCCCAAAAGACATCTGAAAGGTTCCTGAAAAAAGCATTTGAAGTCACTTAGCATGTACAATGGACTAGTGGAGGAAGTCGGGATTTTTTTTTTTTAAAAAAAAAGATGCTGAACATGCAAAAGAAACAACAGCGTACAGCCAAATCACTCTCAGTATCAATAAACAAAAGGCCATGGCAAACATTCATTGCGCTAATTCATAACTGTATGATCTCTGGAGTACATATGCAGACTGTCAAACAATGCAACTATGCAAGATTAAGGCATGTGCATGTTGCATGACACTATTGTTCTGATTGGCCATAGAAACATTATAGGTTCATTTTTTTTTTTTGCAGAAAACATTAGAGGTTCATATCCATAATCCTTATTTGGTAAAACTCTGTTCTGACTCGTCTTGTTTAGGAAACTCGTTGTCACTATCTTAGAACTGGTTCTAAAGATCAGAAATTCATCACTTACCCTTTCCCCTGTTTAACAAGTGAACATAGAAAAGAAGATCGAGAGGATCGCATCAAGATACCTCCAAGGACAGTTGGATGGCAGATAAGACGGGAAGTACCCTGTGTCCAGATTCTAACATACTATCGCGTTCGAATGCCTCATAACCCACACAGCACAGTTCAGGAAATCTCAATCAGACGCAAAAACCAGAATTCGCGGATCGAAATCTCACGGATCCCCTGTCGCCAATAGAGAAGCCCGTTCTCGCCGCGGAGATCAACGACCAGTGGATCATCGAGGTGGAGGGAAGAGCGGATCATCGAGGAGCGGCGCGTCGTCCGTACCTGTACTTGTGCCCGCCCTGCTGCGACTGCAGCTCGGCCTGGAACTTGGACTTGCAGGTGTCGAGCGGGTAGAGCGCGGTGGTGCTGACGAGCGAGCCGACCGCCCCCGACGTGGCCTCCGCCAGGCTCTCCCAGTCGATCCCGGCGCCGCCGTCCTCCCCGGCCATCCCCCTCCCGATAGAATCTCTCCTCGCGCTGTTCTATTCCGCGTCGTCGCCTACCACGCTCCCACCCACGATACTCTCCAGTCCAAGTTGCGAGGGGAGGTGCGTGCCGCGAAGCGAGCGGAGGGAAGGGCCGCGTGGGCAAGTAGTAAGTAGGGGTGGGAGGGGAGAAGAGGGAGACGTCACGGCAGAACAGAACGGGGAAGGGGAGGGGAGGGGATGGAGACGGGCGCGGGGCGGGCAGGGAGGGATAGCGCGGGGCTGGCGCCCGTGCGGGTGAGGCATTTTTGACTCTGCCATCTGCCGAAGTGCCCGATACTGCAAGGCGCGCGATGCGTTCCGTTGCGACGGCTCGCAAATTTCGCTTTTGCGACGAACCGATGCGATGCTGAGCTGTTTTGGCTTTTGGTTGGTTGGTTCAGGCTGTGGACTCGGTGGCAGTCCGGCAGATCGATGTGCAACGCACGTATCGTCCGCTGGCCAGTGGCGCTGGGCGACAGGCTGGGCAAGGGGAGCGGGACCGGAGTTTGGTGGTGAACACGCCGGCCGGCGAGGACGACCGGCAGGTCCGTCGTCTATTAAAGTCTGGAGGTCGGTCTGGTCGCCGGTATCACGGTCACGGCGGTCGCCTCGTCGTCCTGCCAGTCCGTCATGTTCAGCGAGGAGGACGACGCGGAAGGACGCTCGCCCGCCATGTGAACCGCGTGCGGCTGACGGGGCGCTCGTGGCGGAGTAGTATTTTGATATTATTTTTGAGACTTCGTAGTATTTGTTTGATGGCCACCGGTGGAGTGACGTCGCTTCCGAGAGAGTCAGTGCACACGTCAACAATCACAAGCGAATGGGCTGGGAACGGAAATGTTGGGCCAAGCTCTAATTAGGGGCTTGTCTCTGCGGAACGAGACAACCAGACGACATCGACGTGATGGAGGCCCGACAGGCACGGCCCGTCGTCGATTTCACTTGATGTTCTTTGGTCGCCGCCGCAATCGCTTCGGCGCTAGCTAAGGTCACGCGTCCTCTCCCCGACTCCGGCGATGATGCCAGTCGAGCTTGAGTCCACCTCCCAAGTCATCCCGTTGGCAGAGCCCCTCTCCTTGAATTCTGCAATAACAAACAATTAGTTGTTCCAGATTTACAGCTTAAAGCTGTTATCGAAAGGAAACTTAGAGTCAAATGTTGGTATGAAAGAGAAATTGTCTCTGAGTTCATGTGGGGACTAAACTATGCCCTAAGCTGCATTTGTATCTGGAGAAGAGGGTTACCCGGTTAACGAACGCCCACTGAGCAAGCATCTGGTACGGAAGATTAAAATGCATGGACTGAATGTTTCACTAGAAAAGATTGATAGAGAATTCATAGACATGCTTGGTTATCTGACCGAACTCCAATATACTTCAAAGGTCGTTCCAGAGTTTTTGCACCGCACATTTGATCGCTGGGTTCATGTGACTAAAACGACTACTGACATAGACTTTTCAAAACGTGTGGCAGATTATCTTTCTTCCCCTAAGACACCAGTGGCAGAGATTCTTAAAGACCAGATTAGCAAAGAAGATTTAGTGTGTTTCGTTGAGGATTTTTGGCAAATCATGAACGGATGAGTCATGTATTGGCATATTTTGAAAGGAGACAGAAGGAGACATCTATTGAAGTTGATCTACTACTGAAGAGGGAGGAAGCGATATCTACTGAAGTTGATCTACAAAAGACAGCTATGATGCATTTTGAGAGGGATGAGGTGATATCTACAGAAGTTGATCTACAAGAGACAGCCATGACGTATTCTGAGAGGAGGGAAGAGACGGCATCTACTGAAGTTGATCTACAAGAAACAGTCACAGAGGTTCACTGTGGGTACCACAAAATCCAAAAGCTTGGTATTGTGGGGTTTTTGAAGCAGCATTGGATAAAATTATTTGGTTTTGGGATTACCATAGCAGCAGTTTTGTTATCTGACGAGCGTGAAGCCAATGCAGTGAAAAAAATCGAGAAGACCAGATTGTCTGCTGATGTGGTTTGAAAGTTATGCGGATATAGACCACACGGAGTGCTCTTAAAAAAGGCACTCTGATCTCAGGCAATTAGATTTTAAATAAGGGGAGAAATTGCAAGTGTCTCAATGTCTCGCACCTACTGTATTTTATTGTTTCAGCAACTTGATTAAAAATGATCTATTTTATGTTTTCTGAAAAAACTTGATGCTAGTTTCTAGTGCTATTTTTTTCGAGTAAATTTCTTTTTTGGCCCTGTTAAACTTGTAGGTGGTGCGTAGTGCTGGCTTGCTGGGTGAGGAAACATTACTGCGAAGCTCCTACGTAGTTGTGGGAATGACTAATTAGATTTCATGCGAAATTCACTTGTGGCCACAATTGGCTCCACACAAGCGATCGGGTCCTCAGCATTATAGTGTTCAATTACGAGGATGACCAATGTTTGGAATTAGGACCCTCTTCCAACTGCTTAGATGAAAAATCAACGTCTCAGATTGATCGCTACAGTACAATGAGCTATTTTTTCCCAATTCAGAACATAACCGAACATGTTTCCAACTGTAGATACAGTAAAATGGGTACAGTTTTGTGCATTAAATTACTGTAGCAGACTCGGAATATTGTTGCTTTGGTTGTTCTCTGTGGTACGTCCACTTGAGGTCTTATTCGCGAGCATGGAAATGACGTCCTTCCCTGTTTTGAGTGAAATCAGCTTTATCACTCAATCCATGTCAATTATTAAATCTAACCTAAGATTTCAAACCATAGTTTAAAATTGTTAATCCGTAAGCATCGGACCCTAACACAGAACGGAGAGGAGAGAGAAGGGCATGATTCTGTTCCATGAGGTCGAGATGCTAGTTTGGTTCTGAGCTTTTGAGATATGAAACGGGCCAACTTAACCAAGGCATAGTCTACTGTCCGTTACTTTATCCACTACTCCCTCCGGTCCGTATTTGTTGTCGTTTCAGACAGAAAAAAAACTAGAAATGAATTATCCTTCTATGTCCTAACGACAACACTAAGAAAACAGAGTAGTATTTCATAATACAGGCATACATGCCTTGCTAATAAGGAATTTGCCCCTGTTTCAATGATGAACGACGACGTTTAACTACTGATCCGATGGCATGAACTTGGCCTCAATAAAAGAATGAAGCTAATCGAGAGATTTTAGACGCTGACCAAACAGACCCTCAGAAGGTGTCGCTGAAGATCAAATCATGGCATGAAACTTGTTTCGAGAAAATGGAAATGATATCAGCCACCAGGGATCTAAACCGCCCGATGCTAGATCCGACGGACACAAACTGGTTACACCGCGGTTCGCGGAAACTGCTCACGAAACCGCGTGGACCGACTCCTGGCTCGCATCACATCCCCTGTGACTGCGCCCACCTTCCCCGCCCGGCGCCGGCCGAGTCAACCGCTCCGCACGCGGCTGCCGCCGCCTGCCGGGCTGTCTGCTTGCAGCGCAACGCGAAAAGCACAACGATCCGTCCCATTCCCACCCAAAATCCACCGAACAAGCTCAACCAAAATGCCGCCTCGGCTTCCCCTTCCCTCCTCCTCCTCCTCCTCCTCGCTGCCGCCGCCCTCCTCCCGCTCGCCGCCGCGCAGGGCTTCCGCGGCTTCTCCTACCTCCTCGACTGCGGGGCCTCCTCCCGCACCACCGACAGCCGCGGCCTGCGCTGGGACCCCGACGCGCCCTACGTCTCGGCGGGCGCCCCGGGGGCGCCCGACCTCCCGCTGCCCGGCGGCGGCGGGCTCCTCGATCCCACGCTCGCCACGTTCCGCGCCTTCCCGCACCGCCCCGGGGCCAAGTATTGCTACGCGCTCCCCGTCGACCCCAACCGCCGCTACCTCCTCCGCCCGACCTTCTTCTACGGCGCGCCGTCCCCCTCCGCGCCGCCGGCGCCCGTCTTCGACCTGCTCGTGGATGGCACGTTCTGGACCGCCGTCAACACCACAGACGACGCGCTGGCCGGCGCCGCGTCGTCCTACGAGGGGTGTTCCCCGCGCGGGGCAGGAACATGAGCTTCTGCCTCGGGGTGAACAAGGAATACACGGACGCCGGCCCTTTCATCTCCGCGCTGCAGGTGATCCAGCTCGACGATACGGTGTACAACGCCACGAATTTTCGGACCAGCGCCATGGGGCTCATTGCGCGGACGAAGTTTGGCTCCACTGGCGGCGTGGAGAGGTGAGTTGCTTGCTTTCCTTTGATTAGCTCTAGCTTCCCGTTTGTGAGATCGGGATCCTGTGATTCACGGCAACTTGGTTCTAGATTCAATGGTTGTTATTTGTGCTCACTGGATACAACCGTGTAGGTGCGGGATACTATATAAGTTTTGGCTCTGTACTCTTGTAGTCACACGTCACAGGACTAGAATTTTGGTAACTGACTACCATTTGGGTTTGTTTCTATTGCACATAAACGCCTTCCTATTCACCTAGCAAGTTGTATCTATGCTAAATGTTCAGTTCCCTATCCCTGGATCCTTTGATGGTGATGTAATACATGTTCAGAAATGAAGTTTCCCTACATTAACAATCATAAACACCTAACATCTCAGCTGTTAGCCTTCCTAATTGAGTTAATGTAGAAAATCTATCAATAAAATTCATCAGTTAGGCATCAATGGATTGGCTATGCTCTTGATGCCGTTACCTTTTGGCTAATTTATTACTCTCGGTGTCAAAGGCCTATTTTGTGGACTGTCTTATAGGCTGTATCCTTGGATAGTTGGCATATGAAACTAGTAGAAATCACTATGCATGATTAGTTTTTAAGCTCTCCAATAGCTAACCAAAATTGCACTAAATTTCTGAAAACTTGTTTGCTTCGAGCTTCCTGTATGTCATATTGGGTCCTGTAATTCACTAGAACTTTGTTCTAGATTTATGGGTGCTGTGCTCACTGGATTGTGGATCCGACCATGGTTGTGCCTCCCTGTGACTGTTATTTCACTTATCTCGAGTCAATGAAAAATAGTTGAGTCCCATGATATCTGGCAAGTGGCAAGTTCCACACTTAACACAAAATGTTTTTATAGAGGAAAAAGAAGTTCCCCTCATACATACAACTTGTTCGAGATTGACTAAAAAAAGTTTCAGCCTTTTCAAAACATTGTTCCACCTTAAAAGAAGTCTTAGAAAAAGTGAACAATCTAACTAAAAGCTCCATTTTCAGTAGAAAAAAAATCCATTTATATATATTTGATTTGTTCCAAAAATATGACTGAATGGGAAGTAGCAAACTGTGTAATTGTTGTTTTGTAGTCAGCACTCAACAGGACTGGAGTTTCGTAACAGGTTGTACCATCTGCGATTGTTTCTTTTGCACACAAACATGTTCTCATTCCCCTAGTAAGTTGTATCTATAAATTGAAAAGGGTAAAACACCTAACATATCCAGGTTTAGCATGATCTCAGAAAAATTCCATGTCTATCCTTCCTAATTGATTTTAATAATGCTGAACGTCTGTTAATGAAATCCATGTTAACCAAGGGCTACCATGTTCGTTAACTACTAGGTTTTATCTTTGGTAGTTAGCATGTCACTTGAACAAGATATCTTGTGGCATTCATTTACTCTATTAATAGTGCAAGTTTGTATGTTTTACCCTTTAATGGCTGTGGTTATGGTATGTACTGTTGCTTATTCGCTCGCATACGATATTAAGAGATCCAATATCAAACTAATGGAAGTTTCTGCACAGTTAACTTTTGAGCTCTTCAATAATCAACCAATGTTACAAATGTCGTGAGAACTTTCTTTATGTAAGGGGAAAATGTAATTGTCAACTGGAGCTCACTTTGTCAAGAATTGTTTTTTTTCTGAACATGTACAATCTACAACACTTATATCAATTTCTTGATTTCTTTGTCCCCATTATCAGGTACCCTGATGATAGTTTCGATCGCTATTGGGAACCACTTCCAGACAGTAAACATTCTACTAGTAGTACCCACAATGTTACATCAGCTGATTTCTGGAATCTTCCCCTCCTGATGTGTTTAACACGGCTTTCGTTGCTGAAAAAGATGCACCACTGATATTGCAGTGGCCTCCAATGCCACTCCAGAATGATAGCTATTATGTTGCCCTTTACTTTGCTGATACATTACCTGAGAATTCAAGGACCTTTGATGTATACATAAATGATTACCTGTTTCAAAAAGGCTTGAATGTCACGTCATCTGGTCTTTCCGTCTTTGCAACACAATGGGTTCTCTCAGGATTGACCAGAGTAATATTGACTCCTGCTTCACCGTCTGTGCTTCCTCCACTTATCAATGCTGGCGAGGTCTTTGGACTTTTTCCGCTAGGAAGATTGACACATACTCGGGATGGTATGTACTGCTATATTTATTTCTGTCACATCACTGTTTTATTAAAGAGTCATTGCCTGTATGATATGATGCATATTAAGCACAAAATCCCTGCCATGTTATGAATCTGCTCACTCTTGTGTGGTTGGCATGTTTGTGTCATTTCTATGCTTAGAGTGGCATATTAAAGGACATGAAATTGTTGATAAATGAAGGAATCATATGGCATCTGTTTAAGGCACTAAATTTATTAGCACTGCACACTTGTCACATACTCGGGATAGTTTCGGCTGTATATATCCCCATGCAATTAATTGACTTATTCATTAGTTCAAGAATGCTTTCGCAGCACTCGCCCTAGAGAGTATAAAGAAAAGCCTTAAAACTGTACCTGAAGATTGGAATGGAGATCCATGTATGCCTTCTGGATATTCTTGGACTGGAGTTACATGTGATGAAAAAGGACCGAGAATACGTGTCATTTCATTGTAAGTTGAGTTGATTCTGCTTCCATTAATGTAGTGTCCATTCACCATTTGCAGTGACAGTAGTGACAGTTCATTTTATTCATTTGTAACAGGAACTTTTCTAGTATGGGCCTCTCTGGATTTATTTCACCTGACATTGCGAAGCTTACTGCCTTGGCTGATATGTATGTTTTTCTTTTAAATTCATAAATTGATTAATACAACAAAAATAACACCGTTGTCTTGAAACAGATCTTTCGCAAACAACAGCATTTCTGGACTTATTCCGAATCTTGGCAATCTTACCAACCTGCAGCGATTGTAAGCTGATCCTTAACTATTAATCTCAATTGGTTAGATTTGTGTCTATTTTTATGTTACTTAGTAGAATTCTTATAGGCACCTGCAAGACAACCAGCTATTTGGATCTGTACCTCAGTCATTGGGGACGATAAAGACATTACGCGAACTGTGAGTTGATATTCTCACTTATAGTTTTTTAATTCTTTAACACTGCAGAATGTGCTCACAATATCTGTCATGTCTAAATGAGTAATCATTTCCTGCATGGTATGTTTGTTGATAATGAAACAACCGATTTAATCATAATGCGTTGGTGCTCTTGCTTTTAACTTGTTTTGATATGGTAACATGTGCATCATGCTTGACGAACTCTAAGTATCTGTGCATGTTTGAACTTTGAAGAACTGTGGATGTTAACCTGTTAGAAGTTACAGTATAGGAGCTATATAGGATCAATGACGGAGCTTAGTGTTGGCCAACCTGGGCCAATTCTCTCCCCCTCCCCTAGCTCCGTCACTATATAGGATGCATTGCATGATGGAAGCCATGATGAAACTGCTCCCATAATATTGATGATCTTATCGGAGTGCTCCCTTTGATGCCAATTTATCGGTATGTTTGGCAGGTTCTAGCTTTGGATTGTCTGTCAAAACTGTGTCTTGACTTATCCTGGTTCATGCAGCTTATTCAGCCAGATCGTTTGGCAAAACAGCTTATAATTTGGTATTGAAATGACTATGATACCTCTAATGAATAAGAGAATTGATTATATAAAATGATTATTCTAAGCACGGATCTCAGAACTGATTAGTGAAATGAAAGCATGTATGCCTTTATTTTAGGGAAAAAAATCTGAATCTTTCCATCCAAAGCTATAAACCCAATGGCCAAAAAGAAGGCCGTACCTAGTGCCCATCAACAAACCTCAGGGAGCGGGCTTTCGCAGCTGGCAGGAGTGCTTAATCTACCTTATGATCTGGATTTCGATGGCCATACAGTCGTGTCTTTGTTTTTCCATTAACTTTTAGCAACGTGCACATCTGCCAGTTGTATAAATGTCTAATGTTTTTTCTTCATTAATCAGGTTTTTGCAGAACAATCGGTTCTTTGGTGCTGTTCCACAGAATTTACTGGACAAGCAAGGATTGACTTACAAGTAAGTTCATTTTCCCAGGAATCCTAGTGGTTTTGTTCATATGCATGTGTTTATTTGATTTTTCTTGATTACATCTCTTTCAATTTGTAGGTTTCTCCCGGGGAACAATTTCTTTCCAAAACCACCAGGCTGATTCTCGAACATATATGTAACTTTTTTTGTGAGCAAGTTTAAGTTCTGGACAGCATTCAAAGATAACATGGCAGATATCATGTAATTTGACAAAGTAAAAAGAGGCTGGCAAACGCACATGGAAAATATATCAAATGATGTTGGTACTGAAGCCTGTCGGTACAGGAGGGTGAAGGGAAACAGTGTTTACATTTGGTTGGGGGTCTGTACATTGCAAATTAGATCAGAAGAATGCTTGTAAAAAAATTCTATGCAACACGGTTGACCCTGTACATAACTAATTTACTAATCGCATTGAAACAGCATCTACAGACTACAGTGCTTCATGTTTGGTTCTTTGAAAAAATCTTTATGAAGTCGGAACTTCTCCATCCCCATTGTCGGGTGAAGCCGAGAACTGCTTCGAACCTTGCGTGTACTCACGTCACATGCGGATGCGCATATGCTGCCATCACTTCCTTCTGGCTATCATCGTTGCGAAGGGGCGGAAGGAGTTGCTAGCGAGACAATATCAGGTGCGCGTGTCTGTCTGAGCTGTACGACTTCTCACACTGTACTGTTGACATTGAAAGTAGGGTTATCGTCCGTTGTTTGTGACGCGATCTAGTTACATGCAAAGTCATTTAATATTTTATTGTCTATCCAGCTATCTTGCTGTTTTTGAATTTTTCTCATTAACAGAGTGCGCAATGAGAAATCAAAGACAATGGACAATGTAAATTCTCCTCCTAACATCCTCCCATACTCTGCTTTGTTATAAGAATCGAACTGTTCAGAGCAGAGGATATATTGATATTATATGATATATTTCTGATTTTTTTTTCAATTTCGCTATGGCTCTTGAAACCTAATTATGGCCACTACATCTATAGAACTTTGGGTCAATTTCGCTATGGCTCTTGAAGTCGTTCGTGATGTTGGAAGTAGTCCCGAATCTCCTGCATTTTCAATCCTCTGATCCGGTCCGCCGCGCACAAGCACTACGCGTCCAACAGCTCCTGCTCGTGGAGGTAGTTGGCCATCAAGATCACGGCGAACAGCGCGTCCTTGTCGGCCAGCTTCTTGAAGAACTCCACCTCGAACTCCTTGAACTCCTTCTCGGCACCGGTCTTTTCGGCGGCGGCGTTGCCTTCCTACGTACTTCCTGTCCAGGACCTCGGGCGCCGTGAATAGCTTGAGCTTCCTGCCGAGGAACTCGATCGGACAGGACGTGGGACCTGATGATGTTCGGCAGCGCGAGGGGACCGTCGACGCACTCGTCGTCGATCATGTTGCTGATCATGCCGCACTTCCACGCGACGGGCACGTCCACCGTCGATGGACAGAAGCACGATCTTCTCCTCCTTCCTGCTCCGCAGATGTGGCTGGATCCTCGGGCTGCTTCTCAGCCGACGAAGACATTGCCACTGCAACTTTGTTAAAACTCAATCGACGATGAGCAGTGAACACATAGAAACGACGGAGGCGACGGCCGAAACGTTGCGTTTATGCTCTTGTGCTTTTGTTTGAACCGCTGCTGATGCAATGCGACGCGTTTACTGCGTACAGCCGCCTGAACTGGATTATGTGCGTTATCATCACGTTCCAACTTTTCAATCCAAACATTTTTTTGGGAAACTTCCAAATCCAAACATGGGATAGTTCTTTTGGAACGGATTGTAATGGGCTGAGCAACCATTGATTTAGGGAGGCTGATACCTAATTTGGGCAGGATCCCTGAATAGGGATTTGGAGCCACAATTCCCAAGAAATTTTAAAATTCTCAGATATGCACGCTGTTTTTTTCCTTTTTTTTTTTGCGATTATGCACGCTGATGATTATGTGGCTGGATCCTCGGGCTGCTTCTCAGCCGACGAAGACATTGCCCTGTGACTTTGTTAGAACTCGATCGGCGATAAACAGTAAACACATAGAAATGGAGCGGCGGCCGAAATGTTGCGTTTATTCTTGTGTTTTGTTGAACAGGCGAGAGCGACGCGTTTGCTGCGTACAGCCGTCTGAACAGGACTGTGTGCGTTATTATCACGTTCCAACTTTCAAACCCCTCCCCCTCATCGCCGTCCCCTTCACCGTCAAGGCGCCGCCCCCGAGCCCGGAAACATGCTACATTGACAGGACGTTCGACATGGATCGGAAAGAAGCCACATATGAATATTTGGCCGTCCTGGTCCGGATCACGGGAACGAGGCCAGAGGTCACAATGGAGCAGGCGAGGATGGCCATAGCTACCAGGTTTGGAATCCCCTTAGATGAGCAGCTTGAGATACACATGGCAGCGGCCCCCTACGATTTCTTTCTCATAGCGCCGGACCACGCCTCTTACCTGTCCATGCTGAATGGCGACGAACGGTGCGGACAGCGGCCTTCACCCCGAATCTCCGACCATGGCACAGGCTCATCTATGCGGATCATGGGGCGTTGTACCACAGGGTCCAGATTGAGATTGAGGGGCTCCCGCCACACGCATGGGAAAACTCCACCGTCTCGGCGCTGTTGAGCCCATACTGCTCCATGATCGACATTCACCCGGAAACAAGGGCCCGCCGGAACCTGGCTGTTTTCAAGCTAACGGCCCGGACGACCCGGCCGGAGCTAATCCCCGACGCCAAGATACTAGCAATACCGGAGCCGGTTGACTTAGATCTGATGCGAAGAACTCTAAAGTACCCGATCCGGATTCGAGTGAGAAGGTTGCTCATGAGGCTGCCGCCGGATTCCCCCGGCATCCCCGCCGCCAACACCGCCGGATACGCAGTCCAGGTGGCGACGAGTCGGCAGACATGGCACCTAGGAGAGCACGAAGCAGGTTCCGCCGCGCCGACAAGCGCAGGAATACACATGTCCCAACTCCCTCCCCGCCGCCGGATGACAACGGCTCCTCGCCGGCGGAGGGGGTCCAAGCGATCGAAATGCAAAGTCCGTTAAGTGGCAGCGACATGACGCCGACAGCTCGGCGGCCCCGGTTGTAGATGACCCGGAGGTTCCAGCCACCCAACCTGTGGGCCCAACAAGCGCGTCGCTCACCGGAGAAGCTGCAGATGCGATCGCCGGACTGCAACAGATGCCGGCTGCCTACCACCACTCCCGAGGAACCACAAAACGTGGAGCATGCCCCTGTTCGGGCTTCCGGCCCGAGCCACAACGGTATGCCGCCACGGCTCTCGATGCAGTAAACACCTTGTGTGAAGAACCGGACCTCCTCCGGATCATGAGAGAAGAGCGACCATCAACCTTTGACCCGATGCGCCTCGAAAGTACCGATGGCCACTTCACAATGAACTGCGCAACCACACGGGTTCGGGATAACTCGATACAACAGCTTCGGAGCTTGGAGGCCGCACGGTCGGAACAGGACCATGCACGTTCCGAGGCTTCCCCCAGCCGATGGGCTCGACCGATAATGCGGCAGTCGCAGCCTTTATCAACCAGGTCTCACGACCCATCAATGAGGACCATCGAACCTTGCCGGCCGCCACGACGATGCCCGGGGCCGGAGGGACCAACACCGCTATCTCGCTCCGACGAAGCCGACGCATCGCGAGCAGGAAGACGCATGGACCGGCTTCGCAACGGGCGCAAGGAGTACTCATGCGCAAACCGGGATTGGTGGATGAGCGGGAACATATAACCGGGGAGGCGACGGACGCGTATGTTAAGCTCTTCGAGCACCCGCTGTCAAGGCCTCGGTTAGCGGCCCTTGCGTCGCTCTTCGGCTGGTCTATCCCCGCAGATCGCGAGGCGCGCTCGACCGAGCTTCGAGCGAGGTCTAGAGCCGCGACGCGTGGTGGTTTCTCTCTCGTTATCCTATGGATCTTACGAACATATTGGTGTGGAACGTGCGCGGCTTGAATAAGAAAGCGCACCGGGACTCGGTTCGACAACTTATTGCGGATGTTAGGCCGGAGATAATATGTTTGCAGGAGACTAAGATTCAAAGCATGTCCGCACGGGTGTTGCTGTCCACTCTTGGGACGACACCGGACACCCACATTGCTCTACCAGCGCAGGGTACGAGAGGGGGGGTGCTCATAGCTTGGAGCGCCTCGACCGTCCGAGCGATTACGACCAGGATTGATGAGTTTTGTGTCTCAGTACTCTTCCGCAGCGAGTCGGGGCATTTCGTGGTGGTTCACCGGGGTCTATGGCCCCCGAGCGGACACCCAAAAGCTCCGGTTTATGCAGGAGATGCGGAACGTGCGCGCTGGCTGCCCCGGGCCGTGGCTCATAACTCGGAGACTTCAACCTGATATATAGGGCTCAAGACAAAAATAATACCAACCTCGACCGGGCAATGATGGGTCGGTTTCGCAGAGTACTAAACGACCTAGAGTTAAGGGAGATAGAGCTACTTGGAAGACGTTACACCTGGTCCAGCGAACGGGCCGCGCCGACCCTGGTGAGGCTGGATAGAGCGTTCTGCAATGATGAGTGGGAATCAATCTTCCCCGATCACGGTCTAACGGCCACGGTCGCAGGGGTTTCGGATCACCGTCCGTTGCTACTATCGGTGCGGGGGAACCAATCGGGAAGCACCGCTTTCACTTTGAAAGCTTTTGGCCGCGCCTAGAGGGGTTCCGGGAGACGGTGACCGCGGCTTGGAACTCGGTGAGCAAGACGGATGCCCGCTCCGGACCCTAGTAAACAAGTTCCGGTCAACTCGCGCGGGCACCGCAAGCCCGGAGCCGAAAGAGGGTTGGACATGTCAAGACGCAACTCGGATCAAGCCACGGAGCTCCTGCTACGGTTAGATGTCGCACGGGAGGGTCGAACACTAACGGCAGAAGAAAGATGGTTGCGCGGACAGCTCAAGCGAGCGGTGCTTAGCGCCGACGTCACTAAATCGAACCATCATCGATCGCGCTCAAGAATTAATCGGCTACGGGAGGGCGACGCTAATACGGCATTCTTCCATGGGCAAGCGAGATTTCGAAACGCAAATGCTATATTCGAAACTCCAACTACAAGACCGAGAAGTAACCTCACATGAGGAAAAGGAGGCGGCCATCCGGGAATACTATCATAACCTCATTGGCTCTGCAGCGACACGGCCCTCAACACCGGACTCGGAGGCTTTCTACCAACCATCGCGCGACCTCACCTTGCTTGATGCCCCAATCTCGGAGGCCGAGGTTTGGAGTATCATCAAACAACTACCGCCGGACAAGGCCCCGAGCCCGGATGGATTCACCGGCCGCTTCTACCAAGCGTGCTGGAGTATAATCAAACGGGATATCATGTCGGCGATTGGCGCGGTGCACGGGGGACAGCAGAAAACTTCATCTCCTCAACAACGCTTATATGGTGCTCATACCTAAGAAAGAAGATGCAGACATGGTGGCGGACTTCCGGCCCATCGGCTCGATGCATAGCTTTGCGAAGCTCCTCACAAAGATTCGGCCGGCCGGCTAGCACCGAAGTTAGGCGATCTGATTGATAGCAACCGAGTGCTTTCATAAGAGGAAGACGAATCCACGATAACTTCATGCTAGTACGTCACAAAGCCAAGACCCTACATCGGCAGAAGAAGGCAGCACCGATGCCGAAGCTAGACATCACGAAAGCATTCGACACGGTTTCGTGGCCCTTCCTTTTGGAGATCCTGTCATATCCGGGATTTGGCCCTCGCCGGCGGACCGTCATTAGCAACCTCCTCGCGACTTCGTCCACAAGAGTCCTACCGAACGGAGAGCCGGGCCCCCTATTAACCACCGCCGTGGCCTCCGACAGGGAGATCCCCTATCCCCCATGCTGTTTATCATGGTCATGGATGTTTTGACGGGATTAATTAACAGAGCACAAGAGCTGCAACTTCTACAACCCATGTGATCCACGCAAGCGGGGCATCGAATGTCAATCTATGCCGATGACGTAATGATCTTCAGCAATGCGTCAACAATGGAGCTTTCCTGCATCGAGCTACTCTTGACAAGTTTGGAGAGGCTTTCGGACTCGGGGTGAACCTGGCTAAGTCACAGGTCATTCCGATCGCCCGCACGGAGGAGCAAACGCAGCGAGCGCAGGAACTGTTGGAGTGCGGGATCGCCAACCTTCCATGCAAATACCGGGTATACCGTTGTCGGTCAGGAAACTAACCATCGCTGACCTACAGCCCTTGGTGGATAAAATTGCGGACAAGCTGCCTGGATGGAAGGCGAAATTGATGCGAGAGATCCGGAAGGCTAATCCTAGTGAAAGCGGTGCTGACAGCGGTACCCATACATGTCCTAATTGCAATAGACGCTCCAAAATGGATAATTAAGGCAATTGATAAGATCAGGAGAGGATTTTTGTGGAAGGGTAGATCGGATATCCAAGGAGGCCATTGTCCGGTTGCATGGGATAGAGTAACGCGACCTTTGCACTTAGGAGGCTCGGGAGTTCACAACCTCGAGCAACTTGGCTGGGCTCTCAAGATGAGATGGCTTTGGATCCAACGAGACACGGATGGGGACACCGCCGGCTCGGGTGGAATGCAGGCTTCCGATGAAGGCGAGGGCGCTGTTCCGGGCATGCATCATCACGCACACCGGGAATGGCCAAACGGCAAGGTTTTGGATGGATCGATGGTTGCATGGGAAGGCAATTCTGGATGTCGCCCCGTCCCCGGCTCCGTTTGTGCGCAGGCGTGGATGGCGAAGGCGCTCGGTGGCCGATGGGCTGCGTATGAACGCCTGGACAACGGACATTGTTGGAGGCTTGTCGGTTCAGGCAATGTGGGAGATTAGCCAGCTAACAGACATGCTACAGGATGTTCAGCTCCAGCCGGACCAACAGGATTCATTTGTCCGGACCCGGGAGTCGTCGGGCCGATTCACGACAAAATCAGCGTATGAGGCTTTCTACATGGGAGGAATCAGCTTTGAACCGCACAAACGTCTCTGGAAGACCTGGGCTCCATTAAAGGTAAAACTATTCCTGTGGATGGTTATTTGGAAGAGATGCTGGACAGCCGACCGGCTGCAGCGGCGAGGGTTGCCGCACCCACCGAAGTGTGTGTTGTGCGATCAGCAGTACGAAGATATACACCACTTGCTGGTGGGATGCGTCTTTGCAAGAGAAATTTGGTCTCGGGCCTTGGCTTTGGTTGGCATGCAGCAGCTAGCTCCGAAAGGGACCGAAGCTTCATTTGTGGACTGGTGGAGCTGGGCGGCAAGAAAGGCAAGTAAAGGACAGCGGAAATGTCTTAACTCCCTCATCCAACTTGTTGCATGGATGATCTGGAAGCAACGCAACAGTTGCGTTTTCGACAAGCACCCACCGAGCCAGCTCCGGACCTTGCAAGAGATCGGAGAAGAGGCCAGGCAATGGGCAGCAGCGGGAGCAAGAGGCCTTTGCCAGCTCATGTAGAGCGTTCTGTTGTTCGTCTAGTGTCCCGTGTGGTTCCTGTGTTGTAATTATGGTGGCTCCTACAGGCTACCTGTTTTAATAGCCTTTTCTAAACAAGGCATGTACTGGACCGGTTCTCTCTTCTTAATATAATGACGCGCAGCTCTCCTGCGTGTTTGATTAAAAAAAAAAAAAAACTTTCAAACCCAAACGTGGCATAGTTCTTTGGCACGGTTGTAATGGTCTGAACAACTATTGGTTTAGGGAGGCTGAAACCCAATTTGGGCAGGAGATCCCTGATACGGGCCACAATTCCGAAAAGCCCATAACAAACTTTAACATGCTCAATTAACCTCTTGCAGTCCAATATAAGGATGAAATAAAATGATGTGACAGCCTATCTATCGAGTTAAGAGTTTAGTCTACAGGGGAGGAGAACCTCTCTCGGCGCGCTCTGACGCTGCGCGCACTCGATCGTATGGGCAAAAGAAACTGGTTCCTCGCATTGTAAGATAGATCGGTTTCTGAAACAGAGTACACACGCTTGGAAGCTTAATAATCAAAACTAGCCAGCTTTGATCCAGAAGAATGAGACATCCTTTATTTTAACCTACCAATAGGCAATAGCAATAGCACTGCATCATGTAGTTTGCTTTGTATCGGCCAAGCAGAACTGCAGAAGTACTGCTACTAAATTAGCACCCAAGAATGATGTGAAGCCCCGTTCTAGTCAATCCTATGCACGCTGATTATTACATTGAAACCATGTTTTCACTAGTTCAGATCTGTATGCATTTGAAATGACACACAATTTTACAGTACCAGATGACTCTCAAGCAATTATAACCATACAGACATGTTCAAGTGAGAAATAAAAAGGAAAGCAATATTTCACGAAGTAACAAGGGCGAGTGAGCTGTTCAAATCGACGAGGCTGCCTTAGTCAACAAACGCAGAGGACAGCGCGACGGAATGAATCGTCTGTTCACCAATGCAGCTTTTCAGGTTATCAAATATTACGAAGTTAGCCTGCATAAAACAGGCGTCATATAGATAGGTCTGGATTTCAACTGAACACAATTTATGGGTGGAGCTAAGTATTAGTACATTACTAAAAGCTTGATCTTACCGTGACCATCCAAGCTGTGAAGTTCTCTCGAGTCTGTCTAGTCGTCTTTGCCAATGATGGTCACCTTGATACCTTTGCTCTCGATCAGTTCGTGAGTCTCCCTGGGCAACTCATTTTTCATTTTGTAGAGCTCCAACTTTTCTAGTGACGGCAAGTCGACCAATCCATCTAGAACCGTCGTCATGTGACTAGAATAAAGTTCCAACTCAGCGAGCTTCGGCATGGTACCGGTCTCAAATCTCAATTTGTTAGTTTCGACCCCATGGAGACCAAAGTAACGCAATCGTGGGAACGCACCAGCAGGGCTGGACAATATAGGGGCATCGTAGGTTGTCACTCCTGTTTTCTGGCAGTGTTGTGAGGTTAACTGTCCGTCCAGATCCTCCCCGTCGTCTGGTTCATAATTCGATTGCAGGAAAAGGGTCACGAGGCTTTGCAGCTCCCCTAGAGTTGGCAGGAGGTCTTTGTGCCATAATTTCCATGTACTACCAAGGAAGTATAGACTCAACCTGCTAAGGTTCTGTGGTAGTCTGCTGCTTTCAGGGAACGCATCACTGGATTCCCACACGGACAAAGCTAGATCAACAAGATGGCGATGTTCCTTTAGGCTAACGAGAACATCATCCACTGGCAGAGCATTTTTACCAACCAGAGACAGAATTCTTAGCTGTGCCATGCGCATAAGATATTTTTTCAGGCGGATCCACCTTGAGCTATCGGTGCCAAGCATATTTATTTGAGTGTACGATTCTGACACAATCTGCAGGATCTGCAGCTGGCTTTGTTCCTCCGCTCGAATAGTGGTACAATCAAATGATTCATCCAGGTTCGTTATTTCCACGTGCCTCAGCGTAGATATATTCCACAAAGATTTAGGGACATGGGGTATGCGTGTTCCGGTCAAATCAATAGACTGCAGGTTCAAGAGTTTCCCAATAGAGGATGGCAGCACCACATTTTCGCACCTTGTCAACACAATGCATCTCAAGTGGATAAAACGAGCGAGGACTTTGGAAACTTTCTCCAAATTCGAGTCGCAAATGTAAATGACTCTCAGAAATTTGAGTGCTCCGAGTGTAACAGAAGATAGATGGAAGCCCAACACGCTGCGTGTATTTGGCGCATTTATGCAAATCTGTTCATCAAAAAAATCTAGGAAAGATAAACGATAAGCCAACATTCCTTCTTTTGCAGCCTGTTGTATTGCCCATTCATGTAAGATATCGTGCATTTGAACGGCTGAACTTTGTTGTCCAAGTCTCGTGGAAACACGAACCATAGACCTTTGAGCTAACTCCTCTAGGCACTCATGTGCGATGTCTTCCAGTGTTTGATTAGGCCTTTGTGGAAGAAAATCCTCAGCAATCCATGAACTTCTAAGATCCTCAGCATCGATTATAAAATCCTCAGGAAAGGATGCTATGTATAAAAAGCATTGCTTCAAGCAATGAGACGGAAGGTCATCATAACTGAGAGCTATAATTTGATTCATATTGTCCCATTTGCTCGCAAGTTCCCAGTCCAAGCAGCGATTCATTTTGGACCAAGCATCTAGGCTAACGTTCTTCGACAAATGCGATCCCAAAATAACAAGAGCGAGCGGTAGACCATTGCATTTGTTCGCAAGGTTCTTGCCGACAGTTTCAAATTCCTGACGATGGATGGCATCAATGTTTACATAGGACGGGAATGCCTTCAGAGAAAACAGGTCCCAGCTTTCCTCCTCGTTCAGTAGCGTAACATGGTGAACATGGGTCAACTTATTGGCTTGTTTGGCCGCTTGTAATTTCCGGGTTGTTAGCATCACTCTGCTCCCGTTTCCCTCATCAGGAAAAGCATGTTGAATGGCATCCCATGTGTCCGCTCTCCAAACATCATCGAGGACAATTAAGTACCTTTTCCCACTAAGAAAGCTATGCAACGATCGAGCCAACTCTTTCGCATCCATGTTCTCGAGTTCCTCTGCCTGGCCAGACATTCGGATCTTGTCGATTGCTTTCTCTTCCCTTCTTATCACCATAGCCTGTGTTGTGATTTCCTTCAACACGGAAAGCACTTCAAACTGTTGCGAAATAGAAACGAAGGCAAAGGCACTAAAATGCTCTCTCGCCGCAGCTGAGTTGTACACTTTGCGTGTCAGTGTTGTCTTCCCTGCCCCACCCATGGCCACTATGGAGATTACGGTGAGCTGCGGGGTGCCCGAGTCTTTCAACCATTCCGCTATGCGCTCAACATCTCTTTGGAGTCCAACAACGAACGACTCCTCATCGCAGTCTACAGCGAGGCGCGAGATGCATGCACCATGTCGATGAATACTAAGCTCTGGTGCGTGGGCATTGATGGCATTCAAAAACTCTCTGGTAGCCTTGATGTCCTGGACCTTCTTCCTCCACCGAAGAACGTCCTTGCCAAGCTTGTGACGGGCCACCAGATCCATGGGTTTATGGGCGTACCTGGATATGGCGCCGAGCAGGCCCTTGCACCTGCTGTTCCTCTTGGCGACGTAGTCCGCGGCATCGATGATGTTCTCCGCTTCGTACGCTGCGTCCCTGACCCGGCGGACAGAATCTGTCGCGATCGCGTCGCCACCGCTCCCACGCTGGGCCTCCGCCGCGACGCTCAAGAAAGCTTGCATCGACCTCAGTTCATCTCTCAAGGACTCCACCTCGTCGTGGAAGCCAGACAAGAACGAGGCCTCCTGGATGGCGAGATCGGCCACGCGGCCGACCGCTGCAGAGGCTGCCGATCCGGCCATCACACTCACCTCTACTCTTTTTTGCGACTTGCTTGGTGGGCTGCCGCCGCGCTAGCTCTCTCCTTCCGTGTGTGCTCGAACTTGTCTCCTACCACGGCCGGCCTAGTTTACAGAGATTGCTTACGATCGTTTTTTTAAGCATAATTATTATTTTTATATATATAGTATCATGGCAGTTTCTCTTTGGGATGAATTGTGGACTCCGTCTGGCTCCAGACAAGACAGTAAAGTACGTTATCTTGTAGGCACCTGCAAGCTGCAAGACAACCAGCTATTTTGATCATTGTACCTCCGTCGTCATTGGGGACGAATGTGCCCACAATATCTGTTTCTCTGTCATGTCTAAATATCTGTTTTTCTGACCTATGCTTATAGTTTTTTTTTGTTCTTTATCACTTCAGAATGTGCTCACAATATATGCTTTTGTCATGTCTAAATAATTAATCACTATCTGCATCTCATGTGTTTATATACTTTAACTGCACGTTTTGCTCTCTTTAAAAGCTTGCAAGATCTCTTCCAAGATTGCAAGGAGAGAGACTCGTTGCAAAAAAATGATTCCATTTCTGTGACATCAAATTGTCCAGCATCCCACTATCAGCATCACTTCATTCTGGCTATCATCGTTGCGAAGGGCCGGGGCCAAAGAAGTTGCTAGCGAGACAATATCGGGTGCTCGTATCATGTACTTCTCACACTGCACCGTTTGACATTGAAAAGTAGAGTTATGGTCCCTTGTTTTGTGACTTGATCTAGTTACATGCAAATCATTTAATATCATAGGAGTTTTCTGGTCTAAAATAATGACGATTATTTTTCTTCAACTAATGATCATTAGTTGGATGGTAGTTTAGTAATTTCGCTAAAAAATAATACTCCCTCCCTTACGTTTTTGTTGTCGCTGCCGACAACTTCGTGAAAATTAAGGAAATAAATAATTGACATGTCTGCCCTCACGTCATTCCTCCACCAGGCCGTGCGCTCGCCGCGTCTTCCAGCCCGCACTGCCTCAACGTTGCCCCACCTGAATCCGGTTGCGTACTCAAACAGCACTCCATCCGTGCGGCAGACAGGCGCTGGTGGAGCTTACTTCCTTCCACGGCGTCCACGGCGGAATCAGCGACCTATGCGTGGCGAAGATCGCGGCAGGATAGTGAGCGGAGAGGACGACCAAGGACTGCTGAAACGAAGGATTGATGTCCCAGACGGCGCCCATGTCCGGCTTCGGGATCACGCAACGGGAGGAGCGAGACCGTAGAAAGTTGTGCATGGGCAAATGTGTAAAGAACGATTTCGCTTGAACTACGACGACAACAAAAAATGCATGTTACAACTTGAACTACGACGACAACAAAAACGTAAGGGAGGGAGTATTTTTTATTGATACAAATTTGTGCTAAAAATACACAAAAAATGACTACAATAATGATGATGATGACAAAGATTTATAATAAATATTTTAATAGTAAATTCACATAAAAATGACTAACTTATTAATTATGATGATTTTTTGTATTATAAATATATTATTTTGATAATATTACCCTTATTAATGGTTATTAGTTATTAATTTATGAAATTAAATCTACATCGTTGGATCCAACTAATGACCATTAGTTATGTAAAAATAATGGTCATTATTTTGGATCAGAAAACTCCTCATTATCTATCTTTGAATTTTTCTCACTAACAGAGTGCACAATGAGAAATCAATGACAATGGATAATGTACTATGATGCTCTAGGGGAAGTGGGAATTAGATCAAAAGAGAACTCGACGCCACAGCAAACAAAATAAAAGAGAAGTCGATAACAAGTATTTTATGTAAACGACCCAGGGATTTTGAAGCGAACTAAAACTAGATTCGATGACCATGCATCTAGAACCCTAATTAATCCAATACACAAGTGGACGAATCAATCAGTCAAATGCCCAGGCATTCTCCTTAATAATCGACTCCTCCTCCTCCGACGTGTGAAGTCCTTCGTGATGTTGAAGTAGTCCCGAATCTCCTGCACCTTCAAGCCCCTGATCCGATCCGTGGCGCATAAGCACGACGCGTCCAGCAGCTCCTGCGCGTGGAGGTAGTTGGCCGCCAAGATCACGTCGAACAACGCCTCCTTGTCTCCCAGCTTCTTGAAGAACTCCAGCTCGAACTCCTTGAACTCCTCGGCAGCAGCCTTTTCGGCGGCGGCGTTGCCGTCCTGCTTCCTGTCGAGGACCTCGAGGGCCCTGCAGTCCTGCACAGCTTGAGCTTTCTGCCGAGGAACTCGATCACCCTGGACAGGACGTGGGACCTGATGTTCGGCAGCGCGAGGGGGCCGTCGACGCACTCGTCGTCGATCATGTTGCTGATCATGCCGCACTTCCACGCGACGGGCACATCCACCGTGAACTCCTGCCCGTCGATGGACAGAAGCACGATCTTCTCCTCCTCCTGCTCCGCGGACGTGGCCGGATCCTCGGGCTGCTTCTCAGCCGACGAGAAGACATTGCCACACAACTTTGTTAAAACTCTATCGACGATGGCTGAACACATGAAACGACGGAGGCGACGGCCGAAACGTTGCGTTTTGTTCTTGTGCTTTTGTTGGACCGCTACTGATGCAATGCGCGTGTTTGCTGCGTACAGGCCGTACTGGATTATGTGCGTCTCACGTTCCAACTTTCAAATCGAAACTTTCAAATCCAAACATGGGATAGTTCTTTTGGAACGGATTGTAATAGGCTGAGCAACCTTTGATTTAGGGAGGCTGATACCTAATTTGGGCAGGATCCCTGAATAGGGATTTCGGGCCACAATTCCCAAGAAATTTTAAAATTCTCAGATATGCACGCTGGTTTTTTTCCTTTTTTTTTGCGATTATGCACGCTGATGATTACATTACATTCAAACAAACAACGTTTTCCCAAGTTCAGATATATATGTATTAATAGGACACACATTTTTTTCAGAAAATAAAGGACACAAAAGCCGTCCATTTACACATAAAGCGAAATGGTAAGAAATTGTACAGTGCTAGACGACTCGGAACCAATTATAACCAGATACATGTTCAAGTGAAAAATAAAAAGGAAATGAAATATTTCACAAAGTAACAATGACGGGTAAGTTGTTCATATCGAAGAGGCTGCCTTAGTCAACCAACGCAGAGGACAACATGATGGAATGAAATGTTAGTTCACCAATGCAGCTTCTGAGGTTATCAACAGGTACGAAGCCAACCTGCATAAAATGGTGTCAAATGGATAGGTGCGGATTTCAACTAACTGAACGTAATTTATAGGTGGAGCTAAGTATTAGTACATTACTAAAAGGTTTTTCTTACCGTGACCATGCAAGCTGTGAAATTCTATTGAGTCTGTCTAGTCGTCTTTGACATTGATGGTCACCTTGATACATTTGCTCTCGATCAGTTTGTGAATCGCTTGGGCAACACATTTTCCATTCTATTAAGCTCCAACTTTTCTAGTGACGGCAGGTCGAACAATCCATCTAGAACTGTCGTCATGTGACCAAAAGTTCCAATTCAGCGAGCTTCGACATGGTACCAGTCTGAAATCTCAGTTTGTTAGCTTCGATCCCAGTGAGACCCAAGTACCGCAACTGTGGGAATGCACCTGTTTCGACAAAAGGAAACACTCTCCCGAAAAAGAGTAGTCCTAATGTGTACAATAAATACATAATAAAGTGCGGGCGTGCCAGTATACATAAGTATACAAAATAAATAAATAATAATAAACACCAAACATAGGGAACTCAGATCTTTATTAATTCTTTTAAGAATTACAAAGTACACATTCCCACTTGGAATTTACATCAATATGCGCCAAATAATACATCTGTCTAATCAGTTGACTGTCGTGTAGTTCTTGGTTCCCGTGGCCTCGAAAAGCCGCCGGTTAATTACATATGCTTGTATTAAGCAGAAAACCTCCGATTAAGCTACGCTGATGGTTGTTGTCTCTGAGTAAATAAGAGTAATCTCCAAAATATGCATAAGCACAAATTATATAAAATATGAAAGAAGTGCTAGAGCCTCGTCGGCCTCCAGCGAAGATATCCGGCCTCGTCATGCGGATTCCTATAATGAAGTCTTGAGAAATGTTCGGCCTCGTCGGTCACGAACAAAAGACGCTCAGCCTCGTCGGTTGAACTAAAAAGATTCCGGCCTCGTCGGTCACGGAAAATGGTAATATCTCAGCCTCGTCGGTCAGGGAAAATGGAGACTTCATTAGGTTTCCGGCCTTGACTCTGCGGAGAATGGATAATATGTAGGTGAGTAGTTGACTGTACTCATGTAATACTTGGGAGATTATTCTTGTTTGATTATTGGAGCACACACTCGGTGCCATGCTGGTTTGCTCTCTTGTGATGGCAGACATGCACATTGACTTTAGCTTGCCATGTATACCAATGTAGCACTGTTTGTGTTTAACAAAATATATCAGGCCCGACTAACAATGAGGCCGCACAAATATGCAGGTCTAGGACTAACTGAAGATAGGCCAATTTCTCACTGTCGAGAAGATGTCTCGCTACATGCTTTAGATATCTGAAAACATACAGACACGGAATTGCCTACATGGTTGTGCTTAAGATAACAAAAGAATTGAGACACTGGACAACACATCCCTTTATTCAGAGCAAAATAAATTCACACGAGTAGAGTTACATCATGTAGGAGCAAGTAACTATCGTAGCCTCCTGATAGCGTGTGAACTTGTTTGATTGCACGAGCTAAAAAGTATTTCTGAATTGCCAGGCATGCAAATGCTCATCAGGCAGCATTAAACCTGTAATCTGCAGTCTCAGGTCAAGTGGATCTAGTTAGCTAACACCAGCTTCTAATGGATAAGTATTTGCTGCATACATGGCTGCTGATCTGTTCTTGCTTCTCATCACTTGAGGTCTTTGATTCTCTGAATGTTTTAATCATCGACCTGGTGCATAATGCCCTGCTTACATATTGTGACTTTATGAAGCTAAATGAATCACCTGCACTACCGGTGGCCTTTTCTTGCTCTGAAACAAAACGGCCGCCGGACAACTAAATGATTATTGACGACAGTTTAGACTTGATCTGCACTGCTCTTCTGGTTTTGTTTGCTTAACTGATTGACTTATTTCTACAACAGTTTGTTTTCTTCTCTGCCAATCTGTCATGACGATCATCAGGCCTGCACAACACCTGTTCTAGACTTCTAACTGAGATGGGTTTCTTTTCACGATGACTTTTGCAAGTGATGCTTGGACAGGCTGCAGCAGATCGCGACGAGACGGGTCGGCCTCAACTAGCACATGGTTCGGGGCCGAGCTTGGATGAACCCATCTTCTTTCGAAGGCGACCATCTGTATGACCGGCAAACCTGTCTAACAATCAAGAATAGAGGGGAAACAAAATAATTTCCCTACAGCCTCACCCTTGAAGATGCGATGACCTGCAGGTTGCGAGTGCCTCATGTGCGGTGGCGGCGACGAGATGATGCCGGCCCCAAGGGTTTCGATGCCTTCTTCCACCTTCTTTGCCGACGGCGTGGCAGATCGACGAATGCAGCAGGGCATCGGCCTTCCTTCTCCTGTGCGCCTGTTCTTCTTGATGATGGTATGGCAGATCACATCAACACTTGCCTCTCTTATCTTCTTTTGGCATGGCAGATCAAACCTGCAGGGCCTCGGCCTTCCTTCTCCTGTCCAGCGACAGCGTGGCAGATCAACAAATGCAGCAGGGCATCGGCATCAGCGTCTTCTTTCAACCTATCCTCTCCTCACGTATATAATGTATAGATGGCAATGGTGGCGGCGGCAGGGCTTCGCCCATCTCTTTTCTTGTGTCCCTCTCTGGATCAGGGAAGCCCCCGCCCCTTTGTGCGTCAAGCTCGTTCTATTTATAGGCAAGGAGTAGGGTTAGCTGCACATAAGAGCGTACGGGACGGCGCCGCCGTGGTTGTTATCGGCTCGCGAGATTTTCTCCGGTAGCTTAAACTTGTTCGTTATCCCAACTGAAAGACGATAGCTTCTGGAATCGGCCGAACAATTCACGCGCAAGATGCGGTCGTCAGTTGGATCAACATGCAAGTCTTTGCCTGGAGAGCAAGAGATTAGCGCCAAGTTTCGTATACGTATACGTGTCTACGACCTCCCATCATGGACTCTTGAGTCTTTTAGCTCATGGGCCTTTCATTACATAGTACAACCCATTACTCATAAACGATTTGAAGTTTACTAAATTGATACTTATTATTATATCAAATTACAGAAGTTATCATGGTGTATATTTAATTTCCTTTTGTGTAGAACATACACTCATGTGAAAAATATTTACAAAATCTCGTCGTACAGCACCAGCAGGGCTGGACATTAGAGGGGCTTCGTAGGTTGCCACTCCTGTTTTCTAGCACTGTTGTGAGGTTAACCGTCCGTGCTGATCCTCCCCATAACCTGCTCCCAGGTAAAGTAGCACGAGGCTTTGTAGCCTCCCTAGAGTTTGCAGAAGGTATGTGTGCCATTATTTCTATGTACTACAACGGAAGTTTAGAGTCAGCCTGCTTAGGTTCTGTGGTAGTCTACTGCTATCTGGGAATGCATCAGTGGATTTCCACACGGACAAAATTAGGCTTTCAAGATGGCGATGTTTCTTAGGCTACTGAGAACATCTAATGGCACATTAGTTTGTATCCTGAACCAATGAGTCATTAGCTGTGATCTAATGACGTCGATTAGATATTTTAGAAGTTAGATCCAACTAATGAGCTATTAGTGCCAAGGTTATATATTGCCAGAATGATATGATTATAATACACAAATTCATCATAACTAATGAGTTAGTCAACTGGCTTTACATGAATTCTTTATAAAATAGTTATTATTAAATGATGCATGCAAGTCATCATCATTATTATGTGCCTAAACGTCGATATATCCTATAGTGTATTTAGGGACATAGGGTTTGTATGATCCAGAAAATATTAATTTTTAGTCTGCAAGTTACTAGAAGCTACCCATTGAACTAATGGCAGCATTAGCATTGATGACAATTAATCAACCCGATGTATTTCAAGTGGACCTGAAATGACCTAGGACTTTAGAAATATTCACCAAATTTGAATCGGACATGTAAAGGACCCTAAGAAATCTTTGTGTTCTGAACGTTACACGAGGTAAATTGAAGCCCAACATGCTTCGCACATTTGGTGCAGATATGGAAATCCGGTCATTGAAGTAATCTGCGAATGATAAACGATAAGCTGGCGTTCCGCCTGAAACATCATTATGATTTTCACACACCTTGAGAAACTCTTCTTCCCGAGCTTTTCTTATCGCCCATTCACGTAAAATGTCGTGCATATGAACAAGTAAAATTCGTCCATCTATATTATAGTCTGGGTCAACAACAATATGAACCAAAGACCTTTGAACTAACTCCTTTAGGAAGTCATATGCAGTATCTTCAATTGTTTTGTTAGGCTTATGTTGCAGAAACCCCTTAGCAATCCAAATTCTTGTAATATCGTTAGTGTCTATGACGAAATCGTCATGAAACAATGCTATGTAGAGAAAGCAATTCTTAGAAAAATCAGATGGCAGGGCATCATAACTGAGGGTGATAATTCTTTGCATATTGTCCCATTTGCTGGTAACTTCCCAATCCAACTAGCATTCCATTTTCGACCACGTATCCAAAGAAAGGTCCCTCGACAAGTGCGATCCCAGAACAGTAAGAGCGGGCGGTAACCCGTGGCATCTTTTGGCAAGATTCCTGCCAACACTTTCAAGTTCTTGATGGTTGTTGGCGTCAATCTTTTCATAGGACGGGAATGCCATGTGGCTGCTTGGTACATTCAAACATAGACACATGTTTCTACTAGTACAGGAGTAGGGCAAGCAGAAGTACTACTAAATTAGGATCCAAGAACCATGCATACCAGATCACAGCATTCCGATTTCAAGCACCATTCTACCGAATGCAAACTGATTATTACATTCAATCCACGTTTTTCACTTGTTCAAACCACCCATTTTTACACATAGAAAGCCAAACAGTAGGAAATTTTGTAGTACCAATCTCATTATAACCTCACAGACAGTGAAGTGAAAAATAAAAAGGAAAGGAATGTTTCACACAAAATAATAATGACGAGTAAGCTGCTCAAATCGACAAGGCTACAATAGTCAGCCAACGCATAGGACAACCCATGCTTCGGAATGAGATGTTTGTTCACGAATACAGCTTCTCAGGTTTTCAACACGTACGAAGAGCCAACCTGCAAAAAGCGGGTGTCAAATGGATAAGTTTGGGTTTCAACTAATGAACTAACTGAACGCAATTTATGCGTGGAGCTAAGTATTAGTACATTACTAAAACTTGGATCTTACCCGTGACCTTGCGTGCTCTGAAATTCTCTTGAGGGTGCCTAGTCGTCTTAGGCGATGATTGTGACCTTTATACCATTGCTTTCGAGCAGTTCACGAGTCTCCTGAGGCAACTTATTCATTTTGCGAAGCTCCAATTTTTCTAGGCGCGGCAGTTCGAACAATCCATCAGGAACTGTCGTCATGTGACCAAAAGCAAATCTCAACTCAGTGAGCTTCGGCATGGTACCAACCTCAAATTTCAGTTTCTCAGCTTGGAACGCAAAGAGAATCAAGTACCGCAATTGTGGGAATGCACCAGAAGGGCTGGACAGTATCTGTCCGTCCTTCTGTCCATCCCGGTCCTCCGTATCGTCTCGTCCATAGTTCCAATGCAGGAAAAGATTCACGAGGTATTGTAGCGCCCCTAAATTTATCAGCAGGTCTGCGTGCCATGATTTCCAGGTACTACCAAGAAAGTACAAACTCAGGTTGCGAAGGTTTTGTGGTAGTCTGTCGCTTTGCGGGAACGCATCAGTGGATTCCCACACAGGCAAAACGAGGCTTTCAAGATGACCACGTTCCCTTAGGCTAATGAGGATATCCACCGGCAGAACATTTGTGGTACCTTGGAGAAACATAATCCTTAGTTGTGTCATGCGCATAAGATATTTTTCAAACGGATCCACCTTGAGCTATCGATGACAACCTTATCTGTTGGGGCGGTGTGCCAATCCAAGCCAATGAGCAGAGTCTGCAACGCGCTTTGTTTGTCCGCTCTAATTGTGGTACAATCAAATGATTCTATCACTTCAGGTATTTGCACGTGCCTCAGTGTAGATATATCCCACAAACATTTAGGGATACGGGGTATGCATGTTCCGGTCAAATCAATAGACACCAGGTTCAGAAGATTTCTAATGGAGGATGGCAGCGCTGTATTTTTGCACCTTATCAACCCGATGTATCTCAAGTGGATCAAATGACCAAGGACTTTAGAAATGTTCTCCAAATTTGTGTGCGACATGTAAAGGACCCTAAGAAATCTTTGTGTTCCGAAGGTTACATGAGATAAATTGAAGCCCAACATGCTTCGTATATTTGGCGCAGAAATGAAAATACTTTCATCGAAGCAATCTTCTAGGAATGATAAACGATAAGCTTGCGTTTCGCCTGAAACATCATCACGTCTTATGCACACCTTGAGAAAATTTTCTTCCCGAGCTTTTTGTATCGCCCATTCACGTAACATATCGTGCATTTGAACAGCTGAAATTCGTCCATGTATACCGTCTCGGTCAACAATATGAACCATAGACCTTTCAACTAACTCCTGTAGGAAGTTATATGCAATGTCTTCAATTATTGTTTTAGTCTCATGTTCCATAATAAACTTCTCAGCAATCCAAATTCTTGTAATATCGTTAGTGTCTATGACAAAATCCTCAGGAAAGGATGCTATGATGAGAAAGCAATTCTTCAAAAGAACTGATGACGGGTCGAAAATGTGCTTTGATGACAGGTCATCATAACTGAGGGCGATAATTCTTTGCATACTCTCCCAATTTGTGATAAATTCCCAATCCAAGCAGCGTTCCGTTTTGGACCACGTATCTAAACAAAGGTTCCTCGACAAGTACGATCCTAGAACAACAACAGCAAGGGGTAAACCGTGGCATTTCTTGGCAAGATTCCTCCCAACACTTTCAAGTTCTTGACGGTTGTTGGCATCAATGTTTTTATAGGACGGGAATGCCTTCAGGAAAAAAAGCTGCTCACTTTCCTTCTCGTTTAGTAGTCCAAGCTGGTGAACGTGAGTCAATGTATCGAATTGGTTGGCCGCTTGCGTATCCCGTGTAGTTAGTATCAATCTGCTCCCGTTTGCCGAATCAGGAAAAACATACTGTATATTCTTCTGTGTTTCCGAGTCCATTCTCCAGACATCATCTAGGACTATCAAGTACCTTATCCTTTCAAGAGAACTGCGCAACCTCTCTATCAAATCTTGTCCCCCCATGTTCTCCAATTCATGTGCCTGGCCAATATTGTCAAATTCTCTGCCCCTCCCCATAGCTTGTTTGGCGATTTCTTTCAACACGGGAAGTACTTCAAACTTTTTTGAAATGGAAACGAAGGCAAAAGCATCGAAGTGATCTTTCACTGCAGCTGAGTTGTACACTCTTCGCGCCAGTGTGGTCTTCCCTGCCCCACCCATCGCCACTAAGGAGATGACGGTGAGCTGCGGGTTGACCGAATCTTTCAACCATTCCTCTATGCGTTTAACATCTTGTTCGAGTCCAACAACGGAAGACACGTCGTCGTGGTCTAGAGCAAGGCGCGACAGTTCATGATCAGCGTGGGTTTCTCGTGCTCCAGCGTTCACGGCGTCCAGAAACTCCCTGCTAGTCTTGATGTCCTTGATCTTCTTCCTCCACCCGTCTACATCCTTGCCAAGCTTGTGACGGGCCACCAGATCCATGGGTTTATGAACGTACCTCGATATGGCGCCGAGCAGGCCCTTGCGCCTGCCGTTCCTCTTCGCCCTGTAGTCCGCGACGTCGATGATGTCCTCCCCTTCGTATGCCGCGTCCCTGACCCGGCGGGCAGAATCCGCCGCGATCGCGTCCCCGCTGCTCCCACGCTGGGTCTTCGCTGGGGCGCTCAAGAAGTTCTGCATCGACCTCAGGTCATCTCTCAACGACTTCACCTTGTCGTTGACGCCGCGCAGGAAGGACGCCTCCTTGATGGCGAGATCAGCGGCGCGGCCGGCCGCTGCAGAGGCCGCCGGCACATCCATCACGCGCTCACCTCCGCCAAATCCTTTTGCGGCTTGCTTTGGGGCTGTTAACGCCGTGTTAGCTCAGTCCCATTATTGTTTCGTGTGTGTTTGTCCCATCTTCTCTTACCGCGGCCAGCTCTATAGTTTACAGGTTGATTATGAATTAGGCGGTGGTTGTTGGCATGGATCGAGAACTTCTTCATCCGCACTCTGTCTCCCGGTCGGTCAAGACAGCAATACGGCCAATCCACTTGAGGCGCCTCTCAGCGGAAGTTGCTCGGCAAAAGATGGTGCGCGGATTAGACTATTAGAGCAAGTACGATGGGATGATGTAAGTAAGTTACTAAATAATTTGGCACGTCAGATTTATGCTGAGTTGGAAGACAGAAGATACAAGAGACAGTGTGAAAGCGGGCTACTACAGATTATCAAACGGCTCTCAGCTGGCTGTAAAGACTCCAAAAATGATGACAGAATGAGAGTATAAAGGTGGGCCAGGATTAATTCTTTAGTGTGTGCTGAAAATGACATGGATTTCTTATAAAGCGGTAGCAAGATCAAATCAACTTCGTCTTTCGAATACACTGGTTGGTACAGAGTTACGCGTGTATGTAAATATCTGCATGTGTATTATCTTCAATTAACAAAAAAAGAATGGCACATCTCATGACCTAACTTCCAGTCCAGTGATTCATTTTGGAAGAAGTCTATTCGCCTCACTCAATTTTTTGTAAAAGTTCAATTTCCTTTCTTCAACTATAAAACCGGGTATCCAACACCCCTTAACTATTTTCGTCCTTGATGGTTTTAGATACTTGTTTTGACCTAGCCAAATGAGACCCACGTGGGGCCCACATTGATGGTATTTTTCTTGCAGACGGATGGGCAGCCCAGGCAGCATTGAGTACTGGGCCGACGGCTTTCCCTACTTCTTCACGAAGGCCCGTTAAGCACATGATTAGTGTGGCCCAAAGTCTGGCTGGGTTTTGTGTAGTGTTCGGAACATTTTCTTTTTGGAGTAATTGCATGGTTGCCTCTATTTGCAACTCTAACTCTATTTTTACCTCTCTTTTTTCAACTTTGCATGTTTGCCCCTATTCTGTGAGATTGAAAGTTCCGTTTGCCCTTGTTTTTTTCTTCCGTTAACTGATGACGATTTAAGGCCGAAAAAATGAAAAAAATATTTTTTGAGCCGGAAAAGACGAATGTGCCCCCGCCTCCTCCAAACAGGGGCTCGTACCCATTCGGTTGGATTGGCGGCGTTCCCTCGAGCTCGGAACCCTACCCGAGCGGCGGTGGGCTGCGCGCGGGCTGCGGAGGCGGAGGGCTGCGCGCGGGGTGGAGGCGGAGTGCTGCGCGCGGGCGGCGGGCGGAGGGTCGCGTGCGGGGCGGCGGGAGGAGGCCTGCGCGCGGGTGGAGGCGGAGGGCTGCGCGCGGGGCGGCGGGCGGAGGCGGTGGGCTGCGGAGGCGGCGGGCTGCGAGAGGGCGGGCGGAGGCACGGTTGCGCGTGGATCCGGAAGGTTACGCGCGGGCAGAGGCAGGGCTGCGCACGGGAGGAGGCTGCACGCTCGAGGAGGAAGGGCCGACGCATGGCGGGCTGCACCGGCGCGCAGATGGATTCGACAACAGCAAGGTACAATATGTTGTGCTAATAATTAGATGACAGTAGATGAGTTCGAATAGTATAATTTAGTTCGCAATATATCGATTGTGCTAACGATAAATTGTTTTGGGTTGTGATTTGTAGGACAAATCACAATAAATTGCAAGTTGTTGTTATAATTCGTGCATATTTCAGCATGCCGGATGGGGGCCAAAGCAATATTGCAAAAGGGAACGCTTACCACCATGGCTAATTGATAAAGAAAACTATAGTTTGCTGCAATTAGTTGATGACATTGCTCAATATCGATTGTGGGGTTCTAAGCAATACATAACTCTATGGCGTGCTTTGGATGATGCGTGTGTTGAGATAAAAAGTGATGAAAATTTGCTAGATTGGTGTGAGCTAAATATAGAGAAGGGAGAGGTGTGTATTGATGCAGAAATAAAAGATTTCGATGGTCCATTGCAATTTTCTCCTACAAAACGTAGGTGTCATCCCAGGGTGAGAAATAAAGAAACTCTTGCTGTTGTGCCAACCCAAACAAATGAAGCTGAAAAAGATCGCAAGAAAGCCACAAAGAAGGGAAAGAAGCTGAATGATGAGGAGCCCGTAGGTGTTGATGAAGAGGGCATGTATTCGGACACCGACTCACTTGTTGCATTAAGTGATAGCAGCTATGACTCTAATTTGGCTGAATCTTCCGACTCCGATTCCTCCGATTTTGAATATGATCCCGATGCTGAAATAGTTGATGAGGATGATATTGATGATGTTCCTGTCTTTTCTTATGATGTTGATGACCCATGTATTGATGTTGGTACGGTGTTCCCGGATGTGGATCAATGTCAAGCAGCAGTTAAACATTGGTGTATCTTGCATGATAATGCTATCCACACCATCAAGAAAGACTCACAAAGATTTAGAGCTAACTGTCTTAGAGCGAGTGAGGGTTGCAAGTGGCTGTTTTTTGCTTCGAGAGCAAGAAGTCTCTAGGGTGCAAGGTAAACAAACTGTTTTCTATTTATTTGCTGCACATATATGGTTCTGTTATGTTGGCTAGCAATATGTCCTCTATTTTCAGGTTAAGACTTGTGGACCAAAGCACACTTGCGGTTCGGTTAACAAGTCCGGAGACACGATGGCCGATAGTAGATGGGTGGCTGAAAGAGCGGTGGACATGTTGAGGGATTCTCCAACAATGGGTACTAAGGACTTGCAAGATGCGTTGAACAAGAAGTACAATTTAAATGTTCCTTATGCCAAGGTGTTTAGGGGCAAAGAAAAGGCACTCGATATGATAAATGGGAAGTGGGATGATAGTTATGATTTGGTGCCCACCTACAAAGCTGAGCTTCTAAGATCATGCCCGGATAGTATTGTTGAGTTTGATACGAGAGGAGCACAAGGGGGCTGAATGTTTTAGGAGGTTTTTTGTTGCACTTAAACCATGCATTGATGGTTTTTTGTCCGGATGTAGACCCTATATTGCTATGGATTCCACTCATTTGACAGGACGGTCTAGAGGTCGGTTGGCTGCAGCTGTGGTAGTGGACGGTCACAACCGGCTCTTTCCTGTGGCATATGGAGTGATTGAGACAGAGTCGAAGAAAGTTGGACATGATTCATAGAAAAATTGAAGCAAGCTATTGATACTCCTGAAGGATTAGTTATCGATACGGATGCGTGTGTGTGTGTGTTTATTATTCATTCTTTCTGTTTATTAAGTTCATATGGCATATACTCAAAATTCATATTGTTAATCTGTTGATGTAGGTAAAGGGATAGAGAAGGGTGTAGGCAAAGTCTACCCCGAAGTGGAGCATAGAGAATGTATGAGACACTTGTGGAAGAACATGAAGAAAAGATATTTGAGAAGTCCGATGCACAGGATTGGTTGCAAAAAACCAAATTTATCCAAATAAATTTGAATTCTTGTGAACTAAATTTGAAATAAAAATTTATTCATTAAAAATGCATGGTCTCATTACGAAATAGGGGCAATGGTGCAAACTGTAGACAAAAGAAGGGGTAATGACGCAAGGGTATAATAGTCTTTAGCGGTCTTATTTAACACCGTTAGGTCATTGTAACGGAATATGGGTAAATAAAACTTCAGAATCAAAAAGGAGGGACAACCATGCAAAGTTGAAAAAACAGAGGTAAAAACAGAGTTAGAGTTCAAAGCGAGGACATCCATACAATTGCCCCTTTCTTTTTTGATAACCTGTACGTACCTCGGAACATTGTTGCATCGCTGCGCTTTACCAGGGTGAAAACGGAACGTTACCGCTAGCCACACCATGAGCCAGGGCAGAGATTTGAAATTAACAGCCTGCGTTCCTCGTAAAAAAAAGGAGAAACTAATTACTTGCCAATTTTACTTGCTGAAATTAAATTCGTAGGTCCGTATTCTAGCAAAGAGTAACGCCGTCTTAAATGTGTACAAACGTAACGCCACCCTCACCATTTGACCAGAGCTGGCAACCGCGTGGACGGGGCGGCTACCGATGCACACATTATTAACGAACAAATTGCTAGGAATTGTGCTGATTTTTTCCCCTGTAAAAAATGCGGTTGATTTTGACCAATTTCGCACAGTGCACCGCCAGAGCCCAGAAGCCCGAAACGTATCAAACGTGGCTTCAAATCAAACACGTATCGAATCCCTGTACACGCCTTCTTGTCTGACACATGCTCTTCGTCACTGATATATACTATAGATTGCTCATCGTCAAAAGAGAAAAGAATTGGACTTCAGTTTAGAATGACACCTCCGGTGCTAGCAGCAGCAGCAAAGTCAATTTGGGCATCATCCGATTGAAGGGCGAGTCCCTTGATTTGATGCCTTGTGGATCCTGATCCACCCACCCACCACCTCACACCAAATGTAATCTCAATCGCCCGCCCCAGATTAGGCTAAGACTTCAGCTAATCGCGATTAAGGCAAAAGGAAAAAGGGAAAGTCGGAGAGGCAAAACCCCACCTAGGCCGGAAGGCAGAAATGAGAAAACCAGCGTAAACAAGGCACGCAACGAATCGGATCCCGATTTAATCCCTGATTAATCCCCCGCACCTCCCCGGCCGGCCCGCGGCATGCTCCGGCCATTCCCCTGCCACCACCGCTTCTCTACCGCCGCGGCAGCCGCGGCCATGCGCCCCACCTCGTCCCCGTCCTCCCGGTCCTCGGCCGGCGGGGCCGGGGCCAACGCTCACGGGCACAACGCGCCCGCCGCGCCGTCGTCGTCGGCGGCCTCCTTCACCCCGTGCAGGCAGGCGCCGTCCTCCGCGACGGCCGATCTCTTCATCATGCTGGTCGTGGTCTTCTCGCTCTCCTTCCTGCTTCTCTCCGGGCTCGCCGACGTCTCCCGCTTCCTCGCCCCGCTGCTCCACACCCCGCCCGCCGCGGCCGCGCTCGCCTCCGCCTCCGCCGCGCTGCCCTACCTCGCAGCCGCGGCCGTGCTCGCGGGCACCGCGTTCCTCTCCTGCCGAAAGCTCCCGCGCCGCAGATGCCGCAACCCGCGCTGCAGGGGACTGCGGAAGGCGCTCGAGTTCGACGTCCAGCTGCAGTCCGAGGAGGCCGTGCGCTCCGGGGCCGGGAGCACCATCGGGGGCGCCGACGCCGCCATGTGGCGCGAGATCGAGGCCCTGCCGTGGAAGGGTGGCCAGGGCGGGAACAACCCGGACTACGAGTGCCTCCGCGCCGAGCTCCGACGGATGGCGCCGCCCAACGGACGCGCCGTGCTTCTCTTCCGCAACCGCTGTGGCTGCCCTGTTGCTAAGCTCGAGGGATGGGGTGCCCCCAAGAGCAAGCGCCGCAACAAGAAGTAAGACCTCCGTTGACCTTGTCTCGTTTCGTCCCACAATTCTACTTGATTAATTCTGTTGCATCAACTGAACTTAGTTGCCTACTTACTGTCAGATTGTTGCCGTTTAGCTGTTCTCTTATACATTAGTTAGCTATGGCATTTCCTGGTTCTGTGAGGTGGTGCGATAGGTTCATTCAACAGATTCTCGTTGCTTGATCTGACATTTTAGCTGTGTTGTAATTTCCAGATAATGTTGACCTGTTAATCTGTTTGTATGTGCAAATAGACACTGATTTTGAGTTGTTAAATCTGTTTCTGCGTCTGCAAATTGGTAGTACTGTTTGATCTAGTTCCTTGTCATTTAGGATTTAGGTAGCATGTTTGGGGATTTCTAATTCAGTCAGCTTCAATTTCTGAAGGTGGTAGACTTGTGTTCATTCCTTGGTTTTTTGAGATGTTTGTGGTAAGGCTTAGTATCACGAGCATCTGGTGTGTCATGAATTGTTTGGTGGGAAAATGAATTAGTCTACACTTGTGAATTGGCTTGGACCAGCACCAGATCAAGTGAACAACAAAGTTCATCTAAGTGACCTTATTTGGCATATGGTGGCTTAACATAATATTTACCACTACCTTTATACCTAGGTGGGGGATATTTGGTACTTTGCCATTTCTTGTTAACAATGACCTTTTGCAATGTCTATTCTGGTCATTTTGATTGTTATTGGCTGATATGAAACACAAGGTTCAAGTGTCACTGAATTCTAGATGTTTTGAAGGTTTTGCACTACTGTTTGTGAAGTCTCACCTTATGTCCTGTAGGACTTATCTGCTTGGTGATTTCATACATTCCTCACCAATCTGAAGAAGTTACTTGAAAGTGTTCAAGCTTTTCATTGCACAATTAGTCTCTGCAAGTCACTTGAAATTGTGCAAATTTTTTGTTTTGTACATGAAAAGAAATCCATGAGTTATGAAAGTAGATTGGAATTATGCACTTGTTTTGATCAAATACATTCATTTCTGGGACTAGTAGTTGTATAAATGAATATTGGTTGATTCCACTTCTGTACGGTATGGAGGGATAACTTCAATTACGGGATCTGACGTCCATACTTTATCATCTTATTAAACCGAATTGATTGATGGCATATATGGTTGGTGTCTATAGGAGCCAGTTTGGATTGAAACAACAGATTACCAATGTATGCCAAGCATTTTATCCCAACTCGAGCAACTGTAGGGAACAAAAATGGTACCTAAGCTTAGGTTGACCTAACTATAGCTATCTATAAGTTTATCACACAAGGAACCTAGTAGGTTGAAAGCTCAGTTATAAACTGACACTTTCTTAACATGCCTAGGGAAACTTTGCAAGACTTAAACTACAATTCTTTATATTTTGTTCATGGCGACAATTTTAGCTTCTTGCTAGTGATGAGCAAAACGTGAAATAAAAATGTCTTTATGTGTGTGCTGTTTTTCTGTCTGGACCTAGAATGCATTCTTAATTTCTTTTCATGCTTTAAAATGTCTATCTGTTTCTGGTATTGTGGCTAATAATTAGGGGAACTGTTTATGACAATGGTAAGGAGGCCATTTCAATCTGTGAAAAAACAAACACAATAAAAGTGCGGTAACATTTGGGTGTTTTCATAGTTGCTTGCCTGCACACATACAGATACGTAGACTGGTAATATTCCATGCCTGTAGATCAGAGATTATTTTCCGCTCCCAGCTCTTGTAATAGAGGAATATGTCCTTGTATGCTGACCGATATTCAGTTAGGTTATGGGCTTGTACTCGATTCTTTCTGAATCTTGAGTTGGTTGGTTTGCTTATGCTTTTGTATTGATGGTGATATAGATGGACAGTTATATCTTAATGAATTCTATCGATTGGTGAATAGATATTGGGTACATCTTAGTTTCTGAAAAGAGATTGCATACTAAATTAATTTCTGAAAGTTGTCTGTTCATCATTTGTGCTACCAATTTTTATCTGAGATAGTATCATTCTACATAAAATTGGTCAGGCTCTTTTCCCGAAAGTTAATCGCCTAAAAATATGCCTTTATATGTTATATTGACTTGCTTCTCAGATGTTTACAGAAACCAGCCACTTCTGTTTTTTTTAAAAAATGATTGTCCATTTCCTGTAGTTATGTGGTACTAATTCGTCACTTGATTGAATCAGTTGTTCTCCTTTGCTAGCCATGTTAATCCTGGCATGAATGTTATATCTGTTCCTAAGTTTTTGTACTGTGTAAGGACTATGAGTTGTCTCATTGTTTTGAGTTTCACTTTTTGCAGGGGTACACAGGGCTCGTTCCATGACCGAGGGTTGAGGTGATAGAAATCCGCTGGCAACGCTGCTGCTATAGACTGCCATGTTGAATAATACTTCAAAGAAATATACATCAATTACAGAGGTCGGCCATGATAGTATTGTTACACCGGGTTACCTGAACCCCAACAGATATACCCATACAAGATAAACGATGCAATAATAAAGAACTGATAAAGGACAATAGGCATGAACATTGGAGATTACGCTATGCTTCTCATGTTTCCCTTTTGCTAATGTGGCCCGTGTGGGAGGTTTGTTGTTTGTCATTTATTGGCCCGAGCAATATGCTCGAATGTTGCGATTAAGGTGGTGATCCTTTGAAGCATTATCCCGTTGGTTTGATTTGAAAAATTCTGAAAATATGATTTGTCCTATTACTAAAGAACTTGTGCCCAACGATATGTTTTGGAGGCCGTGATTGATTAAGGGCTCGAATTGTGCACTTGGCTTGGGTATATATATCACGTGATTTCTGCACTTATGTAGGAAGTTTTTTTCCCGAGTCGAGTTTTGTAAAGAAGTTAAACCATCCGTTCCAAAATTATTGTTGTTATTGAATATCCATCTTGTTCCAAATATTTGTTCAAATATAAAAGTTTAGATGTATTATATTTTAAATGTCACTAAAACACATTCGAATAAGATATACTTACTTATTTAAAAAAATTAAATAAGATGAATGACAAAAAATAACGAAAAAAATTAATTATGATAGCAATTTTGGAATTGAGTAGTACGTACTATGTAGGAAGGTTTTTGAATTTTTTTTTTTTGGGGGGAAGTTTAATTGTTTTACCTCCACTGGTACTTATACCGTGTTTTAAATTCTTGTCAAACTCTATCCATATTTTTAATGCAGTCAGTCTTTGCCTAGGAATAGGATCACGAACTTAATTATTTTGGTGCCACAAGGTTTAGCAGGCTTTGAGGGTTGCAATAATTTTTGCACCTTATCACTGCGCTGCGGGCGAGCAATCCTTTGCAGCCCCAAAACCTCTGCGTCTCTCCCCTGATGGTTGCCCCGGCGCCCTCGTTGCCCGCCTTCCTCCGGCCGCGGCCGGCCGCGCCCTTCGTTCCGTCCCTCGACCCGTCTCCCCACGTCCGCGGGCCACTGCGCCCCACTTCGTCCCGCCCGAGCCCTCTTCGCCGCACGAGGCCCCTGCTTCCCATCTCAGGTTCGATTGGTGCTTGCAAATACTGTTGCGCTTTTTTTTTTGCGATTAAAATACTGTTGCACCTGCGGGCGCGGCTCGCGCCTCTGTGTCTTGCGTGGGGGTGGGGGATCCCGCCTCGGTTGTAATTGATGACCGCCTCCTTCTCTGCAGCTATGGAGAAGAGCAAGGCGGGTGCCGCCGCCGCTGCTGCCGATGACAGCGAGCTGGAAGGAATGCCGCAGGAGTTCTACGACGAGGTATGTGCTATCGCGCGAGCGCTATAATGTGCTGATTGCATTTCCTGGTTAGTACGCGGAGACATTCGCTGCACATATGATGTGCAAGCTAATTTGTCCCATCTCATGGGCTCATGGTGGCGTTTTGGCACAAGGAAATGCGTCGTGAAATATGTACGTAGTGTTAGAATCTTTTTCATTCTTGGGAAATCATTTTTTTTCCTTTTGAAAGAGCATACTTAAGTAATTAAGTGTCTCTGATATTGCTTCTATTTTATGCTGTAGTCAAAGATTATGTACTATCATGTTACTCTTACATGTTTTGGTTGGTCACTATGAAACAGCTTTAATCACTAATTTGTGTCCTCATCAGCATATCAAATATGCACTTTTGATAGGTATCTCGTCTCGTAATCATTCTGTTGCAATTAGTACCAGTTTGTATGATAGAGTTAATATTGCCCTGTGTCATTGTCACGAATTGTTCATGACAAAAGTTACAACAATCATTCTGGATAAACTCTGATATCCAGGAAGCATGACACTGACTTTTGCAAACCCCTGGGTTTCTTTTAAGATGCTATGCGCATATCTTATCCATTCCATTTATACATTCTTGTGGAATAACACTGATATGTTTTTATGGTTATATAAGCTGATCAGTGGTGTTAGTGTCTATGGTTCTAGCAGTACCTATTTTTCTTCAATCATATATTACTTAGACTTACACATGCAGGAGTGGCAATCTCGTCAACGGGAGAGGACTAAGGAATGGCACGCATACCGGCAGAAAGAGGAAGCTGAGGAGGATAAAAGGACAAATGAATACAGAGAGATTGGCATGCGTCTGAAAGCATACCCACAGGAAGAAGTTCGTAAAGCAAGGATTTTAGTTTCAAGTTTCATTAGAGCCGGTGAAGATATTGAAGAGGTCAAGTACCACGTCATGCATTGTCAAAAAGTTGAAATGATTGCCCCAATATGTTTTCCCTTTTCTATCCTGATATTGCAGCTAGATGTGTTTTGGGGACCATAGCAAGAAGCCAAGATACTAGAATAGAAGGCCATTTGCCAAGTCATAGTATTGTCACCAGTTTCATCCAACGTCGTTTTTGTTTTTGTTACTCACCTTTATATTATCAAAATTGATTGTCTGACACTAAAAGTTCACTCCCAGTTTGGGCATCAAAGATTTTTGAGATTTGCTTCACTAACACAGGAGGGTTTAAAAGCACGATGAAAGGTTCTTTAAAATAAACACATGAAGGGTTCTTTGAGTTAGTATTCACTAAAATTAAGTTTTGCAACCTTGAAAGATTTATTTATATTGAAAGAAGTATTATTTTCTGAAACATCTGATTTGATAATGATATGCAGGAAATTGAGAAGGCTGCTGAAAGAGGAGACCTTACGGAGCTTGTTCTTATGGTCATTTGGAATCGACTTGATGTTGCTCGTCGTGATGTATGTACAACTTCTGTCTTCGATCATGTGCCTGCCCTTTATATTATTTAGATTGTATAGTTACAATTCAAGTTCTTGTAAGATTATGAAGAACTCTTTTGATTGAATACCTACTTAGTGCTCCTAAAATCTGTATCTCATATATTCTTCTATTTGGTAATCTTTCCAGAGTTAAGCTTTTCTATTCACTCAATTGTATGCTTTTATACCCTGTTACCGGTAAACATTGTTTTCACCTTCTCTTTACTTACAAATTTCGTAACTTTTACAGCATTTAAATTGATCTTTATGCTTTCTAAGCATAGTAGAAAGGTAGTTGAGAGGTTCTCTTATTTGTTACTTGTAATGTCACGTACTCTAATATTAGATATTTGGAATGCTTTTTTTGCCTGCAGGATGAGAGAGATGTCATCAGAAGCCTTGATCTTTTGTACAGAAGGGTAGAGGTAAGTGGCAGAGCTTCTGGTTCTCTCCCTTCTATTCACTAGATGAGTCCATGTCCATATAACCTGATTATATAGATCGAGTCACTCCTTTTCCTCACTGCCTTAATTATCTATGAGTGCAGGCAGAGATTTTAAAGAGTGAAGCAACCCCTGCTATGAGACTACTCAATGAACTTCTTCATCTTCATGATGGAGGCGATGATGACAAGTGGTTAAAGAAATGTAGAAAGCGCATGCTTGAAGTTTTTCCACGAGAGGACCCATTCACTATGGTTTTTCCTGCTGGGTTCGACATGGAGAAAGTATGTTAGTTCAATACTTTTGATGTCCCGATTTCATTGCAGGATTGCAGAGTACCAGAAGTTTTCATGACCTGAGCATGAAACCTTTATGCACCCCTTATAACTTTTTAATTGAGTTTGGAGAAAGAATTAATTCCTTACCAGTTAACAGCTGGATTCTACATTTATTGCCTCGTTTCACATCACCTTCTCTATACTGGCTTTAATTCTCATGTGCTACAAGTACTTTAATATTATGGTTCACGATATATTTCCTTGTTTTGTCAGCAAGAAGGAAGGATCGAGCTGCCACCTCAAGATGATGATATTCTTCTTAGAGTTGATTTCGTCAGGGAAGTTGACGAACTGCTGAAAGAGGTTCAAGCTGAACAAGAGATGGATAAGCAACAAACTGCATATGACCCAGAATCTGTTGCAACCATGTTGAAGCAACAAGAGAAGTTGCAGGTTATACGTCAAGTAGAATCTCTACTGAAGTTGGCAGGCTCCCTGAAATGGTGAGGGCTGAGAGGTTATTATATCTTAGAGAGATGTGTTAGAAATAGAAAGTCATTGATTCCCCATAATGCTTAAAGCTAACAATTTTAGCACCAAAGTTTAGGGCAGAGTGAATTTCACTGTATATGCTAGCTAGGGATCATTAACCATTCTAGGTGGAGCCCTGTCATTTGTTTCAGCAAAAGTGTACATGTGTATGTGTAGTGATATATTACGATGAATGTTTGCACTGGTAATACAAAGCTCTATGAGCTCTTTCTTTAGTCCAACTCCAGTTGGGTCTTCATTGCTGCTGCGCGCATTGTGATGTCTGGCTTCAATAAGAAATGTCTGGTTGCATAAAGGCAAAGGTAGGAGGGGGCACATTCAGAACCAGGTGAAGCTGCAAGTCAGCACGTCGCCTTACCAAATTTTGTCATTGCCAAGACAAATAATATGGTCAACTTTCGATCCACATGATTTGTACTAGAATTTGTGTTGTCATTTATTTTTGTAGGGTTATGTAACATGTAAATAGGGGAAAATCTGTTAATGCATAGATTATAAAGAAAGTTGTTTTTTGTGAACCATCTGATTTCGATCTAGTGGTATTGGACGTTGATTGAATGAACTAAAAATTAGTAAACCCCAATTGTTTATATTGTAGCCATGCCAGAAGTTGATTTCTATTGTTAGTTGAAATAATAATCAAATTAGTTCATCGTGTAACTTGACCCCAATATGTTGCCACGTCAACACAGTAATTTGGCTAGACGTCTATCTGCTGCTGCATTCGTTATATTATCATGGACAAACCAGATGTTGGCCATCATCTAAACAAGAAGCCAATTTAGTTTCGAAAAAAAGAAGCCATTTCCTCTTGGCATCACTAAATAATTGGTTAAGCTGCCGAGGGCTACAAACAAAAGAAACGAGTATATGTCATCAACAGATAGTGACACACTACACAAACTTGCAGCAGTTACGCATGTCTTGTACAATGGTAGGTTTGAAAAGTACTGAGGTGTCGTACGTGGTCTTTACTGCATGCGTTTAGTAGACCTGTGCAATCCTTGAATTACCGCACATGCATTATACGACCTCGATTTCAAAGGGGATGCAGTATATAACATTATCGTTTTTCCTTGGGGTCATAGAAAGGATGCGGGAGAGATGTCAGATGGCCACAAAGTAACACGAGTTCAGTGGAAATCAGAAGAAGGGCAAAGAGTGATCCAAATGCAGAGAGTTTATGCATATGGGATGGAAAACTCAAAACTTATATCAAGTAGTTTTGTACGACGTTAGACATGGGAGTCATCTGGAATATCTGAGTGGCCAACCCCTCAATCCCTCATTACAGGACTGTCCAAGTTAGCACGACACCTGGAGCTGGAGCTGAAGCTGAGAACCAGTAATTCGTGGTCGGGCTGCGGAAATTTGTTTGTGCATACCACAAAGCGATTAGAAAGCGGATTAGCGGGTAGACAGCGGCAACAAACTTGTTTATCGGTTCGTCATGCTCTGATCTTCTTCCTCCTCTGATTCCTTTACCTCTCATTACCGGACCTACAGTTTTCATCATTCCCTAGTAAATTTTGAGCTATCGTGTTACTAAGGGTGTGTTCGTTTCCTTCCCTCTAAAATTTAGCACTGTCACATCAAAGAGAATCTTATTATTTATAAATATTTTAATCAATTTAATGACAAAACCCTATTGACAGATTGGTGCTAATTTTCGAGATGAATCTAATGAGCTTAATTAATCTATATTTTGCTAAAGTGATGCTACAGTAACCGTCTTCTAATCACGACTTAATTAACCTCATTAGATTCGTCTCGTAAATTAGTCTAGGGGCCTGTAATTTGTTTTATAATTAAACTTTATTTAATACTCTTAAATAATAAGATTCTTTTTTATGTGACAGCTCTAAAATTTAGACCCCAGAAACGAACACACCCTAAGTGATCTAGTACAATATTTTCTGTTCACACGCCTCTTTCTGACCAAATGCTTCAATACAGAATCCCATATCTCTGTGTTGCAGTATGTATTTCAAAGAATACACAACTTTATTAGCAGTATCCCCTCTGCCCCTCACGTTGTTCAATTTGTACTTATTCCTAAATACAATAGTATTTAACATTATTACACAATTCGGGCCATATAATACTGATTATTAGTGATGGTTAAGTACCAATAGTTACCCCCGGTCTGATTGGAGTTCTTTCAAAGAAAATTTGAACAGCTAGATCAATTTCTTGTGTTTTGCTGATATCAACCTGTGTTCGGAATGGGGAATTGAAGGCATGAAATTAACAATTACAAAATTTGAGCAGTTATATATAGCACTACCAAAAAAAAATATAGCACTACATGATGGACGGCTTAGGGAGCTTATTTCCATAACCAAACAAAATTGGTTCATGCCATAAAATTGACAACAGCACAACCTGCTAGAGAGCTTACTTCCGTAACCTAACAAACCTGATTCATGCCATAAAATTGACAAAACCATCAGTGATATTGACAAAAATTCTAACTACTATCTAGACAGTGACTCCGTAGCACGACCATCACTAATGTAATATGAATGATGAATTAGACAAGAGATCTTGAGTGGCGATTCACTGCAAATCACGTGAAATATGAACTTTTTCAAAAAATGTACTTAATTTTTTCAAATTGTTAAAACTTGATACACGTATAGATGACATGATGAGAATCATGCTAAAAAGTTTCAGATCCAGACTCAACTTCATTACAAGAATATAAAGGTAATAAATTATGAAGAAAGAGAAAGAAAAAATCTTCTCGCCTCTCCGCGCATCAAAGCATGTGGTCAAGACCGCACCTAGACATCTGGAAGCTACGGAACCATCGTGGTTCCGATGTAGGTTCTCACAAGGTTACAGACCCAATGTAAGAGAGGAGAGGAGTTCGGGGGTTTTCTCGACCTGCTGAGAATGTCTTCTTCTAAACGCCCCCGCCCCTAGGTGGAGTTTTTTTCCTCGTGAAAAGGAACTCTGGAGTGAGAACAAGGGATAAGATGGATACGACTCCTGAAAGTTACATTGGCACATGCATATGCATGATTCTGATGCACAAATGTTATGCGAGAACCATACTGAACTGCTTAGCCATGCCACCGGGATTAAATGTTGGAATTATTGCAATGCAGTAATAATCTTATCGCATTCACTAGGAATAATAACAAAATATCCTAGCTAAAGATTTTGTTTGTCCTTCTAAAACGAAAATACTTCCAATTTAGTACATACACAGGAAGAAGCTAGATACGAACCAACAAACAAGCCATGAGCATTCAAGAAAAATACTCGGCTCGGCAGTTGCGTACAATTACACAATTCCGGACTGTCAATGAAATATTGTTCGCCCTGCAGCAGATACGGTGTAGTTGGATATGGAGGCATCAGGAAGTTTAGCTACACTCGCATCAGCCGAGAACTGTATGGGAACAAGAAGTGTATGCTCAAGAATCCTTGTTCTAGGAGTCCCTCGTTAGTGACCATTCTGAGGGGCTAGTCCAATCAAAACATTATGAGCGTAGGTAGGCAGTGTTGCTCGCTAATCATCAGTTCACACACAAAAAGTTACTGCACCCTACATACACAAAATTTTATTTGTGGATCCCAAGCAAATGTAGTAATGGTTAGTATGTTTTAAGCTCATGTGGTGTTTATGACTACCATCCCTAGTTCTGTACTAACATCGTCAATCATCAATTACGTCCGGTACCTGCATAATCCCTTCTAGTTTGGAACTAAGTAGAGAAAGAGTGACTGTGCAATTTGATTATGTTTGCTTGATGACATATATGCACCAACAGAAGTAAGAATAGTTAGTTCATCCAGTATGAAGGAAATTTGTAAGGAGGTTTTGGATGGCTACCAACAAAGAAGACACAATGTCATCAAACTCGGGGCAACTTCTGAAGTCCTATTTGCTACCACCAGTTTCCCAAATACCAACACAAACTGGTATGGATATATAATTGGTGCCCAAGGGCTCGCGCGGCCTAGTTATCGGCTGGCGCGGAGCTCTCCAAGATCTGTGCTGATGCGTTTGCAGAGAGACGCCATGAACTCCGTTTGGCTAGCGCGGAAGTGACGGCCGTTTCGGAAGATAGCGACCGTTTAAGTAGCAGCAATATTGGAATCGTCTGGTAACATATACGTTTTGCACCAGTTTGTGGTCCAACAGTAGGAAACGAAAGCGCAAGCGTATGGATAGTCTAGTACCAACTACCAACATCAGCTCGGGTAATAGATGTCTTTCGTCTTGTGACGTTTCTCTCGTCAGTTGGTTCTATTTAAGCGCCTGCTTTTATCGTTGTCGTTGACACATTCTCACTTCCTGCATCCCACACTTTGACATGTTCCAATCCAGCAGTTCAAGAGTTAGACGTCCTCTGGTGCCTAGTGGAAGTCATCTCTGTCCGAATTGCAACGTTCTTGTTAATGCTCGGCTATATGTAGAAATGGAGACAGCCCGAACTATGGGAAAGAATATTTATAGTGCCCATATTTTTTGTTAGCCTCTTTTCTCAGTTATTTTTCCTTCCTTCTCCATCGCTTGTACTTCCATGATTAAATTAACAAATCTGGTTATCAGTACTTCGATTTATTGGAGATGCACCTCAACGGCAAAATATACGGTCTCCTTAAGCTCAACAAGTAGCTGACCAGATGCCAGAATTTGTGGAAGACCATCATGCTATGCTTTCTCCATCCGTTCTATCATTTGCAAAGTAGAAAGAATCAAGCTAATGACAGCTTGGTGTCTTAAACTAAGTGGGATCATAGTTCTTATGCTTGTATATGCCGTGCTGCGTCATACTTGATGGCTCCATGTGTACCATCCTGTCCTTGGTGCTCCAAACTACGAATAATCGAGCTAATAACCTCTGGTTCGTTGATCTTCCGCTGAGTCATACTTTATTGTTGGCAGTGTATGCCCCCTGTATGAAATATAGGCCGGCTTATTTGCACGTTGTGCTATTAGATGGTGCTTACCTGAAACTGGTACATATTAAATATTTTGGAGCATGTTACCAGCTCAAAGTCCGCTTGCCTCTTGCTCCATGGATACAACAACTTAACAGCCACATTGTAAAATTCTCATCAAACAGAAACACAACACCATGAATCATAATGCAAAGAGATAACACAGGCACTAACACAAGATATATCAATCACAATAGAGCTGTCATAACCATGCAATTCCAGACAGATTAAGGTTCACATTCTATGAACTTTGATTATTGAGGTAGCAGCACTTCATGTTTCACGGCAAATTGCCGGTCCAACCATGCCAAAACCACTACCATGAATGACAGAATGACATACTACGAAACTACTAGTTGTCTGACCAGACCACATGAATTGGTTCCTTTATCAGTCTCAAGTTGAAATGCAGCACAAACACGCTCAAGTCACTACAAGAAATCCGGCCTTTCGTCACAAAAGCCCGGATTTCTTGTAGTGAGTAGAAACAACTGTTTCCTATACCTGCTAGTCTCACCATTTTAATGAACTCTGACCAAATTTGTAAATAGCGGTCTGAATTGGGCTTGAATCGGCTGCTCACGTCAGGTGCCGGTCCCAATGCAAATATATGACTTACTTGAACTACAATAATTGTATGGGTCTGTTAATTTACAATTTTATATTGTTACTGTTTTTTTATGGACAACCCCGATCACATTACCATATGTTCTGCATTTTCGCAAGTGGGTCTAATCGGGTGTAACCAATAACACAGCCCAAAAGAAAATCCTTCCCCACAACTACAACCAAAAATGTATAATTTTTCAGTTTTTTTAACAGATAGTCATCTGCACTTAATAAAGCTCGGACATAAAATAGATAGCAGCAGGAGCGGGCTATCTGCATGCACTGCATCGTCTCTCTAATGCTCTCCACGCTGATGCTGTAGTCTGCCTGAAGGGGTTGGAAATAGCTGCTCCCTTGGGGATCGAATTTGTGGTGCTCAAAACTGACGCGGAGATCCTAGCTATGGCTCTCATTGATCTATCTCTAGACTTCTCTGAGCTAGGCGTCTTCTTCCGTCAGATTACGGGATTGATGTTGTATTTTTCCTGTTGTAAGGTACCAAAGTGCCCCGTTCTTGTAATTATGTAGGTGATTGTCTAGCAGCCTACGGCTGGGACTTTGGGTGATGATGGTCAAAACCTGTGGTTCTTTCTGCTTTAGGAGCCACTAGTACCAAAGAGTAAACAGATGGTCAGAGTCTCCCAGCAATTTGAGAGTGAACCTGGGCAGAATTGTAGCTTTCGATCACTATAACCTTAGTATTTATAGACAGTTGAAGCCTACAGGATGCTTCTAACCAAAACCGCAAGAGGTTGAACCTGCCAACATCGATTCAATATTGGTTGCCGCAAGAGGTTACCTATTACTAGCTGGCCGTCTCCGTTACCAGACGGACGAGTTGATAACTGACTCGTTACCAACGTTACCCCAAATTGTCACTTTATGAAGATGACCGGTATAGATATATGGGACGCCCGACCATGTGGGCACCAAATCCGCTCTCAACTGGTATGTTTGTTCAGTTTAATTTAATACATATATCTTCAGAAATAGACCAAGAACGCTATGGCGCTCAAGCAATAAAAGACAGCAAGAAACATGATATATCATCCATATCAAAAAATGAGGAATTTTGTTGTCACCAACATTCTCATCTATAAAAAGAACAAGCACTTCTTTAAGTTGAGAAGATGGGATATTTTATTATGACTAACATTCTCATCTACAATAGGGTTGCAAGTTGCAACTTATTGGAACCAAGACATCCTCAGCCTTGGTATCCACGAAGTTTTTACTTATGTTCGGAACTACACAACATTCATATTCACATCAGACTAAATAGCCACCTTTGATTCAAATAAAACACAACTATGTGCTTTCACCTGATAAGGAGACAATCCTGGAACTTGGTGTACTTTAGGATTAGACTCACTTGAAAAGAAACTTGGGAACGCAAGTGATGTATCAACCAACCGTAGCCATACGAACCCTTCTGCAAGAGCTGGTAAAGTAGCACCTACTGATTCCTCATTCGAATTGAAACAGACGTACAAATCACCTCTGACAAAATCTGGCACACTTTCATCCATCTCCGCAATTATGTGCATGCAAAGGAAGCTGCTAGAAGGATCCTCCCATAGCGGCTCAGATAAATCGCTCCCATACCAATTTATATTTTCCAATTTTAGGAACTCTCTTCTCTGAAAGATGTCTCCACGTCGATTCCTTAATGCAGTTAGAAATGAGATAAACCCGGTAACTTCCTTAACAAAAGTAGTCTTCAAGGCTTTCCAGTTCAGAGGTCCTCTATCCTTGTATGAAGTTGAACCAGCAGCAGAGTGCCCGCATTCATCGCCCATGTTCAGAACAGGAATACCAAGAGAAACAAAAAGAATAAACAAGAAATTCCGTATCTGCCTTAGCCTTGTTTGAAGGACTGCACTGTTCTCTGATGGTCCTTCTTCACCGCAGTTCCAGCTGAACTCAGAAGTAAGTTCATCGCTGTTGAAGCTCACTAGATCGACAAGAGTAAGTCCGGAGTTCCTGGATACATAATTGAAACAAAATGCTGGTCCCCTGGATAAAAATAGATCCCCACTGCCACACAAACGTGTAGCAAGATCACTAATAAGTGCTTCTCCCTTCAAAAACTTGCGTACATCAATAGAGAACCTTGTGTTAATCTCAGCCCATTTTTTCCAGTGAGGGAATGGAAATTGCACATTAGATATGTCAAGTGGAGACCAAGGATCTGCTATGATCTTTGTCTTTGCAAGAACCGGATCAAATGCTATGGCCTCAAGAAGGGGAGGCCGTGATAGGCCCTCGCCACCTGGACCTTTGACAAGGAAAGGGGCATTGATGAAACAGAACCCATCAACATGGAAGTCAAGCACCCAGTGGCGGAGGCTGTCCAAAATCAGCTTCTGGGTTACCGGATGATTGCAATTCAACACACTTGCCTTGCATCCAACAACCCCATCGGCAATGTAATATGAGGAACCATCGATGCCACGGATTGATATCATCTGGCACTCTGCTCCTCCCTCAGCAGTATGCGTAAAAACAACCTCCAAGAGGACCTCTATTCCATTCCTGTGCATTTTCTTGACCATATCCTTCATAGACTTGATAGCTGAAATACTGCAACATTCACTGCTATACATGCTCATCGGCGAAAAGAAATGGTAAGGGAAATAGGGACCCTTCTCCTGATGGAACGGAAATACAGGCTCCAGCAAAACAGCATTGACGCCAAGACGCCTAAAGTGCCCTACCTTCGCAGCCAGCCCGGAGAAAGTACCGGCGACATTGTCAGGCAGCCCACTCGACTTGTCCTTTGTGAACAATGCCACATTTGCCCGGTACACCACTAGCTTCTCCAATGGCAAATGTGGGTGCCTGTCCCTGCCCCAATTGTAACTGGGCGTATTTGCCAAGGATGCAAGGCACCTCATCGATGGCACCGTGACCCCCTCGTCATGAACGGAGGTGCCCGGGACGACGTCCCCGATCACCTTGGCATATGGGTCGAGCATCGGGCGGTCCGTGCCGAAAAGCCCGCAGCGGAAGCCGTAGCTGACGAACCCCTCCACGCTCTCCAGCGAGACGTGCCAGACATCGCCCGTCCGGTTGACGTACGGGTCGAGCTCGATCTCCAGCGCGGGCTCGTCGCCGCCGTCGCCGTACAGGCAGAGCACGACGGCCTTGGCGCTCCTGCTGAACACCGCGAAGTTGGCGGCGCCGTCCTCGGACAGGGACAGCCCCAGCGGCGCGGGGCGGCCCCGCCCGACGCCGACGGGCACGCGGAAGCTCGTCCCGCGGTGCGTCCGCACCTCCGCCCCTGAAGCCTCGTCGGCGAGCAGGAATGAGACGTGGAACGGCGCGCGTGCGGCGTCCGCGGGGAAGCAGAGCTCGGCGGTGAGTGTGCCCCCGAGGCCACCGGGGTCAATGGGACGGCCTCGCCCGCGGACCCCGCGGCACGGAGCGCCAGCCCGCCGCCATCCCGCGCGCGGCTGGCCGAGACCTCGACGGCGACCGCGTACCCCCGCCGTCGCTGTCCTTCCTCGCGACGGCCACATCGACCACGCCGTCGTCGTCGGTGCGGAAGCGGTAATGGCAGGAGGAGCCCGCCGCCGCCCGGGGGCGAGGGGCCTGCCGCGGGGGTTGGTCGGCGGGCGGCGGGGCGGGAGGCCGCGCCAGGATGCGGCGGGCGGGGCCGTCGGCGCGGGGAGGGAGGAGGCCATGGTGGGTCGGCAGGGCAGTGGGGCAGTGGCGAGATCAGTGAGCGGGGAATTGCGTCGAGCAGGCGGCGGGCATCGCGCGTGGGTTCCTTCCGAGGGAAGCGACGGAGGGGTGTGGAGTGGTGGTGAGTGAGGTGGAGAAGGAGCCGAGGCGCGGCGGGCACGTGGAGCTTGGGAAGGCGGGCGCGCGCCGCGGGGAGGACGAGGGATGCGGAGGCGGGCAGTTGGACTGGGTTCGGCAACGCACGGCGCGGCGCACGGGATCGGGGTGCCAACGGCTCACATCACGCGATGGCGTTCTCGCCTGACCGGCAGCGGCGGCGTTTGCTTTTTGGTCCGGGCTCGGCGGGAGTGAGATCCCTTGCGGATTTCCGGCGTTTTCTCGGTGGCGTGGCGTCGTGTGTGTGCGGTGACGCCAGTGGTGTCGGCCTCGGTGGGCAGGCCATGTGACTGCGCCATGGACGGGTAGCGTTCCACGGGCGCACGAATTTCATGATTATTTCCAGGAAAAAAAAAGTGGCATGGGGCCGTGAGTTTTTGTATTCTTTCAGGAACTGTGTTCTCGCTTCCACCATCCTTTCGAGCAATGACGCTTAACGCTTGTTTTATCTGAAAAGTATCTGATTGCCTGCAATTCTCAATGGCCCATTGTTTCCTACTGCAATTGGAAGACAACTCATCATGGATGCTATTATTTATTTCATGGAAAAAAGTTCAAACATGTTGTATACAATTTGTATATTCAGGCAAAGCCTAAACAAAAGAGTGGTTTGGACATCTTAAAGTGACTCGTCAAATAAGTTATCATGATACAACGGTCTCTCACTGAGTTATCATAAGTAATATATACAACGGTCTCACTAAGTCACTGAGACTGAGTTATCAAATAAGTTATCATAAGTATATAAGCAGCGGGGAGTATTGAACAAATTAGATACAAAAACAACGGTCTCACTAAAAAGCGTGATTCGAAGCACATGAATTTTACTGATGGTTGTTCCTCAAACAGAGAGAAAATATGATAAGAGTCACTTGTTGGGCTAGAAAGCCGGGCTAGAACTGAACAGTTTGCGCTCTGACGCTCTCCGCGGCCCATCCAATAGAGTTGTACGCGTATTCGGTGCACTGTGCGCTGCCATTTTCGACGTGCCCCGCACGCGCAAACGGAATCGAGATCGACGCCTCCACCGCAACCCATTTGGCAGCGCCAGCCGGGCGCCGGCAGTGGAAACCACCCCACCGGCCACCGCCACGCACGCCCACATCGTTATTTCCGTTCCGTTGCGTCCCGGTCGCCGCGCGCGCACCAACAAACAATTGGCGGAGCCACCCAGCCGGCCGGCGGCGGGCGGGAAGGATCCGTCGTGCTGGCCTCCGCCATCGATCGACAAACAAACAAACAAATCAGCAGCTGGCGCCGCCCCACCTATCCATTGGACCACCCGCCGAGATCGATCGATCTCCTCGCGCTCCGCGATCGCGGCAACCGGTCCCGCGCGCGCCTCGTTCCCGTCGACGTCGTCTTGCCGGGAACGCGCAGGGCGACAAAAGGCGCGGGAGCGCGATCGCGGTGCCCGTGCCGGCCTCCGTCCGGTCGCCCCGTCTCGAGGTAACCCGCGTTTCCAGCCCTTCGTCGATTCGTCCGTAGGTCCGTGTTCTCGTTCCTTGGCTCTGCAAGCGCTATGCCCGTGTGATCTCGGGGAGTCTCTGGCCCAGCTGCGTGAATGAATGCACAATATAATTTCTTCGTCAAGTGCAAAATAGTTCCTCTGTTACCAACAGAATCGTACTATGATGGTCAACGTAGCGTTGCCGCTATGTTGTCGTTTATTATCTTGGAGCATCAGATGCTCAGATCGAGGTTAAATTTTGGAACACGTAGCAAACTTGCCGGGTTTTAGAGACGGCGGCAAAGGGGAAAAAAAAGAGGATTCTAGCAAGAATGAGACCTATCTCGAGTATTCCATGAATGACAGACGAGCCCTTTTCTTGGCCGATACTCGGATTAGTTCCTGCTGTCCTAACGACATCAATTTCGTAATGGAGTACAAGGGTTCCTCTCCAGTGCGTATTAAACTTCTGTATGTGCACCAGCACCAGCAGAATTCCATTCTCTAAAATCTTCAGAGTGTAGGACCACTGTAGACTTGATCTATGTTCGAATTTGATCAACAAGTGGCCACGTCTCGCTTGTTCTTAATTCCAACTGACAAATAGTCTTGACGAGCTGGATACGCTAACGAAAATACTTCTCTTGACCAGCTTGCTTCACTATATGCAGATTTTGTTCTCCGAACAAGTAGCCACCATTGGGACTTCTTGTGGCTTGAATAATCCAGTTAGAGCGATATGGGTTCATTCACTGACATTGGTGTTTCTGCGGGAATAAACATACTGTCTGCGTTGGGTTTCCTTTTGGCATTTGCTGTTCTGAGGATACAGCCTATTAACGATAGAGTGTACTTTCCAAAATGGTACCTCAAAGGGACAAGAAGCAGCCCAAGGCATCTGGGAACTGTTTTCTCAAAGTTTGTCAATGCTGATCTGTCGACATACATCCGGTTTCTGAACTGGATGCCTGCAGCGCTGAAAATGCCAGAACCTGAGTTGATCGAGCATGCAGGGCTGGACTCTGCGGTGTACGTCCGCATCTACCTTCTTGGGTGAGCATGTATTCATTTGACTTCTTGCTTTAACAGAAGAAAGCATTTTATGTTTCCTGACGATGCATCATTTCCTCCCTTTTCAGTTTAAAAATATTTGTGCCGATTGCTGTGCTAGCTTTCGCCGTTCTAGTTCCTGTCAATTGGACTAGTGGAACATTGGAAAATGAAAAGGGACTAAGTTATGATGAAATTGACAAGCTTTCAATATCAAATCTTGGAAAAGGTTCAAAAAGGTACAGATGACAAAAATAATTCTACCACTCTTGTTGAAGCTACATTTTCTTTAGTACGAGTATTTCTTTCAGCACCAGCATTAAGGATCATTCTCCCTGTTTATTTCGATAGCCAAGTGTTCTACATTACAGACAATTTAAATGATTCAAGGCCTAACTTCACATTTCCAGATATGATATTTATTTTATGAGTAGCACTTGTATTGAATCATAGCTCCGTGGATGCAATATATATGGATCACATGAGCACCAAACTAGAATAGGAAAATGACCTAACAATAAGACTCAGATATGACTCCTACATTCGTAACAATATATTTGTTTCCTCAGTATTGTAGGTTATAATACAGTCCTCACAAGAAGGATCCCAATATCCTAGATATTGTTTATCACTACATATTTATTGATCATATATTGAAATTGTGCAAAATTATGTTCCATATCATACACGTGTATTGGACCGCTACTAGTTATTTACTTTTTTGAAAGCTAAAGCCCTATATGGACTCGTCCGTTTGACAGTACAATTAATAAATTTACCTCAGAAATATTCAATGTAGTTACTAATGATAAATAAACCGAAAATATTAAGACTGGCACCACTTCTTCTTTGACTAATTATCTTAAAGAAGCATCTCCAAGTTGCTTTTTCAAGGCTGGTGGGGATAGTGATCAAAATAGAAGTCTGAAAAGGGGATTATTACATTCAAACAGTTTGTAAATTACTTTGCGGTCACTCCAGTAGTTATCTCTTACATTATACCAAATCATTCTAAGATGCTATGGTGGAAATTTTTTGGAAATCTCCAGAAAACCCATTGACCAATGACAACTTTTATAATCAACACAAATGCCATGAAAGAGCTTTGGAAATGTGCAGAAATGATACTTTGAGTGCCTTAGCAGCTACAGACCCTATTGTCCTAGGAATTTTTCCAGGATAAACCTAATCTGGCAGCATCGATTGCGAGTACAAGAAACATAGACTAAATTTATGTTGATGACATATTCTTTTCTTTGTACCCAGGAACTGGGCTTATCCCAGTTGGGTGACTATTTTCTGGTTGTCTCTTCTTCTTAATGAAAAACCACCTAGCTCCTCCTAGGTTTGGTCTCATTTTTTTAATTCTTTGCCTTGTATATATATATCCTTATACCTCTTGGTATGTTACACTGGATAATAATTTATCCACGGAATTGATGATGTTTTAGGTTTTGGGCACACATAGTAATGGCCTACATCTTCACATTTTGGACATTCTACGTGTTATATCATGAATATAAGGTCGTGACAACAATGAGATTGCGCTTTCTGGCTAATCAAAATCGCAGACCTGATCAATACACGGTAAATGCTCTTTGCATGTAAAGTATATTAATATTAATGAGCTAAACTTTTTTCTCGTTTTATTTGGTATCTTCATATTTTTATTCCAATTTTATTGGTGTAATATATTACAGAGTGGCTTTTGGGATGTATAATCTTAAGCATCGATTCCTAACTCCTTTTCTTATTTTATATAGGTCCTTGTGCAAAATGTACCACCAGACCCAGACGAATCAGTTAGTGAGCATGTTGAGCACTTCTTTGCTGTGAACCACCGTGATCATTACCTCACTCATCAGGTTCTAATTTGTCTTATCTTTTAGACTGTTGTATGTTATGGTGCATTATTGTGTCACTAGGCAGTAAGAAAGCCAAATCATAATCACCTATTTATATCTTTATTATCTTTTAGACTGTTGTATGTTATGGTGCATTACTGTGTCACTAGGTAATAAAAAAGCCAAATCAGAATCACCTATTTATATCTTTATTATTATTATTTGACTGCACTTCTCAAACACATTTTCTATTCTTTCTTGTTCTTTTTGAGGAGAAGATCCTATGTCTAAACAAAATAAATAAAAATATTTCTTATCATTGGGAGTAATTTGTTAAGAATTTGGCCAACAGATTGTGTATAACGCAAACCACCTCTCCGGTTTGGTCGAGAACAAAAAGGGCTTGCAAAACTGGTTAATCTACTATGAGAATCAGCATGCTAAACACCCTGCAAAAAGGCCAACTATGAAGGTACAGCTTCTTCACTGCAAATTTGACCTTGTGCATTTAAAGCCTCTTATCAGCTAAATGCTATTCCACTTCAAATGCTCCAAGTAGTATGACTCCACCGCATTTCTTATAGACAGGCCTGTGGGGTCTCTGGGGGCGAAGAGTGGATGCTATAGAACACTACCAAAAGGCAATCGAGGAGATATGTAAACAGGTATTGCTTCAAATGAACAGACACTTTTCATAACGTTGATCATATTATACTGCCAATAAATTTCCTTCATTGATGCATTTTTACCTCATAACATTCACAATTCACTTATGCTGCAGGAAGCTGAGGAGAGACAAAAAGTGATTACTGATCCTAATTATATTATGCCGGCAGCATTTGTATCTTTCAAAACACGGTGGGGAGCTGCTATTTGTGCTCAAACACAACAAACAAGTAATCCAACAGTATGGTTAACAGAGTGGGCCCCGGAACCTCGTGATGTTTACTGGGCTAACCTCGCAATACCTTTCGTTGAGCTCTCAATAAGAAGGCTCCTTATGGCTGTTCTGCTCTTCTTCCTGACCTTCTTCTTCATGGTACCAATTGCAATTGTCCAATCCTTGGCAAATCTAGATGATATTGAGAGACGGCTTCCTTTCTTGAAACCTCTAATAGAGAGGTGAGTGTTCATATTTCATTGTTTTAACAGTTATGGTTTATAAAAAGTATGAGATATTATTTTCACACTAGTATCCACTAATCGTGGTTGTCGAAGATAAGAGAATTGTCTTTCTGGATCTAAACTTTACGATGCAATGTCCTGCAGAAATTCTCTGAAGTCAATCATCCAAGGTTTCTTGCCAGGAATCGTATTGAAAATCTTTCTTATACTTCTCCCAACAATTCTCATGACAATGAGCAAGATTGAAGGCCATATTTCACTCTCTGGATTGAACAGGAATACAGCATCTAAATACTACCTTTTCCTTTTCGTGAATGTATTCTTAGGGAGTGTAATAACTGGGACAGCATTCCAACAGCTCGATAGTTTCATCCACCAATCTGCTAACAAGTATGTTGAATAACTAGCTGCACTTTGCATTATGCTATTTCTTCATGACAATGTGGTCAATCTTTACTATCTTCCTCAAAATAATCAGTGTCTTATACTATATGCTATTCTTCTCCATTTTTCATCTCAAGAATTCCAGAGATCGTGGGAGAGTCCATTCCTATGAAGGCAACATTTTTCATGTCATATATAATGGTTGATGGCTGGGCTGGTGTAGCTGCTGAAGTTCTTCGGTTGAAGCCATTGGTCATGTTCCATCTGAAAAACACTTTCCTGGTCAGAACTGAGCACGATCGTGAACAAGCCATGGACCCTGGAAGCCTCGATTTTTACAATTATGAACCACGATTACAGCTTTACTTTCTACTAGGTCTTGTATATGCAACGGTCACACCAATTCTTCTTCCCTTCATCATAGTGTTCTTCAGTCTCGCCTATCTTGTTTTCAGACATCAGGTACTAGTCTCTTTCTGAGATTAAATCATGCTTCTCAATCAGATAGTCCTATTACAAAATCAAGTCCAGATTGGTGGCAAAAACAATTTCTACCCACAACTGTTCTTACCCTACTAATGAAGTGAATTACTGTAGTTTAGTGAAATTCAAACCTCTTATTTTACAATAAGTACCTAATAGTTTTTTTGTTGTTGTTGCAAGATAATCAATGTCTATAATCAGCAATATGAAAGTGGTGCACAATTCTGGCCAGATGTGCAGAGGCGACTACTCATAGCATTGATGGTATCACAAATTTTGCTACTGGGACTGTTGAGCACACAGGAAGCAGAGAAGTCTACTGTCACTCTTATCCCCCTCCCTGTCCTCTCCATATGGTTTCATTATGTTTGCAAGAAAAGATTTGAGCCGGCGTTTGTGAAGTTTCCCTTGCAGGTAAAAATGAAACTTACTCATCACAAATATATATATATATATATATATATATATATATATATTTGAATAGGTGCACCCCACTCAGGGCCAGGGCTCAAACCTGAGACACCATACACAGCAACAAACAAATGTCAAGCTAAATACATTACTTGAAGTACCTCTGGGTTCTAATTCTGGGACATAAAATAGCATTTTTTTACAGGATGCCATGGTAAAAGACACATTGGAACGGGCACATGACCCAACTTTCAATTTGAGGGAGTACCTGAAGGGTGCTTACGTGCACCCAGTCTTCCAAAAAAATGACATATACGAGCTTGTTGCCATTGACAAGGAAGAGAAGAATCCCCTTGTTGTGACGAAGCGGCAGTCTCGCATGAACACACCAGTGGAAAGCAAATTCAATTCCAGTTCCGGTACTAATGAAGGAGAGTTTAGTCGTTTGCCAACATGAAGCCTCATTCTTTCATGAGAAAGTTGTTCTTTTTTTAGTTTGGTAATCATGTAAATGTTTGACTAGAAAAGAACCAAAGAAAATTCATTTGGAGCCATAACGGGTAGTAGTAGACTATTGAAACAGGGCTGTACATTACATGACGAGTAAGTAATTGTAATTGCATTACTACACTGCACTGCCTCATTTTGCTCGAATCATCTAAATATGCAGAACTGAGCCATTTAAGAACTTATAAGTTTGGAAAACCAACCACACAAACTTCGTCCCCAAATCGAATAAGACATCCCATAAAGTTCAATTTGACAATTGTGAGACGGGGGTGTTCGCTTTCTTTGTGTTAAAGGGCTAAAGCTAAAGTTTGGACTAAACTTTTGTCCAAAGAGCACTGAACATGAGAGCAAAATTTTAGCCCCAAAAGAGGTGCTAAAATGGGCTAAAACTTTCTTGCCTCACCCTGCACACCACAACCCACCCCTACCCCTTTCCTCCCCAAAAGAGGTGCTAAAGCAGGGAACTAGGGGCAAAGAAGTCTTTTCAAAGTGAAAACTAAAGTACTCTTCGAAACGAACACCCTAGCACTAAACTTTAGGGGCTAAAGTTTAGCTCTGAAACTGTTCTTACTTAAAGTATTTCAAACATGGGACCCTATAGCAGGATAGGCTCTTACACTGATATTGGTGACAAAACCCAACTAAAAAGCAAAATTTAGTTTACAAAGGCAAACACTTGAGAAAGGGAAAAGTAAAACTAGTAACTACAAAAGACTATCTTATGGTTATCAACCAAGGCAACATTAGATACCAAAATAAATTACCTGACATGTTAATTTGGGCAAAAAATCATTTCAACCCAAGCATTCTTTCCAATACGAGACATACTTTGTACATGTCAACACCTCGGCAATATCCTTTCTTACAAAATGCAACAATTGTTTCTTGATACATACAAACATCTATCACGGAACCTTGTCCAAGGACCCATCCAATCAGAGTATGCAATTCTCGAAGCTTGCCACCAGCAATGAGATTACGAGCAATACCTGAGAGTGCAGATAGAGAGGGACCATGCTCCACAGAGCTACCAAAACAATGAAATTCGACCAGGAATTTATCTTTCCTACACAGACAGTCAATCACAAGCCTGTAAGTGATATCGTTTGGAGCAACACATTCCTTAGTCATCTCATGAAACAAGAGGTAGGCCTCACGAGTTTTCCCCATGAAACCCAGATGGCGGATCAAAGTATTATATGTCACAACATTTGGGAGAAACTCTTTGCTCCCTAGCAGGCAAAGTGCATGATGAACCTTCCCGACTTTACAGAGGCTGTGGATTACAATGCTAAAAGTCCAGCTGTTTGGAGCTATGCCCTTCTTCAACATGTCATCGAAAAGCTTGACAACAGCCAACCATTTCCGCTCATCGCAAAGCCTCCTCATCACTGTGTTATAATTGACAACTTTGGCATTCCAACCAAGCTCTGTACTGCACTCCAGGAGGGACTTTGCAGCCCAAGCAGTTGTCGTGCGGCAAACACCATCAAGGAGGATATTTAGAGTAATATCATTGGGACGCAACCCATCGGAGATCATCTTATCTACCAACAGAAAGCTCTTGTCTACTCTGCCTGCTTTGCATAGACCGTCCATGTAAGTACTGTACGTGATTGTGTCAGGCGTCCACCCTTTTGTGCTGCTCTCCTCAAGAAGCTTATCCACTTCCTTGAAAGCACCAACCTTGCATAGAGACTGAATCAACACATTGTAAGTGGCAGTGCTTGGTGCAAATCCTTCACTAGTCATCGTTTCCAAGAGCTCCTTGGCCTCCTGTATCCTACCACTCACACAGTAGGCGTGCATGATAGGCGTATATGTGTGAGCATTCGGCTGGCATTCTTCTTCCAGCATCATGTCCAGTACGCCCAAAGCTTCAGCCACCCTGCCGGCGCTGCACAGCCCAGAGATCAGCGTTGAGTAGGTGACCACGTCCGGGGCCAGACCGTTTGCCACCATCCACCGCACAACCTCGTAGGCCGAGTCGAACCACCGGAGGCGGCAGGCATACACCCCCACAAGCACCGTGCACGCCGCAACATCGGGCGCCACGCCGTCCGCGGCCATGGCTTCGAGCACGGAGAGCGCGGCTTCCGGACGAGACGCAGACGAGAGCGCAGCGGCGGCCGTAGTGAAGCAGGCAGCGTCGGGGCGGCGCCCGAGGAGGCTGCGCATTTCGTCGAGCAGGTGAAGGGCGCGGTCGGCACCGGAGCCGGAGCCGTCGCCATTGACAGACTCCGCGTGCGCGGACATGAGGCGATTGTAGTCGTACGGGTGCGGCGAACGCGGCCGGCGCGGGGGAGGCGGCGGTGGGGGCTGGTCGGAGAGCTCCTTCGCGAGGGCTGCGAAGCGGAAGAGGAGCTGATCTCGGGGCGAGGTTGAGAGGGAGCGGTGGAAGAGGGGGCGGGTTATGGGTCGGAAGGGGTAGAGCATAAGGTGGTGGAGGAGGCGGCGGCGGCGACATCTGAGAGCGGCGACAGCGGCGGCGGCGGCGGCGGATTGCAGCCTTGCTGCCCGGAGAGGAGGGCGCGCCGTTCCGCGTAACGGGCGGGTGGACAGTAGAGGGACAGTTTGGACGATGGGCCGAAAGCCCAGGTTTCAAATGTGGCTTTGGATTGCGCTACGTCCTCACTTGTCAGTTTGTCACTTGTCAGTAGTACGGTCGGATAACAAAAGAACACACTTTCGATTTATTCCCTTGTTTCAACTTTCAAGCAATTTTTGCTCTTCCTTTTGATTGTGAAAGGCCAAGGTTTCAGAAAAGGTTTTTTTTGGCGTTTGTCTCCTAAGATTTTAATTTTTACATATGTTGTATATAAAACACATGCAAATTGTTATGAAAAGGATCTTCTTTATGCCATTGGTTAAATTCTTATATCTCTGATCAGATAAAACGTATTTCTCTTACATAACTATTTAATTGCGGTCTAGTGAGTTGGATCCGTCATGTACTCACTTCTCCCATTAGAATTTTTATGACGTGTATAACCCTTCAGTTTGTTGAGCATATATTTTCTCTAATAAAATCTCAGGCTGTTATTAAAAAAAGCTCAGGTGCCTCAACTTTCTTTACATTTCGCTGTGGAAAGCATTTCCTCCTATTTATCAATTGGGACAGCTAGTCATGGGCGTAAAGTTGCCCGCCAATCCAGCGGCTCCTCCGGCTCGGTTACCCATTTCCCGGCCGGTCGCTGGTCGCCGCTGGCCTCATCGGTCGACGCACACGCCATCTACTCCGGCGAGCCGTTGGGGCTGTTGGCCAACGCCCTCCGCTCCTTTCGAACATCCCCCAACCCCAACCAGCCAACAACCGCGGGCTCGGTACACGTCACGCCCCACGGACGCCGACGTGTGGGTCAAACAAACACGCGCCTCGCCTCACCTGACGCTGTCACGTGGGTCAGTCCACGCCACACCCACACGAGCTGAAAAAAACAATGGTGAAAAGGGCAAACGGTAAACCTGGGAGAAAAAGGCTGTCGCGCAACAGAAGCGGAGCGAACCCCGACGTGTACCCTCTTCGATGACAGTGGGTCCCGCTCCACGGGTCACCGCCCCAGAAAAGCAGAGAAGCGAACAAAAAGGTGTGCGCGGGGCGACACCGTAAAAATAAAATGTAAAAACACCCCCGGAAATTCTCAGTATTTACCGCCTACGGCTAGGCAGCCCACCCTCGGAAAGGACGGAGACAAACACAGGCGCAGCACGCGCGAGGGGTGCACTGCCCACCACTGACCGCGGTCCACCGAGCGCTGTCCCGCACACATGTGACTCAACCTGTACTTCACTGACAGGTGGGCCAGACATCAATCGGATGAGTGTGTCAGTGACTGGGCGGTACGCTTTGGTGGCTGCTCGGTTCGAGCCCCTCGCCACGCCGAAGAGCTCGCTCGCTGCCAGCCCTCGGGGGAGCACCATCAGGGCAGCAACTTTCTTAGATCCACCCGCCCGCTCGTCCACTCCCCCTGCTTTGCTTGTACTCCGCTTTGGCTGCGCTTGGTTGTGGGGGAGAGGGGTTTGGGGACTAGGTTGCCGCCGTCCGCTGCTGCGGCAATGCGGTGAGGGGAGAGGGGAACGGGAGGAGATGGGGTGCGCGCAGTCGCGGATCGAGAATGAGGAGGCGGTGGCGCGGTGCAAGGAGCGGCGCCAGTGGATGAAGGCGGCCGTGGCGGCGCGGAGCGCGTTCGCCGCCGCGCACTCGGCCTACGCCTTCTCGCTGCGGGACACGGGCGCCGCGCTCTCCGAGTTCGCGCACGGGGAGGGCGTGCCCCCGCAGACGCCGCCGGGGGAGGCGGAGGAGGCCGCGCCCGGGGCCGCCCCGCAGGGCGGGGCGGGCGCGGGTGCGGCGGTGGCAGGCGCAGGCGCATCGGCGGCGGGGGCCGAACCCATAATGCCCCCTCCGCCGCCGCTGGATTCGCTGCCCCTCCGCCGCCGCCGCTGCCGGAGTTCTCGCCGTCGCCGGCGAAGATCCACCGCTCCATCAGCATGCCGCTGCCGCCTTCGGCAGCGGCCAAGGTTCCCTCCATGCTACACAGCGACTCCATTCGGGAGGAAGATGAGGAAGACGTCGAGAGGGAGGAAGAGGAGGACGACGATGGGCGCCTCGAGGACCGTCGGCGGCGGTTGCGTCACCAGCCGCCGGTGCCGCCGCCCGTTTCGCCGCCTCCGCCAGAGACGCCGATGACTCCTCAGCCCCCGCCTCCACCTCCGCCGGAGCCGAAATCAGGAATAGACACATGGGACTATTTCTTCTCCATGGATCAAGGGATGGCTTCCATCGGGCCCGACGATGACGAGATCATCGCGGAGCCGGAAGAGGAGAAGTATGTTCCGCCATCGCCACCGCGCCCACCTCCGTCCCCTCCTCCTCCAGCTCCGGTGCCCCTGTCGGAGGAGTTTGAGGAGGAGCCCCGGACGCCGGAGATGGTCACACCACCTCCATCGTCGCTGCCACCAAAGCCCCCGAAACACTCGTCCAAGAAAAAGAAGGGAAAGGGGAAGATGAAGGCGGCACACCATCAGCACACCGAGTCGGCGCCGCCGATCACTCTGGTTGGCGGTGGGAAGACAGGGAAGGTGGCCCCTGAGATGCCGCGTGTAGACCTCCTGCGGGTGCTCGCAGATATCGACGAGAGGTTCTTGAACGCTTCGCAGAGTGCCGGGGAGGTGTCCAAGGTGCTGGAAGCCAATAGGATGCATTATCACTCCAATTTTGTCGATAACCGAGGTCAGTTACTTGATTGTGCCCTGATACATGCAATTTTGTATCTTTAAGGTTTCCAGTGGTAGGGACTTGTCATAAAATTTTGATCTTTTTTGCTTGATGGTGATAGTGATGTGATAGATTTTTTGGTAGATAGAGGTCAAGAACTAGTGTCTCAAATGTTAGTGGTGGGGTTGCTATAAAAGTCAAGTGAGCTCCACACTATCCACTATCCCATTTGCCCAAGCAGGTAACATGGGGTTGCAAAAGTTGTTCTTGTGCTAGTAGATAGTTGATTGTAGAAGTGGTTTCCAGCACACTCATTGGTGTGGATTGTTACTATACCGTGTATATGTTGATCGCTTGTGATTAAAATGTAGATTTAAATTGGATTCAATATTCTAACTTCATTCTAGACTTAGAATGCAAGCTCAGAAATGTATGACCTGCTTCATCTACAGTTACAAATATGGTTTCTGATTAATTGCTATGATACATCGAAGAGCATACATAATGAAAACATTGGTCAACTAAAATTTATATCAAATAAGGCAACAAAACATAAGATAAGATGATACACATTATTTAAAAGGGTTATTTGCATTCGCACCATCACTTTGAGGGGGTTGTCAGCTCTACAGTCCATATAGTTCAATGGTATGTGGTGTCGGGTCCTACATATCATTTGACACAGTAATTGTACAGATAAAAAGTGTACCTAACATGATGATGGAAAATTTCCTATTTAAAAAGACGACTGCAGAACGTGGATACTTTTTCGCTGATAAAAACAAAATATATGTTTTTGTATTGCAAATAGTTGATGAAACTGACAGTGCTTTAAATATATAAAGAGCCCTTCTATACATACGTCTCGAGTTTACTCCTGTCGCTTATGATCACTTTTAAGAATGCATGCTGTCAACCAACAAGTCACAGCAGAGCTTTCAGTTGATCAGCAAATGCAAGCAGATGCGTCCAAATCACGGTTACAGCGTAGAGTACGCTCGTGTGCGTAGCATTTACGATATATAAATTCAGAATACATACGTAGCGTGCAGTGCTTTCTCAATTTTCACATCATTAATAGGTTCCCTTATGCAAGAAACTGATGCGTACCTTCTATGAGATCCAAATCATGGTTACAGCGTAGAGTACACTCGTGTGCATAGCATTTACGATATATAAATTCAAAATACGTACGTTAGCGTGCAGTGCTTCCTCAATTTTCACATCATTAATAGGTTCCCTCATGCAAGAAACTTGATGCTTACCTTCTATGAGATCTCGTGATGATACAGCCAAGAAATTCTCAGTTGCTGCCAATTGTGGTTTGATACTAGTATCATCACGAGATCTCATAGAACATAAGCGTCAAGTTGTACCTTGATTTTCGGTTTCCCTCTTTTTTACCCTTTTTGTTTTGGTTTATTGCTCTTTTCCTCTCCCTTTGTTGTCTCGTTTCCTTTTCCAGCATCCTTCTTATGTCTGCCATTTGTGTTGGATCTTGTGGGTTTCATATCTAGCTTCCCCCAACTTCCTTGGTGTTAAAACGTTTTCTTGTTGTTGTAGCTCCGTATCACAAAAGTCTTGTAAGAGATCTGCACGTTTTGTTGCTGATATAACGTTGATCCACTGGTCTGCTTGTTTTTGTTGCTGATATAACATTTGGTTCACCGGCCTCCATGACCAACTGGTTTCTGTCTACTACCTCCGGACTTGAAATAATGTTCGGACAGTTGCCTTGAACTAATTTTGTACCATGTTTCTGAACGTCAAAAAAAAAGAAATGTGGAGGGAATAGTTTACCTATACTGCCTCCCCACTCCAACTGCGATCCCATTCTTCAGGCAGTTGTGCCACAAATTCCATCTTTCCATTGAAGAAATTGCACTTGAACACACGGCACCGCAAAAGAGGCAACTCGTCCCATGTCGTGCCATAAAGGAGGCTCCGGTCCACGAAGTACGCACATCCTCTACCGCTCATCCCGTACTGCGCCGCGTCTATGGGGAAGCTGCTCGGCCAACCCAGGAACCAGACGCGGTCGGCCAAGCTCGGACCATCCCTATTCCTTCTTTCTTTGTGCTCTCAATGACTTCAGATTATGTTATTATATATTCTCCTATATATTACTCCCTCCTTCCCATAGTATAGTGCATATTTGATCAAAACATTTTTCCCGAAATATAGTGCATGTTTGGGACACATTGGCATTTGTGCTTGATGGTTGAACGTACTGTAGGTTAATTATGTCATTAATTATGGCTGCCTCATCGCATGCATGGCAGGCAAACGAGAGGCTGTGATACGCTGCATGCATGCAGCCCGGCCCAGAACCATGCGACATCCTATGCAGGATTTAATTAGTGCGGTGATTAGGCCAGAATACTAAGAGAGGACGGCAGTTATTATGAACGGTTTCTTTTCTTGGTCTCTGCACCAGAGGGGAATACACACTAGATTATGTGAAGGAGGAAGTACTATACATGCTGACAAATATTTGATGGCTTTAATATTTTTGTTACTTGCATCAAAGTCCAGTTCGTAAGATTGGTTGAACTTTTGTTAAACTGAAATAAAATAGCTGACTAATTACATTCACAAAAATCATTTGCAGGACATGTCGATCATTCGGCAAGAGTTATGAAAATAATAACATGGAATAGGTCCTTCAAAGGCATGCAAAATGGTGATGATGGGAAGGATGACTTTGAAAATGATGAATGGGAAACCTTGGCAACTGTAGTCGATAAGATCTTAGCATGGGAAAAAAAGCTATATGATGAAGTGAAGGTACAGCTCATTCCTTCCTCTTAATGCTTTTTTTCCTTTATCAATTTTATTTTTTATATTGTAGACTGGTATTGCAAGAATTTTATAATTATTGTATCAAAATTTAGAATTCTTGTACATTGAGGCTTCTCTTATTTAACTACTTTCTTCATGAGATGAAAAGGTTAAGTACATTTCCCATTCAGTTGTAGTTCAACTACTATCCAAATAGAAATACATGTAGAATTTGGTCTGCTGCACCTGCAAAATTGTTTACTGGCAACTACAAAAATGGTACATGCCACGTTTTTGTTCTTTTGGGGGGTTTATCGGGATGATCCCGTAGGAAACTTTCTTATGCCAAATTATGGACTACAAACATATATACACAATGGCCGTTTTGCATTTCAAATTGATTGTCAATGGTTGTGTATTTTAATTTGATATTACCAAAGTGTCGGGCAAATAGTTGTTAATATTAGACTCTGATATATTCGTAGTTCCTAAGGTTGATATTTGTTTTAATTGAAGTATTGAAACCGTATTGCTTCCATTTGCACAGGCTGGTGAGCTCATGAAGCTTGAGTATCAGAGGAAGGTTGCTTTGTTGAACAGACAAAAGAAGCACAATGCTTCTATTGAGGTTCTAGAGAAAACAAAAGCTGCTGTCACCCACTTGCATACAAGGTACATTGTTGATATGCAATCAATGGATTCAACTGTGTCAGAAATTCAGCATCTCCGTGATAATCAACTCTATCCTAAACTGTTGGATCTTGCTGACAGGTAATTTATCCGCATTCTGTTTTTCCCCTTTATCATACATACTGCAACCACTGGCTTTTCATATGTTGGTTTACGATGCTGATAATAGATCAAACCATTTGAAGAAGTACTTCCTATTCTGTAGTTTAGTTGCATGTATTGTTGATGCACCTGAATACACAACCCCTGTGAAGACTTTCTCAATCTACTATTTGGTCAGTATTGGGTTTGGGCCACAACACAAAAAATTTCCATACATTTTGCACTGTTCATTGTTAGGCTTAGACATTATGATATTTATTGGCATCATAAACTTCCATACAACCCCTTTCATAATCTTTATTTTCTGCCATCATTTCAGGATGGCAAAAATGTGGGAGGACATGCACATGCATCATGCCAACCAGCTAAAAACTGTGTTAAATTTGAAGGCAGTTGACATTTCTGATTCCCATATTGAAACAAGTGCACATCACCACAGTCACACACGTCAGCTACGTGAAATTGTAGAGAAGTGGAACACAAATTTTAGTGATCTCATGAGCCACCAGAAGGAATACATAAATGCTCTTTATAGCTGGTTGAAGTTGAATCTTATACCCATAGAGAGCAGCTTAAAGGAGAAAGTAGCTTCACCACCCAGGATGCAGCAACCTCCCATAAAGGCTTTTCTTCAAGCATGGAATGAGCATCTAACTAAGCTGCCTGATGATCTTGCGAAGACTGCGATTGTCAGTTTTCGAGCAGTTTTGGACACGATATTGAGTGTTCAAGACGAGGAGTTGAAACAGAAGGAGATCTGTCAGCAAACTCACAGGGAGTACATGCGAAAGGCCCGGGCTTTTGAGGATTGGTATCACAAGCAGCGCGGAAAATTCGAGGGTGATGCAGAGAGTGGTGAAGGAACTGGCCATAAGGATGCAATTACAGAAAGGAAATTTGCAGTGGAGAGCCTGAAGAGCAAGCTCGATGACGAGATTGAAGCTCATAACAAGTTAGCAAAGCAAGTTAGGGAAAAGTCCCTTTCAATCCTAAGGGCTCACTTGCCTGAGCTATTCCGTGCCCTTACCGACTTCTCCAACGCTTCTTTTGACATGTACTCAAAGCTGCGATTGATGTCATTGATGGAGGATCAGGGTAACAACTAGTTCAAAGGATATGTACAGGAGTTAGCATGGCTAGTAATATCATCCTCATGTTGTAACTCTTATGTTTATCCCCCTCCCCTTTTTGCCGTAATGTGTAGTTCTTTAGATGAGGACACTTAGGGATGGCTGCCATTTGTTGAATTTATTGAATTATTTTGGTATTGTAGCATTCGAACTTCCTGAATAGTTAGCATGTGAACAGTCTTGGGTGTGGAAGACTATGAAAGCAGAAAGCCTTCGTCTCCGTAAGTCTAAATGGCAAATTTTGTTGTGATATTCGCTGGTCTCCAGTTTCGTTGTTGCCCCTCGTATTTCTGACCAGTACAGAGAAATATAGGCACTGAGGTAAAACTCGATAGTACCTCTGTTAGCTTGTCTTAAGATCTGAGCCCTCTTCATGCTTCAGCTCTGGTGCTGATGGAAATAGACTAACGGAGTTGATGGAATCACAGGCTAGCTTTGAAGTTTAGAACGAGGAAGTGAGTCTGTTTTTGCTGTCATTGATCAGCGCCACCATTTCGGCCGAAAATGATGCTAAAACGACCGGCGGGACAGAATAGAGGAATGACAAAGCTGGTTTATGGCCCATGCCTGTGTGGGTCCATGTCCACGCGCGCCACCTCCCCATACACGTGCATCTGTCCCTAGGAAATACTGCTACACGAGAGCATATGACAGAAAAGGGCCGTAGCGCATCTGTGCATAGCATCGCAGTTCTCAGCCAAATAAACATTCAAAGTTGTTAATAGCTGCAAGAGCAAGAGGCAAGAGTAGTTTCTTTTTCCCCGGAAACCTGGTTAAACACAACTTCTATACTTATTATTATTTTTAGTTCATGTTGATAACATGAATAACTAATGAGTTGTGCAGAACTATAATGTTTAATACAGTTTTTTCTTCAAAAGCGATTATAATTATTGCTTCAGTGATATTCATATGAGACGAGAGGATCATGTCAATATATACTACACGATAAATGATGTTCGATAAATGGTTCAATCCATTTTAAAGAAACAGCAGCGAGGTTAAAGTTTGTTTTTCGGAGCTTTTGCTAGAATTTCAGCGTAGATGCTGTAATTTTCTTCAAGGAAGTGTATACTTTCAAGTAAATGAAATGTTGCAACTACATATTCAAGCAATTGTGCTTGTTTAAGCCAATAGATCACCGCCCGATGATTTCCATATATGCAATTTTAATGTGTAGACTGTAAAATCTTAGACGAGCATAAGAAAATGAATTGGGAGGAACTATTTGTCATTCGCTTGCAGTCAGCTTATTTTACAGTGGGAAACGACCACTTGATTGGATCATTGGAATCTAAGTGTGCTAGCACTCGAAATTAGCAAACAAATGGAGGGCTGATGGAGGAGTCGGACTGGAGCATAGAAAAAACTGTGTCGCCTGAAACATTTCCTCACAGCTCGAAGGTGAAGAAAGGAAGATTTAGAAAAAAAACATGCAGAACGTAAATAAATATAAATATATATTGAACATCTTAATTAATACCACATTATTCCAAAAGTAGTTGAATGCCACATATGTATATGTTTTTCCGGGGATGAGAATTCAGAACTCAATAAATTCAATTCTTCACCATGGCATACATAATACTGATCTATGATTGATTATCTAAAGAAACGTGTATATATCTATCAATCCAGCAGAAGTGTAAAGCCGCAGCTCCGGGGGATGGAGAGGGTGTATATATACTAGTGCATATGATGCATCTACACACTTTGGGATAAGCTACCTGCCACAGATGAGCATGGCAAGGCACGTCCTGATGATGCAGAGCTTTACCTTCTGCCGCTTCAGGGCGCTCCGCAGCCTCTCCAGCTTCGTGGTCTCAGTCGTCTCCGCCATGCCAGACGATGCCGCAAGCTTAGCTTTAGCCGGGTACGAGGATGAACACTGATCGGGCAGTGACGTACGCCTGGTCACTCACACTCGCCTCTCCAGAGAGTAGCTCTCGGAGAGTGTTGCTGAGTCCTGGGTTGCAGTGAGCAGACGCGGAGATGGACCTGGATTGCTGAGGTATTTATACTGCTGCGTAGCAGAGAGAGTGCGACAGGACGGGTGGTGCCGTGCTAGTTGCAGTGTAATGACGGCTTTGCGGCCTGTTTTGGTGGTCATTTTCTTTCTTGGGTCAAGGCTGGGACCAAGGGACTAGCTAGGGCTTGTAATTCCTCACTCGGAATTATCGATTTGTATCCAAGAGTATATAAACGCTCAACTGCTTCTACAGGCTCCAGAACCCCTGGTACAGTGCCCGGCACCATACCGACTAGTAGCTGCCAACGTATCTTGTCCTCAGCATGCCCACCACCATCGTCGTATAAATTTTCCCTGCTACTACTAATAATCACCTAAAAGAATCCCGCCGTTGCACCGGAAAAACTGTCGTACATAAATGAATGCGATGATACAGTACCCGCGGCGTGTGTCCACTCTGCTCTCCACTGAAGAGGAGAAAACACATGATGAGAACACGGACAGACCATCCCGAAGCGCGCCACAGAAATGGAATCATTATTCTCCCCAAATACTCCAACATGGCGGAATCGGCCCAACCTTATATTGTGTCATCCAGAGCAGCACACGTACGCCTGATCGAGCAGTCGCCGGACAGAAATCAGTTGGGCCCCCGGCGGCGGGCCCACTTCGTGCCGCTCGCTGATTGCTTGGCAACGGCATGTTGGGACACTGACCTGTCGCTCGCTCGACCAGCTCTGCGCCAAGGAGACGCTACCTGCCGCCGGTCAATCGCCGGCTGGTTCCCGCCCGGCCTCGGCTGCTGCCGGCTTTGGTGACGTTGCTCGCTCGCGCGCCACTCGCGGTGGTGGCGAGGCGTCGCTCTCTCCTGATCCCACGGAGCAGTGCACGCGACGCGGTCCGCGCGACAGCGACGCCTTGTCCATCGATCAGACGAGTTTGCCAATGCCAACCGCATCGCAGAAGCCCGCGACTTGGGAAGAACCTCCTTCTTCTTCTTCTTCCGTGGCCAGGGACCCCGTTTTGCTCGGCGCGGGCGCGGCGGTTGAGATCCGTCCGTGCTGAACTCCGGGATACATGGCATTTCTGGAGCACAACCGTCGTCGATCAGTGAGGAGTGACCGAGTGAGGCGGAGGCTTATTTCTTTCTTTGAACTGAGACGATTCGTAACGAGCGCGCGGCACGATCGAAACGCTGCGTCCTTGTCTGTCTGGTGGCAGCCGAAGCAACGTTCCGGGGTCCTCCATCGCTTGCGTCATGATCAGCCGTCAGTTGTTTCATTTCATTTTCTCGTTATCTAAAAAAAGAAGTCGTTTCTTCTTCTGTTTCTGTTTGTTTGTAAGGAAAAAGACAAGGCCAGCAGTGGCGCCTGCTCTAGCGCGTCCGTATAACAGCAGCTGCGAAATGGAGGTGTGACTATTTTTGTGAGGGCGATTTTTTTAATTTTTTTGCGAACGATTGTTAATTGTGAGGGCGAAAATGACTTAGTAGAGGAATAATTTCCCTTCCCTGTACACTGTCCTTTTTTAATCGAGACGATGTGAAGTAAGCTTTGCTCCACGTGTGCGATTACTGCCAACACGTACAGCTGGTGCACTAGATCTTACGAACAGCTCCTTCACACATAGAATATCATTTTTAGATAATGGAACAGAAGTTCCTGCCTCTACCCACACATAGAATATCATGCACAGCTTACAAATTAAATCAACAATCACGCTTTGTATACTGATTTATCAAACGCAAATATACAGGCAAAGAGTTCCTTCATCACAAGTCCACCGACTTGCACACGCACGCTTTGCCCCTCGCTCATCTTATCGATCCGTTCCTCATCTGTTTCGTTCTTTACGACCAGCATCCGACGCTTGCACGTTTCTGTGCGCGCCGCTAAGTTCTCAAGGGAGAAAAATGAGGAACGTACGGATAGACATAGACTGTACACTATACAGTATCCATTATCCAAGTAGCTGGAAACTACAGCTTCGGAAGTCGGAATGCAGGTGGTTGGTTCAAATTACCGGGCCTTCTTCTTGCTCTTTCCCACCTGTTTCTTGGCTGCAATCACGTAATCAAAGTCATAGCAGGCCGAAAGTTAACTTCGTTAAGAGAAGCGACGGGCGAAGTGCAAAGAGGTGTCGGGCCAGCCGATGAGGAGCCCGAACGCTTCAGGTCCTATCCGAGCAGTGAGCACCCGAGCGTGGCCGGCCCAAGGTGGAGTCGCTTGTGCGGAAGCGGTTCATGTAAGGGTTGGAATGCTGTTAGTTCATGGTTTCTGCTTCGATCATGGAACTATGGAAGTCAGTCGAGCAACGGAGCTGGTATTACCACATCCGCCATTTACCATCATCAAGAGAAAGTGAGAGACCTTTTGACGTGAAAGATTGTACAAACACTCAAGCTGCCGCCACCTTAAGGAGCCTATAGGGAACATCGCCGTGGCCATCACAACTTGAGCCCCTCTATCACTGGTGGTCAGAAAGAGCGGGTCCATCTCTAATAGTAGTATTAGTGTGAGTTCATATTTTAGAGTTTAGATCTATCCATACAAAAAATTTTGGTGTTGAAATTTGGATGCTCCATTCCACTATTTTAGGAGGTTGGGTGTCGTTGGATTAATGGTGGCTCCAGCGAGGATCATAACGACAGTAATGACATCAGTAACCTTCTAACAAGACGACATGAAGACTTGTGTGTCCTAGCGACAACGACTAGGCGAAGACGTTGTTGCTATTGTGTGGAATAAGGTTCTCCGACCCTTCTCTGTTTTATCGTGGCTCGATCCGGTCGCGATGAAGGGTTAGTGGATCTACCTTTTATCATTCCAATGGAGATTTTGAAGATTCTTGAATTAATTCCATCTTCATAATGAGTTTGAAGGTGTTGAATCTTACGGCTTCAACAAAGTTCGGTGTCTCTTATTGGTAGTTGAAGAGGATACGAGTTTGATTCAGCTCTTGCTTTTTTACATCATCGATCGATATTGAATATGAGGAAAAAAAGATAAATATCGTTTCTGTTTTTTTATTCATCTTTAAGAGTTTTGATGCAAAGGATTTGTACTTACTTATATTTTAATAAGGATTTGGCTAGTTTACGGTTAGTTGGAATTTTGCTTTTCCTCCACTCAAATTTTTGAACCACTAAGATCAAAATCCAACGGCCCCCTCATTCTTCCTCCTCCTCATTCTCATTCTTCGAGTCTTCCTTGCGCAATCCTGCCCGCCTCCCGCTCGCGTCCGAGGCGGCGGTGCTCGATGTCACGCCAACCTCCTCCCCCAAGACCATTGGCGGTGGGGAACCCGGCAACCCCCACCCTAAGCCGCCGGTATTAATCCGTCGGCTGGCGATGCGGTGGTGCCCTCGCCACCGCATCACATTGTCCGTACCCCACCTGCGCTCCACCCTCGGAGCTCGCCGCCGTCGTCGGAGTTCCTCCTCCTATTGGCTGCTAACTAGAACGATTGCGAAATGTTCGTCAAATGTAGAGTAGCAAATCTTTGTAATAAAATCCCTCTATTGAAACAAAAATAGTACCCACCCCATCTAGCCCTAACTCATTGTCTCCAAATGTTTTTCTTTAAGAAAAAACAGTGACTAAATAGAATACATTCTGTTGTCGACGAATATTTACACGATCATGCCCTGCGCCTAACGTGCTGCACACACTTAACAATGAATAGTAATTGGAGCGACGGCGATTTGGAACTACTCCTTCCGTCTAAGAATATAAGAATTTGATGACTTTGTCACTTATGATTTGACCGTTTGTCTTTTTCAAAATATTTATGCAAATATAAAAATAAAGAAGATGTACTTAAAACATATCTACTTATCTAAAAATAAAATAAATTAAAGAAATACTTCAGAGAACATAGTGACATGTGCCCATCCTAGCTTTTTTATTATTTATGGTTAAATTTAAATATTGAATCTTTGTTTATTTTATTAAACATGTCGGACTAGTTGTAGATATGTTATAAAATCATAAATTGAAGTGCAGAAATATCAAATTCTAACAAATTCATGAAATTCTGTTAAATTTGACGGATTGTTCAGAATTTGATATTTCCGTACTTTAATTTATGATTTGACAACATATATACAACTAGTTTGACATGTTTAATAATATAAACAGAGATTCAATATTTAAGTTTAACCATAAATAATTAATAAAAAAGCTAGGGTGAGCACATGTCACTACGCCCACAAAAATCATTCTCAATAAATTATAACAAAATAAATAATTTTTAAACAAATTTTTTGAATAGACGAATGGTCAAACATGATATCTGAAAGTCAAACAAAATGATTATATTTTTGGACGAAGGTAGTAGCGTAGATACGGTAACGCCGCCGCATATAGAAGGCGAGAAGCTGGACAGCAATGTGCATGAGGAAGCAACAGAGAAACCTCTGCCCAGACTCAATGGAGACCAACCAACCGTTGCTCGGTGACAGGAAATTCCTCTGCTCATGCGTCGCCCGTCTATACGTAAGTGCGGTCCCAGTTACACAAGATAGATGATAGGCAGCAACGCATTAGACATGTACTAGTATTGCTTATAAACTAAAGAAGTCATGGAAGATTTGCATACGGCCCTGCTTCAAGTTCAAGCTGCATTATGTATACATACATTTTTGGTGGCTGCCGCCGCCGCCACAGACGAGCAGAGCGACGCAGGCCGCAATGATGTAGAGCTTGCCGATCTGCTGCCGCGCCGAGCTCCGCACCTTGTCCAGCGTCATCTTCCTCCTCCCCATGGCGGTTGCGAGCAGCTTTGCTTGCTGTGCTTCACCCAAAACACCGGCAACTTTATATACGCTTGGATCCGGACTGTACCAGACTGATGTTGTGCGGCCAGTTCAGCTCCACACGATGCATCCCGCTCGCGTCGTTGTCCGTCGATCCGTTGGGGTCAGGTGCTGCTACGACACGCACCACTGCAGCAGCAGTCAGCTCCAATGATGGCAGAGCTCTTTATCCTATAGCTACTAACAGCCGGCGAGAGCAAGTGCCACCAATGCTCAGCTCATTTTCGTTTCTCCAGGAAAGAAAGGGCTCGTGCGCGAACAACCATGTCTCGTAGGTTTGCGTAATCAACGGAGCAACGTGGCCTTTCTGATAGCCGCTGAGAAGTTTGCTACATGACTGCGCAGGAATGTGTGTTGCAGACAGAGACAGGATGAAGCCGGGCATCCACAAGGTTCATATGTAGTATGTTTCATCCAAGCATGTTCTGTTGTATATTTGTACTTTATTGAATTTGCTGCTAGCGAATGATCGTCATAGATGCACGTCAAGACATAATGTCTAGTATTAAAGTTCTAAACGTTGTGCAAAGTTTCTAGTTCGAAAGCTTTTGCTATATTGTTAGTTCAGGGAACAAACTCTCGCAATATTGTTAGCTTAGGCTTTTTTTTTAAAAAAAATGAATCAGGCTACAAATGCAAACACACACACATACAAGCATGGGTACTAATTATCTCTATCTTTTTCTTTATTGCATGTCATTACCTTGACACAATCCATTGTTTGTGTCGACCCCCATATTTCTGCCCGATGACGGGCTGAACCTGAAGTCACGACCCACGTTCGAAGGACGGTCTTGTATTGAATTAGTCCTATCAGGGCTCCCATTTGAATGTAACTTGGAGTAGAGGAAAATAGAGATAGAATCGGGTTTCTGCCTAATATGTAACCTGGTTCCCAGACTATAAATATGTCGCCTCTCCCACAAGGGGAGGCATCCTGTAATCTCGAAACCATCATCGAGAGGACCTCGCCGCAATACACATGCGAACTGGACGTAGGATTTGTATCCTCCGAGATACCTGAACTAGTATAAACCCCGCGTGTCCCGTGAGATCGATCTCCCCTGAAGAGTTCTGCTCGATCCCATCTAACCTTATATGCCCATCTCTTTTCGAGCGTCGACAATTTGGTTTCAACGATTTTCAAAACTAAACTATTTGTCATCTTCTGTAGAAATATTCTATTAAGCAAAATGGTTCCCATCAATATGGATGTAATTCTTGCTCTATCTACAAACAATTGAATGAATATTTCAACTTGGGGAAAAACTTTGTCAGCTACTATCATTTTTTTGGCGAGACTAAAGAAGCACAGCGTACTTGGGACTTTCCGGCAAAATTTGAACTTTAAAGACAATGCTGGCTCAATATAGAACATTTCTCCCCACCCAACCAAACTAGCACACATAACTAACCAGTGCTACTCTAGTCTCTAGCTCGAGAAAAAGAACAGAGAGAGAAAACAAAGTCATACCTGAGTTGCAGGAACAAGTGATGCAAACTGATTTCCGCACCTTTTCCTGCCCAGTCTCGCGCCGACACTGGATGCCCTCTTGTCCTGGGGCTGCCACACGACGAGCGTGGCCGTGGACCGGACCGGAGGTCGCTGATCTGCCTACGTCGCGCGTCTGGCGACCACACACATCATCGGACGTACTGCGCGTTGGCCCGGCGCTTCTCGCCTGGAGGCCGCCTGATGACCGACCGATCGGCAGGAGGAGGATGCCCCAACCGCAGGCACTCATACCCTCATCCCAGACATTTTCTAAGGTCCTGTTTAGATCCACCTTCTAAATTTTAGTTGACTAAAATTTAGTTATTTTTTCTCCTAATATGACATCCTAAACTTTAGTTAAGTCACGTCACCTCCTAAACTTTAGACCACTAGTCACCTCAACCTTGCTAAAATCTCCTAAACTTTGGATAAAAGCAAATAAAGTCAAAAGTACCCCTCACCACATGTTAGGGATAGAAAAAGTAAAGATGTAGGAACATTTATTGAGGGTTAGATATATCCACTTTTTGTTTAGTCATAGACTTTAGTCATGAATCCAAACATGCATCTCCTAAACTTTAGTTGCCTAAACTTTAGGTGACTAGAGGATTCAAACACCCCCTAAAGCTCAATCGCGATCTCTCTATTGAGATGAATGTCCGTGTGCCACTCTCTCTGTGTGTGTCTTCATGGTACCAAGCGGTGAAACGGCACCAACTCTACATGTCTTCGACACCAAACTGCTAAATAAGATTTCTTTTTAACATTAAAATAAAAAATATGCAACCTTTGGCAGCGTTCTGAAAGTACAAGCAGGGGCGGAGCCATAAGAAAATAATTCATTATCCTTTTACTAATTTCGAAATTATCAACTTGTTATATTTAATAGTTATTAGATAAAATGTATATTAGTTATTAAATATTTTTTTACTAGATCAATGAATTTTCATCTCTAGAACAATGGAATTTCACTATTAGAACAATTCAAAAAAGAAATTTAAATTTAAATACAAAAATTGAAATTACTGGAACAAATTTTTGTAACAGTTGGAACATTCGAGTTTAAATACCGGATCATTTGATTTGCATTGTTGGAACAATTGATTTGAATTGTCAGAAAAATTCAAAATCCAAATGCAAAAATTTCAAAAAATTGAAAAAACATATGATGTGGGATCTCATTTTGTTTCGCTAATTATAAGAAATACAACGGTTCAAACCAGAAAACGGAGCAACGGTCTGTGAGAAAAATAGATTTGAAATTTTTAATCAAACTCGAAGCCATGTGTTGCTCTAGATTTCCATACCCCCATCCCGTCTGGGCTCTCGCGGATGGTTCATCTCCCATCTGCACTAATCTTAAAGCATGCTACTCGGAAGCTAGGGGTAGCGCGCTATATATAGGGAATCCGATTGTGATCTGATTGTGAGAATGAAGGTCACGGACTCACAACCCCTTATTAACAAAACACTAAACGAAGGGGACCAGTTTTAACTAAGCCCATAAGGTAATGCAGTTGTCGACTAATAAGTTTTTGTAGATGGTTATGCCCATATGCCACAAGGGATAAAAAAGGCTTTGCCCTACCATTGTTGGGAGGGGGGGGGAGGGGGCACGGCCCCTATCGGCCCTCTCTCGCCTCCGCCACCGAGTAGAAGGTTATTATTACATGAGCTTGGATAAATGTTGTGAACAAATCAATCCACGACTAAGCAATATCGACTAAAATTTTTCATCTAAAAACAAATATTGACTAAGACTAGAAAGAGAATTTGTATCGTGGAGACCACATGTGTTTGGTAAACAAATTTATGGCCATAACGTCCAATTATTAGCATGTTTTGAGAATGAAGTCTTGGTGTTACTCCTTTTAAAAGTCTTCAATATCGGAACCAGTGAGTAGCTCGAAAGTTAGCCTCGATTAAAAAATAATAATAACTTTGCTGTAAAAGACAATATCATTACGATATAGCCATATGACTAAAAGATGGTTGTCACACCGACAATAATTAATCTCGTCTTTGCCCCTATCCATGAAGCCATTGTAATGAGGTATGGTTCATATCTCTATGTATCTAAAACGCGTGCGTTTCCACGTAAAATAGCCACACCATGTCATTTGTGTATTGTCGGTTGTTGTATGTCTCTCCTAATAAATAACGATCGCCGGATCGACTTCATTATATTTTACATCTAGAACCTTCATGAGATATCAAATAATATATGTTTGCTTTCAGGTCATTCCACTCCGTTTATATGCCGAATTACATCCAGACCACTTGACAAGGTTCAAATGACATTCTTACAATCAAGTCCTTCGTCAGCCCAAACGGAAGAACAGAAAAAAAGGAACAGAAAAATTTGTGACATCGATCCCTCTATCCTGGTTTGCTTTGGATGTGAGTGAGCAGTTGGTTGTTCAAGTACTTATTCTTGAGCATCCATTGCCATATGTCGTCCCTCATTAGTAGCCAAAAAATCCATTTACTGAGTAGACGTATGTTTTTTGCTCGGAGATTGGTTATTTCACGGCCTCGTTGTTCTTTGGGTTGACAAAGAATTTCTTTTCTATGTCCATCCCCTTCTCAAAATTAGAATTTTGAGCAGATGGTGCAAGTTTATTTAAGATTTTGTAAGGAATCTTGAAGGAAGGCATGATGAAAACCAGTAAATTGCTAAGAACCACATTTATAAATATTAAATGGCCTCGTTAGAAGACAATAAGTTTCCTTTTCATTTGTTAAGTTACTTCTCATAACTTTAAATCACACATCTCACACTACTTAGAATAATGCTCTAAGTGCCCTTAATGGCGGACACATAAAACGGTGGGAATGTCACTATTTAGCAAAAAAATTAGTTGCGGACAAAAGTCCATCACTAAATGAACAATGGCCCGCGACTAATTTTTGTATAGAAAAAATAAAAAAAAGTAATCCGGCTCCCCACCCCGTCGGATCTGCTGCCAGCCGGGGCTGGAGGTGCCATCGGATCGGGCCGAGGAAAGGTTGTCGAGGAGGGGGGGGGCATCGCGGGGAGGAAGCCGGTGCCGGATCCACACCTCGCCGGATCCGAGCCCCTCATCGTGGCTGGGGAGGGAGGGGGCACCACACGGGGAGGGAGAAGGTTGCGCCGCCGTCGCAAGGGGAGGGAGCCGCCGCCGCAAGCGGAAGGAGGAGGTTGGTTGCGCCGCCGTCGCGTTGGGGGGGGGGCGGGGGCGACGGTGAGAGGCCCCGACGGGGAGGGGCACCGGCGGTGAGGAATCTAAGAGAGAGAGAGAGGCGGCTGGTGAGGGTGGGGGTGGGTGAGTGAGGAGGGAAGAGTGTTTCTTTTATATGCTAGGGTTAGGGTCAAATATAACTAGAGTGAATCCGGGCAGTTAATTTATGATCCAACGGTTATAGATAGTCTTCCGTCACTATTTGTATAATTTAGTAGCAGACTTTTTTCTCCTCAGTAGCGAATTGTCCGCTACTATTGTGTAGTTTAGTAAACTTGTTGTTCAACCAAAAATAGTGGCGGTTTTCAAAATGTTCGTCACTGTGGTAAAAATGGTGTCCGTCACTATATAACTTTTTTGTAGATAGTGTCACCATTCACTATTCCTAAGTCTTCTGTGGACCACTGAAATGTTCGCCATTATGGTAAAATAGTGTGCGTCACTATATAGTTTCTTTGTAGTAGTGTCACCATTCACTATTCCTGAGCCTTCTGTGGACCATTGAAATGTTCATGCCGACTTTGCATCAAACAATTAGGTTCCAATCGCGCTATGTAATTGCGTTAGCACACACAAACACTCCTTTGATTACACGCACTTCTTGCGTTTACGCTTCGCCCTGGCTCATGCATCCATTCCTCTTTCTTTATTAACACCCAGAGAGCGACGAAGGTACGTGCTTGCTCAAGTGGCACGTCCTAGGCTTTTACTGTCCCAGTCCCAGATGGAGCACCTCGGAAATCAGGTTCTTTTCTCACGTAAATTACCGGACGCCTTCTTGCCCTTTCCCTCCTGTTTCTTGGCTGCAATAACGGAGAAGTCATTGCAGGCTGAAAGTTTTTTTAAGACAGCAGTGGTGGGCTCAAGCTCTCCTTTGACTCAGGATCTCCTAAGCGGGCGGCTGCTGTGGTGCCGGCCCATGATAAACACCCGTCGGTTTATCTGAGCCGGATATTGAAAGTGCATCTAGGCCCTTAATTATGGTTTTGAGTGATTAACGTCAATACAATTAAAAAGGACTAATATTCTAAATGAGCTTGTGCGCAGTGCATATCTAAAATTCAATTGAGAGCAAAGAAACACAAAAAGGAAGTGGTCATACTCGCTCATACGTGCAAGATTTGAAAAATGGATCACTCATGCTCAAGATCAAGCTATGAAGCTTTTTATTTATGTCTTGAGTATAGGAAACACCGTACTATCAAGAGGGACACACAAGTGTGAGGTGTGAAAAATGAAAGTGCTCAAAACTCATTCCAAACACAAAATAACATATGGAGTCGGACATATCCGACTCACTCGGATTTTGGACTCGGACTCCGGAGAAGTGGCCAAGAAAAATAGCCCATAGACTCGGACTTATCCGACTCGGTCGGACAGAGAGTCGGACTCCGGAACCGTGCCACAATTGTGAAACCCTAGTAGTCGGATTATCCGACTCCGTCGGACATTGTCCGACTCCCCTTGACAGTCGGACTTATCCGACTTTTGTCGGATTTACGACTCGGACTCCGGAACGAAAACCATTCTCTCGAAACCCTAGCGGTCGGATTTATCCGACTCACTCGAATGTATCCGAGTCGGATCCGAGCCAACGGCTCTTTTGAGTGCCCCGGCTATAAAAGTGGACCTCGTCCACTTTTGGCCGGTTGGCACTTCCCACACTCTCAAAAATACTCCCAAACTCACTCAAGCTCTCCTCTTCTTCAAGTTTGATTCCCCACTCCAATCCTTGGTGGATTTGTGAGAAGATTGAGGAGAAAATCGTTGAGCTTCATCTCCATCTCAAGAGCACTTGATTCTTTCCATCGCCGGTACTTGTTGTGTTTGTTACTCTTGGGGATTCATCCCCTAGACGGTTAGGCGTTACCCGGCGAGCTCCCAAGCTTGTGGTTGAGACTCGGGTCGTTTGTATTGCCCCTCCCTTCGTGGAGCTTTGTTTTAGTGAAACTTAAGCCGGCCTTTGTGGCGGCTTGAAGAGGTTTAGGGTTGAGAGCAACCCGGTCCTTGGTAGACTCCTCAACGGAGACGTAGGCTTCTTGGTGGAGCTGAACTTCGGTGAAAAATCGTGTGTCTCTTTGTCTTCCCTCTTATTACTTGCAATTTGGTGTGCTAAAGACCTAGGGTGTTCTTGCTTAAATTCCTAGATCTACTTGCATAGGTGGCTTGCTTGCTTGTCCGCTTGTAGCCCTAGCTTTCTTGTGTTACTTGCTGCTTGCTTGTTGCTTAAATTCCGCGGATTTGTCCATCTTGACTCCCGTTCCCCTTTCCGCACGAGGAGTCGGACTTGTCCTACTCTAGTCGGATATTAGTCCATAGTCGGACTTATCCTACTATAGTCGAACATTTGAGTCGGACAAATCTTTCTCGCGTATTTAATTTCTTAAATTAAGTGATTTTCGGGATTATCGCCTATTCACCCCCCTCTAGGCGACTTTCAATTGGTATCGGAGCGGGTATCTTCGTTGAAGCCTCACCGCTTGAAGATTAAAGATGACAAATGAGAAAGATGCAACGGTTAGTGGTAGTGGTGAAGCACCACCTAAGGTAGCCGGTGAAAGGGGTCATGAGACAGGACCGGGAGATGCCGAGAGATGGAAATGGAAAAGGGGTTGTCCAGGGTGGAGATGTACCTAGTGCTTTGCCGATAAGTTACAACAAAACACCATACACCTATGGTGACGGAAGAGATGAACACATTGGACCCGGCTCCGGAAGACTACCGTATTTTGATGGTCAATACTTCGATCATTGGAAAACAAAGATGCTGCTACACTTGGACTCAATGCATCAAAATGTAAGAAATGTGACTCAACATGGTTTCTTGTGGGAATGTAGAAGCAAGCTAACCGCACAAGACTTGTTCAATGTAAGATGCAATGTGGCAGCTGCTAGTGCTCTTGTATCCGCACTTAGTCCCGCCGAGTATGAGAAGGTAACCGGATTGGAGGATGCCCATCAAATTTGGTTGAAGCTTGAGTTAGTTCATGAGGGCATTGATAGTGTGAAGGAGTCTAAGCTAGAAGGGCTTAGAGAAGAGTTTAACTACTTTGTCATGAGATCGGATGAAGGGCCAAGGGAAGCCCATGATAGGATGATGAGGATAGTTAACATGAGAAGAGCACTTGGAGAGAAGGTGTTGGACTTGGATGTGAATAGAAGGCTGCTACAAGCCTTGCAAGCATGGGATGCCAACATAGTGTCCAACATAAGAGACAAAGATGGCTTTAGATACTTCACGACCGATGAAGTGATTGGAAAGGTGCTTTCCCAAAAACAGCAAATTGACCAAGGAAATAGAATCAATGCCTTGCTTAGAGACAAAGAAAAAGGTAGTGGGAGTAAGAATGATTTGGCTCTCAACGCCGAACAAGAAAAGAAAAAGAAGGTGATTGAGGAGAGTGATAATGATAGTGATGATGAGATGGCTCTCTTCGTGAAAAGATTCAACAAGCTCATGTCAAAAAGAAGCCTTAAGAAGAATGATCAAGATAAGAGCAAATCAAGAAAAGCCAAAAACAAATGCTACATTTGTGGAGACAAAGGTCATTTCATGGCGGAGTGTCCGGAGAACTACAAGAATAAGCAAAACAAGAAGGGTGACAAGAAATACAAGAAGCATAGAAAGTACCGTCGGGGTGAAGCACACATTGGACAAGAATGGAACTCCGATGGATCATCTTCCTCCTCCGAGTCGGAATCCGATGAAGAAAAGGGAGGCATTGCATCACTTGCTATCGGGCTAACACCGACCAACTCCTCCTTGTTTGGAAGCTTGACCGATGATGAAGATGATACCGGACACAAGTGCATGATGGCTAAGGGCTCTAAGGTAAACACTAGTGCTAGTTCTCAAATTCCTAACATGTTTGATTTGTTGGACATCATTGAGCAGGAAAAGGAGAACAATGAGAGGCAAGAGGAGCTTCTTGAGAAACAAGAGGAAATGCTTGTTCAAGAGAAGCAAATGGTGCTTGAACTTGAGAAGCTCCTAGAAGTTGAGAGGAAAAAGAATGAGGACTTGATAAAGTCTCTCAAAATGGTTGAAGATGAAAGTGTGACACTTAAAGTCACAAATGTATCACTTCAAGAGAAGTGTGAAAACCTGCAAAAGGATCACAACTCTCTCAAAGTGCAATTTGAGTAAATTAAGTGTAACACTACTTCCTCTCAATCTTCGTCTTGCCCCCATCTAGCATTGAGTGTCCTAGGTGCCTCAAGGTTGATGTTGAAGCTTGTACAAGAAACATCAAGACCATTGGTGATTTAAAGAAGCAAGTGCAAGAGCTTCAAGACCAAACACAAAAGAAGAAGAAGGTCATTGATGATGCCAAGGCCGAGTATGCAAGGGGTGCATACACCAATATGAGACGGTCACATGTGAAGGATGGCATTGGGTACAAGCAAGACGACAAGCATAATGCAAGAATCAACAAGAACGGCACCGAGTTCATCAAGTTCACCAAAGAGAGTGGACACCAAAAGAAGCAAGTCAAGACGGAGAAGCAAATCAAGAATACTAACAAATCTTCTCTTATTTGTGATTTGCGTACTAATGTGCCTAACCCCTCTTGTGCTCTCTTTAATGATTTTGATGCGACCTATGTACTAATGAGAAACAAGCATGGTCGTGTTTATGCAAAATATGTTGGGCCACGCAACAAGACACACAAATCTTATGTGTGGGTGCCCAAGGCACTTGTTACTAATGTGAGAGGACCCAAACAAATTTGGGTACCTAAAAACAAAGCATAAATTGTCTTGTAGGAATACTCCTCCGGTGGTTCATCATGGGTGGTGGATAGTGGATGCACCAATCATATGACCGGAGACAAGAAAATGTTCGAGTCATTCGAGCCAAGCAAAGAAAGAAATGAATATATCACCTTTGGAGACAACGGAAAAGGCTATGTGTTAGGATATGGTAACATTCCTTTAACTTTTCCGCATTCACTTTCGAAGGTCATGCTTGTGGATAACGTTGACTTCAATTTGTTGTCTATCTCACAACTTTGTGGAATGGGCTACAATTGCTTGTTCAACGACAAGGGTGTGATTGTCTCAAGGAGAAGTGATGGCTCGATTGCTTTTGAGGGTGTGCTCAAAGGGAAGCTTTATGTTGTGGATTTTACCGCGGATAAAGCAAAACTTGACACATGCTTAGTTGCAAAGTCCGACATGGGATGGTTGTGGCATAGACGACTAGCCCATGTCGGTATGAGAAATCTTCACAAACTCCAAAAGGGCGGTCATATCCTTGGACTAACGGATGTTTGCTTTGAGAAAAATAAAATTTGTAGTGCATGCCAAGCCGGAAAACAAGTTGGAGCACCACATCCATCCAAGAACATAGTGACAACTACAAGACCACTTGGAGATGCTACACATGGATCTTTTCGGTCCCATCGCCTACATAAGCATTGGCGGTAACAAATATGGACTTGTTATTGTTGATGATTATTCTCGCTTCACGTGGGTATTCTTTTTGTGTGATAAAGGTGAAGTGAAAGATGTACTCAAGACATTCTTGAAAAGAGCACAAAATGAATTTGAAGTGAAGGTCAAGGCCATAAGAAGCGACAACGGTACCGAGTTCAAGAACACTCAAGTGGAAGAGTACCTTGATGAGGAGGGCATCAAGCATGAGTTTTCGGCACCCTACACGCCTCAACAAAATGGGGTGGCCGAAAGAAAAAACCGCACTCTCATAGAGATGGCAAGAACCATGCTTGATGAATACAAGACCTCCGATCGTTTTTGGGCCGAAGCAATCAACACGGCATGCCATGCCTCAAATCGGTTGTATCTCCATCGACTCTTGAGGAAAACACCATACGAGCTACTAACCGGTAAAAAGCCTAACATCTCGTACTTTCGAGTTTTTGGGAGCAAATGTTTCATGCTCAACAAGAAACCCAAGACTTCAAAATTCTCCCCTAAAGTTGATGAAGGTTTCTTGCTTGGGTATGGTTCAAATTGTCACGCCTATCGTGTCTTTAACAAAACCACCGGTTGCGTTGAAGTTTCACGGGACGTGACGTTTGACGAATCTAACGGCTCTCAAGGGGAGCAAGTTGTTATTAACAATGCAGATGTTGAGGCTCCTAGGGAAGCAATCAAAAGAATGGCACTTGGTGATGTGAGACCGCAAGAACCGCAAAATGATCAAGATCAACCTCCTGCCTCAAGTCAAGACCAACCACGCACAAATCATGATCAAGTTGATCAAGATCAAGAAGTTGGCAATGAAGATCATGCTCAAGGACAAGATGATGAACCGACATTGCATGATCAAGAGGTTGAACAAGACGGCGGCCGGACAAGCTCACATCCACCACACCCAAGAGTGCATCAAAGTGTGCAACGTGATCACCCCGTGGAACAAATTCTTGGTGACATAGAAAAAGGGGTAATCACTCGTTCTCGTGTTTGCAATTTTTGTGAACATTACTCTTTTGTCTCTTCTTTGGAGGAGCCATTTAGAGTAGAAGAAGAACTCGAGGACTCGGATTGGGTGATGGCCATGCAAGAGGAATTGAACAACTTCACAAGAAATGAAGTTTGGACATTAGAAGAAAGACCAAGAGGCAAGAATGTTGTGGGCACCAAGTGGGTGTTTCGCAATAAGCAAAATGAAGACGGTGTTGTGACAAGAAACAAAGCAAGATTGGTGGCAAAAGGATATTCACAAGTAGAAGGATTGGATTTTGATGAAACCTATGCCCCGTGGCTAGGCTTGAGTCAATAAGAATACTACTTGCCTTTGCCACTCACCACAACTTCAAGTTGTATCAAATGGACGTGAAGAGTGCTTTTCTCAACGGACCAATCAAGAAAGAAGTGTATGTGGAGCAACCACCGGGCTTTGAAGACCCCAAGTATCCTAACCACGTGTACAAACTCCATAAGGCGCTCTATGGGCTTAAACAAGCACCAAGAGCATGGTATGAATGCCTTAGGGATTTCCTTTTGAAAAAGGGTTTTGAAATGGGTAAGGCCGATGCAACCCTCTTCACTAAGCGTTTTAATCATGATATATTTGTGTGCCAAATTTATGTCGATGACATAATATTTGGCTCTACTAATCAAACGTTTTATGATGATTTTAGCAAGATAATGACAAAGAGGTTCGAGATGTCTATGATGGGAGAGTTGACATTCTTTCTAGGATTTCAAGTCAAGCAACTCAAGGAGGGAACCTTCCTATGTCAAGCCAAGTACACTCAAGATATATTGAAGAAGTTTGACATGGACAAGGCAAAGCCCGCCAAGACACCCATGGCTACAAACGGCCATCTCGACCTCACCAAGAAAGACAAGCCGGTTGATCAAAAGGTTTTTCGCTCTATGATCGGCTCTTTGCTTTATCTTTGTGCATCTAGGCCCGATATCATGCTTAGTGTGTGTATGTGTGTACGATTTCAAGCCGCTCCTATGGAGTGCCACATGGTGGCCGTTAAAAGAATCTTGAGATATTTGGTGCACACACCCAACCTAGGGCTTTGGTACCCCAATGGTTCAAAGTTCAACCTAATAGGCTATTCCGATGCGGATTATGCCGGGGACAAAGTGGATAGGAAGAGTACCTCCGGGACTTGCCAATTCTTGGGTAGGTCTCTAGTGTCATGGTCATCCAAGAAACAAAATTCTGTTGCCCTTTCCACAGTCGAAGCGGAGTATGTGGCAGCCGGTAGTTGTTGTGCACAACTATTATGGATGCGACAAACTCTAAGGGACTATGGTTACAAGTTGAACCGTATTCCACTCCTATGTGACAACGAAAGTGCCATAAAGCTAGCATACAACCCCGTTGAGCATTCGCGCACAAAACATATAGACATTAGACATCACTTCTTGAGAGATCATTCTATCAAAGGGGATATTGAAGTGAGTCATGTGAGAACCGATGAACAATTAGCCGATATTTTCACCAAGCCACTAGACGAAAGCCGCTTTTGTTATTTAAGGAGTGAGCTAAATATCCTTGACTCTAGTAATGTGGCTTGAAAGCTTGCATATATGCTTGTGAATTAGAGTAATTGTTTTTGAAAAATAAAATTCTGAAAAATCTTGAATGTTTTGTTTTTCGAAATTATTTGGTTCTTGATCTTTGGATCATACGGATTTGGATGTAATCATTGTTGGAGTGATTGATTGTAGCTGGCTACATCCAATGAAGTTTTAGCACATGTCCTTAAGTTTAATTGAGATCAAGAGAGAAAAGAGTGAAGGATCTTTCTGCTCTTGGAGCAAAGCGATTAAAAATCGCAGAGCCGGATTTATCCGACTCCGAGTCGGATTTATCCGATCGTCCCTGAGGAGTCGGACTATGTCCGACGGAGTCGGATATATCCGACTCCACGGGATTTTCACCCTATAAGCCCGAATCCAACTTACCCCTTCACCCTATCTCCTCATTCAAACTCCAACTTTTCTCTCTCCTCTCCAACCGCGGCGCGAGCTCCTCCCCGGCGATCTCCTTCCTCCACCGGCGATTTGGAGAGTTTTGTGGGGGAAAGGGCTCTCCTACTCGGACTCTATCCGACTCCATTGTTGGCCTCAAGGTTTTTCCCCTAATCCCATCTTTTCACCTAGGGTTTAAAGTCAACTTCCATGGATTCGGAGTTCTAGTGTTTCCCCTGCCTAGATGTTGCATAGATGTTGTTCCTAGGATGCTATAGATGCTCTAGACGCAATATGGCTAGGAATGTGCGGTAGATCTATGCGGAATAGCGATTTTAGTAAAAATTCTGTTGCGAGTCGGACATGTCCGAGAGAGTCGGATATATCCGACTCCCTCCGACTAGTCGGATTTTATCCGACCCAGTCGGACATATCCGACTCCAAGCAGAATTCTCACCGAAGTTTGAAATTGTGCATTATTTCTATCCAAACTTCAATATCTATGCTATTCATCTCATACCATTCCTTGTTTATCTCTTGTCGGCATGGGTCGTTCCTCTACCAACCCCCATCCGGAAAAGAGGGCAAAGGTTGCTCGGAAAGAAAAGGAGTAGAACCATCAATCTTCCCATTGTTGAGGCAAGGGAGGAAGAGGAACCACCGAGATCCGAAGGGAGATGAGGGATGTGGTGGTCCATCCCGGACTTGGCGAGCCATGATCGATTATGTCAAAGGGGCTGAGTCGGCGGCAACCGAGGCAAGAGAAGTGAACTGGTTTGACATGGAACGGGAGTCTCTTGACAACCGTTTTTGGTCTCATTTTCACACGGATCGGTACATGTGTGCTTAAGGAGCAAGGTCAAGCCCACAGTACCCATGCAGTACATAGATTGGGATTACATGTCAAGCAGGCGCACGGCTTTGTTTGATGAAGTTATTGCTATGTGTGAGTTTCACGGGCTCAAGGAGATCATGAGTTTCAAGTATGACTGGAACCAAGAGATAGTATGTCGGCTTTACTCCACTCGTGTACTTTGACAAGAACTCAAACAGGTTTTGGTGGATGACTGATGGAGAGAAGCTCTCTTGCACTTTCTCTAGGTTTGCAAATATTCTTGGATTGAGGGACACTATGAACAGGGATCTTTGCTTGCATGATTCAGATTCTCTCAACCCCGAGCTCATGAGGTACATGTATGAGGATGAGGACATGTGCAAGCCACCTTTTGCTCACGGTCTCAAGCCTCTTTATGTGGGCTTGCACAGGATGCTTCGCCTCACTCTCTCCCCTAGGGGTGGAAATGCAGATCATGTTGCATCATATGCCAAGGATCTATTTCATATCTTGCCCACTCAAAGGAAATTCAATGTGTGGGACTTTATCTTCGATGAGATGTGGCACGGCTCCGTGGACGCTAGACGTGCTTGTGTGTATGCACCTTTTGTGATGTGTATGATTGAGAAGATCTCCAAGAAGACTTTCCACAAGGACTGCAAGCACAAACCCCTTCAGCCTAGGATGCCGACCAATGCTCCTAAGACTTCATCTCGGGCTATACCTCCAGCTGCTCCCGCTCCCGCTCGGACTCGTTCTTCGACTCCTAGCTCTAGCACGGCTCCTCGTCCGGATAGAGCTCGTGGTCGTGGTCCTAGCACGAAAAGCAAGAGTGGACTATTCAAGATGCTTAAGGGTCTTTTCGGCATGTGCCAGCGGATTGATGCCAAGATGGACGAGTCTTAAGCAAGATCATGAGGTGATAAAGGCAAGGCGAGAAGATTATTCTTGATCATCTCCGGATCACTACTCCTAGAGTTCCCTCTCCCGAGCCAGCACCTGCTCCTCCTCCGGTTGAGTATCCTTGGGATTCCTTCACTCCGGAGGAGTCTCTCTACTTTGGGTACTTCCCACCTCCTCCACCTTTCTCTTCGGGTTCCGGCTTTACCACTCTGCTCCTACCGGCCCTAGCACCGGTACCTCCACACACACTCGGTTTCACTATGAGGAGGATGAGCCCGTGGCAGCAGCCTCCGAGGAAGAAGAAGAAGAAGAAGAAGGAGAAGAAGAAGAAGAGGAGGACATGGCCGAAGACCCCAAAGGCAAGGGCCCCGCTGTGGAAGAAGAAGAAGATGATGACGACGACGACGACGAGGATTGGGGCGATGATGAGTAGGCTTCCTCTCCTCCTTTTTGGTGTTTTGATGCCAAAGGGGAGAAGTAAAATTTCCCGAGTTTCCTTTGTGAGTAGAGCAAGTGAGAGTTGCTCTTGTATCTTGTTTTACTTTATGGACATGTTGCTACATTTGAGATGTAATCGTGGTGAACTATGTGGTGTGTTTTTATTTGTAATAACTCGTTTTAATTATTTATGTGATAAACTATGATCTATGAATGATGGATGGTGTAATGTTATTTGTTAGTTTCTAGTTGCATTTGTGTGCTTCACATGACATATGCATCGCTGTTGTTTCTTCTTATTATATGCCTTGTGAATAAAATGCATGGATATAGGGGGAGCTCTCTTGTTTTCTCTCAAATATGTGTCTGTTGGTTTTAAAATGACCAAATATTGAATTCAACTCATGCACACATTTAGGGGGAGCTCTCTTCTACTTGCTCTCTTGTTCAAGCTCTTTTTACACTTAATTGTGAATTTTAGTTGTATTGTCATCAATCACCAAAAAGGGGAGATTGAAAGTGCATCTAGGCCCTTAATTATGGTTTTGAGTGATTGACGTCAATACAATTAAAAAGGACTAATATTCTAAATGAGCTTGTGCGCAGTGCATATCTAAAATTCAATTGAGAGCAAAGAAACACAAAAAGGAAGTGGTCATACTCGCTCATACGTGCAAGATTTGAAAAATGGATCACTCATGTTCAAGATCAAGCTATGAAGCTTTTTATTTATGTCTTGAGTATAGGAAACACCGTACTATCAAGAGGGACACACAAGTGTGAGGTGTGAAAAATGAAAGTGCTCAAAACTCATTCCAAACACAAAATAACATATGGAGTCGGACATATCCGACTCACTCGGATTTTGGACTCGGACTCCGGAGAAGTGGCCAAGAAAAATAGCCCATAGACTCGGACTTATCCGACTCGGTCGGACTCCGGAACCGTGCCACAATTGTGAAACCCTAGGAGTCGGATTATCCGACTCAGTCGGACATTGTCCGACTCCCCTTGACGATCGGACTTATCCGACTTTTGTCGGATTTACGACTCGGACTCCGGAACGAAAACCATTCTCTCGAAACCCTAGCGATCGGATTTATCCGACTCACTCGGATGTATCCGAGTCATATCCGAGCCAACGGCTCTTTTGAGTGCCCCGGCTATAAAAGTGGACCTCGTCCACTTTTGGCCGGTTGACACTTCCCACACTCTCAAAAATACTCCCAAACTCACTCAAGCTCTCCTCTTCTTCAAGTTTGATTCCCCACTCCAATCCTTGGTGGATTTGTGAGAAGATTGAGGAGAAAATCGTTGAGCTTCATCTCCATCTCAAGAGCACTTGATTCTTTCCATCGCCGGTACTTGTTGTGTTTGTTACTCTTGGGGATTCATCCCCTAGACGGTTAGGCGTTACCCGGCGAGCTCCCAAGCTTGTGGTTGAGACTCGGGTCGTTTGTATTGCCCCTCCCTTCGTGGAGCTTTGTTTTAGTGAAACTTAAGCCGGCCTTTGTGGCGGCTTGAAGAGGTTTAGGGTTGAGAGCAACCCGGTCCTTGGTGGACTCCTCAACGGAGACGTAGGCTTCTTGGTGGAGCTGAACTTCGGTGAAAAATCGTGTGTCTCTTTGTCTTCCCTCTTATTACTTGCAATTTGGTGTGCTAAAGACCTAGGGTGTTCTTGCTTAAATTCCTAGATTTACTTGCATAGGTGGCTTGCTTGCTTGTCCGCTTGTAGCCCTAGCTTTCTTGTGTTACTAGCTGCTTGCTTGTTGCTTAAATTCCGCGGATTTGTCCATCTTGACTCTCGTTCCTCTTTCCGCACGAGGGAGTCGGACTTGTCCTACTCTAGTCGGATATTAGTCCATAGTCGGACTTATCCTACTATAGTCAGACATTTGAGTCGGACAAATCTTTCCTGCGTATTTAATTTCTTAAATTAAGTGATTTTCAGGATTATCGCCTATTCACCCCCTCTAGGCGACTTTCAGATATTGGACCTTCTCATTCAGCCCAGAAATTCTCAGCGACGACGCGGCCCAAACACCCAAGGTGTGGAGTCTGCTGAAATTTTGCGCCGCGTAGGCAGCTCAGTTTTTATCTCCACTGTCATCATCGCTCCGCTCGCCGATTGATGACCCTTGGGGGAGCGACTCGTCCTGACGAACATCCTTTCTATTGTTACATCCACGAGACCACGACTATGCAGACTACAAGTAAAATAGCTCCTAATTATTCACAAGAGCTCCATTCAGAACTGGAATTATTATAGCTACTTATTTATTTTTTGTGTGTGACGTTTTTGTGCACATGGACGTGCATGCAACCAAGAGGACGTGTTCTGGGAATCTGAGACCTCCAAAAACATCTTCGAGCAGGGTAACTATTGATCCCGATCAAATGATGATGGTGAAGGCTCGTGAGTAGTCAATCAAAAGATCTCCATCCTAATGAACATTAGAACCCATCATAGCCTTCATTTTCAGAGAGCTAGGGTTTTTTTGTGTCCACATCTTCTATCTTGATCAGCTAGAAACAGGTAAAGAAATTTTTAATGAGTTACATAATAATAGCTAAAAAATATCTAGTAGCAAGTTGTCTCGTACTCTCGTTGCTACAAAACCACAGTGGTTGCCACAATTAACCTTTTTTTTGTTTAGTTGAAAATTCCTGATACTTTCTTGTAAATGCACGTGTCTACTATATCATCCCATTTAATTGATTCAAGACCCCCTGTCATGAGATTTAGATTCAACCATTGTCTCAGATCCATAATTTTATTTGTTTGTTCACCAATCAGGATAGGTTGGTCTTGGCACATCAAGAGAACAACATAATTAAAGCCGATGTACTTATTGCTAAGGCATATGTTGCCATTGTTTGCTCATTGTAGTCAAACAACCTATGTCAAGTATGCCTCTAAATTGAGTTGTCCTTTCTCTCACCATGAGGGATCTCTAACTAAACATGCCATGATGGAGCAGACGTTGGTGAGCAGACAAAAAAGGCACATGATCAGATCGATCCTGGGCTGCAATCAAAAGCTCAAGATGGTTGTGGCAAATTTGTAAAGACAATTGTAACAAATTGAATGGCAACAAATGGAATATCTTAATACGACCTTCTATTTACTAATTAAATATTCTTTTTTAGACCTTTACATTTATCGGAGAAAAATCATAAGAGTTGTCACAAGAAAAATATTTGGTTGTCAAATTATATATGCGAGAGATCATGTGCATGCGATCCTGCATGATCAAAATTACCCAAAAGACCAAAATATCCATAAAAAAGTTTCTAACTTTACCCACCTTGCCATTATGAAAAGTCCATATAACAATCAATAAATATGTATAGTTTTGATTAATAAAATAATATATCGAATTGAGTGTAGAATCATGAAATCTCTCATCAACATTGTATTAGATTTAGGTATTCTTACGAACATGGTATTGTCAAAACATAGGAATAGGAGAAACATAGAACTGAATGTGCAATTTCTGATGGGAGTTTCTTTTGACGCATAACGGAAAAAACACATGAATTTGAGGAGCTCCTTGAGGGAGGATCACATAAAGTAAATTTTCCAAGAAGGCACTCAGTAGGAATAATTTTGAAGGATTTACTTGAGCTCAATTCTTTATTCCAATTGGTTTCATAGAAAGTTTTCTATAGAATTTGATTCCTAACAGATTCCTGTTTTTTTCTTTGTTGAACGGAGGGCTTTGGTTGTTGAATTAAAGAAGTCAAGAAAGAGCATATGGCCCTGCAAACTGCAGTGTGTCTACGTACGTTTTGAGTGGCTGCCGATTCCGCCGCAGACGAGCAGGGCGATGCAGGCGGCCATGATGTAGAGCTTGCCGACCTGCTGCCGCGCCACGCTCCGCACCTTCTCCAGCGTCTTGTTTCTCCCCATGGCCATGGCGGTTGCGAGGTTGCAGGCTCAGCTTTGCTAGCCTCACCCTCACCTGAAGTTTATATATGCATGGATCAGAACTGTTCTCGACGGATATTGTGCGGCCAGTTCAGCTCCACGTCATCCATCTCGCCTCGCGTCGTTGTCCGTCGATCGAGGCGCCGAGAGGGACCAGCTGGTCAGCGATGTGGTACGGCGCAGGTGGTGGTGCTATCTGCTAAGACAGGCGCTACTGCAGCAGCAGTCATCACAAACGACGGGATTTAGCCTAATCACCGGCGCCACAGGCAGTCTCACAAAAAAAAGATTACATATGAATACTGCAATTTGTGTCGATAGTAGATTTTCTTGGCCAAACCAAGTTCACCCTGGCAACGTGGCCTGTCTGACAACCGCTAGGAAGTTTGCTAGCTCCGCAGGCGGGTGTTGTTACTGGACAGAGACAGGCTGAAGCCCGGCATCCACGAGGTTTAACATAGAATTTCTGTTGATTGACTGTGCTAGAGGTGATTGCACATCAGTGCAATGTATATATCAACGTTTGATCTGGTGAAAACCTTAAAGTTGTGAAGAATTGTAATCTGACATGGAAGTTGGCAGTTGCTCTTCATAATCCGGTGAGTACACATTGTCAGTTTTAACAGAAGGTTGTAATAGCTTTACCATGTGATTAGTTTCGGTTCATTTGCAACTTGAAAAGAATTGAGCCTTCCCTTACTTTCAAAAGGGATGCCCATGAATTGACTTTTGTTCCAAGACTTTTTTGTTCTAGACCGATCTGTAGTTTACCTTTCGTACACAAGAACAACGGAACTGTTAACACACCCAGCACTCCCAGCAAAAATTGAATCTTTTAGCCCAATGTTTGCTTGAACGCAGAACAAAACGTATCTTGATCCAATGAAACCAGCCAGCGCGCGGTAATACTCTCTCACGTAAAGAACGCAACAAAAGAAAAAAAAGTTAGCAGTATCTGAACTCGCGGGAGCCACTCAACCTTCTCCAGCTCAGTCCTGTGCTCACGCGCGTGCTCAGCCACCTGTTTAAACGTCGCGCCAAGATGGTCAGGATATTTCACGCCGACGTCTGGATGTCCCTGCCTTGGGCCCCCCGCATAAGGAGCGTGGAGTCAGGAGGCCGCTCGTCTGCCGACCTCGCGTGCCTGGCAACCACACACATCATCGGATTGCGTCCCCACCAGCTGAGGCCTTAGTGCGACGAAGCCTCCGAATTTGGCGCCGTGCGCTGGCCCAGCCCGTTCTCGCCGGACAGTCGCGAGGTCGATTGGCAGGAGGACAACACGCTTGCAGGTTAGCGTCGCTCCGTCCCCGAGCTGATTGCGATTCACGAGGCCCGCAGGCGGCAATTTCTACGAGCTAAGTACCAACGAGGATGCAGATAGTTTTGGAAAAATCTGGAACATCTTTTTATGGCTCATGACTTGGTTACTTGAGTACTCCCTCCGTTCACAATAATTGTTGTTTTTTGATTTTTAGACTTCATGTTTGACTCTTCGTCTTATTTAAATTTTTTATGTAAATATTATTTATTTTTTGATAACTTATTTTATTATTAGATATATTTTAGTTATGATATATTTATTTTATTAGATGTATAAAATTGTTTGAATAAGACTGGACGATCAAACATGAAATCCAAAAGTCAAAAATGACACTTATTCTGGGACGGAGGAGTACATGTGGTCATATAGACTCTTACGCTCTAAGACCATTCTCGATGGGGTTTCATTTGTATTAAATAAGGTGTCACATCAACTAAATTGCTGACATGGCAAGGTAATTAATATGAAAGAGATGAAATGAGTTTCATACACTGTTACATAGGTATGAAACTCTAATGAAACTCCCATTGAGAACATAAAGTTTCATCATAACATATTTTAATCAATCCCATTGCAACAAATATATATTAATTTAATGCTACAACTTGTCTATGAAATCGTGAGATGAAACCGTGTATTGAGGATGACTATTTCATCCACCAAATCATATCTCCAAATCTGATGTGACACTCTTGGTAAGTGTGAGATAAAACTATGCACCGAGACCGGCCTAATGCACGTCCCAACACTTCCACCTTAAGGCCTCATTTAGAATATAGGATAGGAAAAATATAGGAATAGAAACATGTAAGAAGTGAGATAGTATATTTTTGAAATCATATGGGAATTGAAAACATAGGAATTGATATGAGAAGGTCTTTGGTAGTCTATAGAAAAAAACAAAGGAATCTATAGCTTGCTCTTCCTCTACATGAAAACAAAGGAAAGAAAAAAGAGGTCTAATCTCTTGCTTCGTTTTCTCCAAAATCAAGCCTAGGAATCAATTTCTATGAAAAATATTCTTTGTTTTTCCTATGGGCCAAAGGGTCAAATAGGAAAATTTCCTTTAGGACTCCTTTGGAACGTAGGATTCTCAAAATGTAGGAATAGAAAAAACGTAGGATTTAAGTTACATGTGCTTTTGAATCCTATGGAATAAAAAAACACAGGAATTGCTCTTACAAGTTGTTTGGATGTGTCGCAGGAAAAACATATGAATTTTAAGGTTATATGTTTATTAGTGACAGGGAGTAAAGAGAGAGAAAGAGAGATCATGTGCCATCAAACTTTCAAAGGAAGTTAACATGAGGTTGGAGCTCATGCTAGAATTCCTCCAAAATATGAAGGAAACTTTCCTATCCTCCAAAGTTCCTATGAAGCAATCCTTCAATCCAAAGGGTACACATAGGATTATTTCCTATAGGTTCAATTCCTCCATTTTTTCTCCATAATTCTTTTGTTTCAAAGGAGGCCTTACAATTCCTATCCTCCAAATTTTCTTTGTTTTTCCTGCAATCCAAAGGGGGCTAAGATGGGCGACATAGATATATATCGTTCCCATCTTGTTACATACTCCCTATGTCCCAAATCAATTGTCATCCTAACTCTGGGCACAGAAATTTAGGAGAAATGAAAAGGTTAGGTGCGCCAGAAACGAGGAGAAAAGATATAGAGATAGAGGTGTACTATAAACAAAGAAAGTTACATTGGAATGCGAGGATGACAAGTAAATTGAAAAATCTGGATGAGTATAAGATGTCAAATGTATCTAACTTTTCTTTGATGAACAACCAATCAATCTCCACATGTTTTGTTCTACTATGATCAGGATTGTTAGACAACATCTCACATACCACAAGTGACACTGCCCTCTACTCTACTTCAGCATTTGAACAAGACACAACTGCTTGTATCTTGTTTCTTCATGATACCAAAATTGCCCCAACAAATACACAATAGCCTAAAGTTGATCTCCGATCATCAAGACAAGAAGCCCAATGATCCATTTACATAAGTAAGATGTAGTGCATGGACTCTTGAGCCCTAATGCACAACACAATAGAGGATGTGTCGCTCTTTTTGTTGCGATTGATGCAAGGTGATTCCTGTCTACAGAATATCCGTTCAGGTTGAAGATATATTGGATGAGTTTTCTTTGATTATATCTAGTTTCTATTGGGAAATTTTGGGAACGGTTAGAACTTCTAGCTAGTAATTTCTAATAGGCTAGAAGTGTGTAACCACCATCTCTATTTATTGGAATTTTACTAAGCGTGTTCATGATTTGCTCATCAATACAGGGAGTTGTCAGTCGACAGTCTTTTAAAGATGCTCATATGAGTGTTTTGGTGGTTTATAGAACCAAATGAAATTGGATCGAGAGTCTTCCTTTCATTCCTAATACCCCAACCAACAATTAAAAGTCACCTCAATATTTTAATGTTCTACCAAATATATAAAACTGTATAAGAAAGTGAGCACTGAGAGATGTGTTTCATTTCACAAGACAAGATCACAAGTTGGTTGTGTCACTCTTGAAAATTGTGAAATAAAAGTATACATTGAGAATGGCCTCAAGGCCACGTGTCCCTCACACAAATATGCTCTATTTTAAGCGCATCTTATTAGGGCAAAGTAGGATTCAGTATTGCAAATCATGTCAATATTCCCTGGTTCACTAATTGGTCACTTACTTGCGAGTATGACCAAAGTAATTACACATTACCACATACATATTTATTTTAGTTTAATAATGAGTGAAATTGATTGAAGTACTTTCCATTTCCAACGGTAGAGGATGTTCTGCTACAAAATATTTATGTGCTCATCAATTCATCAGCATTGTAAATAGAAAATTTGTCTATGGGTTCCACATGTCATAGATAGAACGGTGGCATATTTTTTTTTTTTTGAAGGCAGAACGGTGGCATATTGACATAACAACCGACCACCTATGTGTAGTCTCTTGTGCTGCCGTTGCCTGCTTTTCGCAGCTGGTCTCCTTATGTGTTTTATTTGTCTCTGTTCTTGACTACCCTGTTACCAGTCTTTGCCGATATAAAAATTGGGATGTCTTTCTTCTGTCTACTTAATGAATGGCAGCTCTCTTTTTTTATTTCAAAAAAAAAATTAGACGAGTGGCTTTTATGGGCTGCGTGTACCCCTAAACAATTTGGACACGTAAACATAAACAGATAATCACCTCACGAATCTTTCAAATATTGACGATCGCACAAACAAAATAATTGGAAAGAAAATGTTTGGCACTACCATAAAGATGCTAGAGGCACAATTAATTTTTTTGGGGCGGCTGAAACGACGAGTTGATAGTGGTCCGTAGATCTAGCTCAGAATCCTGGAAGTGTAAAGAGGGCTAGCTTCGTCGTCATCATCGACCACATCCCAGCTGTCGTCCAAAGAAAATTTGTTATTAGAAATGTCAACAATCTTCTCACCACCCTTCGAAGACTCTGCAAAAGATGACCAGCTGCTCTTCGATGCTAATGATTCGATGGAACCGCCCTTGGAACTTTCAGATTTCACCGAGCTGTCTGACGAAACTGGTTGCAGTGGTACATCAACAGCTGAGCTAGATGCTAAGCTCGATGAATCTTGCTGTAGGGGTTCATCGACAGCTGAAAAAGGACATTTGAAAAAAACAGCCGAGCTAGGCAAGCTCGATGAAACTGGTTCCTGTGGTTCTTCAGCTGGAGATTTCATATCTACTTTTAGCTTGAGCTCTGTAATGCTGTCAAAGATTCCAAGCATTTCCCCACTGAGATGAGAAAATAAGGTACATATTAGCTTTTTTATTTTAAAAGAGAGGTATTTGCATATAAAAGGAAACGTTCAATCATAGTAAATTTGACAACACTTACTGCAGTGCATCAACAGCACGGCCTCGATCCACCAGTAACTCTTTCAGCTGTACCAATCGTACGAATGTAAGTAATTATAAGAACGGTTTAATCATATACTGTGCTTTTTTTATAAAAATTATAACGGTATTTCAATCTAAGCACGTTTTGTTACCTTTGCATTCTCCTGTGCTTTCTGTTCCAGCCAGATACATTTTTTATTTGCAGCTTCAAGCAAGAGTTGCTGATATCCTAGAATTTTCTGAGCCGATGCTTCTCTTTCAACTTTTGTCTTCTCTGCAGCTATTCGTTCCTCTTCGCAAGCAGCAAGTCTTTTTTGCAGAGTATCGTTCATCTAAATTCATTTGAAACTAAATCAGTTATGGAACGTCTCAACGATCAGTTCAGTTTAACATCTTCCATTATAAAACAATGCAGAATAACAAAAATAACAGCATCAAGCCTTTTTACTTCCTAGAGGGTTGGAGTACCCACGAGCCCAAAAACAAAAAGGCAAACGAAAATTGAAGGAAGACAGAAAGGAAAAGGAGAAAGAAAAGGAGCAATAATAATAAACCAAATAGAAAAGGGTAAAAATAGGGGAAAACCGAAGGTCAAGGTTTGCCATTTGAATTGTAAAATTTCTCCTTAACAGTGCGAAAATGGAAAGTAATGCAATGTCATGTTAGCTTAAATATACTCCTAGCCCCTTATTTGTATGACTGATAAACGGAGATTGGGAAGTCAGGTGCATTCAAAACAGTGTAAAAACGGTACAGCAACTTATTTTAGAAATAAAAATAAGTTATGCTAAAAATATTTTGTGTTGGTAAATTATACACATCTTATTTGAAGTTAACCATAGAAGAACCACAGCTCACATACTGTAATAACATAGGACCTTTTGTGTGGTGAAAAACTAGCAAAACTGATATGGGTTTTGGAAAACAAAATTTTAGTGTTGTACAGGTGCAATAATTATATGTCTATGCACTTGTTAAATTTATTATTTGCCATAGGAAAGATTATCACCGCAAGTTTACCTGCTCAATGGTCGATTGAAATATTTTTCTCTCTTCAGAAACGTTGAACAACCGAGTTTGAAGCTCTTGTGCCTCAGTGGCTAGAATGGATTTTTCAGCATAAATCTCCCCAGCCACCTGCATATATTACAAAAAAAAGGTGTTATTGTTTCAGAGAATCAGCAAAACAAAAAATTGTGTGGGAAGTGTCACGATTATGTTTAAAACATTAATAGATGTTCCACCTTATCGTTATCTTCCATAACAAGAGTTGTCGTCTCTTTTAATTCGTCCACCACTCGAAGAATATCATTGCCAGCTTCGTTCATTGCTGATATAGCATGTTTTGTTTTTTCTTCATTTAGCTCTACCTCCTGAAGCATTTCACTTATTGCAGCGGCATTTGACAGTAAAGTAACCTGTGTCATACATAAAGTTATTAAATCGGTGGTAGTGTTATGCTTTTAAGTACTATAACACTGTAGTTATTACAGAATAAAGTAAAGGATGATTGCTACCATAAAAAGTCAACTGTATGTGAATTTTGGTGCTTACATTGTGTCAAAATCCTTAATTAAATCATTGTTATGTGGCAATGAGATGTGCTATTACTGTAAATGGATCAAAGATTGTTTTACTTGTAATACTATCGCAATTACTATAATGTTGTCTAAGTTACAAAGAAAAACAATTACCTTTTTCTGTTGTTCATCAGCAATGACATCATCCAATGACTCAAGAAGGTTAACAGAATAGCTTGATCGCATGTTCATGTCGGGGGAACCATTATCATGCAGTGACATCTCACCTTCAGATGCCGAAATTTCAGGGATTGTCTCACAAGTGTTTTGTTGCAGCTGAGAATCAGCAAGCAGCGAGTCAGAAGTGAATCCTTGAGATGTGTGATCTTCGGCTGATGTTAACACACCAGAGCTTAAATCAGTCGATGGTTGCTTCAATTGTACCACTATGAGTTCATTATTCCGGTATAACTGAAATGTATTTGGATTCGAACTGTTCTCGACTGGAACAATCCCTAAGTGATTACTTGTGCCCTCTGATGTCTGCTGAGATCCTGAACCTGAATTTTACAAGAGAATATGTTGAATAATGAGGTAAATCTGCAGAAAATATTTTCTTCACTTGATAAGGTATATGTTCCATGTGAACAGCACAGCACTTTCTGTAATGGCAGCTGCTTCAAGCCCAAGCGGCTAATCAGTTACTCAGTATGTCAATTTGCCTGGTGCCAAATGTGGCGTAACCCCAAAATGCCATGGGGTAACCCGTCCACGAGGAAAGAAACGCATGAATACATTTTGTCATTTTATTAACATAAGGGTCCAGTAGGTACAAACTACAGACAGTATAAACTTAGAAGGTAGTTTAATCGATCAATACAATGGCAATCGTGTTACAGCAATAAATGAGGTTTATTTTGTGGTTTGGTCATACACAACACAACAAGACATACGACAAATACAAGATGAATGCTACTTAGCTCGTCTATGTATTCATTGAGGAAGAAACAGTATTTGAAAGATTACCATTATCATGTAAACCTTCATTCGTGTTTGGATCGCTGGGATGTGTGACCATATTGGGGAGGATATTCTGGATAATATGATCCGCCGCAGCATCAATGTCGTCCTTGAAATGTATGGAAACTTCTATCAGAGTTGATAGGTTAACCTGCATAGTAGTCAAATTAGAATACACAAAGTTGCATATGACATGTCTAGCTAGATTTCCTAACAGCCTATAGATTAAAACAGCACTCAGACAAGAAGAGTAAAACAAAATGGTAATTATAATATAAATATGTATATATAAAATCTTTTGCCATATGGTAACTATAATTGCTTACTGAGGAGGAGCTAAGAAGACAATAGTATACAAATACAGAATATAAAAATATGTTTAGTCATTCAACATCTGTCCTATGCCCTAAGTCACTAGTAAAAATCCGAATACCTGACAAAGACTAGCGAATATATCAGAATAACTCGCTCAATCGAAATTAAATAACCACTATAAAATTATGAGGAGACCAATTTGCAAAACAAACAGACTTTTGCCACCCTGTCAACGTTATAAAATTCTTAGGATGGGAAGATATCTATAAATTATTAAACTTGGCAATTGCTCTGTCCTACTGACGATATCTCCTATGCTAAGCAATCTACTGGCACGTTTAGAATTTTTCAACGCAGTAGGTCAGCCATACGAATTCTGAGCTATCAGATAATCACTGCACCCTAACTCAACCAAATTCCTGATTAGATCAATCGATTGGTAGAAGAAATAGTGCAAGGATCCGTCAGATTTTTTTATATCTAGTAGTCAGGTTCAGCAGCACGGGATCAATCAAAGAGGCGGTGAATTTAATTGCGGCCGTGGCAACAAGCATTCAGCTACTCACCTGCGGGAACACCTCCATGAGGCCGTCCAGGATCGGAGCCCCCTCCATCGTTCCCGTACCTCTGCAAAGAGCACACACGGAATCGCACGGTCACGCGGCGCTCACCGGCTCAATTTAAATATCCTCCCGGTGTGTACCTCGGATCTTAAGTCGCACGAGTACAGGATGCCGGCGATCGCGAGGCAAAATTAAAGAAGCAGAGATCGTGGTAGGCCTAACTAACCTGGGGCGACGAAGACACGCGCGCGCGATGTCGCCGGTGCCTCGAGCGGCCGGCCGGGCGAGATCGATTTGGACGAGTAGCTGGGAAGGGTTTTGAGTTTGGTCGCGGAAGGCGAAGAGAGGGCTTTCGGTAAGCAGCCGTCGTGCGGTAATTTATCGCGCGGCGGCGGGATCGTTGGGCGATGCGTGGGGAACCGGGAAAGTGACCGCCCGGTGTTTCGATCGGACCCGCCCCGACCGAGGAGGTTTGGGTTGGATGCAGACTCGCGCCGGTGTTTCGATGGATACGAAAGGTCCTCTGCTTCTTTTGCCTCGCCCCTGCTGGCTCGGAACAACAGGATTTGCAGTTCTCCTCCGTGGTGAAATCTCGAGTGTTGACGGGGCCAGAAAATGGCCGCTCCAGATTTCAGCTGCGTAGCGTATGCATATCGACGCAAATCACATACGGCAGCTTCTGATTTTGTTTACTTATTGATCTGAGGGCATCTCAGGTTTTATTTTGAAATACAAACAACAATACGAACACCAATTACACGATGACAACAAGCACGACGCGCCCATACATGCACAAATACACAAATTCATCGCAGCGAACAACAATCCCCCAGAAATGCTCAGCTCCCGGAACCTCTCTTCTCTACATCGCAGCGACGTCCGGGCACTTGACCGTCGCGACTCGGCGGCACCGCCTTCCTCTGCAGCGGCACGACTCCAAGGCGGCAACGGCGCGGTAGCTCTCCGTCACGTTGTCGCTGAGCACGGCGCCGTCCCGCGCGGCGATGGCGCGCTCGTACTGCCCGGCGTCGTCGCTGTACCGGTACGCGCTGGTGGTGGTCGCGGAGCCGTTGATCACGTCGTGGTCCCTGACGAGCATCCACCCGGTGGCCGTCTGCTCGTCGGCCAGCGTGGACTCGCGCTCGAACAGGCCCTGCGCCTCGGCCTCCGTCTCCACGCTGATGGAGTGCGTCAGGTTCGCCCGGATCACGGAGGTCCCGTTCTCGCCGTCCTCCGTCACCTGCACCAGCAGAAGCGGGAACTTGGCCTCCGTCTCCACCTTGCCCACCTCCTTCCCCGTCACCGCCGATTTGATTGTGACCTCGCTCTCCCGCTCCGCCTGCAACCTGACGGTCTTGTTCCTCCCCTGGCTGGCGAACTCCACCACGCTGGTGGTCTCCAGCTCCGTCTCCACCTCCGTGGTGAAGTTCCCGAACGAGGCCTTGACCCACCCGGTGAACTTGGCCTTGCGCTTGGCGCGGATGCTGAACCGCCCGTCCAGCCTCCGCGTCGCGTAGCGCCGCGTGACGGCGAGCCGCGGGGCCCGGTACGGGCCCACCGCGGCGGCCACGTCGGACGCGTTGGGGTCCAGCCACAGGTGCAGGTTGGCGTCCACCAGCCACTCGGCGATGCCGTCCACCACGGTGAGCGCGACCTCGTGGGCCCGCCCGTCCGCGAGCGCGCCCAGGAACGGGGTGAGCTCCAGGTCGTACGAGGGCAGGTCGAAGGCGCCCAGCGCCGCCACGGGCTGCCAGAAGAGCGGGTTGATCCCGCCCGTGTACACCACCGGGAAGGGCACGAAGGAGCCCGCGAAGCGCCGGTCCACGCTCGCCACCACCTCGCGGTACGCCGCGTTGCCCCGCGCCGTGCTCAGGTTGTTCTCGCGGATGTAGAGGTCCGGCGGGTTGGAGTACCAGAACTCGTCGTTGCCGTGCGGGGACACGAACACCTCCAGCACCGCGCGGTAGGTGTTCGACGGAATGGTCACGAGCTTGGACCCCGCGTGGGATGCGTTCTGGATGCGGAACCAGAACCCCGTGTTCTCGCCGGTGGGCTCCGAGACCGGCACAATCAGGTCCGCCGGCCCGAAGTACGCCTTCGGGAGCGCCGCCGGAGCGGTGGCGTTGGTGGGGGAGGCGGCGGAGGACGAAGCCGGTCCCGATCCGGCGCCGGAGAGGTAGGCGGGGGCGCCGTGGAACTCGAATGAGACGGACACGTTGTACACGCCGGTGAACTCGTCGTTGACGAGGTTCTCGAGCATCACGTTGAGCACGCCGTTGGGCGGGGACCGGAGCAGCGAGGCGTACCGGGTCACGTCGCGGCGGACGGTCCAGCGGACGCCGCCGGGGGTGGGCTCCGCGGTGGTGGTGCGGAGGAGCTCCACGCCGTCGAGCCACACGGCGGCCACGCGGTCGTACTGCTCCCCGGCCACCGCGGCGGAGAAGGAGAGCACCACCAGCGACCAGGGCGCGGGGCAGTCGGCCGGCGGGACGTACGCGCCCTTGGCGGGCGGCGCGCCGTAGGTGTCGCCGAAGGAGTGGGTGAGCACCGGCACCACGCAGGTGGGCGCCGCCGGCGGCGGGCGCGGGAGCGGGTAGGTGGGGTCCAGGTACTCCTGACTGGCGGAGGCGTTGCTCTTCACGGCGCTGACGCGGCCGCCGCCGCGCCGCGCGGTGTAGCGGTCGGGGACTCCAGCGATGGCGGCCGGGATGAGGAGGAGGAGGAGAACGGGTAGGAGGAGGCGGAGAGGCGGCGGCATCTCGTGATGCTGCGGCGACGCCAGGGGGTGCGAGCTTGTTCCCCCTTTGTCCTCTGCTCTTGCTGGGAGGAAGTGAAACAGTAGCAGGGCTGCGGGTGTCCGCTCGTTGGCGCGATGCCATTGTAGCGATGTCCAATTCGTTGCTTTACTAGTACCGGGACTTTACTCGAATGTCACAAACATTTCACCCGGCAGCAGCTACTATACTGTTGGAATGTGCATTATCATCCACAGGTAGAGCATAAAGAATTTTAAAACTTGACCCAAACATACATTTTGTATACTGAATTCCGCATTTTTTAAAGGAAAAAACTATACTCCTAACCATCAACTACTCCCTCCATTCCTATATATAAGCATTCCTAGAATCCCAAGACAAAATTAGTCAAGAGGTTAAAGGACATATATACCCCTCATTTTACACTACATCATCAATTCTCTACCCACCAACCAACCCATCATATTTTGTCTTATATGTAGAAATGCTTATATAATGGAATAAAATTTGAATCCCTGGAATGCTTACATATAAGAATGGAGGGAGTACTACTTTGTCTTCATTCATGTATATAATCCGGAGAAGCATCCGCCTCTCGTCCTTATCGGTATTGTACCACCGAACTGATGGCTTCGATTACTTATAAGTGCTATTTTCAAGAATATTGTTATAGTTCTAACACAAATGTCCTACTCATATATAATTTGAGCTATTACAAAAGTTAAATATCATAATTTGAAAACTATAATCATTTGGTTGTCGTATATTCATCAAATCGGAACAAAATTGTATATTTGGATTGGATCTACATTAATTCTCTATTTTTAAATTACTAGAAATCTCGCACAGAATAATACCATGAGATCGTGTAAATGGGCCGTGCAAAGTATTTTCTAATCGTGCCATCACCGCAGTAACTAACTCATGGTACACTACTACACTGGCTCCAAAAAATTTTTGGAGAGTAGCAGACAGCACCCTTATCCCCTTCAAAATCACCTCAACAATACTAGCATGCGGAAACTGCCAAGCAAACATTTTTGACATTAAGGACCGGGAAATTGCCATTCGCTATGCATCGTGAGAGTTGACGGGTACGGTGTTCAACGTGGTGACCACCTTCCTCGCGAACACAAGATATACGGTGACCACATGAATCGTGCTCGAACGCGCGCCATATTCCGTGGCTCAAAGAGTAAAATGATCTCAAGGAGGGAGAGCATGCACGCATATATGCTCATCATAAGCACATGGCTCATCTGCGGCCTTTTGAAGTTGACACTTGACAGTTCACTAATAATCCACATCACTGGGAAGCTCCATTATTTGTTGCCTCACACGCGCGCGCGCGCCATTGTTCATTGTTTTATTCTGGACAGAAAACTTGAATTGAAAATGTTATTCCGGGACTAGATCTTGGACTGAAGGCGTGTAGTGGATTATCGGAACCAGGTCAACCAAGCGCTGGGACTTCATCTGATCCGGGATCAGGACTCGGCAAAGTGACAGCGACCGCGAGCTCATTCCGTCGAGTGGTGCGCTGCATTTCAGCATCTGCACTGCAAAGTGTCTTTTTTGACAGGTACAGACAGGTACAGCGTCCAATGCGGTCGTGCAAAAGGATCGCTAGTTTACCGCGTTACGATTGCCCGTACGTGCCCTGTGAAGCCTGCACGAATTCTCCCAACAAGCGAGCGAGAGGACTTTGAGGACGGCACCACATGCCTCTTCGCATAAACACATGGGATTATTATATATGGGAACACGCCCGATCCGATCAAGCGATGCGCATGCAGAACTGCAGATTTTTAGAAGGTGCAGTCGCCCATTGCTGAGGGATGCAATGCGTGTGCGCCTCAACTCCTCGACACGCGCGGGATTTAAAAGCACGGAGCGAATGTCAGCCTTGTTTTAGTCTAGGACTGGATCTGGCTGGGGGAACGAGTATTTTAGAACCCGGTCAACCGTGCCATTATTGGTCGTCACGGAGGCAGACGAGCTGGCAAAATGTGTAGATTAGCAACTGCACGATGGCACGGCATAGGAGCCTACAGCGCTCGTGCCCACGTGAATGGTTCACACACGATTGCGGTGCGCATGAAAGCCCCAGATCTGATAGCGGCGATAACGCCCGATCCATCGGCAGGGCAGAAGAGGTCGTCCCGTCGCGGTCATGGACAGATCTATTTCTACAATCTTCTGACCCTGTAACCCATACAGAGTCGCACAACTCTTGCATCGTCATGCAGTTTCAGCTTTAGAATACACTAGCACGCGGCGAGTGGATCAGTCTCCGTTACCAGATGATGCGTTGAGCCCGATCCAAGCGACCGGTAGTCGCGGGCTCGCGGCCCGGCGAACCTGCGATGCCATTTGCGACATGTTTGGAGCTTCCGGACATGACGCCGACAGGGGTGTTTGGAGCTTCCGATGCGGACAACTTCCTGGGCGCCACGACTGTGCCGTGGGGTTGGGAGGCACGGCCACCTGGCCTCCGTTGGTCTGTCACGAGGCCGAACAACGTTTTGCCTTCTTCCGCCCGGTGATTTTGCTCATTTTTCTTCCAGACCGGAGGCGATTGCCGGCAAAATACTATTTCGTGGAACTACCGGTGTCAAGGCCGAGAAAAATTGCTGTTCCAGGTCAATTCGATGGTGTCGTTTTACATTTTTCCCTGCTTCTTCTTCATCTCCTGCGTGTGGCTGTTCTCTTTGTGGCCGATCCTAAAAGTACTACTTCCTCCGTCAGAAATATAAGGATTTATTGACTTTTAAACCATTTGACCATTCGTCTTATTTCAAAAAAAATTTGAATAAAACAAGTGGTCAAACGTAATTTCTGAAAGTCAACAAATACTTATATTTCTAGACGGAGGTAGTATGTATCCAAGCACCGAGGACGGGGATGTGACCTCTGGGTTGTAACCAATGGTTTTTTTTTACCGATCCCAAAAGTACTATTCTGTCAAACCACGTTCTGGCCAGAGAAAAAATCCAGTAGGCCGCAAGGGAAGCACCACGCATGCATATGTATGAGGTGCATTTAGCCATTTACAAAAGAAAAAAAAGAAGGTTTTAAAGACCTTCAGAAGATACACGACGAAGTTAAATATTTGTTTTCGAATAATAATCAAATTCATCTAATAAGATCATCGTCAGAAAAAAGAATGCCTGCGCAACCTTCTGGAAATTATAAAACTTGAGAAGCAAACTCAGATTTTGAATCAAGCTACTTCTGAAGCCCAGGGTGAAACTATTTTTCACATGAATTCGATCACCTCAGCTCGTACCCGGGCAGAGCTCAAATCTCAGCTTGCCGCCAGCCCGGTCCAAATAATTTAGATGGACTAGGCCGAAATGTGCCTGCTCTTCCGTAAGCCTGAGAGTGGTTATTGGGCCAATTTCATGTCATTCTTGAACTTCGAGTCTCGAACGTGTCAACATGAAGTTTTAACGGAAAGAGGCAGACGGCAGGTAGTTTCTTGCATTACCCCCAAAAAATGTAATGTGCCCTGGGCACTGAAATTATACATCGGAGATTCGTAGTAGATTGTTCGTAATCTTTTCGCTTTTCTTTCGACAATGTTTGCAATCTTATCATTCCTGAAAGCGAGGAAAGAATAATTTAGACACCAACATCAACATTATTAGGTTGGGAGTTTCATTTTCAATAAATGAGCTGCCATATAAGCAAATTTGCTGATGTGGCAGGAAATTAATAAGGAGAGACAAGAAAGGAGTTTCATCTAGATGAAACCATCTCTACACTGTTTCCAAGACATTTTTCTCTTGCATGTGTTACCTAGGAAACAACAAAATGAAACTATGCATTGTATGAGGTATTTCATTCACGCTTGTTGCTTATGTGACATCTTAGAAACAATGAAATGAAACTCCTCACTGGGAGTAGCCTTAGTTCACGGAGTGGCGCGATAATAATTAATTTCAGTATCCGGTCCCAGGTTTACGGCAGTACTAAAAAAAGCTAAAGAAATCATGTCAAAAAGTGAGAGAGAGAGAGAGAGAGAGCCATGGATGCTCAGTTTGGTGAACCATCATTCTCATATATGTGACAAATATGTGACAAGGCTGATCAAATCGCCGTTTGACTAGTCGATTAGCCTCATCACATAGATCTACTACTTGTATGCAAGTTAAGCTTTTCAGTGACTGACTTACAAAACGGTTCAGATAAGGTGCACCATGTTAGCCAGTAGTTGCCAAAGTGTTGATGGAACATTACATACTATAAGTGTTTGTTTTGATGTTTTACAGAAATAACTTCTTTAAAACCAGTGTCTAACCAGATATGAAAATGCAATCGTGAAAACCGAACTTTATAGCACTTGGAAAACACTAATGCCGACGAATTTGGTGGTTGTTTATAGCCTCTTTTCTCCCATGACAGAAATAGAAGGCAACTAACTGAATTCTCAAGGCGACATCGCAATCACTCCATGACCAATCTCCAATCTGAGCCATCATAAAGCCAATCTTTCCCCTGTGACCACTGACCAGACATAATGCCCGCTTTCACCAAGTCGAGTGCAAGTGCGTGCACGACGCGTCGATCTCAACGGTCCAAGGCCTGAAAAGGCCCAAACAAACGGCAACGACGTGGCGACGTGTTCCGTCCAGGTGGCCCACTGTTTCGCCCACGTGTCCCTTCCGCAGCCGTCCGATCGGCCGCCACGCCCCCAGTATGGTCGCGGCCGCGTCCCACGGCCTCCACGACGCGCCATCTTGTCCCCTTCCTCCCCCGACTCCGCCATCTCCTCCTTATTCGGTGCCCACGCACGCATCGGCCACCGGGGGCCTGGCTCTCTCTACCTGACTCGTCGACGCGGGGCGGGCGAGATGGCGGCGGCTGCGGGGAGGGCGCGGGCGGCGAGCCTGGCTGCGGCGGTGCGGGTCGTGTCGGCGACGGCGCGGCCGGTGTCGAGCGCGGCCACGGCGGCGGGGGTGGGCGCGATGGCGCTGATCGTGCGGGGGAGGACACCCCGTTCGGGTCGTTCGAGTGGTGGGCGTACGCGGGCACCTCCTGCTTCCTCGTGCTCTTCGCCGGCATCATGTCCGGGCTCACCCTCGGCCTCATGTCGCTCGGCCTCGTCGAACTGGAGATCCTCCAGCGCAGCGGCACAGACGCCGAGAAGGCGCAGGCTGGTCCGATCCGTAACCCTATCCATTTCCTCCCTGTTTTGCTCGCTGTGCTCGATCTAGTCTCTGCTTTCGGAGTGGCCTTGGTGAACTATTGTAGTGGGGATCACTGGGTCGTGCTATGTGGCATTGGGGAACGGGTATGGCAGAATCATACGAATTGTGAATTTTCTCCAGTTTTGTAGATTAGAGCGCCTTTGGCGCCTCATGATGAATTTCTATGGTCCTGAGGCCTGATCGTAAGGCTGCTAGGTTTTGTGGCAGTGAAGATAAGGTAGGATGCCTATTCTGACATATTAAAGTGTTCGTAAAGGAAAGTAGAATAAACAAAAAAGGCTTGTGAGAAAATCAGGTGCTAGGAAAGGCCGTGTTGGTGGGGTTTTGTCTTTATGTATATTAAGATTCTCACCTCCTCTGGGCAGATATGAAATGGTATGATCAGGCATGTGGGATTTGGAAGTGTTGTGCATGGTATAGGTGTCCGCCCTAGAGCTTTCTGTATCTATCATGTTCGTTTGCGGGAGTAGCAAGCTTTTTGCCAAGTAATATATTCTATAACTTTTGGTGTCTTGTTTTACCTGCTAATCTCATGCGAGTTTGTCTGGTTACTGTCTGAATGAGGATCTCTCAGATCTTCATCAATTAACCTAATCCATGGGCACAGCGCTCAGCTTTGATATGGCAAGCTGTTTACTGAGTGTTTCTAGCCACAAATGACCTATTTATCTCCTCTCTTTTTTGTTAATTTATCAGCTAATTCTTGCTTCTATTGCTCTTCATATTTTTTAGCAATAGTGAAATACCTATTCCCTCTGACTGATGTTTATATTGTTTTTCATCTTTTTTTTGTTAACTTGCTTTGTTTGCTGCAGCTGCCATCCTTCCAGTTGTTCAAAAGCAGCACCAGCTTCTCGTCACTCTGCTGCTGTGCAATGCTGCAGCCATGGAGGTAAACAATAATAAAATCTTCTTTGTCTTTGGTGGTTTATTGTTTGTCCATGCATCAACACTACTCATGATTTTCTTTGGGAGAGAAGAACAGTAACACAGTATGACTAAATTGTCATTACTAGCATATGACATATTTTTTGTGTGTTGGAACCATTTCATAGCATGATCTCTGCTTTATGATTGCCCTAAATTTATTACCATTTTTATCACATATGATTTCTCTACTTGGAAGGCCGGGCCTGGTGCAGCGGTAGAGCATACCGCCTGTAGCCAACAGGTCTCGGGTTCGAGCCGCGGTCTCCCCGCATTGCACAGGCGGGGGTAAGGCCTGCCGCTGATACCCTTCCCTAGACCCCGCACAATGTGGGAGCTCTCAGCACTGGGTACGGCCTTTTTTTTATGCTTTCTCTACTTGCTGAAGCCCCTGTACATGCCATTCTTTCATCGTCCACTTTATTTCTGAATTATAAAGTTGTTATTAGTAGATAAAGTGACTATTTTTCTTTTTCTCATATCTTTTGAGTTCATTTAGTTTTTAATCAAATAACTCTTCTGTGCCTTGTTGTGGCCTTTCCAGGCACTTCCTATATTTCTGGACAGGATGTTTCATCCTGTTGTTGCTGTTGTATTGTCAGTGACGTTTGTTCTAGCATTCGGAGAGGTACTAATGTGATGGTCGAATATTACTATTTACTATCAAATTGCCTGGTTAATGATGGATGTCTTATCACCAGGTTATACCGCAAGCAATTTGTACTAGGTACGGTTTGGCAGTTGGTGCTAACTTTGTATGGCTTGTGCGCATCCTTATGGTCATATGCTATCCTATTGCTTACCCTATAGGGAAGGTATATGAACAAATCACCTGATTCAATTCAAAATTTCTATTGTTCTGTCTTCCATTACGCTTGTTTTGTGTCATAATTTCCTTTTTTAAAACAGTGTCATCATTTCCTTGAGTTATATGCCACAACTGATGAACTTGGTTACAGAGTGATATTTTGTTTTACACTTTCTTGAAGATTTCCAGCAGCTTACATGGGAGATATTTGGTCACATATTAGGTCTCATAGCTAGAGTTTGAACATTTTCATTATTAGTTAACACACAAAATTGTATATATTTTGACATATGTCACAAAGTTCATTTATTGTAACACTGGCTACAAAAGAACTACAACCTCCTTTCAGCTACATTGACATCTGTATCTATGAGGAAGTTGTAGTTCTTTGGTTCCCATTGTTAAAATTGTTATAGTTTTGCAATATATGTTGAAATTATTTAGCTCTGTGATTTGTCTTCTTTGAGTTTTTGTATTGCAATTCATAATTATTTTAATATCCTTTTGAGATAACTTTTTCTACTAGCTTGCTGAGCTACTTTTTGACATATAAAAGATTTGAGGATGTTAAATTCCTTATATAGTTTAGCAGTGATGTAGCTTTTGTGCGGGCCAAAGGGGGCCATAGCTTCTCCAGTACTAAGCACCCTATTGAAATTAGAATGCCAATACTCTTGAGAAGTGGCCCTACCATGAGGCAGGAGTGTGATTGGAGATTGGATTTTTAAGTGATTAGTTCTAGGAATTGTATTTTGATTTATTGCAGATCTTGTATTTACTATAATTTAGTTAAAAATGACGTGATTACACATTCTATTATAATATATATCTTTGGCTTATGCTTTCCGAAAATATTTTGTTTTAAGTTTGTTCTGTATTTATATGAGTTATAGTTGTGGTTGTAGATTGGTTACTGAATTGGTTGAAATATATATCTCCGCAGATCCTAGACTGTGCTCTTGGGCATAACGAGTCTGCACTTTTTAGGCGAGCACAGTTGAAAGCTCTAGTTTCAATCCATAGCAAAGAGGTAAGATGGTCTTATTTTGAAGTTTCATAAGAAGTATGTATGTTCAACTGTGTTATAGTTACACATTTCTATTATGACAGGCTGGTAAGGGTGGGGAGCTTACCCATGATGAGACTACAATTATAAGTGGAGCCTTGGACCTGACCGAGAAGGTGTACCAGATAATCTAACTCAAAACTTAATTACCTTACAACAGATGGCATGAGTCTGTTTCAACCCTCATCTATAAAGCCATCTGGTTTGCATCCTTAAACTAAAAAATATGTTCATATCTCAACCCTGGTTTTGTGCTTATGTTTGCGGCCACAGTCACTAGTTTTGGTTTATACAGAATCTAGTTACAGAATGCCACATAAGTTAAAGATTGGTGATTGTGGCCTCTGACATGGCACGTAGGGTTGAAAGTAAACAGCCTCTAGCAGTTTAGAGATGCAAAAGGAATGGTTTCACAAGCAATGAAAACATAATATAATTGGTCGCTTCCTTTTGATAAATGAAGTTATATGTGATCAAACAGAGTTACAATTCTTGTTTATCTAATAATCAATAATGAGCTAGGATTTTTTTGCGTTTTTGCTTGTATGTGACATCTATCTTTTCATGTGTTATCCAGTATCTCATATTTTTGTTTATTAGTGCCCCATTTTTGTGTTGGTGCTCATTCAGAAACAGTTTGGTCTATGTTATAACTCTTAGTCAAATAAAAACCTTGTGTAGATTTTTGTATTGAGTTTGTCAGCTTCCGTGATGTTCTGAGTGCTTAGAGAACATGTGACACGGTACTTCTGATGTTTCAGCACAGTGCTCACTGAGAAACTATCTAGCATGATTTAGCTGACAGATATGAAACCTGAAATTATTAGGTTGAATCCAGTGGGAATCTTATTACAGTTTGTGCCTGCAGACTGCTGAAGAAGCTATGACACCTATTGAGTCAACCTTTTCACTAGATGTGGACTCCAAGTTGGATTGGTAATACTACATTGGCACTTCTGACACTAACACAACTAATGTATATATTCCTTATCATTGAAATTATATTTGTGTGCTTATGTTATATTTTTTTGTTGCTGTTCTTTATGAGGCATATGTGTGTATACTGCATAGTACAAATTTGGTGTGTTGCTGAGATGTTTTACCAGAGAATCGGATTTTTTACTTACTTGGCTGTTTCAATGAGCATTTGACATTACTAGGATTTATTTTATTGTGACATAGTTGCAATGCAATAGAGTACATGAAAAGAAATTATTAACGTATTACGCATTTGACATCTGTGTATGTTCATACTGTTCATGTTTCGTCCATAACTACTGTAAGTTACAAGGATTTATTAGTCTATTTTTTTCACAGGAAGCAATTGGTAAAATCCTTGCTCGAGGGCACAGTCGTGTCCCTGTATACTCGGGAAACCCTCGCAACATTATTGGGCTCCTATTGGTAAATTTGATAAACTTTCAAGGACTACTCTTCGGCAGTTGCTATTTATATAAACTTAAACATATCACAATTTTGAACTTAATTAGGTGAAAAGTCTTTTGACTGTACGTGCTGAAACGGAGACACCAGTTAGTGCTGTTTCAATTAGAAGGATCCCAAGGTTAGTGTTCGCACAACCGTTTGATTTGATCCCTACTTCACAATCCAGTAACTGAAATATCTTCATTGCTGTATCATGCAACTGAATTAGTCTTTTTGCATCCTGAAACTGAAAAGTATCATCAATATTTATTTGTGTTCAGGGTTCCATCAGACATGCCTTTGTATGATATACTTAACGAGTTTCAGAAAGGAAGCAGCCATATGGCAGCTGTGGTGAGGGCTAAACGCAAAACTGCACCAAACCCTGATAAAACTGAACCAAACAGGGATGAAACTGGCACACAACAGCTAACAGCTCCATTACTATCTAATGCTGAAGAAAGAACAGACAGTGTAGTTGTTGATATTGAAAGACCCAACAACAGGCAGATTAATGGAAACACGACACCGAGGTCATCAGAGGATATAGATGATGGTGAAGTCATTGGTATCATCACACTCGAAGATGTATTTGAAGAACTACTACAGGTAACTTAGTATATTTATCCTTGGGAAGGTGCTGCCTTCGCTTCCATTAGCACTACTTTGGTTTTGTTATCTCTTATATCCTACCTCACTCTGTGTTTTTCAACTTTACAGGAGGAGATAGTGGATGAGACTGATGAATATGTTGATGTCCATAAAAGGTATGCCTCATTCTTTCAGCAGCATCTCTCCTTCCATCCCTGAAATTGTACCAAATATCAAGCAACTAATTTCCACTATCTTACAGGATCCGAGTGGCTGCGGCTGCGGCAGCATCATCAGTTGCAAGGGCTCCGTCAGTTAGGAGATTAACGGGTCAAAAGGCCGCAGTAAGTTCTACTACTTTTCTACCGAGTTAAATGCCTTTCATGCTGTAAAATAAAAGTTACATGTTGTCTAGTTCTCATATTATTCTAGCATCACTATGTTGTCACACTGTTGAGAAATGTGGATTATGCTTAATTTTAATTAATATACTTTAAATCTGATCATTAATAATCATGGTGCCAATTTTCTGAATGAAGATAGTAGATACATTTCATGATCTGGGCTAAAAGTCCTTTTGCGAAGTCTAGACAACACCTTGGGACTGCATATTGCTCTTTTTCCCTGTTAAAGACCAAATGTTGAAGTTGCTTCTGCCTGTGGTCTCTTTATCCACTAGGAAATTGAACAGATGATTTAAAGAGCAAACTTGAATTGACCTTTTGATCCATGAGATCAACCTTTTCAGATAGAGGTCTACGCTCAATCTAGCCTATTGTCCATATATTCTTTATAAGGACACTGACCGCAATATAATTGGAATATGATAACAGTTTTGCTGTTCATTAAAACGTAACCAGTTATGTAAGAATCTGCAGTAACTAAAACATGTACAGTTATACACAGTGGACTGGTTGTGGTGAACCTTCCGTTGACTTTCCTAACTGTGTTGATTTTGCTGTGCGTTCAGGGAGCCCAAAATCGGCAAGGACAGCAGCAGCCTGCTGGAATTTTGAAGAAGCCTGGTGAAGGTGATTCACAGCCGTCAAAACAAGTGAACCTTGTGGAGCCTCTTCTGGAAAATAAGCGATAACTGTTAAAATATGTTGCAAGTAGCAATGAAACCCACGGACGCATGCTGGAAGAGATTAGGGTTCTTGCTATATTTTAGCAAGAAGTAAATAGAAGTAAACTCATTGTTGTAAAGCCCAACAGGAGGGAGTGTCTTTGTCATGAATAATATGATCGTGTTATTCTTTCTTTTTGTGAACGTAGATGTAGATAGCACTTCTTGAGTCGCACTTTCAAGAAGCCTGGACCTGAAAGCGGAGTTGTTCATATAATCTTTTTTGATCGAAGCTGTTTGGAGATATTCTATCCAAACGAAAGATCCATGCGGTGGCAGTATTCCCTTACTATATTAATCATCACTATTACTAGTATCTTTTGAGAGGAATGACATGGACTTTACGCAATCCTCTGTTTTGACGAAGCATTTGATCGGATATATTCTTTCAAACGAAAGATGTGCTGCTGCTTCAAGAATCGGTGGCAGCATTGCCTTCAGGATAATCATCGTTATTACTGTATCTTTTGATAGGAATGGCAGGGAGTTACGCAGTTATATGTCTATTTTGAGTTAGTAGCAAGTCTGCGCCTTTTGAACACTGGTTCATTGATTTCAAAAAAAAAAAAGAAAAAAACACTGGTTCATTCTGTTCGTTCAACCTGAGCCTTCCATGTTCCATCAGGAGCTCAGAACTTGGTTGCCAAGTCTCGAGGGAAAGGAAAAAAAATAGAAAAAAGGAAGTTGAACTTGGCTACCAAGGAACGTCTACAGACAAGACGTGTTCTAGGAACCGACTCGGATCTTGACCGTCCTGGGAACCGACTAGTCTGCTGCATATATATATAGGCAACGCGGAATCGACCGAACAGCTACACCGTCCAACTCGAAAGCAAGATATCGAAACAGCAATGGAGTAGCGAAATCAAGACAAGCGATCCCCAATCGGCAACGCTTGACACCTTCCAAGGATGTAGCCTCTCGCCGAACAAAATCTTGCCGATAACCAGCGTTCCACAGGATCCCAGATGGAGACTTCGACGAGGATGACCGGCGCGGCAGCGATGACGGCGCTGTCGGCGTGGTGCCGTTGCGGCCACTGCGGCGCCGTCCGCAGGTTGAGGGTTGAGGGCGACTTCGCGTCCTGCAACGCATGCGGCAAGGTCCTGTTGGAGCCGCGGGGAGACGTGGGGCGGACCCGCGCGCTGTCCGCGCGTCGGAGGCGGATGAAGCGGGGAAGAGAAGGTCACGCCGCTGACATCGGCGTGAGGCGCGGATGCGGTGCGGAGTCTGACGCCGAGTCCACCGTCACCACCGGATGATACCTGCTGAACTGTGGATTGTGTAAGCAGCTGAAGTAGCGCAGTTAATTGAATACACGTTTCAAACGATTGTAATGCGTGTCATGGAATCCAACCAAGATCACGGTGTGGAATTGAATCATGAACATTCCCCTCCCTCTTGTTTTCTCCTTTTTTTTCTTGTTTGAAGAAAAAACTAGTGGATGAACTTCAAATCTTATTGGAGTTTCTAGAAAACTGCACCCAACATGGAAACTTGCATTACAAAGTCAGCAAAAAAAAATCCAGTGGCAGTGACAAATTATTCAATTGCTAATGAAATAGCCCACCACAATGCAGTTTCATGTACATGTATGCAATAGAGAAACCGCGTATATAGTGATGAAACTTATATCTTGCCATATATATAAACAAAATATACTAACATATATCCTATTTAACGAGAATGATGAAATTCCTGTTGAAAGAGTAAGCTAATTCAAAATGATACAAATTCGACTTCAATAATACACTCCAAGATGCGTGTTTCATTTTTTGTTCTCTACGATATCAGTTGAGATTGACTCTTTCTTTTTTTTTCAAATAGTTGACTTACTTCAGTCGACTAACATATGATTCCTCCGTTCTTAAATTGATGTTGTACCTTATAACTTTACGTATTTAGATTTTAGTAAGATAAATGGTCAAACACAACGAAAAAAGTCAACAATTTCTAGCAGATTTTTAACGCATCATATGGACGGTTCAAACTGGATCACGTATGAGAACAAATCCTAGAGGGGGTGGGGGTGGGGGGGGGGAGGGGTGAGTAGGCAATATAAAACAAATCCGCACAATACCAGGATGGAGTTCCCATCACAGGGGAATCAAAACCAATTGAATAGTGGAAATTAAAAGGAACCTCGCAAATCTACTTGAATGGAAGTGTAGATCCAAGTCCTAGGAAGTTTCCCCTGCATAGGTTAGATGTCAAAGCCACACACGAGTAGATCAGGCACAATATTTGAAAAACAAGAACAAAAATGAAGCGCAAGAACTAAGACAGAGAGAGATAGAGATTTTCACCGAATTTCAGACCCCTCACAAAGAGGTTCCTACATCTCCATTGAGGAGCTCACAAAGAGCCAGGTTTCTCTCAACCCTAATCCTCTCCAAGCAATCATAAAGATCGAGCTTGGTTTCTTCTTCTTCTTGATCTTCATTCCGGAGGCGAATCACAACCTTCACGGACTTCCCAAGACTCACCACGAGCTTGGAAGCTCTAGCGTGACACCTAGCCAATTTAGGAGAACGAATCTCCATGATTAACAAGTGAAATCGAGATTTCTTATAAGGGAATGGAATGCTCATGGTTTGGGTCAATGCTCTCAAGATTGGATTGAAGATTTCCCCTGTCATATTAACTTGAGTCTCAAGAGGAATAGGATAGAGATGGGGTCTCGAGCTTGAGAAAGATGGTAGAGATCAAATAGCACGAGCACACTCTCTTACAGGATAGGAGGAGATATATATAGGAGTAGACCCAAGAAGAATAGTTGGTAGTGGGTTGGACATTCCGTCAAAAACTCTCTCGGTAATGTCGTCGGAAGTTCCGTCTAGAACTCGGTCCTTTTTTCTCGACTTGGTTTTGAAATGCGACACCGAGAGTTGGTCGGGTGGTAGTATTCGTGGACACGGAATATCCGTCAAAAACATTCTAGAAGTGACGGAATATCACGGAATGTCCATCCTCTCCGTGGTTGTTTGGTTTTTTTCCTTGGACATTGGCTATTTGGAGATATGATATGTTTGATTTGGATCCAAATTTTGGTATAGTTACTTGAGCACTTACTTTCTACATGTAAGATCATTTGATCCCTCTTGATAATTTGGCATACCTAGACTAAAAAAGTAAAAACTAATCTTGCAATCTTCTTCAGAGTCCAAGTTTTATCTCATTATTTGAGGGACTAACTTTCTTACAATATGGGTAAATAAAATTTTTAATAACCTACATGTAAATTTGATAGCGCATTAGATATTTTAATTCTTTGTCATTTATCAAAACCCACTAAAAGACCTAAGTTAATCTTCAGACCGCTATGACAAGATCAGACTGCTGACAGAAACCTGAATTTTCGTATTTAAAATTATGTTTTCATTATCAAGAAAAGAAAGGTGCAAGCTGGATCAAATCGATTCAAATTGTAGATTTGTACCAACGACGTAGCTGGAATGAAAACCACATGCATGCGCATGTAGGAACCCACCAGCTGAACAACAAAATCCACCACGATTATCAAATCACAAAAAAGAAATCCACCCCTCAAGGCCTCAACCAACACCTATTACTTACTGTTCAGAAATTAATTTCTGATGAGAACCGATATGCTTCACGTCTCTTTCCAGACAATTATTATCGTGAATAAAATCGGGTCGTCTGTGTCCCTGTCACCCCCATGTTATGTTGCCTGTCGCATTGACAAGGCTTCATCCGTGGCGCCTGGTACCGATGGCTCGCTGGTCCTGAGCATGTTACGCTCTCGATGTCGGTGCAGTTAGATTCTTTACATTCACTTGTTTATTGGCACTGCTTGTTTGTTTATAGTGCACTGCAAGACAGGAAACTCACAGGCAAAACGCATAGCTGATCACCTCCACCCTCCAAATATATAAAGAAAACAGAACATCCATTCATTTGCCATTTCCCTACTCAATCGCTGTTGCTTCACTCAAGACGGATAAACCAAACGGAAGCATGTGAAGTAAAACCTCAAGGCACTCCACCCAGCAGCTAAGCTTGTTTGGAGGTTGCAAACCACACAACGAAGCAAACTGAAGTAAAACTTTATAATCGGATAAAATGAACAGACCTACTGAATATGCGTACGCACAAGCCGTAATGCATGTGAAATCTTTCAAAAACCTGATGCTGACCTGTTCCTTAGAAGAATAGAAAGAAAGTTACTTTGCTACTAGTACCGTACGCGGAACAATTGGAAACCAACAAAGCACGCCTTACAATTTCATATTTCAGACAGCAGTTCTTTGACACTAAATTGTGTGACCTTTTCTGTTCATCACATGCCGTTGCTTTGCCAAAAAATACATCAAACTGGAGCGAACATAAAAGCATCTGTAAAGCGTTCTGAACGGCTACATCTCTGTACTAGCATTCCTATATGTGCTGCAAAACACATTACTATCACGGAACCAATGCATTTTAGTAGCCTAGCACGGTACTCATATAACATGCTGAATCTGACAGCACTATGCCCCTAGTTTTGCACTCATTATATATAGATATCTGCCAGATCCATACTAACACTGCAATTTGGTAAACAGATATTCAACAGTACAGGATGCTTCAGCCAAATCCCCCTCACCCCCAATTGAATTAAAACACGAACTGCACTGCAATGTGGTGATTTTCCATCCAAATGCAGTTCCCTGATCATTAAACTCGACTATACCCGATCAATCACAACAAACTTATATAGCAATTATAATCTATTGCAGATATCATTTAGAAGCACAAACCTCAGAATCAGGTAAATGAAGTGGTGGTAGCCAATCTTGCCGTCTCGCTATATATTTACATGTCACTGATCTTCACTCATAGCTAGCTCCGATCAGACTCGATCTTCCTTGCCCACTAGAGCACAATCAGACCAATAACAAAGCTGAAATACCAGAATGCTTCAGCTAAACCCCCAGCTCCCCCAACAGATTTACACATTAACTGCACTAGAATGCAGTCATCTCTAAGTTCCCCGTGTTCAACTCCCTGATCATCCTATTCTAGTTTACACAACTGAGCACCACAAACTTACAGAGCATGAGGCCAGCGACGATCATCCATTGCAGATGGCATTGAGGAGCACATGACCCAGCATCAAGTCAACGAAGTACTGGTGCCCAATCTTGCCATCCCGCCACACCAGCCTTGCGGGTGCACGCCCGTAGTGCACACCGTCGTTGCAACGGTTGTCATAGTGCCATGGGAACGTCATGTCGAAATTGTCGATCACCCCACCAGTGAGCACCCCATGCTGCCTCAACTTCTCCACAAGCACGCCATTGTACGCATCCATCTTACTTGGATTGAATCCCAGGTCCCGAGCGTAACCCCCAGTCGCCACCGTAGTCCGGTAGAACACCCTCGGCACGGTGTTGCCACGATCGCGAGCTTTAGCCAGGACTCCAGACCAGAACTGAGCAGCAAACTCCGCACCCTGAGAGTAGGCTCGGACGCTGGTCCAGTAGCATCCATCGTGCAGGCCGGAGTTCAGGATCACAACATCCGGGACGCGGTCTCTGGACATGAAGTAGGACCTGAGGAGCTGTCGGAATCCCCTGTTCCGGAGAGACTGCAGGCCGAGGTAGTTCATGCTCATGTTCCAGTGGCCATTGAAGACGTTGGTGATCCTCACAGTCTCCGGTCCGCCGCTGGGGTTGGTGAACACGGCGTCGAATCGGCGCGCCACGGCGGAAGTGTCGGTGACGCCGAGGACGAAGGTCAGGAGGTTCCGGATGGTGTCGACGTGGTTGGAATCGCCCCAGAAGAAGAGCCACTTGCCGTCCAGGCACCGCCACGCCGCGTCGGCCTTGAAGAGCTTGAACGAGCAGTGCGCCGAGTACACCCACCCGTTGCTCTCCAGCGCGCCCAGCGGGCCTCGCACCACGGCGCCTCGCACTGGTGCTCGGGCGCCAGGCACCGGTACCGCCCGGCGGCGTCGACATCCTCGCAGTTCTCCTTCCTGGCGAGCCGCGTCCACCGGCCAGACCAGGCGTCCCGCGAGAAGTCGGTGGCGCGGCAGGTCTCCAGCGCCGGGAGCGACGCGTTGCCCGGCCGGAAGAGGAGGGGAATCCGTCGCAGCTCGGCGCGGTACTTGAAACGCACGGAGGAGAACTTGAGGCCCTCGAAGCTGCGGAAGAGCAGGACGATGGTGAGGCGGAATTCCCCCGCGGCGAAACGCGGCGCCACCTGGAGGCGGAAGGAGTAGGAGCCGTCCCCGCGGTCCACGACGGGGGTCGCGACTTCCAGCTGTCCCCGGAGAGGTCGACCTCGAAGTAGTCCCCGCCGAGGCAGCGCCGCCGGCCCGCGTCATCCAGCGCCCAGAACGTGAACTCGTGGATCTCGGCGGCCGCGAGCTGGGTGGCCTCCCCGCGCCGCGGCGGAGTCGAGGGCCGCGACGGAGATGTTGGCCGTGCGCGCGTCCCGGCACGGGGTGCCCCCGGCGCGAGCCACCGCGCGAGGAGGTCGTCGGTGAAGTTGGAGTAGCCCGGCACGGAGAGCCACGAGGGCGCGCCGCCGTCCACGGTGGCGGCGCGGGCGTCGGCCACGCCGCTGCTGACGTAATGCAGGTAGTGGCGCCGCAGCCTGCGGTGCGCGCCCGCGCCGGCGAGGGAGACGTCGGCGGCGAGGAGGATTATGACGCCGAGGAATGAGGCGAGGGCGAGCTTCGCGGCGGAGAGGCCGGGCTTCCTCGGGTGGTGGTGGTGGTGGTCGCCAGAAAGCTTGGTGGTGGTTGGCAGTTTCTTACCGTCCCCGGCGACGAGGGAGGGGATGGGCCCGTGGGTCGGCGGGAGGTGCGCCGACATTGCCGGGCGGGGGACGCTCTACTTGGGGCTCGGCGCCGTGTGGCTTCGCATGCGCCCGCGTGCGCGAATCTGCGGGGGCGAGCTCGCGCGGGGCGCAGGGGCGGGGTCTGGTTTGGTTGGGGTTGGGATTGCGGTGCGGCGGTTCTGCGGAAGGGGTGGATTGGTGCGCACTCTATTTGGACGACGACGACGACGACACGAGTCAGAGCAACGTGCCACAGGGATGAGGCACATCACATCACATTACACGCCGACGACGGGGATGGGTGGGTCCACCGAGCAAATTACAGTTGGGACATGAATTCGGTGCGTACTGTACGACAGATTGTTGATTGCCGTAGGCCCTGTTCGTGTTGAAAATAGGTGCAGCGCTCGATAGGTTTTGTTGAGAATGAGGCAGTAGTACTGCGTTTGGTGGACAAACACACACCGTTTCCTTCCTTCAACAAAAGAAAAAACCATTTCATCCTGTAAAAGTCCCAACAACAAAAGATAAATAAAGATACTAGTACCTCAAAACTCTTAAATCTGCTATTGCCCATATATAGGTGCTGCTGCCTGCTCATTATAGACCCCAACAAGACCGGTCAACTTGCAAGCATGCCATGCAGATGCAGTGCATTGCCTCGTGTCGGCATGGCCAATACTACCAAGGTGGCTGTTGTCAACGCTTCACTGCACTTACTTAATGAGAATACTGAAAAAATACTAAAATGGGAGCATTAGTCGACATGATTAGGCGAGACGCACTAAAAGCAAAGCCAATGCGAAGGATGCTGCTAGCGTCCAACAGCGCCATGAAAAGCGCAGCATTAGTAGACATGTTCCATGAATAGCGTATGCTCTCAAGCTAATTAAGCTACTCCACAAGACTGGAACGAGACCAATTTAATCCGCGATAAAACAATCAGCAACGGAACTGACTGTTTCACTTTAAATTCAATCTAGGAGGTTTCGGGTGTTAATTTGACATGCATTTTGGTGTCTTTGGAAAAGCCTGTTCACATTAGGGGAAAAAAGTAGGAGTAAGGCCTCGTTCGTTTCCACCCTCTAAAATTTATATACTCGTCACATCAAAGAAAATCTTACTATTTAAGTAGTACTTTTATTAATTTAATAACAAAACCTATGTCGCGACCCCCTCTAATTTGCGAGATCGAATCTAATGATCCTAATTAATCTATGTTTTGCTACAGTGATGCTACAAGTAAACATCTTCTAATAACACCATAATTATCCTCGTTGGATTCGTCTCGTGAATTAGGTAGGAGGGTTTGCAATTAGTTTCGAGATTAGACTTTATTTAAGACTTCTAAAATAATAAAATTCTCTTTAATTTAACCCCTCTAAAAATTATATAGCTGGAAACGAACAGGCCCTAAACCTTATTCTTTCCTTCGGACGTCCTTAAAAGTACGGCACCTGACGCGGGGAATTTGTGCTGACTGCACTGGCGCTCTGCCCTCCTCTGAACGACGCAGCAGTGGAATAGAGGATCCTATGCGAGGAGTAACGTGGCGGGCCCGCGCCCTTCTTTCCTGCCTATCGAGGTGGCGCTCCGTGTCGGGCTGTCCGGTCCGGTTTCTGCGGCCGGCTCCATAGTCCATACGTCGACAGACGCGGCGGGTGCCGACCGTGTGGGATCGCGCGGTCCATGCGTCGCCCGCGCGCCTGACCCGGCTGACTCATCACGCACCGCTTTCTTCGGTGCGCCCCGTCGTCTCCACCCACCTGATCCCTCCGCGATCCCTGCGCGGCGCGGCAATGGAGATCGGTGCGGCAGGTTGGTGGTCGGCTTGGCTTGGCTGGCTCGTGCCGGAGTTGCCATGGGACGCGGTGGCAAATGCGGGTGTGCAGTGCGGTGGACATTGGAGTTGGAGTAGGTCGGGTTTGCTGGCGCGACGGTGCGGTAGCTCGTTTTCTCGTGAGCTTCGCGGATATTTTTGCGTTGATGGTTGGAATGTGCCCGACTGCAACAGTTGGTTGGTTGGGAAGAATCAGTTGGCGATGGGGCTTACCGTAACCATGGTAGGTTAATTAGGTGCTTCCTGGCTGGGTGGGGAACGGTGGAAAGGTCGGGCTGGCGCAGCACCTGTGATCTGTTCGGGGCTCGGGGCACGGGTCGCCGGTGTTTGATTCTGCGGTTTGCTCCGTACACACGCGCGTACGTACGTCGAGTACTCGCCTCGCGACGCCCACGCAGGGTTTCGTACGGCCCCCTCGGGCTGCTTAATTTTCTGGAGGCAGGTCACCGTGCAAAGATGCTCGCGGTTTGTCAACACGGAGACGGGACCGGGGAAAGGCAACAGGGTCTTTTTCTTTGCTCACGCGCTCTGTCAAACCGAGGAAGGCCACTTAAAAAACAAAAACAGGGAAAGGCATGAGATTTCAGTGCAGGGGCACAGTTTAGCTGATTTGAAACAAGGAAAAGCGGGTGACGGACAGGTGAGGCGGGTGCTCCGTGCTCGTGATGGCACGCCGGGCTGGCTTGTCTTTACTTGTACTACTACCGCCTTTTGAGGCTTGTGGTAATTGTGTGACTGTTGATGCTGCGGCGCTAATCAGCGGGATCCATCAGAACGAAGGGTCATTTCTTGGGCGCCACGCGCCCGCTATTTATTGCACGTAACTTCGCCAGCATGGAGTAGTCACCGTGGACCACGTTATACGGAGTACTACTAGTGGTACCCCGTTGCCGTTCTGGTCAATCAATACGGCGCGGAGTGGTTGATCTGCATCATCTGCGACAGGCAATAATGTCATGTCCGCACAAGCACAAGTGTATCGATGGTTATTCTTCGACATCTCGTTTTTTTTAACACGAACATGTCGTTTTTCTACACCCGATAGAAGAAATAAAATCGAACAGGGTGGAGAGCAAGTTTTGACACCTCGACATGTAAACTATAGGGTGTGTTCGTTTCCTGAGTCTAAATTTTAGAAGTTGTTACATCGAAAAAAATCTTATTATTTAAGAGTATTAAATAAAGTTTAATTATAAAACAAATTACAGGTCCCTAGACTAATTTACGAGACGAATCTAATGATATTAATTAAGTCGTGATTAGAAGACGATTCTTGTAGCATCACTTTAATAAAATATAGATTAATTAAGCTCATTAGATTCATCTCGAAAATTAGCACCAATCTGTCAATAAGGTTTTGTCATTAAATTGATCGAAATATTCATAAATAATAAGATTCTTTTCGATGTGACGATCTTAAATTTTAGAGGAGAAACGAACACACCCGAGCGAGCGAGTAGGGGAACCTGCTGAGTCGTCGTACTCTCACCAGTTACGGGATTCACGGCGGACGAGACAAAAAGCGGTGGGCAGGTTGGATCACCGACTGCCCCTGCACCTCCGACGTCTTTTCCTCAATTGTTTGCTTCGCTACAGTATTCTGCGCGTTTATTTTTCCCCACCACCTGACAGCAAGCGTCCGCCGCGGATCCAAAACATGGACCCAACGCGAGCCAGCGTTCCTGCTTGTTTTGTTCGCGCGCGCACGTGTCCGGCCACTGCTTCCTGTCGACGGCGCACCGCCGGAGCCATTCACCAGGTTCAACGATGCCACGCACCGCCGATCAAGGAAAACGGGTAATGGCGACCGACACGGACGGAGAATTCGATCGTGTTGTTCCTCCTTTACCAAGCCCCAACGAACGCGACGGATCGAAACCATTGGCTAGTCAAGCCCAGCCCAACTATGAAGCGTGGACTTGGAGTGCGGTTGCCTTTTCCAGCCCAAGATGTGCAACCACGGGCCGACCGTGATTTGTGTCGTCGAAGGTTTCAAGTTACAATGGGCTGACAGGGTTTTTAGATAGAATGAATAGTGGGCTGCCATTAGGACGACGCGGTTTCAAGCGAGCCGGAAATTCTGAGATGAAACCTTGATGTCAACACGGCCTAGCGGCCAGAGCCGAGCAAATAGGCAAGTACGGTTCTCTGTCGATCTTCATCGCTCGCGGGTTACGTTCCTCTAGCTGTAGGAGAATCCGGCGAAAGTTGGCATACATGCTTGCAACAACGTTGTCTGACTGGATCTGCCAGCCACCACGAAATTTGCAATTTTGCAGGGTCGTGCCGCTGCACTTCGTGCTAAAGTCGCTCGCCATATGCATTATAGCTGTATGAAAAATGTTCTGACGTGAGAAGTACGGAGTATGCCTGCTACTGAATCCCTAGCGACCGGCGCCATGCTGTGGCTGGTGCGGCGGCCACTCTGTTTGACTTGCGCCGTCGTGCGCGCCGCCCTCGCATGACCTAATTCAAGCAGCCGCCAGGCCTCCACGGGTTCGTTGCTGCATGCACGTACTCCCATGCCGCGGGCCGACACCTGTTGACCTCACGCCATTCAATCCCCGTATCTCCCCGGGATCCGCGACCCGCACAACGCCGTGCCCACGGATCGGTTCACCATCATCCGTTCCACTCCATCCAACGAGGCCCCGAGCTAGGACCCCAGGTGCGAGGGACAGCCGGTCACCAACCACCGCACGACGTCCCATGTCGCGGGGCCCGGCCGGCAAATCAAAAATTTCCAGATCTGCAAAGCTCCATCAGCGTATAGTACATGTTCCGAGAATCCACGAACGAATCGAGATTCCCATTCGCTCCCGGCCATCGTCATCATCCATCCTTCCACACAGGCCGCAACGGAGAACGGAAAGAAAAGGCTAGAGCCAGCGCGAGGGACAAGACACAACCAATCATTGCTCGTTTGACATTTCCAATTCTCAATTCTCCTTCACCACCATCACCCACCACTACCAGTACAGTAGGAGTACACCCAATCGTCGGATTCACTTCTTCATCTTACAAAAATGGGAAGAAAATTAATTAATAAATCGAGCTAGGCACCACCCACACCAACCGCTAGCTTACTGTACAGAGGAATTATTTTCTTTTTCTTGGTGGCGCGGTGGTGGTGCCCCCCATGCTGGTCACTGCTCCCCGAGGGCTGCTGAGATTATACATTAACCCCGGGGCAGCAACCATGGTTATTTACCTTATACGATTATAAGAATAGTAGTAAATAATAATAATTAATTAAACAGATTAATTTCTCCGGCCGACTTCGCCACTGCTGCTTCTGGAGTTAGTCGCGCTATTCTTTCTCCCTTCCTTTTCCGGTTCATCCAGAAACGACTCAGGCACGCTTCTTGGTCGGCGCGCCGGCGGCTAGGGCGTTGCCGTTGTTCCGCGCCTTGTTGGCGGCGGCGCCCCGGTTCTTGCTCTTCTTCTTGTGGTGCGCGGCGCCGGGCGTGGACCGCGGGATGAACACGCCGGTGCCCTTGCTGCCGCACTGCTGCTGCTGCTGCCACGCCCTGCTGTCGCCGCCGCCGTAGCTGGCGGCGTGGTGGAACAACGTGTAGGCCGGTGGCGCCAGCATCGACGCGCCACGCTGCTGCTGCGGCACATGGTGGCCGAATCCCTGGCGGCGTTGGAGAAAACAATCAAACCGTCAGCTTAGCTGTTGCTGTTCGAGTGGTGGTGGTGGTTTGTGTCGGAGGGGCCGAGCGCGCGCACATGACGTGATGCGATCGCGGCAAAACTTTTACATGCATATACATATTCAAAACAAAAGTCGCGAAGAAATATTTAAAAGAAAAAAGAAAAGCGCAGTTTCGATCGGTGGATCATAGCTGTAGGAATTCGAATGCAGCAACTAGCCGCTCGTGACCAACTTGCGTGCATGCAAAGATGCATTCATCAGCCGCGCCGGATCTTGTCACGGATCGCGACGGGAGAGGACTATTATTATTGTTGAGATAACGGTAACGAGTAAACAAATGACTCGCGCCATGATGGTGTGCAGTGGCAAGCGCCGGCAGCCGGGCACGGGTCTCGTGCATGATGAGATGCATGATGAGGTGTTGTGTGCAAGCAACCGCGGAGAAAGTCTCGATTGCTACTGGTGCTCATCATCACCAGACACCGGAGCCCCCGACGCCCAAGCAACATCGAACACTACTACTCTCGGTCACATGGGACATGATTAGAAACAACAAAAAAAATAATGATGTACTATGTGCAGGGAGAGTGACACTTAATAATTAATCACATGTGTTTGGACCTACACCTAGTTGCAACTGAGCAAGACTGATCAGAGTGGTTAACCGAGGCTAAATGTGCGGCGCAGAGAGCGTAAAAAAGAGAGAGCAGGACACTGTAGCGACGCGGGCCGTGCACAGCCGCTGGTGGTGGTGGGAAGGAGTACCTTGCAAGTTTCTAATTCAGGAACGGCTAATGAAAGTGACGCCGCGGCAGGCACCGATCGCCTCCCAACACCTGCGCACGTCACGCTGGGGCTGGGACTGGGACCCCGCCACACGGCGCCTCGGCTAAGATTGACGCCGTTCGCGAAGATTAGCTGTTCCGCTCTACTGTTGCCACTGTGAAGAAACAGCAGGGTACCAGTACTGCCACACTGATACTGCCGATTACCGGTAATGGTCTGACGTATTACCGGTAATGGTCTCACATGGAACACAAGATTCTTCGGAGATTCAAGTGGGGATTCTTATTAGATGATGAATTTCATATGAAACTGAAGATTCCATCGAGATTCACCCTGGTGGGATTTGTAATTCGGACCCGGGGTCCTGTAAAGCAGAGGCTTGTCAACCAAGTGGTGCCGCTCATTACTACTGCTGATGCTGAGCGGGGGTAATGTGGACCCGGTAGAATTTGGCCGTGGCAAGCAAAGCAACTGGACGGAATGGTACACCACCTGTAAAGGGTTTAGCTTCCCGGGAAAAGGCGGCCTCCTTTCTCCTAATGCACAGGCACTCACTGACTTATCACGAAAGACACATCGGCACTTACTACATTACCAGTATATCGCGAGTAGTAGTAGTAGTAGCGGCTACTACTACGGGATGCTTTTATGCTTATCCTCTACGAAAATTCTGCGCGTAGGCGGCAGTGTGCCACGGCCGGCGGTGCAAGTGCCAGGCAGCGACCGCAGATGCACGCGGTTTCCGGGATGATGCGAATAATCGCGCCGCTGCGAATTCGCCCTACGCGCGAGCTCACGGCGGTTTCGGGGAGTGGAATGATGGGCATGTCTGTTCATCACGAGGCGTGCGGTTCTCTGGCTTGTTGAGTTTTCCCTCTTTCGGTGTGGATTGGGTGCGGGAAGGAACGGAATGGTTTTTGGTTGGGCAATCGTCAGGCTGTGTGCAGCGCAACCGTGTGGACTGGTGGTTCAGCGACAACCAACTAACTAACCGGGACCGAGAAGAAGCTCCGGGAACGATCGACTCGCCCAACGAAAGCGTAGCTGGCTGGTGGCCTGAGCTGCGCGGTGGGCGGGCGCACACGTGCGTGCACATGCCGTGGCGCCTGACGGAACGGAACGGGGAGGTTGGGAGGGAGGGCTCACCGGGAGGGGCGCGGCGGCGGCGGCGGCGGGGATGAACTGCGCGGCGGCGGCGAAGTCGGCGTCGTCGTCGTCGGTGATGAGCAGCGATATCCGCTTGCTGAGCTCGGCGAAGAACACGTCGTCCTCCAGCATCTCCACCTCCATCTCCTCCTCCTCCTGTGCTGCTGCGTTCAGGCGGCGATGGATGATGGTGACGAGGCCTGGGAAGAAGGCGGCGGCGGCTGCAATGGGAAGTTGCGCGGTGCGGAGGAGCAGGGGAGGAAGGCTTTGCGTCTGTTGGCGGTGGCCTCTGGCGCTGCGCTTGGCCTGAGGTCACGCCGCTTTAATAACCGCTTTCCGGTGGTGGTCAGTTTGAGGAGAGGAAGGGCAGCGGCAGGTGAGCCCGGGAAGCAGTTGGCCAATCCTTGCTCGGAAAGGACGTGGGCCCCCACGAATGTGGGGGCGGCACCCCCGCCTGCACATGTTCGCAATCTGCTCCGTGCTCTGCGCGGTCAGGCGGTGCGCGCCCTCTGCCCTCATCCTGTTCCTTCCCAGCCACGGGAAGAGGCCGCCGGGCCCAGCGTGTCAGGACGTGGAGCAAGTCGGCTTAATTCTCTCCGTGAATTCGAGATGAGACTTGATATTTGTGATAAAAAGGTGAGGTTGAGACTGAAAGAGCGGGGTGTTTATCCCGATTTCCGGTGCTATCTATCTTTGCGGCCCGATGATGGACACAAGACGACGGATTGGATTGGTCGCCGGTACACTGCCGATCGGGTCGGCCCGGTTTGAACCGCAACTGTCCGTTCTCGTACGATCTCAGACGGCACCTGATCAGCCATACGTCTTCCAGCGGTAGAAAGTGAGAGAAAAACGAAACCATATAGGGCCTGTAAACATTGACTAGTAGTAGTGCGGATTAGTACAATTTACGAAAGGCTGTTGTTACTAGAAGAGAGCAAGTGACTGGTTCTGCCGCGCGAGGAAACCGGATTACATGAGGCCGCTCCGGCGCCGAGCCAGCCACCGCGATCGGGGCCCGGAATTACGCTGCCCACATGCGGGCGCCAGGGTGGCCGCACGGGGCACCACCGCCGCCCGCCTTTCACCGCCGGATCGGATTGGAGGAGCGCGTCATGTCGATCGTGGTAGGCCACGCGCTGACACGACCGGCAAAAAGGCCTGCCTGCCGCCGTATCACGTCCAGCCCAGCCGTCGCGCGCTGCCCAGCCGTAGACAGTTTCCGGTTGGATGCCCGCTGCGCGTGCGCTGTACTCGCGTGCCGGCAGCCGCGAATTATTGGCCCCGGAACTGAACTGCTCTGGCGGAATCACCAGAGAATCCCGCGGATTGATTGCGATCAAGCGGTGAGTTAAATTAACTTAACCGCCATCTCGTGTGGTAATTAATGGCGCGGGCGGGATGCGATGCGACAGTGGTTGGTTGCCGTCACGACGGGCTGGCTGCGCCTCGCGCACGGCTGATTGGCTGCGCCGCTCACCGGGTTGGTTGGTTCCTATCCGAAACGAGACGGATTTGGATGGGTGATGGATGGATCAGCAGCGGGTGACTAGTGAACTGTGGAGTGGCGCGCAGAGGAGCAGGCGGAACCACAGGCCGCGCGCACTCCACGTCGACCTGCTCCTCTCCCACTTGGCCGGGGACGGGAGGGAGGCCCGCCGTCGTCTGACCTGAGGTCAGCGTCCGCTCCGATGTGGAGATAGCTGAGCTGGAGCCTGGTCTGGAGGCGCCGGCACTGGCCGCACTACTAGGGCGGTTGTGTGGCTGCCGTGGCAGCGGTTTCGCTGCCGGCCGACTCGTTTCGTTCGTTGGGTTGGTTTTGGTTGGACGGCCGGTCGACGACGGCCGCTTGTTGTATACGGCAGGCGGCAGGCGGGTGCCGACGAGCGACAACTATTAGTAGTCGCGGGAGAAGGGGATGGCTCTGCCGCTGCCGCTGCTGGGGGGCATGTTACGTGCTGTGAATTGTGATCCGCAGCAACGGGGAAGGGGCCTATCAGGACTCATCTTTTTCTTTTCCGGAACACCCCCTATCAGGAGGGAGACTCATCATCAGTGCGGTAACATGCGGCGAGCTCGGTGCGTCCACCGCGTACGGATTGATAAGCCGCCCCGGGCGGTTGCCGTTCGCGACTTGGCTTGTGCGTGCTGTCTCTGGGCGGTTCGTTTCGTCGTCGGCGCGTCACGGCAGTCGGCAGCGTACGTAGAATAATCTCGGCGCGGTGCCACGCCGAGGAGGGCCAACACCGCTTTCTGTATTTCTGCGAGGTTGATCGAGTAGCCTGCTGCGACTGCGAGCAGCTCATGGTACGGCAGTCGGCTGCTTCGGAACAACTCAGCCAAAAGTCGGATGAATGCCTTTTCACTGGTTCCGCGATCCACGACACATGACACCAGTCTAACTGCTGTCTTCCTTCCCTGAGAACTTCTCACCGGTTCCGTTCTTGCAACCGGACTTGTGCTTTCTTCATCAGGAGCTTCGGTCGGTACTGAATCTGACCGCTAAATTTCAACCGAGGACCACTGTACGTTGCTCGCTAGAGACAAAATGACCGCCACCGCTGTACGCGCGCTGCGTACGGGTGCGATTGTGGCCGGCACGAACCGACTCGTTGACACAGCGCCACTTTTGTTTTCCAACCGGCCTCACTGACCGCCGGACGCTGCGAGAGATGGACTGTTAGATGAGTGTTTTGTGGTGACGGGAATCGTCTGGTGATCGTTGAGGTTAGGTGTCGTCACGGTGCCAAGATGTACTAGTAAGTTGCATTCCCTTTGGACCAACAGCTTCGACCTTAGATTCTGCTTATGGAGCGCGCCCCTACCTTATAATGCAGCTCCAAATGGTTTATCATGATTTGTATTGAATGAATCATGCATCCGCCGCAATCATTTAAACTGTTTTCACTTCTAGGTACTGCAACAGCCAACTAAATGGTAACTATGCTATGACGTCATAGCAGTAAATGGAGAATGCTAAGCCGAACAAGAAGCATGTTGGTCGCTTGAAGCTGTTCGGTAGTATATGAACACTAAGCAAAATGACGTCATAGCAGTATCTGGAGCTGCTAAGAGGCCGAACAAGAAGCATGTTGGTCACTTGAAGCTGTTCGGTAGTATATGAACACTAAGTAAAACTTTCAGTTGGCAGACACTGAAATAAACAAAGATAAATGAACCCCTCTTATGATGTAGGTGTGTCATTTTAGCTTCCTTTTTGGAAGAAGTTTTTTTTTCCCGTTGTTACAGAGTTCACGGAACTTTCAAAACTCGGAGCTATGTTCACAGGGATAATAATGCGGCAGGGGATGCCCCAGATGTGGAAGATCACACAACATACGTCTGGAGATGAAAGAGAATCTGGGAACATGCTATCAATAGCACAACATGCTGACGGTGCCACGGTAGTGACGTTGCTGAGGCTGGAAGCGACAAGTTTTTTGCAGAATTCAGTCTGTTGTCGGTCGATGTGCTGTTTCGGGCTCAGCAGCTGAGCTGGACTATAAACCATTTGGAGCTGGGTCTCTCAATAAAACTAGGGAACAATCCCTTTTATCAAAAAAGAAACTACCAACATAGTTGTAGGGCCGCTTAAGCATGCGAGTTATCAACAAACGGATATAACAATGCTTCCTTTCTACTAGTTTGCAGCGGACCGCATATGCACATAACAGTAGGCGGGCTGGCATCTGCTTAAACCTTCGAACAGTGAACTGCATACCTTATGATACTGCATACTGTCTCGTGGGCGTGAACGGTATATTCATACGATAAAAAACCAACGTACTATAGTACATATGCATGATGAAGTCTCTCAAGCACCACTTCACTTTCATTTTACTATCACACATCCCCCAACAGGCCAACACGGCCAGCAAACTGGCAATCAGATGCACCTCAAATTCGAAGAAGGAACAGAAATGTTGGCACGGCTCAAATAGATTCAGTTTTTGTGCACCGTGCCTTATGATCAGGTATCTTTGGTTATTTCACATGCGCCTAGGATCGTCAAATCTAGAGATTGTATACATGAGTATAGCTGATATACCATCAAGTAGTCAGAACTCAGAACACACAGGATCACAGTGAATTTGGTAAATCTGCTTTGTCATACACACTGAGAATTGACGTGACCATCAGGATTACCATGTTCACGCTATATGATGAGGACGACGACAAATTCAAGTGTACGTGCAAACTGACAATATTAACAATTCATCAGCAGATCATCATATCATCAAAACCCTCAACACAACTATACACCTCAAGGCTGGTATTATTTTACAGAACTATGGACAGTTAGACAATACAAGGCAGCAACAGCCATACCAGTGAATCTCCTTTATGACTCAGAATTTTGAACTTTGATCTCCATTAGCTTCTCAACAGGCTGTCTGCATATGGGGCATTTGTCTGACTGAAATCTTAGAGCTTTTGCACATTCACTGCACATACACTGGAGAGCAAAAGACCAATCAGAGAACAACATTAATTGAATATAAAAGTGGGATAAAGCAGCGAAAAGGTATAACACAGAAAACCATATACTTACCAAATGCCTACAAGGCATAACAGCAGTGTCCCTAGGCTCTGTCAGACAGATGACACATTCCTTCCCGTGTCATCACCATCAGCATTGTGAACATCAGCGTCAGTGGAGTTGTCAATACCAAAAATCTCTTGTAGCTCATAGCGCACTCCATCGATCCACAAGATTTGCTTGACAACTTTGACTCGAAGGTCATCATTGTATTTCTCTATAACAGCAAGAGTAATTTGTGCACGAGTGGAGTTTACTAACTGAACACCTTCATCTGGAGATGGATAAGATTCTGCATATACTACCAGTGGGAAAACTTCCCCTGAAGGATTTGAAAGCTCATCCAGAGAAAAGAATCCCAGGTCAACTCCAGAGCCAGAGGGCTGGACGAACCTTTGGGCCAATCCTTTCTGGAAGGGTATCTTTGTTGGTGTCTGTAGTTCTGGGTAAATTGAAGCAAAACTACAGTCCTTTTCTTCCTTGGCGAAGTAATAGATAGTCACACTGCAAAGAAATGAGGATACGTTCAACTGCAGTTCTTGATCTGTACTAGATGGTAATTTACCATCCAAACTATAATGAAACGAGCCCCAATGTTTTTCTCCTACAATGCTGTCTACAACAACTGTGAAATGTATTCCCCATGCTGTGGTACAGTTTGAAAGGAAAATGTTTGTTTTCAAAAGTATTCCAATCCTACTACAGTTCATGTTTGTTCAGACTACCAATAATGTTTAGCTTCTAATTTAATCTATCAGCAAATATAATTTTTTAAAAGACCTCACCGACATACTTGTAGCCTGTACTCAAATTTCCCATCCCAGTGGTAATAGCATCAGGCAATCAGGCATACATGGTTGTTGCAATAACATGAACAAAACACTGTACCAACTGGGTTGAACATCAAATGCCGTGTAATCTGTAGTATTATTATATACAATTACTAATGTTCTAACAAAATGAATTGATACACTGTTTATTGTTTAAGATCTCGATGTTCCTTCAATTTATAATTGGTAAATGACATCCCAAAATTATATATAGATGCACATCTGAGATTTAGCATAAATCTAAGAAAAAGGAGTAAGGCTTCAAAAATATAAGTAACCCGTTTGTACTCATCAGGGTACTAGTCTGGCAATGCTTATGCATATCTATAATCTTTCTCCTTTGAATTGTCACGAGAGCCAATTTGACGTAGTGGAGTACTTAGCCCCAATTGGAAACTCCCAACTGTAGTGAATTACCTAGAATGTCAATAAAGATATATCTTCACATAGCTCCATCCAGCGCTACCTCTCAATTTTAAACTACTACTACTCTGTTTCACCGCATTCCTACCACTGTCCATTTACCGTAGTGGTAAGGTGCCTCAGTAGCACCTCCTAGGTCCCGGGTTCGATTCCCAGTGGGAGCGAATTTCTGGACTAGGTTAAAAAATTCCCTCGTCTCTCCCTAAGCCAAAGCATGTGTAAGACCCTGCCTGGAGCCAGTCGGTGCGGACGTTGCTCCCGATTTAAAGGCCGGTGCACTATGAAAGCTCTCACATAGGCTAAAAAGGGGTCACCATGTCACGGGGAGGGGGTTCGGGAATTTTCTAGACCTGTGTGAGAAGGTCCTTCTTCTTAATATAATGCCGTTGGTGCGGTCTTACCCCGACAGGTCTAGTTTTTTTTTCTACCACTGTCCATTTTTTATAAAAAAGCTTGGCGACGAGAGTTTCCTAAAAGTGTAGCGAACCAGACTAAATTGGTAAATTCGTAACAATTACCCCCTCAAACAACCAAATCTATCTACAAAATTCCACTTCCAGTAAGCAGCAGCCGCAGAATTGAGACCCGCCAAGCAAATCTAACCACCCATTGCAGGATCAGCGTCCACAAGCCCCGAAACAACGCGCACTCACCTGCCGTCGGTCACCGCGTCGAAGGTGAAGGCGACGAGGCGGCGGTCGGGGTCGGCGTCGTCGGGCACGAGCTTGATGGTGTCCTTGTGCAGGTTGACGTCGTTCTTCACCTTGCGCGCCTGCTGGTGCTCCACGAACTCGGGCGGCGGGCCCAGCAGCGCGGGCGGCGGCTGCAGCTGCGGCGGCGGCATGGGCGCCGGGTGCCACGGGCCGTGGTACGCGTGCGGGGGCGGCGGGTGGGGATGGTAGTAGTACGAGGAGGACGAGGGCGGCGCTGGCTGGGGCGGTGGCGGCGGGGCGGGGTGCCGGTGGGGGTGCGGCGGCTGGGGAGGCGGCGGGTGGTAGTGGTGGTGGTTGTGGTGGTGCGGCGGCGGGGGAGGAGGCGGGGCCGGGTAGGAGGAGTAGCGGTGCGTCGGAGGGGGCAGGGGCGGCGGCGGGTAGTACTCGTCGCGGCGGCGGCGGCTGCTGGAGGAGGCGCCCATGGCCGCCTAGCTGAGAGCAGGTGCGTGCGGAGGCGACGGGGAGATCGGAGCTGCGAATTCAGAGATGCGTCCGGAGAAGGGTGGATGGAGGTGGAGGACGACGAGGTCGAGGAGGTTGCTTAGGCGCGTCGCGGAGGGGCGTGGACGGGGAAGCGCAGGCGGGCGGCGGAGTCGGTAAGCCTGACGCGGACGGGGCAGCGGGGGAGGAAAGGACTCGGAATTGACTTTTTCACGGGGAGGGTGTTCAGTTCACCGTCCCCAAGGTTGCTGCGCGCGTTGGTCCTGCGACGCAGAAAGCCTTTTCGCCGCTGTCTCTGTTGGCGTGTTGGGTTGCATCGCCCGATGGCGACGGGCCGGGCGCTGGGGGCGCTCGGAACTGTGGATCGGCAGCTGCTGTGGACGCGCCATGTCCACACGCATTTGGGTGAGAAAAAGCGCAACGACAAGGGCTGACAACGGATACGGCAATTACGACGAGAGTTCGTTCACCGCACCATTGTAACCGGAAGTGAACCGGTCGTGGAAGAGACATTTTCGTACGTACGCCTCTTCGTAGGAGTAGTATTCAACGCTCAATCTGGTAGGTGAACCTGACTTCATTGGGATGCATAATCGTTTCATTTGGCACATCTCATGCGAAGATGGATAGAGTAGCTTTGTATAGTTGTATCGTTTTGTACTAGTACTTATATAGTACTGTGTATATAAATGAAAAGGACATGAACCCGTATATAAAAGGGAAAAGAGGAACAGAAATGAACCTTCCGCGAGTCTTTCAAGCACAGCACGACTAAAAGTAAGCAACTTTTCATCTAATCATAGTTACAGGCACGTACATGGGGAATCGGGTGATCTACAGATGACATATATTAGAGCTATGATTTGCCCCCTCGGTTCAACATAAAATTGATTCTCTACTCTCTAGGCCCTCCCCAAACATTTGTACCGTGCAGAATTTAGAAAACCCAGACTTCCAAGTAACATGTTAGTCATGTGATTCGCCATAATTATAAGCACAGCCAAGTATCCATTTGTTGCAAAGGTACACAAAAAGCGAAGCACACACACCATCCTGATTTGCTGCACGTAAAAGAACATCTTATATTTGTGTTGGTTTACTTTGTCAATGAAGGCCGATCGTTCCTGCTGTTCCAGTTCAATCAGCAAATCGAACAGAATCTTGAGCTGTAAGCTTCCGGTCACAAAAAGTAGTCAACCGCGGTTCCACCACCACCACAAGTTGCCACACCGGAACATCTCAAATCCATGCTTCTCTTTCTAAAGACCGACAACAAAAATTAAGGTTAGCTTCAAATATTGATAAAGCTTTGCAGCAAAGTAAAGAGGTACCTAGTGGCTGGCGCCATCATAACAACCATATGTGCTTGACTGATCTTAAGCACCATATCTCCTCAAAACTTTGCTTAGTGCTGGCATCACATTGTATGCTTGGTACGACCTTCTCAGTTCAATAATTGAACCCACCTGAACCATCACATTTAATAAGACTAACATTTTTTAGGAAAATAATAAGACTAACATTATTCTCAACACATGTCAATCATATTGAAAATTATGATAGGCAAAGTTATTCCTTAATGTCTAGGTGAATTTATTCCAGTCTTAGGAGCTAATGAAGCATCTGCAAGCAAGTATGCACACCCTGCATGAAACCATACTTCAATTGTTTTTTGCTTGAGACTGGCAAATGCTCCTTCAAAAAAATGTTACTACCTCCATTCTTTTCGACTGTATTAAGTCCTAACAACATCAAAAGAAGTCTAGTGGGAGTACAACCTTTCTTTTTCGAAATAAATAGTTTTTTTTTTCACATTTCGAGTTTCATAGATTCTGTAAGTTTCCAGAATGTTAAACTTCACAATGTTGGACAACAATATGCACACATGAATTTCAATATCCTCCTGGAACTGTTGATTTGCAGGTATCTATAGAATGAAAATTCTGCCAAAATTTATGTAGCAATTAAGTCACATAAGCAGGTGCCAGTTCATATAGATTTTTTAAAATTTGTTTTCATCAGTGCCATAGATGGTTAAAATTGATTCAGTACTACCTTATATAAAAGGTCAACATTCAATAAAACGGCCGATAAGGTTGGCATAAAATGTGCTGGTCAACAGCTAACTTTTTGTGGTACCAAAAAAATAAGGGTATACTTGAGATGCACTTACAATAATCAATACTGATGTGAACCCTATAGAAAATCCCTCATTTATTTGCCTCAGGTATCGGTCAAGTAATAAAGAGGAAGTTGCTAGCAAGCTCAGTAGTAGACCTCCTGAAATATAAAAGAAATGATTATTTTATCCTTAGGAAAAGGGCAAAAAAATGGAAGGGTGCATATCAGATGTGCATGAAGTATTTGGTGCACATGAGCACAAATTCATTGAGAGTGCTTGGATTGCATCTAGACTCCTAGCACCATGGGTGGGAGTTTCCATTGATGAGTCAAATATTTCTGGAAACACCTTTAGATACATGGCAGCTAAAATCATGGCGAAAATCCCCAAAAATCAGTTATTTTAGCCATTGATATCAGATCTTAGGGCAGCCAATAAACTGTGCATATGTGCACCTGATATTTCCCCAAAATGGAAATGTTGCACAAGGACAATCACAGTAAAATTGCAATTTGATTAACTTTCTTCAAGAAAATGTACCCCAAAAACGTGTTGATGTTTGTATCTTTGTGAGATATTCTACTGTTGCTCGTCCAGGCTTTATCCTTGGTACTCTTGCACTCATCTTATTCAGGTAGTCAGATATCTCTTTTGGCAAATTGGCCTGCAGTTAATAGTTTGCAATTAAGATAAATTTTCCGTAACATATCAGCAAATAAGTATGCCTTACGATAAAAAAATATAAATTGCAAAACCAATAAGATCATTTCAAGGTGCTACCATGTTTAATGTGTTTCTCTGAGACAATGAATGTTTAAACATTCAAGGTTATTTTTTTGCAAACTGAAAGCAGAGCATCAACGAATCTCAAGAGAATATCAAAACTGGAATAATAAGCAGTAGTACCATAAGAGTAAAGATTTGCCGTTTGATGCTGTCAAAATGCACACCAATTATCAAAAACAGATAAATTAATAAAGTTTGTAAATCACAAGCAATTTATTAAAATAGTAGTACTGCTGTAAATGTTAAACAAATTCTTGGATAGTACAACATGCAAAAGTAAGTATAATTATAAATGAACAGGGTTATTAAGGTGCGAGTTGGACTTACAATGTCAAAAATGTTGAAGACGAAGACAAAAAAAGCATATGTCAAATAATAAACCCAGGGACTACCACCACCTGATGTATTTGGGTTCAAAATGTCCTTCAAGTTTTCCCAAAACCTTGAGCCGAAAATGCTGTAAACATTCTGTGTCAGAATGGTGGATAAATGGAAAACAAATTGAAAAAAGGGTCATGCTTTACCTCGCCATGATGCTTGGGAAAGCTAATAAGTATGAGGTTGTAAGCAAAGGCTGCATTCCAGTTGGGTTGATGTTGAAAGGAATATATGGTTCAACCTCTGTAACTGGAGTGCTTTCATTCCTATAAAAAGATGGGTCAAAACTTGGGGGAAATGAATAAGGAGATCATAATATTTTTCATTAGAACAAAAGAAATTGATCTATTATTTTGGGGATTAAGAGGATATAACTTTTAATGCATGTTTTGTAATAATTTAAAACATATTTCTCTAAAAATTGCAGAGAGAGTAGTAACAAGTAGCAGATTTTCTTTGGATGTTGTTATACCATGCTGTGAATACTATAACCATTTCTGACTTAGTCAATAATACAGAATAGATTCAAAATTGCAAACCCTTTCTAATTCCAACTAATGAACTAGTCCCCATAATGAGCCTACTTGTTTGGAAAAAAAGTTTATTATTTTGAAGTAAAAAGGGTTGGAGAGTACGCTAGAGGTCATTCACTTTTTTTACCCTGCACCAGAAGCCATTTTAAATCCATAGTACTGAAGCTTAATCTTCCTACATCCTTCAGTTATCAACACCGCCCCCATGGTGACCATCATAAAAATTCCAGCAACTCCAAAGATGTAAGGCCAATACATGAAAAAATTCCCTGTGCCAAAAAGGAGAGCTTGAGTAAAACATGCTAGAATTCTCAGTGTGGAGACAAAGAAGACAACACATTAAATTAGAAAGGGAAAAAATGGCGAGAGTTGACAAGCTAAAGTTTGCGGAGATGACCTGACAACTGAGTTATCATCTTGTGTAGTGTATCTGTGTAACTAGTCAAAATTCCCACACAGATAATCAAAGATGAACCATGTCCTGGACAGGAGAAAAATATATGATATCAAAATGTAAAGCATAAGAAAATAGGCGTACCGGGTAAATATTAAATGCACCTTATGAGGCCAAGATCGCCTCTACAAAAATATTTGCAGAAATAAATCAAGCTAGCCCTGGAATGAGACATATTATGGATGCTTTCTTTGGGTAAGCAGTATAGAAGCCGTAAGAAGGTGGCTGGAGGCATCCACAGGACTAAACCAAAGTGGATACGATAGATCTGATAGTATCAGAGTCGGATGCGTGCTATTGAAGAATTTTGTTTAGTTTATGATAGAATTAGAGTTGGATGCTTGCTACCGTAGAAGTTTGTTTAGTTTACAATTCAGTGAAGGATAGGGTTGGTTAGGAAGATGAGTTTGATCAGGACTCTATCTAGTCCTGGTAGGATGTAGCTAGGAGGAACTAGTTATATAATGCCGCCCAATTGAGAAATAAAGCAGGCAGTTAAACCCCAAATATTATCAAAGTCTTCTCATGACGGTGAGATAGGTTTAGCTGCTGCCCCACCCCACACAATATCAGACAACTCACTGGACGGATTTTAAAGACCAGTCAGTAAAAACAAGTGGGATTTTTTAAAAAAAAATTGATTCAACATTTAGGACTAAAAGGCTCCCTTCTGATATATACTGAAAACTTAATGAAGCCTTCCGCAAACAAAATTATTTTACCTTCACAAAACATATTGCCCAAATGGTGAAATTTTAATCAGCTATGTGGACATAACTTTCTGAGACAAAGTTTCGCTTACTTATTACCGAAATATGCATAACTAGAACATACTCCCTCCATTCGCCAAATGTTGTTGTTAGGAGCTTACACCAGCAGGATTAGTTCAAAATAATCCTTCTGTGCTACTAACAACATTTAGTGAACTAATCCCGCTGTCCTAACAGCATTTGGTGAATGGAGTATATTTCAGCAAAGAAACTACATGACAAATGCAAAAATATAATACATAGACAAATAATGGTCTGTAACTACAAAAATTAGGAGATTCGGAAAATGTTCTAAACAAATATTTTAGGCACAACGTGCATATATGACAGAATGTATCATAATTTATACAAGGCATAAAATATTCAGAGCATGCCTGGATATGGATACTAAATGACAATATGCAGGAGATAGAGTATTACCAAATCCAGATTCAGAAATGGTATCACAAATCCATGTCATTGACATTGCACCAAGAACAAGCAACAAACTTGTTATCATTATATGCTTAACCCTGCAATAAATGAAATAAAAATAACTAGAGCTGTATAGATACTAATTGAGCATCCTCCTATTCAAATAAAATAGGATCAATAACAACTTTAGCTCCAGTAGTGTTTCCAATCTGCTAGATTTTATCTCTTTTTTCAAGATAACCCGATTAGTATTCCCAGCTTATAAGCAAATACATATAAAAGTTAACTGACTAATAGAATGCAATTTCGGGTTACTTGCACTGAAAGTACTGCACCCGTTTTACACATGTATGATGCACCAATGATGGAACAACCTAGTCTGCTCAGAAGGGTGGTAATTCTTTATGAAAAATAGAAGTTTTGGAGCAACCTGTAGTTTACCTGTAACTTGCAGCATATATTGAATACTGCAGGGAATAGCATGACACAATAAAAGCAGCCACAGTTGCAAAACCCAAAGAGAGCCACCATCTAAAAAGCAGGTAAAAGGGTTTGAGACTAGATGAATGGTTTATCAGAAGCCAACTTCCAGGAAAACAAAATCAGTCTCACACATATATCCTTTTATCTTCTCATGCCCGTCTAATCCTTCCTTGCGGAGCTTTTCAAGTGATGGAAGAACATGAGAGAGAACCTAAACAAATTCCTTTTGTTATACTTTTTCAATGAAGGAGACCAGCTGCTAGTGTAATGATGGCATCAAAATAACAGGCTGCAGTTTTCTTGGGTGGAAGCCAAGTCACAAACAAAGATGCTGATACTTTGCATAACGCTTCTATTAGATCAATGAAAGGGAATTCATTTTATCTAAAAATTTGCATGAGTGGTTCTAGTCTAATGACTATTTTGCAAGAATCCCTTGCACCTAACTGAAACATATACACTTTAGGGACTAATTAAGCTCATAGATTAAGCCAGGCCATGCTGAAATGTGCACCGAGGCACCTCGTGTGTAAGTAAGAAGCTATGGTTGTTAGAACTCGAATTTAATCCTCGGTTAGGAAATGCATGAAAATCAGTTCATCAGATTCAAGTAATTTGGATTTTTGAGGAATAGAAGATTTAGCTCAGAAACATACAAGTATTGCCGTTGAGCAAGAAAAAAACGCATATACAACAGAACTAAGTACAACAAGAATACTGAACCTGCATGACAATGGATGCCGAAATTTGATGGCTGATCCCCAGCTGGAAAAAAGACAGCTTCAGATCAGAGGAAAAGTCACCAAGGTCATCTGCATAAAGCAATGTATGGTTGAAAATTAATACATAATTATAGCAAAATCCATGCATAATTTGCGACCAAGTAATCCAACGGAGTGACCAGAAAACCTGCAGGGAGCGGGGTGAAACTGAGGTATGAATCGGGGATAAGGCGGCGGTCGAACCCGGGAAGCGGGATGAAGTAGCCCACACGGCTGAGCACGATTAGTGCAGCAGTAATGGTGAGCCGCCGGCGGATCTCGCTGCGGAAGAAGGCCTCCGCGGCGCTCTCCACTACCGCCCCTAGCCGCGCCAGGTCCAGGAACCGGTTCCGGTACCCCGCGCCCTTACGCTCCGTCCCCGTGCCGCCGTCTCCCTCACCACTCACCAGAACAGGGCCATTCGCTGAAGACTTAGCAGCGAAGGCGAAACGGCGAGGCGTGAGAAGCAGCCGCTGGGGCGCGCCGAGGACGAGTGGACAGTGTGCGCGAAGGAGTAGGCTGTTAGGGGCGAGGCCACGGGACCGCGAGAAGAGCATGCGGCGAGGCGGGAGTGCGAGTGGCAGCGAGAGGGAGTGCGCGAGAGCGAGGGAGGGGGCATGGCGGCGGCCGGTGCAGTGCTGCCGCCGTCGTGCCGTCGCGCACCGGGGCGAGGTCGCCTGTCGGGAACGCTTCGTTTTTCTCTGGCTGGTGACGTGGTCAATCAGGGTCAGGGGTCTCCAATTCTCGATCAGACGGCGGCAATCAAAACAGTCGGCTGTGTTCGTTACTCTTGTTGAACGAATTTTCAAAAAGAAAATACATTCACTTTGAAAATTGGTCAACAGTATTCCATCCGTCCGAGTATCATGTTTGATTATTTATCTTGTTCAAAATATTTATTAAAGAACCCGCTATACACACAACTCTATTTCGACTAATTCTTCCGATGTTATTTACTTTTTATAACTGGTTTTATCTGTAGATACATTTTTAAGTATAATTAATTATTTTTATAATATTTTTAATAAAATAAGTGGTTAAATGTAACATCAGTCGAGACATTCTTATATTTTTGAACGGATTGAGTACATATTCAAATCTCGATAGATTCTTATATTTTTGAACGGATTGAGTGCATATTCAAAATCCTTCCACTGCAGCTTTAATTTGATATATCCGTGTCAGAACAAAAATGTAATTTCACAGTCTCATTCTAATGGCAATGAACCCATATGGTGGCTAAGCCTAATTCAACTTCAATAAAAATATGGTTTGACCATAAGAAATCATGTCACCATAGTGTCTCTTTGCTTTTGACGAATGGATAACTGTTTTTGCACAAGCATGTGAGCCCACAATATATGTACTGAAAATATATGGATGAGTGATTTTGCTTGGTATAACTCAACTTCATTTGACAGCCAGCTCATGACGCAAAATGGATGCTAAATAATCCACATTTCTGTTATAAAAAAATACACAGTTGACATATGGATGTCTAAAGCATCACATGTTTGAATTGAATGAAAAATACTAGGTTCACTGTTTGACACACAAACTAGTATAGAATTGGTCCCATCCTTCTTGATCATAACAAGTTGATAACCCCGCGCGTTGTAGCGGGACTAAAAGATATTAACTTTAAAATTATAATCTTAGACTAACTGTAGTAATCCCTAATATCCATTCTTTATCTGATGGTTGAAATTAATTATGATGTGCTCTCAAAAAAGAAATTAATTATGATGACGTGGCGTAACGTAGATCGAGAGAAATAGCCATTAAGATGTGCTAGTGGGTTGCATCTTTTATATATAAGTAGATATATCCTAAATCATCTTAAGATTATAATCGATATTATGATGAGTTGATAACTAGAGACTATATTTACAATGTCAAAAATTCTTTGAAAAATCAAATTGACATTTTTTTATGAAAAATGAATGTTCAATATTCTTCTAAACCAAAGTTCGTGCTTATAGATTGAGTTTGGGTGTGTTCGTTTCTCGGGGTCTAAACTTTATAGTTGTCACATCAAAAAGAATCTTCCTATTTAGAAGTACTACATAAAGTTTAATTATAAAATAAATTACAGGCCCCTAGGCTAATTTACGAGACGAATCTAATGAGGTTAATTAAGTCGTGATTAGAAGACGGTTACTTGTAGCATCACTTTAGCAAAACATAGATTAATTAAGTTCATTAGATTTATCTCGAAAATTAGCACCAATCTGTAAAAGGGTTTTGTCATTAAATTGTTCGAAATATTCATAAATAGTAAGATTCTCTTTGATGTGACAGTGCTAAATTTTAGAGGGCAGACAGGACCTTTGTAATTTGCTTCAAGAACTGAACGAAGCTGCTAGGAACAACTTTAGGCTTCCTTTGGAATACAAGATTGTAGAAACGTGGGAATAGAAAAAAAACCATAATTAAAATTGGTTATAAATTCCTATCGAGAATGAAAACGTAGGAAAGCTTCTCATTGAGCATTTGGATACAACATGAGAAACACAAAAATTAGAAGAGAGAGAAAGACGCATGAAATGACAGCGATAGGTTGTGAATGTGCTGAGATGGATGATCCAATGTTGATCTGGTAGCCAACGATTTGCACTTTTTTTTGAACCTAACGATTTTGCACATGGAAAGGTTTCCCACTTTGTTTGAAAAAGAAACATGAGTCGCCTGAAATGGCAACAGGAGAAGGAGAATGACAAATAGAGTAATAGAAATAGACTCCTCTCTCTGGGAAAGATCTTCTCTGTTCAAGTGCCCGTCGGACGGGTCAAAAAAAAAAAAAAAAAAGTGCCCGTCGGACACGTTACACCACGCAGTGAGGCAGCGAGCAGCAACGACCACACAACACAAGCACCGAATCACGCCGCGAAGCCTCTCTCGGAGGAATGCCGTAATGAGTCCATGATGGTAGCTGCCACCGCTTCGCCTTTGCCGTCGCGCGGCCACGCGGTTCCCTTCGGCCAGAGGGCGCCGCCGCCGATGTTGCTGCGGCGTGGCATCGGCCGCTGCCGCCGCCCGCCCGTCTCGGCGCACGGCGGCGGCGGCAGCGAGGGAGACGCGGGGAGGATACTGGACCCGCGCGCGACACCCTTTCAGATTCTCGGCATCGACGACTCGGCGTCCTTCTCCGCCGCGCAGCTCAAGGCCGCCTTCCGCGCCCGGGTAATACGCGACATTCGCTTCTTTTGTTCTGTCTCTGCTGACGCAACTTATCCAGCCACGGCAGACGCACGCTCTATTTACGCTTTCATCGCCGCACAACTATTAGCTATATTGTCGGGCTTATTCGAAATTATTAGATTGATTGGTATATCTGACGACTTGTTTTACCTTCACGAATCATGATTCCATTATGTTTTTGGGCTTTTGGCTTACCGCTTTTAATGGATGGGTGCTATGAGATTAGGGCGATCAAGCCATCAAGGTAGCTGATGGAACCGTATAAGAATTCTTAGATTTTGCTTCAACTTGACTTGCATTGCGAGATCTTTTGCACACTTCTTTTTTTGAAGAAGCATATCATTTCAAATACTGTGAATGCTAAGCATTTTTTTTTCATAAGGTAATGGCATTTGGTATGCCAAAGTTTCATACTATGATACTATTTTCTGGTCTAACCAGCCTATCAAGGCATAACATGGAGAGCTTCTGTTTCAGGTAAAGGAATTCCATCCTGATGTTTGTAAGGACCCAGAAAATGCAGACTTAATAATGAGGCGAGTCATTGAGGCCTATCAGGTAAGAGGTAGTAACTTGCCCCCTTGAAACTAAGCTATTCAGTCTAGGCATAAGGAGACCCGTGGGGGAAGCCCGCCCGAACCCTAGCCACTTCTCTGCCGCCGCCCAGCCTCCCCCGTTGCTCCCCTCCCTGGCCCGCCGCCGCCCGAGCGAGCTGCGAGCCGCCGCTGCTCCGCCGCGAGGAAGGCGGCGGCGGGGCCCCTCCGCTCCACTGCTGCCTACCCCTTCCCCCTCCCCTCCACCCTCCCCAAACGACGGCGGCGTGCTCCACCCCACCGGATCCGGTGCCTCGCGGCGCAGATCCGGGCATGGCGCGGCCGGATCTTGCGTGGCTGGCGGCGGATCCGTGGCGGCTGGGGTGGCGGCGCCGGTGGCCCGGAGCCGGGCGAGGCGCGTCTCGGAGCTGGCGTGCGTCGGCGGCTACGACGGAGTTAGCTGCGTCGGCAGCCTTGACCCGGCGAGGCGTGCCCGGATCTCGCGTCGGCAGCGGCGCCCGAGCCCGAGAAGGCCGCGCCGGCGGCGGCCATGTGTGAAGGCGGCGCGCCTCCATAGGCTGCGCGCCCTTGCACGGGAGGCTGCGCCCTGGCGGCGGCGCCGACGGCCCGGATGGCGGAGTTGGTGACCCGGTTTCCGGTTTGGCTCGCGCCCAAGTTTGGCGCGCCCGTGGCGGCGCCGGCGACGTGGGTGCTTCGGTAACGTGGCGTAGCGCCGAGACGATTGGGACGTGGATGCGGCGACGGCGAGGTTGCTAGCGCCTTTCCGGTCCTCCTCCTGCGGCTGCGACGGTTGCCGGCCGGGAGTATTGTGCAGATTGGATGATGGAAGTGGTTGCACGGAGTCGGCCGGCCAAGTTTGGGTGGTGGGTGTGCCTTTGGCGCGCGGCCTTGTGCATGCGAGGGAGACGTGTTTGGTTGTTTGATGACGGTGGCGCGCGCTTTGCTGTCGCAGCCATTGTTGGAGGGTGTTTGGCGCGGTGTGAGGATGACCGACGTGGAATCCTGGTGCGGCGTTGGGAGCTGATTCGGAGAGGGCTAGTTTCAACCGGGAGAAATCCTGTATGGTGTCAACCATGCCGGCAATGGACAGGGTCCCCCTTCCTGAAGGCGTTGTCGAGGTTCTAGCCACCTTCGAGGCTTCGTGGGCGAAAGCCCATATCCGGCGTACCGGATCAGGTGGCGGTGGCGTCCAAGCGTCACAACCTTCTTGAAGGCGCCATCTCCAACAACTCCCGTTCTCGGCGGTTCCATGTCGCGTCGGGTTGTTTCGTGTTCGTGTAGGGGTGTGTTGCGTGCGTTGTGTGTGTTGTGCTCGTGTGTGGCGTTTGTGTTTTGTATCTGTGCGGTCGTACGGGTTCTTGTCCCGTTTTCTTCTTAATATAATGAAGCGCAGCTCTCCTGCGTTTTCGAGAAAAAAAAAGGTAAGAGGTAGTAACTATAAGTGTATGCCTGTTTTGTATAAGTTTTTAGGGATGCATCATAAAAACTGCAAGGTGACATCGTTGAAAATGGCACTGCAACAGTGGCTGTGGCCATGCATAGCATTTTCATATGTGCAGTCTAAATGTCCGTAGAAATAGAAATATATACAGCTAACAGTTTAGATATCCAACATGATTCAAGCCAAAAATATTTTTACTGGAGGAATTTCCTTGAATTATTCTCACTTTTTGGTTACATTATTAGTAACAACGATTTGTTTCTCATACAGATTCTATCTGGTAACCAAGAAAGGATGGTTGAAAGGTAGGGAATACTTCTGTCCTGTATTTTTGATATATATGTTATCTGAGTGGAGTAATATTTTTAAATGCACCTTTTTGACCTAACTGTGACAATCGCATGGCTCCTTTTTAATAAGAAGTTTCAGTGCAGACAGTAGATTAGATTGAAAGATTATTTGACATGGCAATCTTGATTATGCACTATTCAAAGTGAATGAAAGAGATTTTTTGATATCTGGTAAATTTTATAATAACTATCAATGGAATGAGAAAAAATAAGTACCATAAAATTTAAGGGCTTCTGCAGATGGTATATTGTGAAACATTGATCATGTAAACCATGATTGCTTATCTACATTCCCATTGACATTACCTTAATAAGAACTTATGTAGTACGTTGGTATCTGCTGAAAATTTGTTCCACTACTCTGCACATTTGACTATGTTTGCATTAAGAGAATTCAGTTTGCACCATCCAATAACCTGGCAATTATTTGTTGGATTCAGATACTAATACTAACTCACCTCCCAATCGACATTCCAAAGTCCAAACTCTCTCTCCAATTTTTGTCACCTCCCAATCGACATTCCAAAGTCCAAACTCTTTCTCCAATTTTTGGTTTGTTGCCACTCTAAATTCTGCAGTTATGACTATTTTATTGTGAGTCCTAATGAGTGGACCCATCTTGTTCCAGTAGTCTGCAGAAAATCCATCTTATGTGTTTTTTAATTACATTTGTGCAGGAGCAATATCGATCCATTTGATGAACCTGAGTGTGAAGCCCTTGACATATTTGTCAATGAAATTTTATGCATTGGCACTGGTACTTTTCTGCATTTTATTGTTTCAATCATGGTCTCCATATTCTGCCCAAGACTTTCTGGTGACTACTAGCTTTTTGTTAAAGGATGGTGTTTGCTGATCAGATGCTAATGTAAAACTGGAGAGATTAAATTTTCACTGAGGCAAAATGCAGTATGAAATGTATATCTGAAATCCCAACTATATGAAATTGATTAGTATGTCATGCAATTGATTTGCTACTTGCTAGCACAATATATCATATTTTTTATAAAAAAATGCAATATTGTTTCTTCTAGAATCAGAGCATGTTATTCATATGGTTATGTTAGTTTTTTAAGCGCCTGAGTTCCGTCACTTTTCTAGCTTTTACAGAGTTATAGTTTATACATAGGAGATGTAGACCTTGTTCTCCGTAGTTGTTTGAAATACATCACGTGGACATGTTTTGGCAACTTTACCTGACATACAACAACTATTGATACCGGCTGCAGGATGCCCATATTCTTGTGTTAGAAAGGCACCTCATGTATTCAAATTTTCAGATGATTTTGGTACAGCTCGTGCAATATCCCAAGGTAATCAACCATGCTCACTTGGCTGAATTGGTTAGGAACCCACAATTTTTTCGCCACTGGCTACCAAATTCTGTTAAATCAGTACATTTATTGTGTCTAAGAAAAAGCAATAAGTATATGAGAATATACAGCAAACTGACAATACCTCAGTTGGTTAGTCTTTAGGTGTGAGGCTTCCCACCAAGGTTCGATCCTGGTGTGCACAATTTGTGGATTTTTTTTCTAAATCCACTCGCTGCGTCCCATTTACTCGGTCCGAACCACTCTTTGGTGGGCGGAGCCCCATGTATGGGGTGGGCTCAAAGCATGAGTTAAGGCCCGAACCACATATATGCTCATAAATCTGTCTCGGCCGGAGAAGGTTGGGCTTCTCTATCAATGAAAGCCGTGGGGAGGGTCTTACTCCCACTGGTCTAATCTTTTTATGAGCATAGACACACATTCATCTTGTCTAGGGAAAAGTTCAACCATTCCCAACGTGTTAGCAACAGATTCTCATTCAAATAAATGCAATCTTTTATTTGCAGATAATGGTAAAGATGATCTCGTTCAAATTGCTGTTGGACAATGTCCAAGAAAGTGCATATATTATGTGACACCTTGCCAACGTGCTATTTTGGAGGATGTTCTTGCTAGGTAAATATGCTGTTTCAGGACAATTCTTTTCATCAGTTAACATGAGTGTAAAGAGTCTAGTTGTCTGACTTAATTTTTTTGTAACACTGAATTAGAAACAACGAGTCAGGTCACATCTAATTTTCCGCGCAATACTAAAATACAAAAACAGGGGCACATTGAGCTATAGCACCATCAGTTTAGGAACGTATTGAATCCAACTGGTTGATGACTAGTCAGGATTGGATTAGTAAACCAACTAACCAAGGATGGGGGAGCTCAGGTTCTACATCCTGATTGGTTGCAATGCAAGCAATAACATGAAAGTTTAGGTGCTATGAAACACATAGAAGTGTGTTGCCATGCATTCTTTGCTTCTGCTTTAGTGCCAACCAAGTTACCACTGACTATTTCATATATGACTACAGTGTGTTGATGCCGCCCTACGACTTAGCCGAAGCTGCAGTTCTGGATTCCCTAGTTTCCAAAGCAATGTTTGAGAACAATAGGTACAAGAAGCCGAAAAGAGAAGAAGCAAAGTCATCCACTGATTATGTTGACTGGATGTGATCTGATCCTGAAGCTGTCCAAGGGGACGTGGACACCACTCAGTCAAGTATTTTTTGGCTAGTTTTTCTAGGATCTTGGGAGGTTTGTTCACTGTGAAATAGAATGATGCATAGATGTATAGTAGTTTATTTACATGTACATACATAATACTCCAGATTGCTTTGAAAAAAAACATACTTCTGTAGCATAGCATCGAAGCAGTACTCCATGGCTCTATGCACTAAGATCTTGTCCCGATATTCCATAAATTGGCAAAATGTTAGCGATTCTGTGAACAAACTGTTGTCTTCGCTGCACTTTCAGTTTCATACAAAGAAGACGAGAGCATTGAATGTTCAATAATTTGGATCTATATTATGTTGTGAATCATTCTAGAAATGGCGCGATGTAATCTAGTGCCTCTTTTCATTGATTTCTTCTGGTTGGGAACCCATCTCCCTGATGTTCTTGTTATGTGAACCACGTTGGAGAGCCATAGCTGAACATGAACATGTTCTTGTTATGTGGACTGGGGACTTCGCGATTGGAAATTACCACCAGATCAAGTTAGTATTCGTGATACACTAGGATTATAAATATATTTATCAATTTACCGAATTATTACTAGACCATCCTCCTAAACGGGCCGTGCTGTGCCACCCGTCTGGCCGAGGGGTCGGCCCAAGCACGAATCAGTTTCATGCTGTGGCAGACTTGAGCCGTGCTTCTTTTCCGTGCTTTGGGCCGGCCCGTTTTACACGGCCCGTTTGGACAGGTCTAGCCGCAGATGAGAAAGAGGAAAAAAAATAGAAAAACAACCTAAACCCTCGTTCTGCGCCCCGCCACCGTGCCCTCTCGAGTCTCGCCGCCGCGGCGCCGCCTCTCCGCTCACCCACTGCGTTTGGTCGCTGCCGTCTTCCTCCCCGTCCCATCTTCGCCCACCACCCAGAGGTGCTTCCATCGGAACGCCGCAGTTCTTCGGCCCGTGACCACTCGCCAGTTCTTCCTTTTCCAGCAACAGTCACCTCGCTGCCTTTTCCGTCCATTGGCAACCAAATCAGGTGCCTTCTTTTGCCGCCGTCCTCGCGCAGTTCCACGCGCCGCCGCATCCATCATGTCAGAGCTCAATCCCAAATCCAAGTCCAGTAAGAAAGCGAAGAAGAAGGCCGCTGCTGAGCGAAAGGAGGATGTGAAGGACATGGACGCGCTCAAGTCTGACGTCGCCTCATTCGCCTCCTCCCTCGGCCTCATCGCCGGCGCCGGCAACCCCTCCGGCTTCGATGACTCCGACTTCCGCAAGTCCGGCCCCATCAAACCCTCCAAACCCTCGAAACAGCACGATGAAACCTCAGAAGACCCTCAAAATGCAGCAAACAGCGAGAAGCCTAAGCCTTCCAAAAAGCCACACCCTCTCGAGCTCCATGCGCCCCGGGCTGGTACCAATCCTGGCTGCACTACGAATTACCCACTGATGAAGGCTGCTGCGCTTTCGGGACAGTGGTACACAGACGCTGAGGAGCTGGAATCGAAGGTCCTGGGCAGCTGTAAGCATATGCCTCCAGCCTTGGGGCTTCAGGAGATGCAGCAGTTAGTTGCACGCAAACGGGAGTTGGCAGAGAAGCTCGTGGCACAATATGCGAGGGAATATGACACAGTGAGGCGGGGAAAGGGTGACTTGAAGCTCCTGGAGGTATCAGCAAAGTCTGGTACATCTGCTGACAAGGTATCGGCATTTACATGCCTTGTCGAAGACAACCCGATTGCAAATATAAGGGCTCTTGACTCTCTCGTCGGTAAGTTTCACTTTTGTAATGTTATTGTTGGTTCAATGTGAGTAGGAAGTAAAAAGCACACAAGGCTAAGACATGGTTGATGATGATCTGTGTAATTTGCCAGTTAGCCTATTTTGTTGCATCTTGACCCAATTGTAGGTAAATATGGGCAGGCATGTGAATTAGGCATTGAACTAGAGTCTGTGAGCAAAATTTCCTTGCTTGGCCTATAATATCTAGACTTTCACATCATTGTAATTTTGATGATTTTTTTCTTTTGCTTTGTTTTATCATACGTATCCTAAAATTTCTTTCTGTTATGGTTAAAATAATGATTACAGGTATGGTTACATCGAAAGTTGGTAAGAGGTATGCGTTCACAGGCTTTGATGCATTGAAGGAGTTGTTCCTCATGAGGTTAGCAGCATCTTGTGTCTTTTATAATGCTGTTATGTTGTTGCTGCTTGCTATGCTACAATAATTTCAGTTGTCTTTTCCTTCAAAAAATCGTTTTTTCCTTACAGCGTGTATTTTGCTCGTACTAGTTTTTTGTATAGTAGCAAACTAGAAGGACTATATTCCCAAAATTAGCAGAAATTTGGGAACCTGTTTGCGGATATTTTTGCAAAAAGAAAGTAGAATTTGGATGTAAAGGCTGAATCTGGGATCAAAATTTTCTTACTGAATATCTTTATTTGCAGGATTCACATATCTATTTATTTTGTATATTTTATGACTATTGCTCATAGTATTGTTAGGATCATGGATCCAACGAAGCAAGTATGTGAATCAGGAGCACATATACATGAAACCACAGTTCTAAATCTTGTCAGTACTTACCTAGATGCATTACAAATAATTAAAATAATGACCCGGTGTTATTATTCTGCTCAGTTTAATTGATTGGATTATCCCTCTTTTCTATACATCAGGTAGCTATACAGAACTGATAATTTAAAAATCGTGATTCATATCTATTGTAATGGAAATGACACAGTGAAAACTGATTGCTGTCTCATGAACTGCTCTTCTAGAAGACTACTAGAGATAGTTTCACTTTGACTGTTAATTTTTTGTTTTTATATCTTGGTTATTAATCTTTGGTTCTATCTGCTTGATAGGTTACTGCCTGATCGTAAGCTAAAAAGTCTTATTCAGCACCCGTTGGACAGATTACCTGAAACGAAAGATGGCTATTCACTTCTTCTTTTCTGGCATTGGGAGGATTGCTTGAAACAGAGGTATGTCCCATGAAATTATATTCTTTGGATCTAGCCAACATCTCTGGTAAAGACTTGTCTGGAGTCTGGACTCTAGAAGAATTAAGAATATATCATTAATTTAGCAACCCCACTGGTTTAAACACCAATATAGCAGCATAGTAATCCAGTTACAAAATGCCAATGTTAGACCCTTTCGCCCTTTCTAGATATGTGTCATGTGGGGCTTGCAGTATCGGAGGCGCGGCAAACCAGCAAACGTGGCGTCAGGTTGAGCGCCAGGTTGTTGGAATAATCGTGGATTAGTTGCAGAGTCAGTTAGATAAGGATTCAGTTTGTTAGATAGAGATGAAGTTTGTTATTCTGTTAGCCGCTACCATGATCTATAAATGGTAGACGCGCGAGTCGTGTGGATCATCGTGTGTTTGTTGTCTAGGTTGGACTCTGTAAACTTCTCTGCCTCGAGGTGCGACGCCATCACGGCTCCGCCGCGCCGTCGAGGTCCAGGGCCACGACCAGTTACTTCTTTCAAATACAATCTCCGTTGTTCCGTTCCCTCAAATCTCTCCTCTCCAGTCCGTGCTCGTGACAATATGCTTTCTTACTTCCATGGAAATGCTATATATGTCCCAGTCCATGTGGCATTAGTCTACTTCTTGATGTTTCTTACTTCGCATAATATTCAACTAGATTGATTATTATTCCCTCCATCTCAGTTTATGTGTTATCCTGGAGGTGTTTCTAGTGTCCAGATTCTCAATGAACCTAGACAAACAGTGTATCCAGGTTCAGAGAGTTTTCAATGAACCTGGTACAAAGCCAGGATGACAATTAATTTGGGAGAAAGGGAGTAATATCTACTGGGATGAGCAAAGGGATATACAAATGCACATGGTTCTACCTGAGCTTTTCATGTTTTTGTTTTGATGATTCTTTATCTTAACTTTAATGTTTGTATGAACACTATTTCAGGTATGAAAAGTTTGTTATATCATTGGAAGATGCAGTAAAGGATATGCTGCCAAATCTTAAGGACAAAGCAATGAAGGTTGGCACAAACTGTTGAATTGATACTTTCTTGTGCTATTATGCGCTATATTCAAATCAGAGTGATTAACAGTATGAGATAGGTATTAGAGGTTGAGGTAACAATAATCATATTGATTAATCTAGTCCCAAAGCTAAAGCGTAAAATTAGTTTTCCAATCAAATATGATTGCGTGACAGTATTCCTAATGGAGCCGTATCCTGCTGGGATCTCATTTCATTTGCTTATGGAAATATAAAAATGGGCCAATTTATTTTCTCATGACAGAATCAGGTGGTTAAGACTGGATTTGGCATGGAATTTTGTTTCTAGCTCAGACCAAGGTGTCACATCTATGTTCTATGCTATGATCACCAGATTATCATGCTCTGATTTGTGTGCAATCAGCATTTCTGGAGCTATTTTTATATTTATGTTCATTATTCTTTTGTCCTTGTGTCAGTATTTTTACTTCCTGCTTATGTATTTAAGGACATGGTAAGAGCATGTCTAATTTTACTTTCGTTGCAGACAGTTTTCATTCTTTTGAAGAGTAAGTCTGAACAGGAACGGCGGTTACTTACAGCTCTTGTTAACAAAGTAAGTAGGCCTATGTTTTACACTACAAAAGTAGCTGCATCGCTTTCTGTTGCTTCTCCCTTAGACTACGATAAAGAATACCTACATGACAAATTGAAGATAATGTACATTAGACTATGGCAAAGCTACTTTTCACTACGAGATGCTACATAAGCTTAGTCATCTTAATGCAACTTTTACCTCTTTCAGCTTGGAGATCCTGAAAGAAAGGCAGCATCAAGTGCTGCGTATCTACTAACATGTCTCCTCTCCGCTCATCCAAATATGAAGGTATATACAATTTTTCACTGGAAAGAAATGAAACTTTTGAAATTGCTAATAATAACTAGGCTCATTTCACTTAGTTACTTAACAATGCAATATATACAAACATTTCATAAATTCAATTTTTCTTCTCATTGAACTGTTTTTTGCAGATGGTTGTGATAGATGAGGTGGATTCTTTTCTCTTCAGGCCACATGTTGGGCTTAGGGCCAAGTACCAAGCTGTATGTTATTGTCAATAGCACTTCTTTCTACTGATATTGTTTCGGGATCAATATCATTAGCACAGGACATTTTTTTTCTGCTAGTATTTTGTCTAAGATGTAGCGTTTTACGATTACCTGTCCTGATATCTATCCAAGCAACCATGTAATTATGTTATATAGTCTACACTTTTCTGTCATGGTTCTTTTAAATGTTGTTATTTCTATTGTACAGGTCAATTTTTTGAGCCAGATTCTCCTTACTAAAAAAGGAGATGGACCTAAAATTGCAAAACGGTTGGTGGATGTCTACATTGCGCTTTTCAAGGTTTCAGTTGAATTCAGCTTTATAGCCTTTCCTTTTTTGGATTAATTGGCATATGTCCTACCTTTTTTTTCCTTTTTAATGTAATAGCATTCAAATATTGTTTTCTTAAAATAAGACCGAGTACTGTTTAGTTGACGTGAACAAGTACCTGTTACTGTTTATTTCTAGCCTACCTTTACTTGGCCTTAACATTCTTTATGATGGTGATTTGGCTTTGGGGTGCTGTGTGTCACATAATGTTGGCCTAATCTGCGGTCATGCAAGATAATATTGAATTAGAAATGACGATGTACGTGCTCGGTTTGGTGTAGTATCATTAAGCTTGTCCAACGCTGCCTGTTATGGTTTGGACATGTAACAGTAGTGTCTTGAGGCACTGGTGCATATTGGAATTCTTATATTTATTGACAATACAAGAAAATGGAGGACTAACAGAAGTTGGCATTGGATAAGCTTCTTATAGTCGTGTTTTAACTTTTTTATTGTATTTTCAATCTATGTGCTATAGATCACTAAGAGTGCTGAAGAATGGTCTTTTTCCATCTACGATTTGTTTGCTAATCTTGGTACTTCATATCTTGGACTATTTGGTACTTGTAAAACATTTTTCTTCTCTACTTTACTGTGATGTTAGGTACTCATGTCTTACTCTAGTGCTACGAAAGGAGATAAATACAGTAAACATGGCAAGAAAAGTGGAGAAAATGGAAAAACAAAGGTGCGAAAGAACAAGGTCAATGACTCTAATGATCATGAAAACAAGGAAGTAGATCCTACAGTTGGATCAGATTTGGAGATGGACTCTAGAATTCTTTCTGCACTTTTAACTGTATGTGGTACACTCTGCTGGTCACTTTATTTTTGTAGTTTCCACATTATATGTTTGTAATGATGCCTCACTTGTTTGTACTCATCTGGTTCGGTTTGTGTCTCTAATTTCTTAATCTTTTTTGTTATGTGCAGGGTGTAAATAGAGCATTACCATATGTCGCGAGCTCAGAAGTTGATGATATTGTGGAAGTTCAAACACCTATTCTTTTTAGATTGGTGAGCTTCCTATGCTATTGATAAGAAATACCCCTGCTAATTTTGGACATACAGTTGTTAATTTGGTTTCATGCAGGTGCACTCCGAGAATTTCAACGTCGGTGTTCAGGCATTGATGCTTTTGTATCAAATCTCAACCAAAAATCAGATAGCAAGTGACCGTTTCTACCGTGCATTATATGCCAAACTTTTGAGTCCTGCAGCTGTTACTTCATCAAAGGTTTATTATCTCTGACTCCTGCTCTTGCTTTACTGCTGTATGTTCTGAACTGTACTTATTTTCTTGATTTTACTAGTATGAATTTCATGAAATATTTCTGTTTGGTTATTCCAGTTATCTCTTCACCGTTACAATGTAACATACAGACAACAAGCTTGATCTCTGCATCCTTACGTTGTCCCACTTTACTCCCTCCATTCTCAAATTGATGTTAGGACAACAAATTTAGTTCAATTTTGATCTAACAAATGATGTTGTCCTAACAACTGCAATTTAAAAACGGAGGGAGTAGCACACAAGTGATAAAGTTGTTGGCTTTCGCAACCAAAAATCAAAGTCCATGCTATTCTTTCCTGCTACTGGCCTTGAAAATTGTAGATTTTTGCGATTCATGCCAAAGTAATTGCAGGTTTTTGGAAACCTTTTTTTTGTTATATTTGATATGATTGTGTATATCTTACATATTTCAGCCAGAGTTATTTCTTGGCCTTTTGGTGAAAGCAATGAAGAATGATGTAATGTTGAAAAGGGTAGCTGCATTTTCGAAGCGCCTTCTGCAGGTACATTTGTATCTATTTACTATTTAATCTTAGGGGATGTTCGTTTCCTCTAGGGGCTAAAGTTTAGCTCCTAAAATTTGGGCTAAACTTTAGCACCTCTTGTAGGGCTAAAGTTTTGCCTACTTTTAGCCCTTCTTTCTCTCTAGAGCTAAAGATTAGTCCAAACTTTAGCCCTCCCGTTCGTTTCTTAGAGCTAAAGTTTAGTCTAAAGTTTAGTTTTAGCCCTTTAGCCCATGGAAACGAACACCCCCTTAGTTACTGATATACCACTGTAAAAGGCTATCTCCATAATAATGACGTGCCATGATAGTAAAAAATCAAATATTTTTTATGAAATAAGGCTAAGCCTTATAAAACATGGAAATGCACCATATGGTTTTATATTTTGATGTGGCATACAAAAAAATCACTTTTCCTTTTCCTTTTTCTTGGTTTTATAAATTTGAACACATAAGATCCATAGTGATGTTTCCTTCAATATTTCTATATTTTTGCAATTTATATGCACTTGTTTCTTTTTTCCTCTAGCAATTCTATAAGTGGTGGGTGGGGACGTGGGGTGGAGTAATATTTGAGCAAATATAAGTAGAATGCAGCAGTTGAGTTTTTCTTAAGTTGTTTGTACAACAGCTGTCCCTAACAACTATTTGTGATTTGCAATGTGCATATCACTATATCAGTTTTCCTCGGTCTCATTGGGACAGCAGGATGATAATAAATTTGAATATTTTGTAGTCATACCAATGTTTTTAGAACTAAATCATTGACCACTACAATCTATATAATGTTTTTGAACAGGTTGCTCTTCAACGGCCTCCTCAATATGCCTGTGGATGTCTTTTCATTCTATCGGAGGTACTTAAGGCGAAGTCACCATTATGGTATGTGATTGATTATGTCTCCTAGATACCAAGTTTCGCATTTGTAATTATTTATAATCCTAAAATTAATTAAGTAGCATCGTAGCAAAAATCAGCGAAGAATTACAAAGATAGAACAGATACTCAGCTGCATAGTGTCCACAGTTCACATGCCCTGCAATACTCTGCAGTTGAAGATCCTGATACTTGGAACGCAAGCTAACTTGAGTGCCTCGTTGCTCTTCCAGAAAATGTGTCATATATCATCCATATTATTAGCATTTTGTCTCACTAGTGAGACAATAACATTGTAAACATAACATAGTCCCAAGTTCCAACCCTGGACACAAATAGCTTTCAGTGTTGGAAATAAGTTATGGTTATCGACCTTTCAAAAAATAGTTATGGTTATTGCTTAACTCTTAGGTCTCACAAACCTTGGAAATACATTATTATGTATCCACATGAGTTTGTTGAGATTCGGTTCTCAAAAGTTCTATGAACATGTCCCAAACAGAACTTAGCATATGCCTTATTGTCATTACGAGAAAGTCCAAATTACTCCCCTCAAATATAGCCAAAGTCTGGATAACCCCTAATGTATTGTTTGGTTCACTTTATCCACCATAGTTTATTTAGTTATCTTTTTTGTTTCTCTATGCACAAGTGGAATGTTAAGTTAAAATTTCATGGGGTGGTAGTTGGTATCACATTGCATGTCCAAAATTATATTTTTGAAATTTTATCATGATTTGTCATACACTTTTGTATTACCATATCAATATACTATTAAATTTCATTATCTATCAAAATAATGATAAAAAAGATTCATGATGTATTTTTCTAACATGCATTACAAAGTGTTCTAGCACCTTATAAAATTTTACCTTAAGACTCCACTTACGTGTGAAGAAACAAAAGAGATAAATTATGTTAGGGGGCAAAATGAACCAAATTGCACTATTTTAGGGTTAAACTGAACCAAACAATAGTTTAGGGGTTATCCAGACTTTGGCTATACTTGAGGGGAGTAATTTGGACTTTCTCCTTGTCATTATTGTTGGAGTGGGAAAAACTCAGTGTATTCTCTTTTTTTTTTGATTGGGAACACACAGGGAGAGACTCCCAGAGTGATATTTGGGTCACTGGTGCGGCACCAGGGTTCGAACCCTGGTGGGCACCCTCCCAGCCAGTGGACTTCGCCACTGCGCTGTGAGTGCCTTCACAGTGTATTCTCTATTCCTCCAACCGTAGAAGGGCTATGTACACTCCTAGATGGGCCTATTTACATGGGCTACAATATACACCAACAATTATGTCTGTATGTCTGATCATACACACTAGGAGGAGATTATGTTGTTGCTTTTAAAACAGATTCTTGTACTCCACAGTGACATATTTTTATGTGTCCTTGTCTCCGCTGCAAATGTGCATATTGAATTAGTTGAGCTATCCAATTAAAGACCAATAAACTAGTGATTAAAGTCTTGACAAAAATTAGCAAGACCAGATGTGGTGGGAATTTGTTAGCTTGTTTCTATGTCTTGTGTCTGCAAATACAAAAGATAGCTTTGCAACTCTTAATGGACAATAAAAAAGGATTCTATGTGTGAGGCATTCCTGATTATTAATTGTTGAAATTAGGTGGCCCTAAAACCCACTAATGAGGACCTAGAACTATAAACTTGGAGACCGGCACTTATACTAACAAAGCTTTATTATAGCTGAAAATACTTTACACACACAAGTGTCCACAACACTACGAGGTGGCTGGCTGGTGGCTCTCACCTCACACTCACACTCTCACACTTCTCTACCTAGCACTCTCTACCATGCCCCTTGTATGGGATGCCATGGCAAGGGGGTGGCTCCTCTATTTATAGGCCTAGGTGAGCCATGACACTAGGACAAGTGTCAAAGCTCTAGAACATTTCCACTAAATATCTAGGTTCCACACTATTTCAAAGTTACCATGATACTAGCTCTAGAATACTCCTAGTATAAATATCTTGAGTCATGAATAAGATAGAAGTTTCCGGAAGTTTGCATTGCTATTTTCAACATTAATAAATATGGTCCTGATTTGTTGATGGTATAATATAATTTCTTCTAATTCTTCAGGGCGATTGTGCTCCAAAATGAATCTATTGATGATAGTGTTGAGCATTTTGAAGACATTGTAGACACTGAGGACCCTGCTATTGCCTCAGCAAGTCTAGATAATGACAAATTAGCTATTCATGAGAAACCCAACTCTGATTCTACATATGGTTCTGATACAACAAAGCAGTTAAAATTGGCCGAAGGTGGTGAGGACAAAAGTAACACGTCAACTGAGGTGTCCATATTATATGATCCGAGACACAGGGAGCCTTCTTATTGGTATGGTTTGTAAATCCCTTTTTCTTGTGCATGGATCCTTCAAATTGTTTATAGATAAATGTTTCTGCTGATGCAATATCAGCCACAAAAAAATGAGTATGCTATGCATTACTTTCTAGAATATTGCTAATGATTGTAGTTTCCATAATTTTTTGTAGTATTTTCTGTGCTTTGCTCTTCATTTTTTGTTACAAATGGAATATTGCTGGTCATATGTTCCTTTTCTGTTATCAGCAATGCTGACCGTGTCAGCTGGTGGGAGTTAACAATGCTGGCCTCACATGTGCACCCATCAGTATCTACTATGGCCAGGACATTGCTATCTGGCAACAATATTGTTTATAATGGTGACCCATTGACAGACCTATCACTTCCTGCTTTCCTTGACAAATTCATGGAGAAGAAACCAAAAGGCAACCATATTGCTGAAGGAAAGTGGCATGGAGGATCACAAATTGCACCAGCTAGAAAGGTTTGTGTTTGACTTTTTTATTGACTCGGAACTGTCTGTCAGTGTTTGTTTCTCCTCTTTTGAAACTGTTCTTATTTTGGTGAATTTTCTGCTATTATTTAATTGCAGTCATTTATACACACAGCAGGAGTGTGTTATTCAAATTTGCTTCTCTAATCATTGCTGCTGGCACATGTGCTGGTCTGTCTGATTTGAAATTATGGTCTTTTGATCCATTTTACTATATATTTCGAATAATTATACCACATTTGCATGAAACTGGTTTCTTTTGGTGCCTGGCAACACATCCAAACCCCATGTTCGGCTTATACTCCCACGTGCTATCCATTACTTGGTGTTTTATTGCTTCCCATTTCATTGTCGTCTCAATCACTATATTTTCGTTGGTCAAGCTCATATAGTTGTCTGTCTGCAGATTGACCAGAATCCTCATCTTATTGGAGAAGAACTCCTCGAACTAGCAGAAAATGAAGTGCCGCCTGAAGATGTTGTTTTCCATCGTTTCTACATGAACAAGACTGGCCCTATCAGAGCAAAGGCGAAGAAGAAGGCCTCGGTTCTGGATGAAGATACTGGGGAGCTCTTAGCTGATGATGTTAGTGATGGGAGTGATGATGATATGCAAGATCTGGGAGAGGGACCGACAGAAGATGGAGACTATGACTATGAAGACCTGGACTCTGATGCCTTTGAAGAAGATCAGGATTTGCTTAGAGATGATAGCGATGTTGATCTGGGTAGCATTTCAGATGATAGCGCATCTGAGGATGTAGTAATGGAAAACGATAGTGATGATGATGTTGCTTTTCTCAAGAGTGCGGGTGACTCAGATGACAACTTTAGTGATGAAGCGATTGATGATTCTAACATTGATCATGGCTCCAATGCAGAGAGAAAGCGTAAGCGGAAACATGGTGCAAAGAGTGGTGCATCACCATTTGCAAGTCTGGAAGACTATGAACATCTTTTGGATCGTGATTCCGATAAGCCAGCATCGAAGCGGAAGCAGAAGGTAGGTGGTGAGAAGAAACCAAAGTTGAGATCGCAGAAGAAACGGTCGAAGACATCAGGATGAGAAATAAGATTTATTTTGTTACTTTTTGCACCATGAAAGTCCATGAGAAGAACATTGTTCATTAAAATTTTGTTCTTTATGAAAGATACGGGCTTAACGTCAAAATTGAATTGATATGGTTTTCAACATGCTTATGATGGTTCTCTATTCTCTCAAGTTTACAACATATTTCCTCCCTGAGTTGCCCCTTAACCCTTTTAGATTAGGTATGGGCTACGGATACAACGGGTTACATATTACCTTCGTAGTTCTTCTCGTAACTGTATTTATAGCACCCATTATTAGGGTTTGGGTAAATTTCCTTCTAAGTCACTGGAAAAAAATATTTTTCCTTTCAGTGCCCCTTTTGTAGATAATGGGTAGAGTACCTGCCTCTACATCCTCGAAAGGATGTGACAGTTACATAGATGGTATTTAAATTCTCACACCCTACATAGCAACAATAAAAAAAAACAACACTTATTACAATCCTGAACCTGTGATGGAGCTTCACATAAAATAGGCATTTTAACTCTCCCACCCTACATTGCAAACAAGAAAAAAGCTTCAAAGATCACTTCGAAAAATTCTTCATTTTTCATGCTTGCCACATGAATAAGGTCATCGCGAGTCTTGGAGTCCATACGTCCACTTATACAACCTTTGTTGACGGATATCACCACAGAATCATTCAAAAACTTAAAAAGCACCCTATGGATGAGAGTCTCAAACTTTGAATGACTTGTGGTTGTGGAGTGGTTTTTGCAATTAGCCTAAAAATTTGAGATGAGAACGTTTGGGCTAGCACTCAGGCTTGCATTCACACCGAGAGGAATACAAGAGAATTCCTTCTAACCCATTGAAAAAAAAATCACATTCCCTTTTCAGCCATTGGAAAGTTACTTTTCTCCTACGTGCTCTTTCGTGAATCCCTTGTTACTCTCTATCAACTTAATACTATAGTGCCTCTAAAAATAAACCTTAATACTATAGTGTATTCTCATACTTTCAAAATTCAAAATAAAATCAAATTTGAAACTTTGCTAATAACCAAATTTATTTTTCACGTGTTTCTCTTACAGTTGAAAAAATTAGTGCTTAGTATTGTTTTGATCTAAAAAAGAAGGGAAAGTGTTTAAGCGAGGAAGCATACACTTTTCTAATCTTTTGAAAACACTTTTCCTTACTCTATTGGTTATTTTTTGTAATTTTTCTGTTCACAGAGACACATGTGAGGTTTTTTTTTTTCAAATGTCAAACTCATTATCATTTTAGATTTTAAAATCCATAAATTTATTAAATGATTAAGATATTATTGAAGGGTCGGTAATGGCATATAGGGGAAGGAAAATTTTAATCAATTTCCTGTTTCGCAATGATCGTTTCTGCCCTTCTACCTGACAAGGAATTTCATAACGAGATGAGAATTGACCATTATAGTTATCTCTAACGGTAATACACCTCCGCTCCTATTGTTGTCGTTGACTTTTTTAAATTACATTTAACCATTCGTCTTATTTAAAATATTTTTAAAAATATCTTATAATTTGTTAGAATATTTCTATCACTAAAGAAACATGAAATATAGCCTATAACTTTTTATATTTAAATATCTTTTGAATAAGATGAATAGTTAAACATTACGAAAAAATCAATGACGACAATAATTTAGGAACGAGAGTATGTTTCAAGGAAAACAAGAGGAAACAATAATAGGTATAATTTAAATTCACCCATCTCAAAAATAATTCAACTTCACCCCCAATGTCTGAGCTACCAAGTCCAGGAACTGACCGTCGGATCCGCGCCGTGACCGCGATGTGGGCCACGTGGCATCAATCGTCAGGCCAAACTACCCCAACGGGCAAAATATCGAAACGGGAAAATAAACAGGAGCGGCTGCTCCAACGGTAATCTCCCGAGTAGCGGAGAGCCGAACGCATCGCCCCCTGCCTCTGTTCAAAAATTGAATCCTCCGCTCCTCCCCCACCCCTTCCGCCCCGTCTCATTCCTCTTCCTCTCTCGGTTGCGCTCACTTCTCCTCCCCATCCCGATCTGAGTCGCAATTCCCGAGTCAGGCGAGATCCCAGCGATCCCCTCCCCCGACACCTCGGCTAGATCGCAGCGATGGAGCCGGATCCAGCCGCTACGGAGAACCCGTCGCCGCCGCCATCACCTTCTCCACCGGCGTCTCCGCCGCTGGAGCCGCAAGGTACGTGCTCCTTCCCGTGCGTCGAGCGTTAAGATTTCGTGCGAGGCTGGGTTTGGGCGTCTCATATCCTCGTGACTTTGCTTTTCAGGTGACGGGCACGAGTGCGGAACGGTGGAGCCCGCCGTGGATCCCGCGAACCCGCCGCAGTCCTCCCCCACGCCAGCCGCGGATCCCGCGAACCCACCGCAGTTCTCCCCTACACCAGCCGCGGATCCGGCGAGCCCAACACAGCCCTCCCCCACGCCGGCGGCGCCGCCTCAGCAAACCGACGGTATGATGCCTTGCCTTGGTCTTGTAGTTGTGGCGGGTACCTGTTGGCCAGGCCAGTAGCCTAGGTTTAGTTGTCATCCGTCTCACGGCCGGGGAAAATTGGCAGGTGAGGCTGCGGCCGGGAGCAACGAGACCGTGCAGGACAAGGAAGTGGTAGCAGATGTTGGCGAGGAGCTCCATCGCTTCATGGAGGTAAGGAAGTTTGGATGCAAATTCTCTAAGATTCCTGCCATATCTATTTCTGGATTCTCGCGACAGGATTTCCCTGCTCATGTATATTGATGTGTAAATAGATAATAGACCATCCATAGAGGGGATCCTGTCCGGAAAGTCCAGTATGCAGAGTTGCATATGCCCCAAAGATTCTGATTCTTTCTCCACTTGTTTGAATCTGCCTCAAGTTTCTGTTGGCCACAAAAGATCGAGGTCCTAGTGTCCTACCATGGCAGCACCCAGTTTTTGTTGTTGTTGTTGAATTATTGTTGAGCTATTGTATACACTACACACAGAAAACATGCTTCCTGTCCTTAAGTATCATTGTAAGGATTGCTCTAGATTCTATATAAGCTCCATTCAGGGTTAGAAAGTCATGGAGTGCTGAAATTGTTAGCACTGTTCATATCATTTCATAAGCCCACGTGTGAGATAGTTTCTCAGAAAGTTGAAACTATGCAGCCAGGTTATATGTGTCACATTTCTTTCCCCTTCAAAATATAATTCTCTCTGTTTGATTTGTTTGCTGGCTGTTCTTGGGTGCTAATTATTGTTGAATTTAGCCTTGACAATGATTTCAAGGTTCTTTGATTTTGATTTTGAGGTGACTTTTCTTTACAGGAGTTTGGGGATCAAGGAGAAGAGTGCCTCATTCAATCTCCAATACTGAAGAACATTGTCACGCCTGACTTGCCTGCTGCCCTTAGCTTTCTTGGTACACAAACTGACATAAACACGCCTTGATGTTTTGAAGCTTTCTTGGCTCTACAGTTAATTGTGCTTTGTCTTTATTTGTGTAGTGGAAAAGTACAACAACCTTTTTGAGAAGTACAAGAAGCAGTTGTCCAACGGTATGATGCCTTTGCCTTGGTCTTGTAGCTGTAGCGGGTAGCTATTGGTCAGGCCAGTAGCCTTGGTTTAGTTGTCATCCGTCTCACGGTCAGGGAAAATTGACAGGTGAGGATGTGGCCGGGAGCAGCAAGGCCGTGCAGGAGACGGAAGTGGTAGCAGATGTGGGCGAGGGGCTCCATCGCTTCATGGAGGTAAGGATGTTTGGATGCAAATTCTCTAAGATTCCTGCCATGTCTATTTTCTGTATTTTCTCTAAGAATTATTTAAGATTTCCCTGCTCATGTATATTGATATGTAAATAGATAATAGGCCATCCATAGAGGGGATCCTGTCGGGAAAGTCCTGTATGCAAAATTTCTTATGCCCCAAAGATTCTGATTCTTTCTCCACTTGTTTGATCCTGTCGGGAAAGTTCAGTATGCAAAATTTCTTATGACCCAAAGATTCTGATTCTTTCTTCACTTGTTTGAATCTGCCTCAAGTTTCTGTTGGCCACGAAAGATCGAGGTCTTAGCGTCCTACCATGGCAGCACCCAGTTTTTGTTGTTGAATTATTGTTGAGCTATTGTATACACTATACACAAAAAATGCTGCCTGTCCTGAATGAATTATAATTGTAAGGATTGCTCTAGATTCTATATAAGCTCCATTCAGGGTTAGAAAGTCATGGAGTCCTGAAATTATTAGCACTGTTCATATTCTTTCGTAAGCCCGCATGTGGTATAGATAGTTCTTCAGAAAGTGGAAACTATGCAGCCAGGTCATATGTGTCACACTTCTTTCTCCTTCAAAATATAACTCTAGCTGTTTGGTTTGTTGGGTGGCTGTTCTTGGGTGCTAATTATTGTTGAATTTAGTCTTGACGATGATTTCAAGGTTCTTTGATTCTGATTTTGAGGTGCCTTTTCTTTACAGGAGTTTGGGGATCAAGGAGAAGAGTGCCTTATTCAATCTCCAATACTGAAGAACATTGTCACGCCTGACTTGCCTGCTGCCCTTACCTTTCTTGGTACACAAACTGACATAAACACGCCTTAATGTTTTGAAGCTTTCTTGGCTCTACAGTTAATTATGCTGTGTCTTTATTTGTGTAGTGGAAAAATACAACAACCTTTTTGAGAAGTACAAGAAGCAGTTATCCAAGTGTACCGATGAGTGTAAACCAAAATACGATTGCCTGAAAAAGAAGTACACGGATGAGTACACAGAGCGGCGTCGTCTGTACAATGAGCTTATCGAATTCAAGGGCAACATTAGGGTGTTTTGCCGGTGCCGACCTCTGAGTGCTGACGAGGTCAACCGTGGGTGCTCCCCGGTTGTAGACATTGACCCATTATGTCAGACTGAGCTACAGTTTCTCCCTTCTGAGAAAGAAAGGAAAACCTTCAGATTTGATCATGTTTTTGGCCCGGAGGATAGTCAAGGTATGTTTTGGAATAAGCTGTATCTAGTTTGGTATGTTATATTGTGTCTTAAATACTTTTTTTTTTATCTGCATCAAATGTTGTACCTAGTGCTTATACTTCAATCTTTTCCTACAGAGGCTGTGTTTGCAGAGACAGTGCCTGTTGTACGGTCAGTTATGGATGGATTCAATGTATGCATCTTCGCATATGGACAAACAGGAACTGGAAAGACTTTCACCATGGAAGGTCTTCCAGAGAAGAGGGGAGTAAACTACAGGGCCCTGGAAGAGTTGTTTAGGATGTCAAAAGAGAGAAGCGCGTCCGCCGCATACACATTTTCAGTTAGCGTACTGGAAGTCTACAATGAACAGATCAATGATCTGCTTGATGACAGCTCAAAAAAGTAATTTTTCTTTCTTTCTTTCTCAAACAATTATTCTAAGTTGATGGGAAACGTTTTTCTGAAGCATCGTATCTCCTCTCATCCATATAGGTTGGAAATAAAGCAAAGTCCTGATGGAATACAAGATATACCTGGTTTGGTTGATGCTCCAATTTATAGTATAGATGGAGTGTGGGAAAAACTACAAGTTGGCTCTAGAAATAGGTCTGTTGGATCGACCAATGCCAACGAACTCAGTAGCCGGTCTCACAGGTGGGTATTCTAATTAGTTCATATTGTAATCCATAATACTCTTTTGTTCCTTGTTATCATAAATGATCACTAGCAATTAGATTCAGTTTGCTCAGTACAGCGCTGGACTAATATTATTGGGGCTTGTATTCTTGTTTGCAGCTTTGTTAGGGTCACTGTTAGGAGTGAGAATCTGGTTACGGGCCAACAAAGCAAAAGCTACATGTGGTTGGTTGACCTTGCTGGAAGTGAAAGATGTGATAAAACAGGAGCAGATGGAGAAAGGTTGAAGGAGTCACAATACATAAACAAATCACTCTCTGCCTTGGGTGATGTTATGGCTGCCCTAGCTTCAAAAAAAAATTGTCATATCCCTTATAGGTCAGTCATGTTAACATACCAAAGCATCTATCTTGCTTTCTTGGTCTCACCACCTCTTTCTTTCTGTCAAACAGGAACTCCAAGTTGACACATTTGCTTCAAAGTTCATTAGGTAAGGTCCCTGGTATTTCTTATGTGATGACACTGGTTTGTAGCTACTAATAGAGAGTATCACTTATTTCTTCTGTTGACATGAATGCGCAAACAGGTGGAGATTGCAAGACCCTCATGTTTGTGCAGATAAGTCCAAGCTCCAGTGATTCAGGAGAAACACTTAGTTCACTGACATATGCTAGTAGAGTTCGGTCAGTAGAACAAGGTCCTGCTCGTAAACAAGCAGATCCAGTTGAACGTTTGAAGTTGAAGCAGATGGTAAGCTTACTATTTTATCATAATAAGAAGTTATGAACACTATATTAGCAGATGGTAAGCTTACTATTTTATCATTTCAGACAGAGAAACTTGTACAAAAAGAAAAGGAAAATGAGGAATTGAAGCGAAACTTGCAAATGATGAACCTCAAGTATTCTTCTCGTGAGAACACAAATAAGTTACTAAATGACAAGGTATTGTCCTGAGTCTCAATTTATTGATTTGGATTCTATTGGACATCTAAAATATAGAACTAAATGTTAATACAAACAACAGGTCAGGGATGCTGAACGGACATGTAGAGTTTATCAGCAGAGAGTAAGTAGGAAAATCCCTCAATTCATTTTGTCTTAAAATTTGGTCATGTTCTATGATCATCACCCATTATTTTGTACAGATAAAAGACCTGGAAAATGAAATAGCTGATGGGCGTAGGACTGCTAGGGATACTGCAAGATCGTCGACATCGAGGCCACCACTGGTCCCGATGTGGCAGAGACAACCTCCTCAAGGAAGGAATAGCAACTACTTGCCGCCACCTGCTCCTAGATCGAGGTTCAGTAAAGCACCCACATTTCAGAACAAGGAGAACATACCTGTGATTGGGATGACAGCACATCTTGGGACAGATAAAGACAGGGCCGTTGGCAAAGCACGGAGAGTCTCACTAACTCTCCAGCCCAAGAGACGGGCATCAGTGGCGACTGTACCGTCTCTGAGCGAGCAGCTGTCATCTATGCATGATGGAAAGAGATCTTCTCGAATGCAAGTTAATAGAAATAATAGAAAATCAATTGCATTTCTAGGAGCAGCTGGACATCTACCATCTTATGCGACCCCAGACGGAAGGGAGGAGAAGGTTAGGAAATTCGATTTTGGCAGCAGCAGCAAGTTCTCAAGCCCTACACTGCTAGACCAGTTGAAAAGGAGTAACGTTCAAGCAACTCCGCTGCAGAGGCTAGGCCTGGCACCAAGCGCCAGCAAGCGCTGTTTCAGCGTGCAGAGAAGGGTTACGGTTTCACCTCTGAGAGGAAAAACTGGTGCCCCCTCCGGCGCTGGGATCAACCCAGCTCCACGTGACAAAGCAGTGGTGGTAGGGAGGGCAGGCAACGCGTTGAGAGTGCTCAACCCCAAGAGGAGGCAGTCAGTCATCTAATCTAAATCGTGTTCTGGGACTGGGTATTCTTTCATAAAGATCCTGGAAGTGAAGAGTTGAAGATACAGAAGATGCTTTGGATGTTCAACAGTGCTGCAAAGTTGAACGCTGGTGATAATGCTCTGTTAGTGCTCATGCTGGAGTGAGCGTGTTAATAAGTAAACAGTATTAGAATATGCCGTTAGTTGATAAGAAACAACCGTTAAATTTATTCATCTACCCCATTCATTGTAAGCAATACTTATTTGTGTGTTCATCTCATCCGAGAAATGTTTTGCTCTGAGATTGATCTGCCCGAGAAATGTCATTTTGAGACTGAAAAAATACTCGTTAAAATTGTTCATCAGCAAAAGTCGTGTCTGACAAATGACAAGAACTATAGTTTTGTCGAGAGAGAGAGAGAGAGAGTAAAGTCTACTGAACTGTCTCCAAACATTTTGATGTAATCTGGACACTAATTGAAAGAATTATCGGTACTCAGATGTCAGACCGGCCCTAGCAAAACTGTCCCTCTCGGTTTATCAACTACACCCTTGGAGAGGATTGTTGTACCTTTCACGCACTAGCTCGTGCTTGCAAGTCTCATCAACACTGTTGTTAAAAGTCAAGTGTTTCATTCCATTGGTGGCTTGGACATGAATCGGTTTCTCTAGAACTAGTGCCAGCGCTTCCTTTTCCAACTGCAAGCAGTAGCTTCTGAACGTCTCTATATTTACTTTGAGCCTAAAGTCCAGACTGAACAATAAATCCAGTTCTAGTTTATTCATCTCCCTTGTGCTAATACCTCCAACTTTTCCATAGTAAGCATTGTTGAAAAACCTGCAGGAATATGTTGCAGAAGTTATTGAGAAAGTTTTGCATTGTTTTTCTTCCTTCCGTAAGAAAAAACTTGGAGTGTCTTTATGACATTATTTTGTTATAATCAAGATAGGACTTATTATTAATCTGGTCCATATTGGTCACAATAAACAGATAAGAAAAGTTTCGTTCCATTATGCATTTATCTTACCAAACCTCACGACCACTATACCTGAGGTGATGTCCTATGAAACATAGTTAGAAGTTTAAAATGTCTTGGAACATTTCAAAGTGATCCTTTATGCAAACTAGTGCTTAAACAAAGGTATCAGGAAAAACATAAAATTCCTTTGAAATGCGAAAAATGTTTAAAATTGATGACAAAGATTCTTCTTATCCCATGTAAAGGGTAACTGACTGACGGCTAACCAGTTAAAGGTGTTCTATGCAGTAAAAGATTGAGAAATAGTACTACGACATTTCCCGGTGAAGCATTTATACAGTAATCCCAAGTTGAGCAGCATTTATTACTAACATAAAATTGAACTTGTATCACGTGGAAAACCTAATACCAATCAAAGGTTCCCAATATAAAAGGCCGTAACCAGTGCTGAGAGCTCCCACACTGTGCGGGGTCTAGGCCCTGGGGAAGGGTATCAGCGGCAGGCCTTACCCCCGCCTGTGCGATGCGGGGAGACCTCGGCTCGAACCCGGGACCTGTTGGCTACAGGTGGTATGCTCTACCGCTGCACCAGGCCCGGCCTTCCAAAGGTTCCCAATATGCTAGAACAAAATAGATATATGAAGAATGAAATGCAAAAGCGCCTGCAGTGGGTTCTTACCCATCATCTGTGAATTTGGCAGCAACAACAATACTTGTAATCAGCAAGCGATGAACACTGAGTGAGGTCAAGTAAATGTTTGGTTGTTGTAGATATCTCTCTATGTAGATAAGTCCCAGCACAAAGCAAGATGGGCTGCACTGTGCATACTTGAAAATGCGTTCTGCATATAGTTTTATACTAAGGTCTGGCACACTGTGACCGTGAAAGATGGTAGTTGACTCCTTCATTTTGTTGGACCCTAGTAGTTCTTCATTCCTCTGAACTTCCTTGTCAAGGTATGCCGAAAGAAGCCACAAAACCTTTGGAAGTTCAGCACCTTCTTTCTTTGACTGTGGTGGTGTCAAACCCAACAATGAGTAGCTACCCGCATCATCAACAGCACAAGTTGTAGATGATGCCATTGCTGTTGGCACACATTGGTACTGTAATGATAAATCAAACTTAGCAAACATTCGGTGCAAGAGTTATATGTAAGCAGAAACATAGCTACAGAACTCAGATACTAATGGTGGGCTGTAGCCTCTTTTGAGGTCAAGGCCAGAACTTATTCCATTATCTAAAAAAAAGGTACTATTACACAGATTATAAAAATAAAGGTAGGAGACCTTCAACATTAGAGCGTAAGTTAATCTTTCCAGTTCTTCAGGGACATAGCAGTGCACAAAAGATCCATAGTTACATTGCTTCTCATAAGAGATAAGACACAGAACCAAACTTTCTATTTTTGCCATAAACGTTTTGAAGTATCGGTGTGAGAGTAAACTACATGTTGCTGCAAGTTTATTGTCGGAGATATAGTTCTGATGCAATTCTCAAATGTAATCATTCTCCTAAGTGAGAGGGGTACAAAATATGGTAGGTAAAAGAAAACATAATGCAACAATAGACATCGAAAAGCATGGTTCTACATTGTGATGAGTTGAACAAGGGTTTTATTCCCTTGTTTGGAACGGTCCCAAAAATACACTAAAACATTTGTGTATTTGGGCACACCCATTTGCTTTGGCCATTATGTTCCATTCCATGTTCTGCTTCACTTACGGATCCAACTCATTTATGGGAGAAAAAAACGTCGAACTGAATAAGAATTTGGGGGCACAACTGCGCCACCCAAATCTATGGCAATATTCCGAAACTTGAAAAACAGGCAGATCACGAGAAAACTAGAACCTTTGGTCACCTAAATTTGGTCGAAATCCACTCAACTTGCAATAAATTGAGTAAATGCGAGAGCATCATACCCAAATGCCACGCGACTCGAGCAGGCGGAAGCACTCGCCAGCTACCATTAGCGAACTAGTACTACGTCTTTTAACTGAGATCTATCCGCGAGAGAGAGAGAGAGAGAGAGAGAGAGAGAGAGATTCAAACCTTTTGCTCCAGCTTAGCTCGGGAGGCGGCTTCCACTGCCAGCGGCAAGATTCAAGTCACACCCCTGGCAGTCGCTAGCCTCCTCTTCCCTGGAGCAGGCGACCAGCTTCTACTCCTTGGATGCTGCCCGGACGGGGGCTCACTAGTCACTAAAAGGGGCGGATACGATATGTGACATGTCATTATCACATGACCAACACTAATTTGGCCTTTGCTTGTACAGTGCTTACACAGTACCAAGACTAAAGAGCGATAATAATCCTGCACATTGACTGTCGTCTCGTTCGGTGCTTCCTTATCCTCAGCCGCAAAAGTATTCGTGTCCGTGAGACGAATAGGACGTGACTCGGGAGAGAGAAAGCGGCAATGGCAAGTTTCTATGGGCGAAGACAAGCGCGACAAGCAGGAATCCGAAACGGATACGCGACTGGTACTCAAATCTGGTTGAGTTCTGGGACTCGGAGCGTGGGACGGCGAACTTCTATCCAGAGAGCCCGGACTCCGGAGACGCCAATGACAATTTGGAAAGGAGCAGTCACGAACTTGTATTAGCAATTAGTGGTGAGTATAACCTGTAAAGAATTAGTCGGATAAGAGCATTTCTAAAAAAGCCTTGAAAAATAAGATCCTAAAATCTCTTTTCAGGTTACCTGAAAAACTATTTGGATCAACTTTTCTCTCCTTCAACAATCCTCCTAAAGGTGAATCTAATAATACGTTTTGTTGAACCAGATCATCAGTTGGATTCATATATTGCCGGTTCTATTGAAAAAATGAGACTCCAGAGCCTCAAGCCCTCAAGCTTCCCCTATTTCTAACTATAAATGAGATAAATTTAGAGCGAAAATAATTTATAAGTTATTTTGAGGAGTTGTTATAGATCATTTTTCTAAATCGAACTCCATTGATTTGATTTAAAAGGAGCTTATGGAGCTCTCTTTAAAATGCTCTGAGTTTCGGAGTAAAGTTTGCTACTTTTTGATACTTGAAGGGAAGAAAATATATATAATTGGTGGTGACGCTGCGTGTGTACCTCTTGTGAAACTTAAGTAATAAGTATTGATCATCACTTCTTAGACAAAAGTGTGAAAAAATCAGTGGCATACGGCGAACGAGCGGTTATCTCGGTGGCAAGGCTGCTGGATGGAGCAGTTGTCGCCTGCCTTCGAGCCAATGTGTCTCTTCGCGCGTGGAGCCATGATGGAAGGCGATATCCTCATATTCGAAACTGTGTGTTGTAGGTCTGAATGTGTCCTTCAACGAAAAAAAAGGTCTGAATGTTGTTACGCGAAGTTTCCTATAAAGAAAAAGAAGGGTGCGGCTTTTAGGGCTAGGGAGAGGATGGATGCGACTTTTAGTGGGAGCATGGAAGTCGACAGCCGATGGCAGCAGAGTCGTCCTTGCTGAAAAGGGACCGTCTGCGTATTTCAACCGCATCATTAGATACCAATTCGATCCGAGTCTTCGAACATGATGTCATCCCGGCTAGAGCATCTGCGCTTCTATTTTTCATAAGCTCACTCTTCAGGAGCCATGAAGCATGCACGAGTAAACCAAAAACGAGTTTAAGATCACAGAACACTATAGATGACTATTACACCTCTGCTCAAGCTTACACTTTCCACAGACACGGGCATACACATATACGTTAACTGGCGAAAAACTAGGACTTAACCCGGAAACAAAGCCAAGATAGAACCGGAGTCTAATTAACTAATTAAGCTTATCCCAGCATGAGCTGGCTAACAGATGACTACGCCACAGTTCGACTAAGCGACACTCTTAACATAACACAGCCTCAGATAAATGTGAAAATAAACAATGTTACGGGGCTCTTGTCAATTAAGGACCCAGCCACCATGTACCCGCAATAGATACCATCGACCGAATGCCCAACGCCAGAAACTTCAGCTGTACAAGGTTCTCCAGCAGGATCTTCTCCGTCAGATGAGGTGGTAGTGTCAAAAAATGTGAACTCATCTCATGTTTGTGCTTGCTTCTGGTTTGGACTAAGTGCCTTGGTTAGAAAATTGCGGAGCTCCGGGATAACTCGCTGAATCAGCTGCGGGGAGCTGCATGAGGAAATGGCAGCAAGTCAAGGTAAATTTTATTTAAACTGGACTAAATGATGCCTATACTTGTCCCAGACCAGAGTTATACAGAAGAGAATATACCCAGGTCTGGTGCAGATCTTGTCAAACTGCTCCAGAATAAACAAGATGCATGTATGTCTCAGTGACACTGCATGAAAGGCTTCGGATAAGTCATACATGTCAGAGACATTTTCTAGATTCACATCCTGCAAGAAAAAAAATTAATTATACCCAATTAGTGGATAACAGGAGCAGTGAGTAGCCTTCCTAATCACCTTTGCTATAGTATATTCACATAGACGTTTGAGACCTTCCAAGAGATACTGATCAGCAGCTCTAAGGAGATCCTGAGCAATTTCACTGGTCACGTGCACTGAACCTGTATAGATAAACCTGCATAGCATGATTTCAAACTTAATCCATCATGTACTGACCCAGAAAAAAAAAGAGGGGAGAGGGGGCGACATCTGTGTCTAAGCTAGGAGGTTCACCACTTAGTTACCTCATCATAAGTTCAAAAACATCCCATTTGATATTGGGAATTTCAATGTCTCTTGCATCCTTTTCCTGGTTAAGGGAACAGCTTTTCAATTAGACACAGAGATTGAAAGCACACTGCATCATGCCAAGCCTCAGAACTCACCCGATACCCGCCATCAAACATTGCACGAAAAGCATCTGACGAAGCAAGCAAAGCAATTCTGTGGGCATAAAAGCGTTTTCCTGCACAACAGGGAGAGAAAACTATTAGGTTAAAAAGAAGTGGAACTACGGTTAAGTATTGATAACATCAAGATCCTAAAATAATACCGACCTTCCACCAAGAAGGTGACATCTGAAAGTGTTGAACTATTCACATATTGCTCACCAAGATAAACCTGCACCAGAATATATATTCAGTAACAGGGGTCAGCAGTTCAGAACGCAATTGGTTAACAGAACTTTTAGACAGAAAGGTATTTCAATGTTATAGTGCATTTTATACAGGACTGCAAACGGGTCGTATTTGGAAGTATCATTAAGAAGATATCAAGGATAACTACAACTCTCAAACAGACTGCAAAATAGTATAAAAGATTTGAAAATTTTGCCTCTCGAAGGCTGACTACAACTCTCAAACAGACTGCAAAATAGTGTAAAAGATTTGAAAATTTTGCCTCCCAAAGGCAGTACAAGCTAATCTATGCTCCCGACCACCATTTTTTTCTCTTTTGAGCATGCCATACAAGTATTGTCATATGTAATCGATATTCTTTTTACCAGAGATAAAGCAATATAACCTCTGCTACTGAGTACTGGTACTTGTATGTTAATACCGGTCCCCCATAATACTTATACTTTTGATCAGGGCGGCATGGCACAGAGTGAAGCACGCAGGCGACTGTGCCACCAGTGAAGCTTTGACATCAGTAAAACCCGTTAAATGAGCTGTACACGTGGGCGTATTGTAAGACTTGGAAAAGGGAAGTATGCTTGCTTAGAAAGGGAAATACACACCAGTATGTGTTCATATATGAACATTATGGTCCTGACCAGGTATGGCTGCAAGAAAGTTTTTGGGTCCTTCTATCTATAGCCTGTTTAACCAAATAGCCCTTTCCCATACTGATTATCCAAAAACCACAACATTCATGTCATTGTGGTTCTAGTTTTGATAGTACAACATTCAGATCATAGTCACTGCTACTTGGATAGTAAGACAAGTCTAATAAAATTACTCTGCTTACCTGCGGTGTTGGAGATGGAGGCGCAGAATCCATGGGGGAAAGTGCTGCAGCTTTGTTGGCCAATTTGTATAGTGCTGCCGAACCATCTTGTTGGTGTTTCGAGCTCATGGATGTCAGCAGATCAAGCAGCAGGTCAAGACCTGGATTAACAAATTAAATCCACAAAGAACATCGCACAATGGAATGGAAATGAAAATGTACAGCTTCTGGTTGATGCAAAACTGTTTATACCGTTATTATCAACAAAGATTGTTCTTTGATCTTCAGGAGCACAAAGGTGCGCCAGAGCCAGAGCAACACGCCTCTGCACAGATTTCTCTCCTACTCGCATCAAATAAAGAAGGTGTCTCAACACCTGGAAATCATCACATGGGAACCAGCAACATAAGTAATTTAGCCAAAAAAAAAGCTATAAATGAACCTAGTGAGCAGAACTTACCCGTCCATTGATCTTCTCTTCCAACCTCTTTAATGTTTTCGCTACACAGTCCTTTGTTGCCTGAAATGTGGCTTATCAAACTCCGTCCAAATGGAAAGATTAATTAGAACTGTTCAGATTATACCTGCACAATAAACTCCCCATCTTGCAACTTCTGGACACCTCCTACTTTAATGAAGTCTGAAACATAGTCCTAGAAAGAAATCCAAAATTAACAACAAAAACAAGAATGAGTTGATCCCTTTCATCAGAAGAAAGTGAAATGTGGAATTCTTGAACAATAGTGCAAAACAAGTTTTTTAAAAATACAATCATCTTATTTCGAAAGAAACCATGAGTTACCTCATTGTCCGCAACACCGTAAAGGGCAAATGCAGCATTATGCTGCAAAGAGCCATTCTTTGAGTCAAGAAGCTTTAGCAGAGGCACCAAACCACCATTATATGCAATACCTGCTTGGTTATGTGTGTCCTGGGAAAAAAATAGATCAAATGGCAAGTAATAATTAAGCTGAAAAATAAACTATCAACTCCACTCGCCTATAAGTCAAGGGAAAGGTGTAATTGGAATTATCTTATGTTGCATGAAACTACTCAGAAGATCTTGCAAACAAAATTATCTACTGTTGACATTAATGACATCTTTCGCATGGTTGACTCCAACACACATGTACAGAGAACAGACCAGCACCTATTATCAGCATGAAACTAGTCAGATGTTCCTTAGTTTTAGCCTAGGCAGACCATCACCTAATGTCAGCATACATGTACATGTGCATACCACATATATTCGCTGATATAGTCTGCCACAGAAAACCCAGGTTTTCCAGCATTGTTTTCCCTTAGCAATACTCAGACAGAAAACCAGCACTTAGCAACTAACAGGCAATTAGGCGAGGCTCAAAAGGATAAACTACACACCTAGGCAGCATGATGTCATATACACTTCCCTTCACAAACCACATTTAGGACTTGCACAGGTTCAAGACTTTTGCAAGCTAGGTAAGGCGTAGTTATAGTATACAGTGGAGCAACAATCAACATACACCTAGAAAATTTGCCTATACATAAAAAGTGTAGCATAACCATGGTGCATTATATCCTGATGGTTGGGGAAGATTGTGCACTGTTGTTCTTTCACTCTAGAGTGATTATCTGAAGCATAGCATGGAAATTAAACCTGGGCAAGTCTCCCCAGTGCAAAAGCAGACATCTCTCGAAGTTGGACATCAGCTGACTGTAGCATTTCAATTAGTGGCCGCACTGCACCCCGTTGCACAATATGGACCTGTAAAACAAACATGCCTATAAAGTTCAGAAATAATAGCTGAGAAAAACATAATTTTATTTCTTAGTTTTAAACATAATTTTATTTCTTAGTTTTTGTTATCATTACAAGAGTGTTATTATCAAACTTTTCTTCAGCTTTAACATTCTTTGAACCAGTGATTCTTCCTGTACAATTCCACCCGTCTCAAAGAAACCTCAACAAAAAAAAGTCACCTCTGCAACAACGATATTAACTTCTAAAAAGAACCTAACACAATGACATATACATTACGCATGGCTGAGCATGCACATTATGTTAGGAGTCATGGCTAACAGTGATGTGTGAGGTAGCAGAGCTAGGCTAGGCATAGCCCCATAGCAGCAGACCCCAAGGACATGTAAGCAACCACAGTGTTCCCGGTAGAGGCAGAGATGACGGTTAAGTTTGTAAAACACAATAGGTCAATAGTAGCTTTCCGACAAAAACATCTCATTAGGGAACAGTACTTTGATTTTTTTTTACTTTTTGTTCTTCCACTCGAAGTTGTATCAAGAAAATCTGGTAATGTCAGAGGTATGTGATGGCATGGCCCAAGTAAGGTGAGCGGGGCACTGCTCCCAACTCATGATTGTGGCATCTAAAACAGCCTGAGAACAAAGGAGGCGGAGACATAGTTTGAAAAAGAGAACAGGGAGAATCAGATAGACATTTTGTTGGCTGGCCAGTGGCAAGCAGGTCATACAAGTCATCATGTCAAAGAGGACTGCAACTATTGATTCAGTGACCACTCACCCCTAATTGAGCTGACCAGAAATGGGGTTAAAATTTTATTCCAATGACAATCTGTTTTTTGTTGTCACATAAGTTCTAAAATTTTACATAGGGCCTGCAATGCATGAATGAAGCATGTATCATGTACCTTGCAATCAGAGTCGGCCGAAGCAAATTGCCCTAGCAACAAAGCAGCCTCTCGTTGGCTTTCTGTACAGCAAGAACTGGAAAAGAAAACTGCTTAATATATCAAATAATTATTAATGAGATGAGTTGGGAAAGCATAGATTCAGAGATATAGGAAGTCCTAGTCTACCCATCAGATTCGAGTAACGTGATTTCTAAAATGGTATGTATATGGAATAAGTGAAGCACAGAGATGGCCAAGCTTATATTCAAAAGACGGGAAAAAATCATAACACAATAATTGTGTTAAAAAAAATATGACCACTGGTGTCCTCACAGTACTTGGTGTTTGTAAGGCATGTTCTAGAGGGTGTATAGTTATATAATAAAAAAATAGTTTCCATGAACCACTGTTAAATATATATATAGAAACATATACAACCATAAAATGATTTTATGCATAACATAAAAAAATATAAGATGGCCATACCTTAATAACCCAATCACAGGTTGCAGTGCCCCCGCATTAAGAACCTCCTTCTTGATATTTGGTGACGAATGAACCAGATTTCCAATGACACCAACCTAATATACCAAGAGGGAAATTTCTTAAGACTGCATTGAAATAAATATTAAAGTGATCAAGAATAAATCTAGTTCCAAGACAAGAGCAATAGCCAACATTGCCAGGCATATATGTTTGATCATCAAATTCTAAACAAGACAAGTAAACTGTGCAGGAGTGTATTTACAGAGTAAAGATGAATGGGCATAACACAACACGTTCAAATACATAGGCAAGTAATTCAGACCAATTTCATGCAGTTTGTTTGTTTTGCATAGGCTCCAGAATTCATGTTACCAAAGTTTCTAAGCATATATTTTAGCTCAACTTCTATGAATACATTTTAGCCTAGCAAGTTCCCTGCACTTGCTAAATTGGTCACTAAGGCCTATCACCAATCAACGGGCTGGCATGGCAGACAACAGAAAAGATATCAATGATACCTAGCGCTTCAATTCAATAAGCTCTATAAGTTTCACTAAATATTAGCTCTAGTATATAGATCAATACCCAAAAGTGCTACATGGTAAATAGGAATCTAAATAAATATACTATCATGGATGATAATTTCATAAGTTTCAAGGCAGTATAGTAGTAATAGAAAAAAACAACTGTACTTCCAAGGGCAATGCACCCACCTAGGAATTATGTATTTCTCTAGTGTCACTGCATTAGCAATGCACAATCAGTAGGGTTAGCGACAACAACCAAATAAATTGGGTTTCCATTCAGAGACTGAAAAATACCCCAGGAAAATGTCCAAGTAATAAACATCTCTATGGTTTAGTATTAAGTTTCCATAAGGACTATAAAATGTTTACATTTCAAGGGAACATTTGATTCAAGATTGCAAAAAAACAATGAGACAGCACAAATCAAAAGCATGCATTAAAATATGTCAAGAGCACAAAAGGGGGCTCTGTTAGAGAAAAGGAGTTGAGAATTACAAGAGTGATCAGTGTCTTACGGCTTCATAGTGAATTGCTGCATCCTCTGACCGCAGCATTAAGATCAAAGTTGGCAAAGCGTTGCATTGAACAATCTGCATCACGGGAAAAATCAACATGTGCTAAGCAGTTGTGTGAAATGCATATGCAGTTTTGTATATCAATCTACATGAATGTTTGCTTCACTTATTTCTTGATATCCGACCTGAGTTTTATTTTCATCATTTTTAAAAGCTAAGGTACGCAAGGCCCCTGCAGCTGCTCTCTGCACCTTAAGATCCTGTGATTCTAGCAATTCAACAAGAGGCGGGATTCCACCTTCCATTCTGTAGTAAGCAAAATTAACTGCAATAAGTGGAAGGTTAACGATGGAAAAAAGAGCCAAACAAACATAGAGGAATAGAATAAAACCTGACACAAGTTTTTATGTTGCTATTTTCATGAGCGAGATTCGTTATTGCATCAGCTGCTCTCTTGATGACACTGTTAACCACCCTCGAGCTTGACGTATTTTTGTGTCTTTTCAGGAGACTCACCAATGGAGGAAGGGCACCAGCATCAACTATAAGTTGCTGATGTTCAGGCTGTTACAGCAAGGCACATACGTGACTACAATACTCAAAGTAACTGGGAGAAAAAAATATAGCATAGAAATACCCATGCTGAAAATATCTAAAGGTGCTAGGGAATTAGGACTTATTTACATACAAACTTAAACTTGAAGTTCCTAGGTTTTTTCCAAATAAAGCGAATTGACTGTAAAGTTTCTGAAGACATTTCTATATTGAAGGATGGAATGTGGGTTGATCAGGATTCAACGTGATATTTGAAGTTTCTGGTACCACAGAGAGCTTCAATTCTGATACAGCTCTATCTCTAATTAATTTAACAATAACCCAGGCAGTTGCATTGATAAGAAAGCAGAAGCTCGAGTACAAATCAAACAGCAAACCAGTTTAAGGAACTTGAACCTTCACGGCTAGGAGACCCAGAGCAAAGGCAGCGCCCTTCTCGACCTCATGCTCGAATGGCCGTTGCTGCTCCTGCTTCGCCGATACGGGCTCGGGCTCACCCAGGTGGCGCACCAACGCAGGCACCGCGCCGCCCTCTACGATCACGTTGACAACATCCTCTGCACAATTGGCAATAATCAGATCCGCCTCGGTACGGGGGCCGGCGCACGGATCGGCGCGGTCGGGTGGCGGGAGGCTACCGTTTTTGGCAAGCTCGGCGAGGACGTGGGTGGCGCGCTTGGCGGCGGCGCGGTCCTCGTAGCGCCAGGAGGTGCAGCGGAGGAGGTCGTCGACCTGTGTGCGGACCTCGCGGGCGAGCGCCGCGTGGGAGCGGCGGCAGCAGATCTCGGGGCCCGCGGAGCCGTCGTCCTCGTTGTCGTCGTCGGCGCCCGTGCTGCCGAGCGAGGACGCCGCCGCCGTGACCGCGGCAACGGCGGCTGCCGCCTCATCGTCCAACTTGCGCTTCTGCCCCTTGCGGCGCTGGCGCTGCGGTTGCTGCTCCGCCTCCATTCGAGAGGATCGCCGGCGGCGGGGAGAGCGTGTTGGAGGTTGAGGACGAGGAAAGGCGGAAGCAAAAGAGTATGCGCCCGGCGCGATAGGGATTTTATCTCGTGTTCGGTAAAAACACATAGAAGGAATGAATACTTGTGCTGTAACAACGGCGCAGTTTTTATACATTTATGATTGATGATCGTATGATATGAAGTTTGGATTAACGTGAAGTAATACAAAGTTTTCGGTATTTTAAATTGGATAAAGATCCTCTACAGCATTCTATTCATTTTTAGGGAGGTTCTAATTTTTCAAGCCGTTGAAAATGTGTCTCCTTTTCAATCAATGAATAAGAACAGCCGAACCTTGATCGGACGGCTCACACTGTCTTCCAACTCTCGCACACAGCTCCTCTCTCTCTTCACCTTTACCGCTTCCCCGACTCTGACTTCATCCATGCCACCGCATACCACCACCACTACTCATGTTAAATTCTCCAATGAGAAGATAAAAAAAATTCTCCAAAGAGTGATGCGTCGCTACATTCTCCGACCAGCTGTATCGCGAAATTTTTCAAATCGTTGTGTCGTGAAATTCTCAGCCTACCGCTGGCATTCATGGTTGAGAGAGGTCATAGGGATTCTTGAGATACAAAATCATGCTGACGAGATGCGTTGTTAAATTCTCCTGTGAGCTTTCTGACGAGGGGTAACCGTCGTCCTAAACACCAATATTGTTTGAACATCGATTGTAATTACGGCCCTGTTCGTTTCCTGCCCTCTAAAAATTATACCCATCACATCAAAGAGAATCTTACTATTTAGTAGTACTTTTATTAATTTAATGACAAAACCTATGTCACGACTCCCTCTAATTTACTGAGACGAATCTAATGATCCTAATTAATCTATGTTTTGCTACAGTGATGCTACAGTAAACATCTTCTAATAACATCATAATTACCCTCGTTGGATTCGTCTCGTGAATTAGATAGGGAGTCTGCAATTAGTTTCGAGATTAGACTTTATTTAGTACTCCAAAATGATAAAATTCTCTTTGATTTGACCCCTCTAAAAATTATATACCTTGAAACGAACACACCAACTGAGAACCAGCATTTCCTTTATTTTTACTATAACATCAAAGCGTTATTCCTTTTTGAGACCTTTTCTTTTTCTAACTTCGGTGAAGTCTTCAAGCCCTCTTTTCTAGCCCCGACAAACTCTCAAATATGTTTGAAATTTAAAGCTTATGAGAGTTACTCGTGGAATATTATCAAACTTAGAGAAACAAAAGTGGAACCTGAATCTGTAGAGCTTATGAGCAACAGGTTGGATGGGAGGCGATGATGGTGGTGTTGGTGGAGGAAGGCTGCAGTGGGAGGTAATACCGTATAGTAGGAAAGGTGTGGCTCGGAGGATTCAAATGATATCTGCATTGACAAGTGAGGACAATAACCCATGAAGGCAACTATTTGGGTTAGAGCAGAGGTCAAAGACGTATATAGGACACTAGGTTTTGATCCTTCGGTCTAAATAAAATTGGGTTCCGGATGTATAGAACACGGAAAAACTATTTGAGTTTAATGCTTAAATTTTACACAATAATTTTCATGGAACGTCATGCTAAAAAATATTATATATTTTTAAGAATATACTTTTTATATGTCATAAGCATATAATACTATCTTAACTATAGTGCTAAATTGTGTGCCAAATATTTGAGATAACATATACTAGTAATTTTTTTGTTTTACATACAGATTGATATCATCTATGATCATGAAAAATTTTAACTTCAAATTCAAACCATACATAGAGAAATATAAAAACAAAAATTACATAAGGAAGTAGATTGCACCATCTTGAATTATTTGAGGGATTAAAGCAAACCAAAATTTTGTTCTAGGTGAAATTGGATTAAGATTAAGTTCATTGTTTTGGGAGTAAATTGGACTTATCCCAAACTAAAATAACCGGTGATTTTTCTTTGTGGGTTGGGGACGAGGGGACTGTTGAAACTTGAAAGCATTTTTATTGACTAAACCCTAAATATTTGATTTAAGTGTAGTTACTAGAGCATCTTCAGTCGTTCTCTAAATGAGGTTGCTAAATCAAAATTTAGGATGTGATTAGTAAAAAACGTTCTCTATATGAGGTTGTTAAATTTACCAACTCCCAACCTATAGCCTAGAGGTTGCTATATTTAGCCACCTAATTCTCACTCTCCAAAGCGTATTTAAACTATTTAGGAAACGATTATTAGAAACCGTTGGAGTGTGTGTTCTTTTTACTCCCAATAGATATAGCAATTCCTTACAACCAGTCTTTTTGGGAGTAAAGTTATTGGAAATTGTTAGAGATGCTCTTAGTCGTCATTCATAGATGCCCTAGCAACGAGGCTTACGTTAGATATGCATCATGTCGATCAACTAATGTGTTGTGTTAACGGAGAATAAATGTGTTGGTGAATCCCTCTAGCAAATATATAAGGCATGGGTATGATTAAGAAAACATAAAAATGGAAAATTGTACAACACGAAAGTAGGGTGTCTACGGCATTCCAAGCTTAACAGTTGCTTGCAAAGAAGGTTTGTGTCGGTGTAGGGGGATCGGGGTCCCCCTAACCGCGCGTGGCCGCTTCGGCCCACGAACGAAGACGAAGGCCGCAGGGCGGGAAGTCCACGAAGCCACGGAGTTCACGAAGCCACGAAGTCCACGAGTCCGCGAAGCCGGAGGTGCGGGAGCGTCGGAGGGAGAACGAAGCTTCGCGGTAGTTTCCTCCGGCGACCCAACCACCCGGAGTTAATGCGGCACTCGAGTGCTCGTGGCGACGCCGCAGCCCGACAGGACGTGCGCGCGTCTTCCCCGTGCGCCGCGTCTCGAGAAGCCACGCGGCTACGGTGCCAAGAGGGCTCTCGGCCAATGAGAAGGAAGAGATTGGGAACGCGAACCAAGGGACGGAGACCACAACGGATTTGTGTCAGGATCGTGTCGGAATGTTCCGGGAGGGACCGGACCCCCACGGGCGTCCGGGTACCCCGAGTACTTGTACGGTGCTCTCCTCCTTACCCTATAAAAGGAGGAGAGATTCCAGTGTAAAGGAGAGAGAACATTGGAGAATACACACACGAGCAGGACGTAGGGTGTTACGCATCTTGCGGCCCGAACCTGGATAACTCTCGGTGTTCTTACTCACTTGAATCATCCACGCTAACGCGCGAGCAAATCCGTTCTTCCCCGAGCCTATTCCAAGGGAGCCTTGACGAGCCCCCATTTGGATGTGTACTCACACACCGACGGTTTGTGTCTCTAATATTTGAGTCAAATGTTACATGATTCATTGATTACATTCTTCACCTTACTGCGCTGTAAGTTTTTTACTGACAAGAGCCTTGCGTTTGCGTGGCAGTGGTAAGTTATAAGATTGTGTGATGTGTTTTTCTGCAGCTTTGTGTTTGTGCATGTGTTGAATTACAGGATTAGATCGATTATTGTCTTGTAAAAGGTAGACCTCATCATATTCATATGTATAAAAAAGGGTTGCACCCTATGGTAGAGGGGTTTAACTTACTTTTCATCATTCGTAAGGAAATAATAAGGGTCCTAGCAAGAAATCAAATTACTCTCGATCAAACTTATACTAATTAACTGGGTATGTTGTATATCTGCATCTGGGCAGCCAGTTTTATTACCATGTTGATCTTTTCAGTTCTCAGTTCAGTTATCCACTTCGAGTAACGAGTTGGTAGTTCTCATTAGTATCTTGTTTTTCAAGTTCTAAAAAAAATTAAAATTCCATAATCTGTAGGATTTTATCCGATCGTAGAGATAGGGGTGTTTTTAGGTCCAAAATAATGGCCATTATTTTTCCTCAACTAATGGTCATTAGTTGGATCTAACGTTGTAGATTAAATTTTAGAAGTTAATAATTAATTGTCATTAGTAAGGATAATATTATCAAAATAATATGATTATAATACATAAATTCATCATAACTAATAAGTTAGTCAATTTTTACATGAATATGTTATAAAATATTTATTTTAAAATTTGATTAATCATCATCATTATTATTTGTAGTCAAGTTTTAGTGTATTTAATACAAGTTTGTATGATAAAAATATTAATTTGTAGTACAATTACTAAACTACTCTTGAACTAATGACCATTAATTGAGAAAAATAATGATCATTATTTTAGACCTGAAAACCTCTCTAGAGATATTGCTTAAGTGTAGCGTAATTGATGTATAGCATTGTCGCAAAACATAAAAAATTGATGTATAGCAAGAGATACTGAGATAGACACTGATGAGTGTCTAGTGATTCAACTTGCGCCGCGACTCGCCCATCGACTGTTCACTCCAGTCTACGTGGCTCTCTCATCTTCTCAAGTACTTTTTGTCACCGCATCACGCATCAACAATGCCGTAATACTGAGATAAACACCGCACGTTTACGATTCACATGCACGCGTTTGGTACGTGTCCGGCGCTCTGGATTTCGGCAGTTTATAGCCGGCCGGGACATGGGGCGGTTCGTGTAACGCGTACGTACTTGCCGATGCCTTTGCTGGCAGCCGGTAACTAACAGTATGCGGTGACACAATTTATGCCTCTGTAACCCTGCGCGGCTCCGATGTACTACTACCAGCTACTAAGACACGATAACCAAATCGAGCTCAAATAAAAGCGCCGTTTCTACATTTACGAAATACATGTCTTGTACAACCTTTTTACTCCATGCAGCTTGGAGTGCGGTCGTGAAACAGAACGCACCAAACACGTGCTTCGCCGGACCAGCACGCCGGTGGCGTGACCTTGTGATTCGGGCGTCGTTGTTATCTACTAGCACTAGACTCTGAACAACAGCAACCTCACGCGATTGGCGGAGGGTAGCGCCAGTGTTTTGAAGCGAAGCGATGGCGATCGGTGTTGGTGCAAAAATCATCTGAAAATCGCAACGACATTCGGAAGCGAGGCGTTCAGGTCCTGCTTCGAGCTTTTGAACCCAGCCCGATGACGGCAATATATGCAGGCAGTACCGCCCCGCGCACAGTGTACTTCCTAGGAAACGAACCCGTCCTCATAAAATTTCCCCCACCTTGGACACGAAAGAAGGTAACCAGGAGATTCTCACCTTCTGGACCAGCGATTTTCCCCTTGCGAGGCCCGAACAAAGGAAGCTCACGAGCCGGCGAGCCGCACCACCGCACGCCGCATGTGAGCTTCTCGGCGCCTTTGGCGCCTTCCCCGCCCCGGTGGATTTTCTCACTGCCCGGGTTGACTTGATGTACCCGGCAACAAACAAAGCACCGTTCGTAAATGCCGTCTTCTGCAACACTGCAGCCGTAATACGGCCCGCATCTACTGCTGTCAGAAGACGAACATGCTCCGTATATTTTACCTGCAGGTTGTTCTTGGCGTGTTGGGCATGCCGCTGCGTGGTCCATTTCGACGCGACAACGGAAGAACCCGTCCGAGCCCGCGGGCGATCATTGCCAGCGTGGTTGCGATGGCGTAAATTCAACAGGAGCGGCGGGGCCTGCCTCGCCTGTGACTGATGAAGCTGTACCGGCCTGTGAGCGCGAAGATCGACGGCACAGTGACCGGTGAATGCTGCACAGAGCACGGCGCGGTGCCACGCCCAGTTCGTCGGAACGCAGGCCGGCTCAAGCGGCAACAGGCGGATGCTGTTTCATTGGTGCTTGGCTGATAGAGAGTGATCGGTACATTCCCCTGCCTGCCTGACGGGTGAATGAACCGAAACAAGAGCTAGAGTCCAGTAGATTCAGAAGGTTTTCTACTTTAACTCTGCTGCTCCAGACGCGTACAATTCTTTGTGCACCCAGTTGTAGCTGTACCTATATACGCACGCTCGTTGCATAGCGCCGCTCCCTCTTACCTCTCTCTCTCTCTCTCTCACTCACTCTGTTCACCGTCACCCGGCCTCTCGCCGCTCGCGACGTGCCGGCTGCCATGCGGATGGCGGACGAGTTCTCCCCGCCGGCGCCCTCGCCCGTCGCCGCGGACGACCTCGCGGACGCGCGGCTCGCGCCGTGGCCGCTGACCCCGTGGCCGGCGCCGCGCGGGGACGGCGGCGGCGGCCGGGGCCGGACGGGGAGCCCTCTGTTCACCATCCTGCCGGTCTCGGCGTTCGGCATCGGCGTCGTGCTTCTGGTTGCCGTGGCCGTCGTCCTGGTGGTGACCAGGCGGGGAAGCCGACCCGCACCACGGACGCCGGCGCGACGAGCTGCAACGGCGACGGCAAGCCCGCCGCGCCGCCGTCCAGCTGCGGCAGCCACAACACCTCCAGGTGCTACGCCGCCGCCGGTAAGCGCCTCCGAAACGCCAGCGTTCTTCGCGCGTTGCACGGAACGCCACCGCCGGTCGCGTTGACGCTGACGCTGGTGATGTGCAGGCGTCGGGTGCATCTACGGCGCGGGGAGGCTGGGCCTGGGCTTCGCGGCGGCGCAGCAGCAGCACCAGGCGGCGGCGCGGAGGAGCCGCGGCGCGCAGGTGTTCACGTACCGGGAGCTGGAGCGCGCCACGGACGGGTTCAGCGAGGCCAACGTGGTGGGCCGCGGCGCGTACGGCGTGGTGTTCCGCGGCCGGCTCGCCGACGGCACGCCCGCCGCCATCAAGCGGCTCAGGCTGGACCAACGGCGCCAGGGCGAGCGCGAGTTCCGCATCGAGGTACGGACACAGACCAGCCATCGTCTGGTCCGAATCCCAGTTGCCACACACGCACACACACGTCCCCGTCAAACTCACGCGTCGCCCCTGATCCCACGCACGTGCACGTCGTCGGCGCACCGGTAGCTCCATCCGTTTCCGCGCACCAACCCGGCGTCTGCTCGCTTGCCTGTTGCGGCGGCCAGAGCTCGCAGCGGGTGGGTGCGCGCTCCTTCCGTTCCCGGTTCCGGTTGTTGCCGCCCGGGAAACGGGTGGATCCGGTGGCTGCTGCGCGCGTGGCGTACGTGACCCGGAAGGCAATTAACTGCGCCGGCCTGCCACCCGCTGCCGGATGACCGTGCGCCGATGGATGGACGGACGCCTGCTTTCCGCGCGTTCTGTGACAGAGTGTTGGTGTCAGCGCCTGTCTCTAGCCCTGCGGATGATGACCGACCGGCCCGGAGGGAGATGGGGACGGCACGAGTCCAGACGAACCCCGCCACGCACTGGGTTGGTGCCTTGCGTGGCGTGGGGTCCGTGGGGTGCTTTGGCGGATACGGCGGAGGCAACTTGCCCAGGTGCGAAAACCTGCGCGCTGCCGAGCCGGAGCCGGGGCAGCCAACACAGCCGTTGCCCGTTGGGTTTCCGCGGCTTGGTTGCCCGCGGGTGCCGATGGGTTTGGCATGGCAGCGTGTACGGTGAGGGGTTCGTTGGGTTTTTCGGTTAGGCCAGCGTATCACGTGCAGTGGAAGCTAACGAATACACTACGCTTCACGGGACAGTCTCATCACGCGCGCGAGCCAGCCTAATCCGGGTCGCGTGTGATGATGGCTATTAAAAAAATCAGACGGAGCGAATCGTCCGTGGCATCCGTCAACCTTGGTTTGTCCGGGCACTTGGAGGCCAACCCGTACGTCACTCATGCAATCACGCACGTCTGCTAGCTCTAGTAGCTGTCGAGGTCATACTACTAGGAGGAGCCTGATGACGCGACACACCCTGTCTTGTTTCCCCGGCCTTGGCTGCCGCACCAGCAGTAATAGTCTTGAGACTTACCGTACCCGGTACAGCGGACCTGTGCAGGCCGTTGCGGAGTGCAGGCGCCAAATGAGGCTAGTGTGGGACTCGGATCCGGCTGGCACCCGGCAGCGCATTTGCGCTGAGGCGATACTCTGTCCCTTGACCCGCGCAGAAGCTGGGGGCTAGGCTACGGGCGGACCACAAAGGTGCCGGGGCGTTTTGACCCAAACATCCCGCACCGATACTGTTCAGGATCGGCCTGCGTGTTTCATTGCCTGCTCTGCTCCTGACGTGGTCCGTGGCGTGCGCTGCTGTTGACAAGTAACGAATCACGAAGTGTGCTCCTGCGTACGGGTGTTCCTGCGAAGAGTACAGATCGAGACAGAATGCAGGCGACGTCGACGTGCCGGCACCTCACGTTGGGTTAGCTCGGATGCTACAGAAAACAGAGCGGGTTACACCGGCACTAGGAATCGAGATGACATCGCTACGGGATCGACGAGGGAGTGGAGCGAGCCGCCGTGCATCGATGGGTTGCTTCCGTTTTACTCCTGCTCCCATCTCATTCGCGTGGAAGAACAGTGGTACTTTGTACCCTGAAATGCGATCTTGACTTGCTGTATATCGCATTATTGGGCGGAAAGCGTATTTATCGGGCAGAGCCGTGGATGAATACGTACGCTACCATCAACAGTGGCAGTAACTCTGAACTGTTATTGCAGGTGGACCTGCTGAGCCGGATGGACTCGCCGTACCTGGTGGGCCTGCTGGGGTACTGCGCGGACCAGAGCCACCGGCTGCTGGTGTTCGAGTTCATGCCCAACGGCAGCCTCAAGGGCCACCTGCACCCGTCCCCGCCGCCGCCCGCCGCCGCCGACGGCAGCCACCCGCTGCCGCGCCCGCCGCTGGACTGGCAGACGCGGCTCGGCATCGCGCTGGACTGCGCGCGCGCGCTCGAGTTCCTGCACGAGCACACCAGCCCCGCCGTCATCCACCGCGACTTCAAGTGCGCCAACGTCCTGCTCGACCACAACTACCGCGCGCGCGTCTCCGACTTCGGCATGGCCAAGGTCGGCTCAAACAAGGCCGACGGCCAGGTCGTCACCCGCGTGCTCGGCACCACCGGATACCTCGCGCCAGAGTACGCATACGCTTGTATCAGTTGCTGGTCATTGCCTGCAGAGTGTTTGTCCCTGAGCCTCGGTTGCTGATGAGCTGCTGATTGCTGGTGCAGGTATGCGTCCACGGGGAAGCTGACCACCAAGTCCGACGTGTACAGCTACGGCGTCGTGCTCCTCGAGCTGCTGACCGGCCGGGTGCCGGTTGACACGCAGCGGCCGCCGGGACAGCATGTTCTGGTTTCATGGGTCAGTATAGCACCCTTTTTTTTTTTTTATCTCCATGTCATTCATCTTCGATCAGTACTGTATTCTTGCCGCGCGATTCAGTAACCGACGAATTACGGGCATGTGCCGGAGCATCCTGCAAATCGGAATCGAACTCCGAGGTTAAACGCAGGAAGGAAATAATTCAGGAACGCTGATGTTCAGGACGCACTGACTCTGCAACTTCTCTTCCAGTTGAGCTACCGCAGCAAACCTGAAACTGTATTCTTGTTTCTGCAGGCCCTTCCACGTCTTACGAACCGGCAGAAGCTTGTGGAGATGGTGGACCCTGCCCTGAAAGGCCAGTTCGCCCTCAAGGACCTCGTGCAGGTCTCCCCTTCTAGCAATTTCCAATTCCAAGCCTCACCTTTCTCGGATGCAAGCCTATGATTATCTGATACAGAAGCCTATGATTACTCATGATGAACAGGTCGCCGCCATTGCCGCGATGTGCATCCAGACGAAGGCGGAGTACCGGCCGCTGATGACGGACGTGGTGCAGTCACTGATCCCCATCGCGAAGACAACCCCGGCCATCTCCTGCTCCTCCACGCCGCTCAGACCCCTGCACCACGTCATCTACATGAGCCCAAACTGCGCCAACAAGACCTAGTACTCGTATCCGCCATTGCTGTCACCAACGGCACGCACGCGGGGTCATACGATACAAGAGGTTTCTGCTCGCCTCGTCTGCTGTCCGGGATCCGGACCGACCGTTCCTGCGTTCCCCGGCTCTGCCAGATCGAGCTCATTTCGTGATGTATAGTGTGCCTCCTCTGTTCTCGAGGACTTCAGTTGCAAAGCCATCCTTTGCTTGTGATTATTATTATATTCAGGAGACAAGTGTATGGTTCTTTTTTTTTATAAAAAAGTGTATGGTTATTTGGACGAACTTATGTACAAGAGAAGATGAAAATAGAAATAAACATTTTTGTTTTTCTTTTTGCCTTAATTTGCTCTCTGGCTGTTGGCCTTGGGGCATGTTGACTCCGAGCAAATCGTTATCAGATGGAAAAGAAAAGGGGGTTCTATTCTATCCGCGACAAATTTCTTCCTTGGCAAAAGAAGAAAAAACAAGTACAGTACCTGCGAGCGAATGATTGCGTTGGATCAGCAGTGACGTCAACGGGTTCAACTCCTACCGGCGGTGCAGGCACGTCCCACGTCTCTCGAGTCCCCGTGGGCCGGACGAGAAACCCAGAAAGTCTTGAACCATCCTTTTCTCGTCAACCCGTATACCTCCGGGCTCCGGCCTCCGCTTGTCGCTCACCTGCTTTAAATCGACAGTCAGACGCCTCCCTCTCTCCAGGTACGCGAGAAAATCAATTCGTTCGCGATCGAGGCGCTGTCTGTTCCTCTCTCGTCGCTTCCGCGCGCATCTAGCCGGCTTCAACCGCCGATGGCCAGCTCCCAGTGCTGCGAGAACCCTCCGGTTCTGGACCCGGCGGGTGGGGAGGGAAAGGTCGTCGACAGCTTCGGCGGGCTCAAGGCCTACATCGCCGGCTCCGACGGCGCCAAGGCCGCCGTCATCCTCGTCTCCGATGTATTCGGTAAATTGCTTCCCCGCCACCATCCCATTTATTCGCCCCGTCTCTTTTTTTTGTGACTGATGAGTGGGACCCCTTTCTCTTGCAGGGTTCGAGTCGCCAAATCTGAGGTATGAATATCCGATGATATTTCGATCATTGTACTACCGAATTTATTTGGTGAATCTTGATGAATATTTAACATGTATGAGATCATGATAGAGTGATGAGGTGGGGTAGTGACTAGTGAGTAGCACTGAATAGTGATGTTGGTTACTTATAGCCAATTTGTTTAGTCAAGTTGCACATATTTTTTTGCCCTCCCTAGGATTCAGAATTTGTACAGTCATCACTAGCTCACTGTGAAAGCTCAGCCTTTGAGAAAGAAAAATACATGTGAATCTTAAAATTGCTTATAGCGTTTGTTTTTTTCTTTGATAAAGACTCATAATTTATTGTGAACCAACTACAAGCTTCTGCTACATGTTATTTGCAACCTTTGGCACTAGGTGCTGTGTGTGTGATTGCGTTGATTTTATTACATGGTTCTTAAAATTATATATTATTTGCTCCCTTCTCTTTTATATTATCTCGTAAAATCTTTGCTGTTGATATTGTAGATAACCAAAGAACTGCATTAGTAGCTTTCTCACTGAAAATTAGTTGCACCTTAGCGTGTGTAAAAGGTAAAAACTCCAGTAAAAACACTGGAGTTCAAAGTTTAATGATGGAAGTGTTTTATTGGAAATATAGTGAAGTTTAGCTGTACAATATTTGTTTTTGTGCATTAAGTGACATTTCTAAATGGATTCTGATTTTAACCACTTATATTATGAAGGAAAATAGCCGACAAGGTTGCTTCGTCTGGATACTTTGTTGTGGTACCAGATTTCTTCCATGGGGATCCTTATGCCCCTGAGAATACTGAGAGGCCAATACCAGTGTGGCTAAAATCCCATACTACGGTCTGTTGTCCCTTTCTTGCCTTCTAATAATAAATAATACACCGTGGATGACTCCTCCAGTCTAAATGTTGACGACAAAAGATGTATGCTACCTAATTAGTGACAATGTGGTCTCACACTCCTTTTTAATGTTTCTCTCATGATTATATGGTCTTAGGGTCCTTTGTATTTTTTTTCTCTAAGGTCAAAATTGTGCATAGTTGACTGAACATTATATGTTTCAGAAGTCTTTGTATAGTAGGTTTGTACAGTCATATTGGAATGATGATAGGACAGAGACATGCTTTCAATTGTTAGAGAATGCTAGGTGTTATTTAATTTCGAATGTTTGGTGAGAACACCCCCTGTTAGAAATTGGCTATTTTCATATTTTGTGTATTTCTATTTCATATATTTTATTCTTTTGTAATGCTAAAAATATTCATCAACAAAAATATCACTTTTTTTCACAAAAAAATTACAATTTTTTATTTGCCAGGAAAAAGGCTTTGAAGAGGCAAAACCAATTGTTGCTGCCATAAAGGAGAAGGGAATATCTAAAGTTGGGGCTGCAGGGTATTGCTGGGGTGGTAAGGCCTTTCTTCCATTGTGCTATGCTTTTTCAGTTGCGAATTTAAATTTGAAGGTTTGGTCTTTCCTCACATTCAGCAAAGGTAGTTGTGGAGTTGGCAAAAGCTCATGAAATCCAGGCTGCTGTACTGTTGCACCCATCCCTTGTTAGTGTTGATGATATCAAAGGTTAGATCCTTTTTTTTTCGAGATGAAATAAGGTTAGTCATAGGAGTAATATTATTCAGATACTAACCTTGTATCATTTGCACCAAATTAAATATCAGAGGTCAAGTGCCCAATTTCTATACTTGGGGCTGAGATTGACAAAACGTCCCCTCCTGAATTAGTGAAGCAGTTCGAGCAGGTTCTTTCCGTGAACTCTGGGGTAAGTTCTCATTTTTGGTAACTTGAACTTCAGGCAAGACCACTTGAGCATTAAGACTTTTATTTGATTCTGTATGCTTTGACCCTTCCTGCATAAAGATTGGCCACTTTGTCAAGATTTTCCCTGGTGTCTCGCATGGATGGAGCGTGAGATACAGCCACGATGATGAAGCTGCCGTGAAAAGTGCCGAGGAAGCCCTTGCAGACATGATCGACTGGTTCAACAAGAACCTGAAATGAATTCTGAAGTTGCAGCCACCTTCCTCATAAGATGCACATCCAATAAGTATTCCGGGCTTTCTTGCTTGTGCACACTGTCAGCCGTGTAGGTGTAGTAGTCTCACTTCGCTTTGTGCTTATACACGTTTGTACACACCGGTTGTACTTATTCTGTAATAAAAAGAGGTACTCCGTAACTTATTGGGAAGATGGTACTAGTATTTGTTTGCGAGCCAATCTTTTGTGTTTGTCGGTTCACCTGACATAACCACGTGCATACAGATTGTTGTACTGTAGTTATTTTCGGGTGTTTTTGTTCTCTAATTGTTTGGGATTGCACTAATCTTTCTTGCCTGTCTGGGGAAATGGTGAGCTCACGAGCTTTCGCTAACACATTAGGCCATAACGAACCTAACAAGAGAAATGGCGAGCCCGCAGTGCCGTGATAACCCGCCACAGCTGAACGCTGCCGGCAGCGGCGGGTAGGGCAAGGTCGTGGACAGCTTCGGTGGGCTCAAGGCCTACATCGTAGGCTCCGACGACTGCAAGGCCACCGTTATCCTCGTGTCCGACGTCTACGGTAACTGCTCTTCCGGTCTCCTGCCCCATCCCTTGAGCTTGGGATCGCAAAATGTAAGTGACGGTCCTTCATTTCTTCTTTCTTGTAGGGTTTGAAGCGCCGAACCTGAGGTATGATATCTCTAGATGTGGCTGATACTCATCTTTTCCATGCTGAATCTGAGGTATGATATCTCTGCTGGTTTCTTGAACATTAGTGGAATCACATGCTGGAATGAACCTTTATGGATTATAGGACAATATTTCTATCTTTATTTTATTATTATTTTTGCGAGGACAATATTTCTTTTCTTCATTTTACTAATTTGGACTAAGACATTTCATAACGTCATAGACTCTTTAAAGCGGAGAGAATATTGAAGACCGAACAACTGAGCAGTGAGCCAGTGACGCTGATAGCTGAACATGTGGATGTGGGAATGGTGGAAGGAGTGCAACTGGAGGATTTTCCAAGACGAGGAGCTGACGGAATAGCAATTGCTGGAAATGGTTTGGCTGGAGCGCGTGCTCCAAGTACAGCTTAAAATCGTGAAAATGCTACTTGAGCATATCAAAACCTATTCTTTCGCCTTGGGCTCTTTCCTCTGGCCTCTGTGCCACAATTTTCTTTGGCTTGTGCACCAATTCTCTGTTTTGGACCTTGTAGGCACAAGGCACCTCTGGTGCCAATTTCTGCTCTTCCTAATTTAATCATTCACATGTTCTTGTGGATTTTGAAAAAAAAAACTTATTGCTCACAGTCAAGGAGCTCTTAGCTTAAGTGATGGATCCTATAGACCATTTGGTCCTGAAATGTTTTTTTTTCGTTCTGGTCCACACAGGTTACTCATTTTGTGAAGATATTCCCTGCTGTCCGACATGGATGGAGTGTGAGATACAGAAGCAATGATGCCGCTGCCGTGAAGAGTGCCGAGGAAGCATTGGCGGACATGATGGATTGGTTTCACAAGAACATGAAATTAACATTAAAATTGATGCCTTCCTTGTAACCAACCTGAAAACCATGGAAACTGTTGGTGTTGGGTATGTTATTATGTTGTTTTATGCAGTGGCAAGAGCTTGGTTACCAGCCTACCACATATGGCATCAAATTGAGTTAACAGAGATTTGGAAATCACCTTCTCGATGTAATTGGAAATCATAAAAAAAGTTTAATTGGGACTTGTTTTGTTTTACATTTTTTCTCTTCAATCTATTGAAGACAATGAGAAAAGTTATTTTTGTAGACCGTCCAATTTCAATCTAGTGGTGCTGAGCATTGATTGAAAGTTTCAACTGAAAATTAGCAAGCCCCTTTCTCTACTCCTTAATAAGTTCGATGGAAACGTTCATGTCGTACGCCCGTACGCCCACAACCAGCCAAGGGATCAAGACATCAAGTCTCCTTTGGAGTCCGATTCTGTTTCACGTCAGCTCTAACGATTATCTCTTTCCATCATACAGGAAAAACTCCTATGGGGAAACAAAATCTTCAGCCCTGCCGTGCCCTATCAGGGCTCCCAAATCCGTTCGCTTGTAAATTCAAGATGCGATACGACGATCGTCTCTTACTCCGTTTCACGTTGTACTTCGTCTACCGAGGTCGCCTCGAGTACGTTGGCTGAAATTGTCCTGCCGTCAGCTTGGTGTCCGTTGGCTCCTAATCGTGGTGTCACTTGCCACATGATTTCGAGTTGCCCTTGTGCACAACCACCGCTCCTCTCCATCCTCAAATACTCGGCCTCCAGATCACCACCTCTCTCCTTCCACTATAAACTCACGCCAGCAAAAGGTGAGAGTGGTGTCGTATGAGCTTGTGCTTGGTTATGGCGTCGTCTCACCATGGAACGGCGACTTCTTGAACGCCTCTGATCCTTTCTTCTCTTTGCGGCTGCTTCGTCCAAGGCAATGGTGGCGGATCTCTGGAGAGGGGCATTTGATCCCGCGTTAAACCCTTGCATTCATCGCGTCACGCTGCCGGCCGTGGTGGGCTGAGATACTTGTCTCTCCTTGCCACTACTGCTCCTCACCGATGATGATCCTTCAGATCTACTAAGGGAGTTGCAAATCCACACGTGAGTTGTTTGCTTGATCTATTCAGCACTGAACTTGAAACTTGACACTCAATACTTCCTGTTTCGTTCAGTTGCAGGTGCTCTCCACCATTCAATTCAGGACAGGCTCAGTAAAGGGGCACCTTGGATTAGGAAGGAACCATGTTGGACACTAAAGCATTGCTTTTCTTACATGCCCTTGATTTGTTTTATGGTGGGTATTTTGTAATTAATGATTCAATGCTGTTTATCCTCCATCCGGTGAGCCTCACCTCAACTAGTTCTGCGTTCCATTATGTACATCTCGTAATCTCGTCATAAACTTAGAACTGGACCTCAACGCTGTGCAGATTCTGCAGAACACCACCCTTGCCATCTTCAGCGTCATAGCGTTCGTGAGTGGGACACAAGCCAAACGGGAGCATCGATTTTATCATACAAATCAATAATTTCAGGTAAATGGAAAATCAACCCACAACTTTAAGAAAAATGAGAAACCAATTTGTTCAATTACCTACTATCAATTTTGGTGGATGGAAAAGCAATAGGTTATACCAATTCCTGTCATTGCCATAATTATCATTCCTAAAAGGTTACCATGTCATTTATGATATTTTTGTTTAGCTTCTGCTAAACGTTCAAGGAATTATCTACCAAATATAATTATATGGATGTCTATAATTTTTCATATTTTATTAAAACCCGTAGCTGAAGCACGGGTATTTTGCTAGTATTTTATATGCATGTTGGTTGCAATTAATCTATTTTTCTGAATTTTCTCAGAATTTTCGGAAAAGGTCCTAAGTATATTATTTTGGAGGTCTTAACGAGACTAGAAAATCAATTTCCACAATATTTTTCCTGAATAAATTGGTTAAAAACTTTACCAGAATATATGTTTTTTCTTGAGAAATTTTACAAGAGATGAACCTTGATGGATTAAAGGACAATACTTTTTTTAAAAAAAATGAACTAAGAAATGTTGCCAGTACATCATATACGTCTTTTAAAGCGAGGATACTGAAACAAATGAGTAGTGACGATAATAACTATATCTATGAGCACTTCGTTACTGAGCAACGCAATTTTTTTTGCTGAAATCCTTATGAACTTTTGAGTTTGAGCAACGGACAAGCAAGTTTCACACTCGATTCACGTACACCTGGTCAATGGATTGGACGGCCACGGTTCAAACATTCGTGACATTTCCACGTATTATATATATTGACTTTATCGTCAAGACTCTGTCGAGACGTGCTCTTTTTCGTTGTGCTATATGCAGAGGCAGAGGTCGCTCGATCACCATTGTTTATGCATCAATCCAAACGAGAAACAAGCATGTTCAGTCACCCGGTGGCTAAGCACAGCAGCATGGTGGCGTGGCTGGCAAGCGTCCGATAGTTGCCCGAATCCGACCTGGATGGGACAAGCGCGTCCAGCCGGCCGACTCGGATACACAAAGGGCACTCGCGGGAATAAATAGCGAGGCGTTTGTTTGTCTCCGGCTCGTTCACCACTTCTGCTTCTCCCTTCCTCGCGCGCGGCGGTGGCTTTCGGATCCACGGCGAGGCTTCTGTCTTGCCACCTCGCCAGCGATCCAGCCATGTCCGCGCTTGCCACTCGCGCCGCGCCCGTGTTCGGCGCTTCCGTGCGCGAGCGCCCGTTCCTGAAGCGGCAGCGAGGCGTCACCGCCGCCATCGCGCCCGCGGCTTGCGGCGAGATGTCACGAGACAAGTTCGCCGCACGCCGCGTCGTCGCCACGGGGCCCTCCGCGCCGCCGGCGCCGAAACGCGCGTGCCGCGGTTTCGACGTCAGGATCAGAGGGGAGGGATTTCCCGTCGGCGGCAAGGATTCCGTCGTCCACGCGTCAGCGTCGGAGCGGCTCAAGCGGCGGATGGAGGCGGAGCGCGACGCCCTCGGCAGCCTCCTCAAGAAGGCGGCGCTCTTGGTGTCCCGCAAGGACGACGCGCGGAAGAGCACCCAATGGAAGCCCGCGTCGTCGGAGGTGACGAGGCAGAGCACAGAGCCAATGAAGCGGCAGCCCGTGGTCCAGCGCGCTGCGCCGGGGACGACGAAGGGCTCGATCGCCAGCCGGATCGACCAGGCTAAGGAGGCGATGAAGAGGCGGCGGCAGGAGGAGATCGCCCGCGCCAGGGAGAAGTTCCGTCAGGAGCTGCTCGAGCTGGAGAAGGCGGCGATGCCCGACGAGACGATTTACCCGGAGGACTTGGAGGAGCTTGGCATCGCGCCGTTCCAGTACGACGTGACTCGCACGAGGAAGCAGAGCCCGTTTGGTTCCGGATAAACGGCGGCGGCCTTCACGCCACCGGAGCATGATTTTGGTCGGATTGTAGCCCGATGATAAGGAAGACTAGCCGAATAGCTTGCTAGAGCTGGTACGATTGAAACCAAGACGCATTGATGCGTAAGCTTGATCTTGGTCTCGGCTGATGTACCCTGAATTGAATCCTGATCCCCTCCTCCTCAGCATGTATGTAGCTCTGCTGACAGTTAACACTTCGTATTTCGAAACGAAACAGTGGTTTACTCAAGAAAGACACTAAGTTGTTGGATCTACCTGTACGATATTTTGCATTCGATTTGAAGGATTTTTGGAGACCTTTGAGCGCAAAAAGGATCAAATTTCTGTCTATTTCAGACATGGTATGTCGCGCTTATCTGAAGAGGAATAAGAAAATGACTCATGCAGTGACTATTTGCTTGAATGATTCAAACAAAAAATTCAGACTCCTGTCTAAATCTGCAGTTCATTGCGAATCGTTTTGGAGTTTTAAACTCGCAGTCAGATTGCCTTAATGAAACAATCGATAAGCAAATTTCATGCCTGATTAATTCGCCTATGCCCTGGTTGTGGTTGATGAAATGGAACGGCACCGCTCAGACATGCATGAATTTCCGACAGTATAATGATTTCGAAAATGACTTTAATTTCGAAGCGGAGGGATTATGTAGCTAGCACTTGGTATTTTGAAAAGGAAACATTGTTTTTATCAAGAGGGAGTATGTACAGTTTTTCGATTTTCACATTCAAAAATTTGGAGCATTGTTTTTTTTTTGAGACGGAATTTTGGAGCATTGTTGGAGACCTTTGAGTGCAAATGAATGGATCTGTCTATTTCAAACATGGAATCGTGCTTATCTCAGGAGGAATTTAGTTTAGTCATACAAGTGGCTCTGTTTCTTTGTCAGAAAGATGACAAGTGACTAGCAAGTTTCCATTCAGTATGATGGAATTTTTTTTTGCTAGAGTTTTCCCCTTGACATACTAGTTAAGTTTCTGCCAGGTACACAACTAAAGCTCAAAGATCAAACGTTGTATCCACTCTTGGAGTTGAAACAGACAAATCATCAACTTTTGTACAGAAGAGAAACTGAGAAATCATCTCCGCCTTAATAGCTAAAGCAGTTCGAGCAGGTTTTTGTTCTGACGATTCTGCGTCATATTTTCTCTGTTTAAGTGAGAACAAGAATGTTCAGACTCCGAATTTCGTCAGCAATTCACTGGTATTTGGCCACCGGAGGCATCTCTCCTCAAGAAAAAAGTTGAGAGAGAGAGAGAGATGCCTCCGGATCTTTAACTTTTATTGCGCATAACTGAATCTCAGAAGAAACATTGTACTATCGAGTGATGTTCACGAGAGTTTTGTGCCAAAGTATGCACTTTATTGTTGAAGAGGACCAAAGTGTGGAATCTAAATTATAGTTTCGGTACTCAACATTGTATGGATACAATCTAATTCTACTTTTAGTACTTAGACCATGTTGATTGCTGATCAGTAACGTGTGACATAAACTGCGCTATGAGATGTTTGTTGATTCTACCTGACGTCGATGAGTTGATTGTCCTCGTCGTTCATGAACCGCTTCCAGAACCAGTGCTTCTTCCACACCCTCTCGGTCATCTCCTCGATGGGCACGTTCTTGGTCTCCGGCAGGAAGAAGAGCACGAAGAGAGACATGACGACGACCCAGGCAGAGAAGAAGATGAAGATGGCGTACTTGAGGCGGCACAACATGGAGAGGAAGGATTGAGCAATGACGAAGGTCATGAGCAGGTTGGCGCAGACGCTGACGCTCTGTCCCGCGGAGCGTGTCTCGAGCGGGAAAGTTTCGCTGGGAATGAGCCAGCAGATCGGTCCCCAAGACCACGCGAAGGCGGAGACGTAGATGCACACCATGGCAACGACCATGATGGCCCAGCCGTGGCCGAGGTTGTCGGCACCATCGGTGACCTTAATCCAGAACACCACCGCGATGGCCACCTGAGATAGGAACATGTACATGCCAGCCTCTAGGAGTAGCATCCGCCGTCCAACCTGGTCTACCGCACACACCGACACCAGCGTCGACAGCGCGTTCACTGCCCCCGTGATCACCGCTGAATAGAGCGACGCATCACTCTTGAACCCTAACATGATAAACAGCACCGGCGCGTAGAACATGATCGCGTTGATCCCCGCCAACTGCTGGAATGTCTGCATTGCAATGCACAAACGTAAGATAAGTACGTATATATGTCCTGACGCAAAAAGTTGCATTCATGGTGAACGATACTAAAAACTACCTGGAGGAGGACGGCAACGATGAGCTGAGGCCAGTTACGATGGAGGAGTAGACGGAAGGAGTGCTTCACCCCATGGGCATTGGGGAGGCCGTTGTCTCGCACGATCTCATTAAACTCGGGTTCCACATTGTTGGTGCCGCGGATCTTCTTGAGCACGGCCTTGGCCTCCTCGAGGCGGCCACGCTCGATGAGGCTATTGGGTGTGTCCACCAGGAAGACTGCACCGATGGTGAAAATCGCTCCAGGGATTCCGGTGAGGGACAGCGAAAGCCTCCAGCCCCAACGGTTGATGCTGCGTGTGGTTCGACCATTTATTCACATGTTAAATGTTACTCCCTCCGTCTACAAAAAAGAATTCTCATTTTTAATTTTTAAATATTACATTTGACCGCTTGTTTTATTCAATTTTTTGTTACAAATGTTATTTGTTTTCAAAATTTATTTTATAAGTAGAGATAATTTAATTATAATATTTTTATTTTAATATTTTTAATATTTTTGAATAAGACAAGCGGAAAAACTTGACTAAAAAAGTCAAAAACATAACTTATTGGAGGACGGTCTTTTACTTGTTGGTGCCATAATTGACGAGGTTGGCAAAGAGAATGCCGATGGTGATATTGAGCTGGAACAGGCTGTTGAGCCCACCACGGATCCTCGTGGGCGCCATTTCTGATAGGAACAAGGGAATGACCTGCATTGCACGGATGATGTAGTCCCGCTACAGATTCAGGTTCCAGTAGAATGACACAACATATAGGCGTATCCCCTACCTGATTGGCGAAACCGACGCCACATCCGACCAGGATCCTCCCAACAATGAGCATAGCAAGGCTCTGAGCAGCACCGTTAAAGATGATGCCGATGTTGAAGAAGGACCCCGCTATAACCATTGGTGAGGCGGCGGCCAAGGCGGCGGGTGGTATATGAAGCGAACAGGGTGGCGACGAGACCGGCAAGGTAGAGAGACGATGTGAAGAGCTGGAGGCCATGGTTGTCGTACTTGCAATAGTTTCTCTCCTTACTGCCAAGATGTTTTGTGATCGATGGGAAGAACTCGTGCAGAAAGTCTTGCATTGACGTCACGCCGCCTAAAAATGTTAATAGTTAATAGTTACCGCATCTGTTCCTAAATTGTTGATTCCATTGACTTTTTCGGTTACGTTTGACCGTTCATCTTATTTAAAATATTTTTTCAAATATGTAAAATTATAAGTTATGTTTGAAATTTCTTGGTGATAAAATAAATTATAATAAAATATTTTATAATTCTCAAATTTTTTGAATAAAATAAACAGTTAAACGTAACGAAAAAGTTAACAACGTCAACAATTCAAGAACAGAGGAGTACTTTAATTACATCCTAAGTAAAAATTAGTCGCTAAATGATATTTTTTTGCCTAGGAGTAATTGCTGAATCATCAGATACGTGTAATAATCACACTCTTTTTTCCTTCGGCATCATCATATACATAATATACGTATTATACTCATATACTGAAGATGACTTGTATTATTAGTAGTTTCGCTAGATTTCAGTTAAGTGAGGTCTTGTGCATCTCTAAGAAATTTATTAAAAACAAAACTATTACCTTCCTCCTTTTCCCCGGAAGCCTAGGTAACGTAGAAGGGGTCACGCTACCTGATGTTGCCACCCCCCCTCCTTTTCCCCGGAAGCCTAGGTAACGTAGAAGGGGTCACGCTACCTGATGTTGCCTCCGGATCTTTAACTTTTATTGCGCATAACTGAATCTCAGAAGAAACATTGTACTATCGAGTGATGTTCACGAGAGTTTTGTGCCAAAGTATGCACTTTATTGTTGAAGAGGACCAAAGTGTGGAATCTAAATTATAGTTTCGGTACTCAACATTGTATGGATACAATCTAATTCTACTTTTAGTACTTAGACCATGTTGATTGCTGATCAGTAACGTGTGACATAAACTGTGCTATGAGATGTTTGTTGATTCTACCTGACGTCGATGAGTTGATTGTCCTCGTCGTTCATGAACCGCTTCCAGAACCAGTGCTTCTTCCACACCCTCTCGGTCATCTCCTCGATGGGCACGTTCTTGGTCTCCGGCAGGAAGAAGAGCACGAAGAGAGACATGACGACGACCCAGGCAGAGAAGAAGATGAAGATGGCGTACTTGAGGCGGCACAACATGGAGAGGAAGGATTGAGCAATGACGAAGGTCATGAGCAGGTTGGCGCAGACGCTGACGCTCTGCCCCGCGGAGCGTGTCTCGAGCGGGAAAGTTTCGCTGGGAATGAGCCAGCAGATCGGTCCCCAAGACCACGCGAAGGCGGAGACGTAGATGCACACCATGGCAACGACCATGATGGCCCAGCCGTGGCCGAGGTTGTCGGCACCATCGGTGACCTTAATCCAGAACACCACCGCGATGGCCACCTGAGATAGGAACATGTACATGCCAGCCTCTAGGAGTAGCATCCGCCGTCCAACCTGGTCTACCACACACACCGACACCAGCGTCGACAGCGCGTTCACTGCCCCCGTGATCACCGCTGAATAGAGCGACGCATCACTCTTGAACCCTAACATGATAAACAGCACCGGCGCGTAGAACATGATCGCGTTGATCCCCGCCAACTGCTGGAATGTCTGCATTGCAATGCACAAACGTAAGTGTATATATGTCCTGACGCAAAAAGTTGCATTCATGGTGAACGATACTAAAAACTACCTGGAGGAGGACGGCAACGATGAGCTGAGGCCAGTTACGATGGAGGAGTAGACGGAAGGAGTGCTTCACCCCATGGGCATTGGGGAGGCCGTTGTCTCGCACGATCTCATTAAACTCGGGTTCCACATTGTTGGTGCCGCGGATCTTCTTGAGCACGGCCTTGGCCTCCTCGAGGCGGCCACGCTCGATGAGGCTATTGGGTGTGTCCACCAGGAAGACTGCACCGATGGTGAAAATCGCTCCAGGGATTCCGGTGAGGGACAGCGAAAGCCTCCAGCCCCAACGGTTGATGCTGCGTGTGGTTCGACCATTTATTCACATGTTAAATGTTACTCCCTCCGTCTAAAAAAAAGAATTCTCATTTTTAATTTTTAAATATTACATTTGACCGCTTGTTTTATTCAATTTTTTGTTACAAATGTTATGTTTTCAAAATTTATTTTATAAGTAGAGATAATTTAATTATAATATTTTTATTTTAATATTTTTAATATTTTTGAATAAGACAAGCGGAAAAACTTGACTAAAAAAGTCAAAAACATAACTTATTGGAGGACGGTCTTTTACTTGTTGGTGCCATAATTGACGAGGTTGGCAAAGAGAATGCCGATGGTGATATTGAGCTGGAACAGGCTGTTGAGCCCACCACGGATCCTCGTGGGCGCCATTTCTGATAGGAACAAGGGAATGACCTGCATTGCACGGATGATGTAGTCCCGCTACAGATTCAGGTTCCAGTAGAATGACACAACATATAGGCGTATCCCCTACCTGATTGGCGAAACCGACGCCACATCCGACCAGGATCCTCCCAACAATGAGCATAGCAAGGCTCTGAGCAGCACCGTTAAAGATGATGCCGATGTTGAAGAAGGACCCCGCTATAACCATTGTGAGGCGGCGGCCAAGGCGGCGGGTGGTATATGAAGCGAACAGGGTGGCGACGAGACCGGCAAGGTAGAGAGACGATGTGAAGAGCTGGAGGCCATGGTTGTCGTACTTGCAATAGTTTCTCTCCTTACTGCCAAGATGTTTTGTGATCGATGGGAAGAACTCGTGCAGAAAGTCTTGCATTGACGTCACGCCGCCTAAAAATGTTAATAGTTAATAGTTACCGCATCTGTTCCTAAATTGTTGATTCCATTGACTTTTTCGGTTACGTTTGACCGTTCATCTTATTTAAAATATTTTTTCAAATATGTAAAATTATAAGTTATGTTTGAAATTTCTTGGTGATAAAATAAATTATAATAAAATATTTTATAATTCTCAAATTTTTTGAATAAAATAAACAGTTAAACGTAACGAAAAAGTTAACAACGTCAACAATTCAAGAACAGAGGAGTACTTTAATTACATCCTAAGTAAAAATTAGTCGCTAAATGATATTTTTTTGCCTAGGAGTAATTGCTGAATCATCAGATACGTGTAATAATCACACTCTTTTTCCTTCGGCATCATCATATACATAATATACGTATTATACTCATATACTGAAGATGACTTGTATTATTAGTAGTTTCGCTAGATTTCAGTTAAGTGAGGTCTTGTGCATCTCTAAGAAATTTATTAAAAACAAAACTATTACCTTCCTCCTTTTCCCCGGAAGCCTAGGTAACGTAGAAGGGGTCACGCTACCTGATGTTGCCACCCCCCCCCCACTGGCAGATAAGCGAAGCTTGAGACACAAGACACATGTGTTGCCTTTCTTAATTATACGGTGGAAGAGTGCTTCTATACTTTTTAACTAAGACGGATGCCGATGAATGAAACAATAATAAAGACGAGCATGCCTGCCGTACCTGAGACGCCGATGTCGTAGCCGAACATGAGCCCGCCGGTAGCCGCTACGACACACGATATCGCTACGGGCGCTGTTATCTTCGCCTCGAACTCCATCCCAGGCCGCGCTGACGACACCGAGAACCCTCCGGCAGGCATCTTGGCCCGTGAACCACCTCCCGTCGGTGGAAGGCAGAAGTGGAACTAGCTAGTCATGAAAGAAGCAAAAGATCGCAAACATAGCCAAGTACTCTCAGCAGGAAGGAGACGACCGCTGACGTCAGAGGGAAAGCCAGGTCCACGCGGAGATATTTTCCAAGTGCAATCGAGCGTGCGGTCAATCGGGCGCCGAGAGTTCAAGGTCCTTGCGTGGGATGGGGATTATTCAGCAGTTGCGTTCTCCAGTCTCCACCGTTCAACCCTGCAGAACGGATCCAACGGCTCACAAAAACGTCTCCCTCACCATCACTTGCTACTCTGTTCTCTGCCCATGGCTGCCGTGACCTTCATCTTCAACGAAATAGAAAGCAAATAATAGTAACGCAAGAAAATAAAAAAGGTTGTTGCAGCTGAGTTCAATTCCTCGTCCACACACGGACACCACATATCTCAACGGATATGAGCTCAGGGATTGGATTGTCGGGGCTGCCAGCTATGTCCTCCGAGTCTTCGACATTAGAGAGAGGGTTCCGGAGGCGGCGGCCGACCGACGGTTCGGCTGGGCGGTACGAGGATGGTGGGCAGGTTCGGCGGCGGTGAGGACATCGAAATCCGACCAGTTAGTGGCGGCAGCATGTTGATGACTGCAGCATGGTTGGCTTCTGTGACGCGTGCGGGCTGTGCAGCGAGGCGGGCAACGCCCTAGTCGTCGGTGGTGGTGGTGAGTGGTGGGCGGGAGCGTGCGGTGGGCGGCTCCAGCACCGTTTGACACTGAAGTTGTGATACGTGGCGACCGACGGGGAGGGAAGGGTGTTGGTCAAGTAGGGTAAGATATTTGTGCTATTAAGGTATTGCTCTCGGATCGATAAATCAGGTATTCGAAAAACCAGGTGGTCTTATTCATTAAAGGTTCTCATTGATCTAAGTAATTATTCATTATGATGCTATCTAATTATACTTTCTGGTTACGATCTCAATTAATATATATCTGATTACTGACATAGCTTTATTTAGGCTAATTAAGTCTCTCGACGCCACTAGATCGCCAACTCAGCTATTGCACAGAAACACCATTGCGTTGAACTGCACCAACACCACCAACACCTCCAACCTGCAACCAACAGTATCTTAATTAGATCTTTTACTATTAATAATATTTAATTCTCATTAGTATCTCGTGTATTCGATATAAACCTTGAAATACTTCTAAGGAAAAAAGCTACAATATACACCATCCTCTTATGGTATATAAGTGGATGCGTATAAACAACCAACATGCTAATTCAGAGGATTCGGATCCCTAGGGGAAGAGTCCACCCATATTATAGGAGTACCCGACACTGCATTCTTAGCACATAAGTGAGAAGCAAAATTCGCACATTAGAGGGTTTCTTATTGATGGCATGCCAGGTATAGCAGACCCATTATTTTCGATTTAGGTTGGAACCTTTTTGGGCCTCTAGGAAATTTGGCTATCCATGACTTATCCGTCTAATTTTAAAGCCATTTTCTTTCGAACAATGAAAAGCTCTCTTTCCTCACCGAAGAAAAAAATAGCTATCTTCGTAGCAGGAAATCAAACCTTCATGAATGACAAAGACCTTGTGTAATCGTCCAACTGGCTCAATTTGCAGTGTATAACATGTTGGAATTATTGGATCAAAGCTCATTTATAATTTCTATTATTCCTGAAAAATTTTAAAGGCCCATATGAGGATGATGAAAATGCAACCTTTAGTACCACATTCTAGTGGAGGTAAAGGAGAACAAATTATAAACTTGGATACTCTTGCCTGCCTTACAAGTGTGAGAAAGAGAGAATGGAAAATATACGCGCGCGCTCCGGGCGGGGGAGGGGGAGGGGCATGGCTTCCTTTTCCACTTTAATTTTGCTGTGTGCCCAATACATTTTCTATTTTAAAAATCGACTCAGTTTTGGTTCGCCTAACCCTAGCAGTAATTCCTATATAAACATACGGGAACCGCTGCAGAAATTACTCTCGCAATTGCCTAGGGTTTTACCTCATCTTACTATTTCGCCGCCAAGACTACTCCATCTCGTTTGTCGGCGTGCACCGGCGAATGGGAGAGCAGGTCTCTGGAATCGACGCCTTCTGCGATCCTGCACCGGGAGATTTTTAGGAAGCACTCTACGCGACTGCTCAATCGCTTCCACCAAGGCGTGTCTTCGTCCCTGTCGCGTGAGCCACGCACGTAGCTATCTTCGCCGTGATGCTGCTGGACGTCGTCGTCAACTCCTCTACCCCGTCATCATCAGGCCGGAAATGAACGTACCTTCTGTTCGCACTATGTCTTCCATACTAGTCTTCATGTTCTATCTTTGCATGATAGTAATGGATAGTATGGTAGATGTCATCATCTTCTCGTGCTTATTAGATATGTCTAGATCTTGCGTAAACTTGTCTAGTTTATTTAGCAACCTGTTTATCATGTTCATGATTTATTTATGGATTAAATTAGAACTGAAAGTACTTATATTTCTAACATAACAATATACTAGTAGAAGTTTGTGTTCAATTTTCTAGTTTTATGTTTATTTGCCACTGGACGTCGTGCTTGATCTAGATAATTTCACCTCGAGAGTACAATATTGAGATTCAGCCAGTAATAAGTGGACTTGTCAGCTTTGAAATTGCTTGCACCCTTAGGAGCCCATGTTTCCATTTTATTCTCTTAAAAGGTCTCTCCTCCATTTCCAAATTGCTGTAGTTAGGACAACAGGATTCTACCGTCTTAACCACAACAATTTCGTAACGGATGAGTACTTGTATTCTTAGTAGTTAGCATCCCTCCATTGCTATACTTAGCGTTAAATGGTGGGGGTTTGCAAAATAAATATCTAAGGAAAATATGCTATGATGGAGGCATGGAGCTATCAAAATGTCACGCAAGTCAAATGATTCGGTCCATGATGATTCATAAGATTGCATCCGTACTGGCAGATACTTGCAGACTTTTGTCAAATGATTCGGTCGATGATAATTCATAACATTGCATCCGTACTGTTACACATCGGCGAAACACGTTTCACTACGGGAAAGACGATGTATGCCGTGAGCTTTATCTCAAACACAGAGCAAATAGACTGATTTGTCGTGCGTAAAGTATAAGACGCAGGACAAACCTCAACTTTGTCGTCTGCTAGAGGACGGGCACACAACAAACATCTCCACGTGCCACGCCCGTGCGACGGCAGTTACCTCTTTGCCATCTGCCTCATGCTTGGCACACGACAAAGTGTAAGATTTTGCCGTGTTCCTCTATGTTGCAAAAGGGCCATGTGATCGTCTTTGCCGTGTGCAATACTGTGGTACATGGTAAAGTTTCTTCTTCTTCTTCTTCTACCCACCAATTCTTTTTTAGTTCACATATTGTACATTGATATTGATATATAGGCAAAGTTTTAGTTGGATTTCCTATATTCATTTAAATTATTTATTCTTTGTATTTTTCGTGAAAAATCAATTTTGAACTGCAAGTGGTTTGAATAATGCAATATAGTAAATGAAAACATGATATCCATGCTAATGAGTCTCATGTGAGTCCTCATCCATATGAAATAACAAGAAATGTACATGAAATATGATCACGACCGTGTGGTCCAATTGAAAGTAAATTTTATAAAAAACAAGCAAATTCTGAAAATTTCAGCACCGATAATCTCACAGAGAAATTGCGTATCACATGGTTTTCACTCCACCGCCAGTCCCGCCGCTGATGCCCCGAGATTGAATGGCCTCTGGCTGTTGCAGTCGAGATTGTCACCGTAGCCGATGCCGAAGATGTCGCAGTAGCGCTTGTAGAAGCCGATCCGGTCCTCCACCCGACCGTCCGGCCCGTGGCCACACTCGAGCCCGCCATTGATGATGTTGGTGATCACGCCAAACCCAGGCACGCGGCCCCCTGCCCAGTCCGCGGCCGTGGGCGTCCACTGGCCCGTGATCACGGCGTGGCACGACGGCTTGTTGTCTCGCGGCGTCATCCAGAACCACAGCGCCGTCTTGAACGACACCACCGGGTCCGTCGCCACCAGGTCCGGGTTGTTCAGGAGGTCCACGCCGATGGCCTGTCCTGCCGGGCCGTAGTTGTAGTTGCTGGTGAGCGTGATACGATGGGTTCGGCACCAGAGATTAGTCAGTACGTCAGGATCTTTGATACGAACGGAAATACTTCAACGATCTTGGCAGCCGAAACTTACTAGGAGATTTGGATGGGGCCGCGGCCGATGTACGTCTTGCCCGGCGCGCATGGCCACTGCGCTCGCCACTCGCAGTAGTCGAACGACGGGTAGCGCTCCTGCTTGAAGCAGTAGCCCCAGGAAAAGGGCCCGTCAGGCGCGGTGGGCCATCCGCCCCCGCCCGTGGTCTCGTGCGAGGTCTGGGCCAAGAACGCAGCCACCTCCCTCTTCCGCTGCTCGGGGCTAGCGTTCGGGCCGGCGAAGTCCGGGAACGCGCGCGCCGCGGCGAGGAACGCGTCGTAGGTGTAGAACCCGCTCGCGCACGCCGCGTCGTTGCGGTGGAGGAGCAGCCGCTAGAAGAGGTCACGCGGCATGATGGACGCCAAGCCGGGGCCCTCCGGGCCGGGGCCAGGGCCGCAGCCGGAGCACTGGCTCTGGCAGCCGGCGCCGCAGTACTCGGGGCCTTTGCCACACCACCCGTACTGGCTGCAGCAGAGGCAGCCCGCGCACGTCGCGCCGCCAGCCTGCCTCCCGCACGGCTGGGCGCGCGTGACGAGTGCCGTGGCCGCCAGGACGCAAAGGACGATAGCCGTCGCTGTCGCGGCCATGCTCGGGGCTCTGGATGTCGACATGGCTTGATCTTATCAAGCGCCAACTGACCCCTTTTATAGACACGACGTCATGGTGGATCGGAGCGAAGTCGGTGCATGCTGCAGCTTCGTTGCTTAGCCGCCGGGCTGAGACTCAGATTCTTGTGGCTTGCCACGTTCGTCGAACATGGAACAACACACGGCCATGTGATCATGTTTTGTATCTGTTCGGTGACTACCCCCTTCTGTAATTCCATCAACTGATGAAATAAGTTTATGCCCTGTGAAAATTCGATGTAATGTTCAAACTACATTTTGGTTCGCTCTAAAATTTCGATGTGAAAAAAGCATGTACAAACATATCTGCATCTATCTCTATGACATGCAACTGCCATGTACTCCCTCAATTCCAAAGTTGTTGTTGTTGACTTTTTAAATTATGTTTGAACATTCATCTTATTCCAAATATACAGGATTATAGGTTACATTTTAAGTTTCTTTAGTGATAAAAAATAAAGTCCAAAATATACGATAGGTTTTTCAAAATTTTGAATAAGATATAAATGGTCAAACATAACTATAAATTAATGGTAGTAACAATTTTAGCTTTAATTCCGGCAGATGTATCGAAAGTGGAGTCAAAAGAATAATTAATGTTATGGCAAATATCTTAATTGGTAACCTGCAATTGCGAAGATAGAAAAAATATCTGGTCACTATCCTGGCAACACAACTGGCCTTGATTTTGTACTGAATAACAAGTCGTAGTATTTTTTGTTTGAAAGAGCAAGTAGTATATAGTTCAAGGTCAACAAACTAAATTGTATTGGCTGCTCAAGTTGTGAAGAATCCTCTAGCAGCACAAGTTCAGAGTGGCATCCGAGGATCAAAGATTTTTGCCCCCTCAAACTCAGTTGTTCTATAATTACCATCTTAACAGGAGGAACATCTTTTGCAGTGATTAGACTTTATTGCAAGTCCGATAAACTAGGCGTTGCTCGCAAGGCTCAAACAATGCTGATCAAGACTATGGATTCGGAAATGTTCGTGTACAACAACAATCATTCTTACCTGTACACACAATCTATCATAGTAAAATTTTCAGTATGCTGCTATTATTCGAAGATTCGCTTATCAGACAACTCGAATGAAATTTTTTTTAAGAGTTGGAGGATGCAGAACTGTGCACCCTGGCTTGATGCATTGCACAGCCAAACTCATTCATTACATTACAACCAGTCACACTAGCAACACTCTTTCTCATACTACACTAGACACCCAACACTTCAAGATAAACATCTCTCTTACTTGTACCAGTAACATTTCTTAAATTTATCTGTGCACTCGCCTATCCATCTTGATTCATCAACTTCTCCGGTCATCTCTCCGGTGATCTCTAGAAACAGAAAATGCTTTGTTCCATCATAGTTTGCAATCCAAGCGACACCAGCGGCTTCCAGGTTGTAACGCTGCTGGCCACCATCCTCCAGATAGCTTTCCCATTTGAGATTTCTGAATAACGTCTCATTTGAGTCCAGATCACATGATAGCTGAGCTAATTATATTATCTAACTCATGCTTTTTACTACTATAAGCCATAAACTAGCAAATTTCACAAAAGTATCTATCAGGTTAATATGCATCATCTCGGTTAATTCCACCCAAATAGTGTTAGAACCACACAATCAAACATACATATTCTTTTCTCACAATAAAATAGACAAGTATCATCAGATTGTTAGGCTTGAGGAGCCTAGTCAAATATCATCCCAAAACGTGATTTTCTTACCGCTTCCTACATTCCACCTATATCCTGGTTTTGCTACCTTAGCAGCCCACATGAAGCCTTTAAAATAATGCAATGCATCTTAATTATTGCTACAAAATAAATGCTGAGTTCTGTACTTACGATCTATAAGTTGCCTCCATATTTTATCTTAATTCATTTGGTATCTTTTCAGCCAGGAAGCTAAGAAAGTAATATTAAAGTCCCTATGGGCAGGGATTCCTAGTCCTCCATATTCCTTTCTTATTCTAACCAGTTTCTAGTTTTCTATATAGTAATTGTGATGATTATATCAGTGTTGTTCCGAGTGTAGTGGGTCATATGACAGTTACGAAGGTTTACCACACACCTAGTTAATTTAATATATGATAGGTTTTTTAAAATGATCAAACATAACTACAAAATTAATGGCAATAACAATTTTGGCTTTAGTAATTTAGTTCCTTCAGATGTATCGAATGTGGATCAAAAGAATAATTAATTTGTTGTTTCAGTTATGGCAAATATCTTAATTGGTAACCTGCAATTGCGAAGACAGAAAAAATATCTGATCACTATCCTGGCAACACAACTGGCCTTGATTTTGTACTGAATAGGAAGTCATAGTTTTTTTTTAAAGAGTACTCCCTCCATCCCAAAATAAGTGTCGTTCTCGCTTCTCGAGGAGTCAACTACTTTCAACTTTGACCAAATATTTGCAAAAAATATTAATATCTATAATACATAATTAGTATCATTAGATAGGGCATTGAATACATTTTCATAATAAACTTATCTAGAGATATACCTATTTCTCGTATATTCTACAAATGTAGTCAAAGTTAAGAAAGTTTGATCAGCACGGATCCCATAGCGACACTTATTTTGGGATAGAGGGAGTAAGTAGTATAGTTCAAGGTCAACAAACTTGTATTGGCTGCATCCGAGGATCAAAGATTTTTGCCCCCTCAAACTCAGTTGTTCTATAATTACCATCTTACTTAATATAGGAGGAGCATCTTTTGCAGTGATTAGACTTTATTGAAGTCCGATAAACTAGGCGTTGCTAAATAGCGATCGCAAGGCTCAAACAATGCTGATCAAGATTATGGATTCAGAAATGTTCGTGTACAACAACAATCGTTCTTACCTATACACACTATCTATCATAGTAAAATTTTCAGTATGCTGCTATTATTTGGATTCGCTTATCACACAACTCGAATGAAATGTTTTATTTAGAGTTGGAGGATGCAGAACTGTGCACCCTGGCCTGATGCATTGCACGGCCAAACTCATTCAAAAAATTACAACCAGACACACTAGCAACACTCTTTCTCATATTACACTGGATACCCAACACTTCAAGATGCACACATCTCTTGCTTGTACCAGTAACATTTCTTAAATTGATGATCCCTGCACTTGCCTATCCATCTTGATTCATCAACTTCTCCAAACATCTCTCCCTCTTCTAAAAACATAAAATGCTTTGGTCCATCATTGTTTGCAATCCAAGCGACGCGAGCGGCTTCCACGTCGTAACGCTGCTGGCCACCATCCTCCAGATCCTTTAAGCTTTCCCATTTGAGATTTTTCAAGAACATCTCATTTGAGTCTAGATCACATGATAGCCGAGCTAATTATATTAACTAACTCATGCTTTTTACTACCATGCCATAAACTAGCACATTTCACAAAACTATCTATCAGGTTAATATGCATCATCTCGGCTAATACCACCAAAATAGTGTTAGAACCACACAATCAAACATACATATTCTATTTTCACAATAAAATAGACAAGTATCATCAGATTGCTAGGCTTGAGGAGTCTAGTCAAATATCCTCCCAAAACGTGATATTCTTACCGTTTCCTACATTCCACCTATATCCTGGTTCTGCTACCTTAGCAGCCCACATGAAGCCTTTAAAGAAATGCAAGGCATCTTGATTATTGCTACAAAATAAATGCTCATTTCTGTACTTACGATCTATCAATTGCCTCCATATTTTATCGTAATTCATTTGGTATCTCTTCAGCTTGGAAGCTAACAAAGTAGTAATATTAAAGTCCCTAAGGGCAGGGATTCCTGCTCCTCCATATTCCTTTCTTATTCTAACCAGTTTCTAGTTTTCTATATAGTAATTGTGATGATTATCAGTGTTGTTCCGAGGATAGTGGGTTATTTGATGAGAGTAGGCCAATCTCAGTGCATGATTTCATTTCACTCTTTTCTAAGAGTGCCACGTAAGCACTAGAGTTTTGGTTTGATAGATTAAATGGTCTATCTCAATGCACCATTTCATTTTCGCGGTTTCATAGACATACCATAACAATAATTTCTTGTATTGGGATTGGTCGAAATAAGTTGAGATGAAACTTTTGTGCTTTCAATGCAAGTTTCAATTGAGTTTCATACATATGAAACAATGCCATGTGGGTTTCATCCTTGCCATGTCAGCAATTTAGCTGATGTGGCTTCTTATTTAATGCAAATGAAACCCACACTCAGAATGGATTTACCGCGCACCTAGCTAATTTAATGAAAGGCATGAGGTAAATAGGTATGATAACTAAACAAGTTTTAATTAAGTTGACTCTAGCTGCATATGATAGAAGCTCGTCCCTCCAACATGCTATTGGATTGATCATGTTATCTACAATTGTATGGATGCCATCTCTTCTTAGCTTATTGTAATGTAGCTGAACACCTCGACACATGAGCTGCTTGGCAGTCAAAATTATGCTTAGTGTTGGTATTTCTTACGTCACGAATAAATCCGCAAGCGCACGGAATACCGTTGTAGCACTTCACCCGGGAGTATTCCAAGGTATCGTATTTATATCCGCAGGGAACAGAGTATTTCTGCAACAAGGTTAGTTTACCCAAGGACAACCAAGACAACGTAGCAAAATAGGGTCGAGAGGGTGACTCTTATCTATTTATCCTTTAAAGGTAGACGAACGCAAGCTAGACTTGTTTACTTCGGGCACCGTCTTAGGCTTGGTCTGCCAAGCCACTCCGGTCTACGAAAGCTCTACTATGTACCCGAACGTGGAGGGTTCCTTTGGATGACAGGGCTGTCACTTCCTGCCACCTACCTCTACAAACCGTGGGGCACACAGCAAACAAAGGCGATCTCCAGCCTAGACACCACGTCTATGCTATTGACCACTACTCTAGCCTCGGCCTAGAACTGAGTTCGAAAGCTAGAGTACTTCTTGCGAAGCGATGATCCCGTAAACAAGTATAACAAGAATTACGTCTAACACAAAGATATGTCACGATAGATAAGTAGATCACCACGTATAAATCACCAAAAAGAGTGTTTACACGCCAAGGTAAAAGAAAAGGAAATACTACTCCACTTTGCAAAAGGGAGGAACACTCCTTCCTCTTCCTTGCCCTCTCTCCTATTCTACTAAAATACAAGAGGCCCTTGGCCTAAGGATGAGAGTTTTGTCTTGTATCTTGATGTTGGTGGTGTGTTGAGAGAGGGGGTGTAGCCCTTTATTTATAGCCTTGGAAGGTCGGCAACTTGGAGGCGGTTCCAGACGTCGGTGGCATTAATTGCAGGTGGAACCGACCTCCGGACGTCGGTGACAAACCGCCGAGAGAAAGATGGGCCGGGGGGCCCACTGTCGGTTCGGCCGAACCCACTAGGGTGGTTCGGCCGAACCGGCCTCGGATTCCCCTGGGCTTGATTCTTCTCTCGGTGCCTTCCCTGGCTGTGTACTGGCCCAATCCACTTGCTTGGTTTGATGTTGAGGCTCTGTTTTGTGGTTTTGGGCTTTTGGACTATATTCTTTAGTCCGGGGAAAATCCGTCGATTGCAAAGTCCATGTTTCGTGCATGTTTTCCCCTGTTTTCATATGAATTGCACCTGCATTCATAATTTCACCAAGACTAGTGGAATTTGTTAGAAATAATCCCTATGTCTATTCTTGGTGATGGTGTTTGATTCAAAAAGATGCAACATGTTGACGGTAAAATTGGACCATAAGGACCGTCAACAAGACCCCCACACTTAGCTCTTTGCTCGTCCTCGAGTAAAGGTGGGAGCGTAAGTTGAGAGATCTCTCCCCTTAGAGACCTGCACACATGTTATTACAAGCCACACCTTTTTACTTGTGAACATGACGGTGGCTAACATGCATTCTTGGATGATTGATAAGTGGAACAGCTCATGACTCAAGTCACTATACTTTTGCTCACTAAGCACCTTGGGTTTTTGAAAGTTTTGAAAATAAACAACATGACTCCCGCTCCTCTTCGATTCTCTTGAATCGCTCAAAAAGTGTTTTCCTCACCAAGGCATTGTGTTGCCTCTCTTTTTCCTACTTCTTAGGCTTGTATGTGGAGCTCGGTAGGGAATGAGAGAGGCATACTTGTATCACAAATATTGCTAAGCCAAAAGAAAGGATCCATGGAGAAGCCAAGTCATGTAACCTTGATCAAGAAGTGCGTGTGTGTATGGATATGAAAAAGTGACAACTCCTATTGCAATTGGCCTCTCTTTATTTTGCATTTTCGAGACATGGCTATCTTTTTATTTTCTTTCTTTTCTTTTCTTGCTCTATGCTTGAGCATCTCTTTTCTTCTCTCTTTTTCATTGCTCATCTTTGTGAGCTTTCTTTTCATTGCTCATCTGTGTGAGCTTTTCTCTCTTTTTTTTTTTTTTTTTTTTTTTTACATAGCCATGTCTCGTTTATGCGTGATTGAGAGAGAGAGAGAGGTAAAAAGAGGTGCAAACGAGGAGTGTCTTTATTTTGGTGGGGTGCTAGCTCCTAGTGTAGGAGTTCAGCCCCTTTTTTTTTTTTTTTTTTTCTGGTGGAGTGTACGTGATCTTGATCAAGAGAGCATGACAAGTTTCTCTCTAGGGTCACTCAATTTTGGTAAAGCTCATTGCAATCACAAGCAGCATATGTATGTAAGTTTTGCAAGGTATGATCATCATATGGCATTGGTAGGAATTTTTGTATCAAGAGAGGAGCATGAAGCCATGGTATTTTTGTTTTGTGAAATAAAATTCCCAAGGACTCGGTAAGCTAAGCATAAGATCATTTCGTCGAGCCATATCACACTTGCCAATAATCTAGAAAAACATGGGTCCTATGGATTTGATTATTTGTTCACAGGCAAGTGGTGATGAAGCGAGTAATAAAAAGTGTGCAAGATCATCATGAGAGCATTAGGGAGAGACTTGGGAAAAGGTATTCAAAAGAAATCTTCCCAAGTTTTAGTTGGTCAAGTTTTGGTAATTGTTTTTCGCGTCTCAGAATGAACTTGACAAATAAAGTAGGCGAAAAGGAAGTGTGGGAAACAAACTCAAGTGCCACGAGGAAGCAGGGGCTGAGTGGGACCCACCAGGGTTCGGCCGAACCACCCTTGTGGGTTCGGCCGAACTGGCCTGGGCCCCACTGGTGCTCTGTTTCGCAGGTTGTGTTTGTGTTGTTTTCCTCGTGATGTTTCTGCGCGCTACGCGTGTGTTTGTCTTTGCTTTCCGCGATGTCCCCCCCACACTTGCCTTTTTGCCTGTTTTCTTCAAAATAGACAAAGATATTTCGAAACAAAACTTGCTCTACCGGTAAGGGAAGACCGGGGAGCACTAATATGATTAAAAATTTAAAAGAGCAGGCGCATTACAATCTTGAGGAATTGAAAAAATGATAAAAATGTGCCTGCGGGAAATGATGAACGCGGGAAGGTTCATTTTAAACGTCGTATTCGTCCTCCTTCCCCGCGTCCTTGAAGAGACGCTTGATCTTGGAGTTGGTGCTGCGGCGATGGCTCGCCTGGGCATCCTTCAAGTCTTCAATAGCGTCTTTGATCTCCGCGACATTATCACGTAGGCGTTCATGGGCTTCGCGGAGATCAACGTGTTTAGCGAGGAGGATTTGGTAGGGGCTTTTTTTAGGAGTTTTCTCCTCCTCGCTTTCATACATTCCCCCTGCTCTCTTGATGGGAGAGGGAGAGAGACGCCTCCTTATCCTCTTAGGAGGAGTGTCGCCCACGGATTCGCGGGCGTCTCTCTTTTCCGCCGAGGTGAGCGGCGGGATGAGCTGCTTTCCGCCACCGCGGATTCCCTTGATCTTGAACCTCTCGCCGGGCTTCTTGATGGGGCTAGGCAGGTTGCGCCCCTCATATTGATGGTGCACCACCTGCCCGCTCTTGGTAGCGAGGGTGCCGACGTACTTCTCTCCAGGAAGGAGAGCGTTGTCGGCGGCGTCGGCGCTCTTCTTCTTGGGGGTAGATTTCCCCTTCTTTTGGCGAGGTGCCACAGCAGCGGGAGAGCTCTTGGAGGGTGTTCTTGCTGCTGTGGGTGGAGGTTCAATAGCGAGCGGTAGATCATGGATCATCAAGGCTTGCTCGCTGGGAATGGAGACATGATCAAGGATGTCTTCGAGGCCGACTTGGCGGCAAAGCTCGCTGGTGGTGACGGAGACGTCGAGGCTTGGGATGCTACTGTCCATGGTGCTGGGCAAAAGCTTTTTTTTTTTTTGTGCGAAATGGACAAGGTGGAAGAAAGGTGCAAGGGAAAAATGAAAGAAAACACCTTCATTTATAGATAAAAGCATGGAAAGAATTAATTTGATTTTTCCCGCAGCATGGAAGGCACTAAGCGAGGAGATTTGATCTTGTGACCGTTGGAGACAAAAGATGAAAGAAAAAAGTGACCGTTTGGGGTCTGTACTGGTTCGGCCGAACCAGCAAGGGGGTTCGGCCGAACTGTAGTGGGCCCCTCAGGTCCCCTTCTTTTTCTGGTTGATTGCTTGCTAAAATTATTTCAGGGAAAGAGCTACTACGGGATATAGATAAGAAAGAGCTATCATGAGAGAAAATTTAAATTAATCAAGTGCATGACATCAAATTCTTTATCTTTATCGGGCTCGAAATAAATTTTAAGGCGCTGACCATTTACCTTAAATATTTTACCTTCGTCGTCTTGAAGTGTGATTGCTCCATGTGACGAGGTGTCAATAACCGTGTATGGTCCGTCCCATTTACTTCTTAATTTTCCATGCCCGAAGAGTTTCACCCGTGAATTGAATAGCAAGACCTTATCTCCAACCTTAAATACCTTTATCTTTATCTTTTTGTCGTGCCACCTTTTTGTCCTTTCTTTGTATATAGCTGAGTTGTGGTAAGCTTTGTCTCTCCATTCTTCTAACTCAGCTATCTCCATTTTTCTTTTGCGTCCGGCACCATTAAAGTCCATGTTCCATTTCCGGATGGCCCAATACGCTCGGTGTTCCATCTCGACGGGTAAATGACATGTTTTCCCGTACACGAGCTGGTATGGGGACATGCCTATGGGTGTCTTGTATGCTGTACGGTATGCCCATAGTGCATCGGGTAGCTTGTCCTTCCATCCCTTCCCCATTTCTGTTACGGTCTTTTGCAGGATCCGCTTGATTTGCTTGTTTGAGGTCTCGGCCTGCCCACTGGTTTGAGGGTGGTATGGAGTAGCGATATTATGCCTTGATCCAAGTTCTCTTAGGAAGCTTCGGAAGGTCTTATCAATGAAGTGAGACCCTCCGTCGCTTATCACTAGCTTCGGTGTTCCAAACCTTGGGAAGATAATTTCGTGGAACATCCGGCGAGCATGCTTGGCATTTGCGGCCCTGCAAGGCATTGCTTCCACCCACTTAGACACGTAGTCTACCGCCACCAAGATGTATTCGCAGTCATGTGACTTGGTGAACGGTCCCATGAAGTCAATGCCCCATACGTCGAAGAGCTCGACTTGTAAATTGTAGTTGAGGGGCATTGCATCTCTTGCCGTGATGCCTCCAACTTTTTGACATTCCGGGCATCGCCCGACAAATTCCTTTGTGTCTTCGTACATGGCTGGCCAAAAGAAGCCACTTTGCCATATCTTGGCCTGTGTACGAAACACGCCGTAGTGTCCCCCGTATGGCGATGCATGGCACTTCTCAATGATTCGTGTGCTCTCGGGTATGGGCACACATCGCCTTAGCAATCCATCGGCGCAGACACGGTAAAGGAAGGGCTCTTCCCATAAGTGACGGCGACTCTCATAGATGAGTCGTTTCTTGCTCTTTCCAGGTGGTACGTACCCCGTTGCCATGAAGTTCACAATGTCGGCGTACCATGGATGTGAGTCCCTCACTAGGAGCAGCATGTCATCGCGTAGGAAATCATTGATGGGTAATTCCTGCAGGTTAGTGAATTGTATACGCGACAAATGATCTGCCACGGAATTTTCTACTCCTTTCTTATCACGGATTTCTACATCAAACTCTTGGAGTAGAAGAACCCATCGTATCAAACGAGGTTTAGCATCCTTCTTATTGAGCAAAAACTTTAAAGCAGCATGATCGGTGTAAACAATGACTTTTGCTCCAGTCAAGTAGGATCTAAACTTATCAAAAGCAAAAACAACAGCAAGGAGCTCTTTTTCAGTGGTAGTGTAATTTAACCGAGCTCCAGTCAAGGTTTTGCTTGCATAGGAGATTGCATGATGCTTTTTATCTCTAGTTTGGCCAAGAACAGCCCCCACAGCAAAATCACTAGCATCACACATTATCTCAAAAGGCAGCGTCCAATCAGGGGGTTGGATAATTGGCGCTGAGATGAGTGCATTCTTAAGGGTAGTGAAAGCAGTCATGCATTCATCAGTAAACTCAAAGGGTGCATCCTTCGCAAGCAGATTTGTAAGGGGTCTAGCAATTTGAGAGAAATCTTTGATAAACCGTCGATAGAACCCCGCATGTCCCGGAAAGCTGCGAATGCCCCTAACATTCACAGGAGGTGGAAGCTTTTCTATAACTTCTAATTTAGCTTTGTCCACCTCTATCCCCCTTTCAGAAATCAAATGCCCCAGAACTATGCCTTCTCTAACCACGAAATGGCATTTCTCCCAATTGAGCACTAAATCATTTCCTTGACAACGTTGCAAGACTTTGTCTAAATTTTCTAAACAATGATCGAAGGTTTTTCCATAAACAGAGAAATCATCCATGAATACTTCCATAATCTCTTCGATCATGTCAGAAAAGATAGACATCATGCAACGTTGAAAAGAAGCAGGTGCATTGCAAAGCCCAAAAGACATTCGTCGATAGGCGTAAGTTCCATAGGGGCATGTGAAAGTGGTTTTACTTTGATCGTCGGGATGGATGGGGATTTGATGATATCCTGAATACCCATCAAGGAAACAAAAGAAAGAATTATTTGCCAGCCGTTCCAACATCTCATCGATGAAGGGCAGCGGAAAATGATCCTTCTTTGTAGCCTTGTTAAGTTTTCGGTAATCTATGCACATCCTCCATCCCGTGACGGTGCGTTGAGGGATCAACTCATTTTTGTCATTATGGACGACCGTCATTCCTCCTTTCTTGGGTACGACCTGCACTGGACTCACCCACTCGCTGTGTGGAACAGGATAGATAATGCCAGCATGTAAAAGTTTTAAGACCTCCTTTTTAACGACCTCCCGCATCGCATTGTTCAACCTCCTTTGAGGTTCCCTAGATGGTGTACTATCGGGGTCTATGGGAATGCGATGGGTGCAAAGAGCAGGGCTGATTCCCTTGAGGTCTCCAAGCGAGTACCCAAAAACGGAGTGATGTTTTTCTAGCACGGCTAAGAGTTTTGCAGTTTCCTCCTCCGAAAGCTTGTCACTTATGATGACAGGGGTTTCGGGATTTCCGTGAAGAAAAACGTAGCGCAAGCCTGGTGGAAGAGTTTTGAGCTCTACGGGAGGTGGCGTAGGTGTAAAAGTTTCGGGCAGCTCAAAAGTTTCCGCCGAATCATCCTCTTCTAAAATGAAATCAAGAGCATCTTCATCCAAGGATGATTCGGGGTTTTCATGAGGAAAAATTGCCATAACCTCCTCCATGCATTCTTCTTCCACAAGCGGCTCCTCGGCAAAAGAGTTTTGTGCATGAATGATAGGAAGAGAAAAAGTTTTCTTGCCGAGGGTGAAGTCTAAGGTTCCTGAAGGTGATATCCCTAAGAAAAGCTTTTCTATGGGATGACCGACCAAAACATCGAAATCCAGGATTCCGAAAACGTGAAAGTCCAAGGAAACCTCTGCTTCATTACGCTTAATGCAAACATCTCTAATGATCCCCAAACTCTCAAAAATTGCCCCGGTGGGGCTTTAAGGAGTTTGTCAGAAGGTGCCCATGTCTCGTTTCCAAATAAAGTTGAAGCAAAAGATTCGGACATGATGTTGGCACCTACTAGAGGATTATAGAGAACATCTACCATTACTCCCCGAATTGAGCCACGAATGGTTGATCTAGGATGATCAAGTCGAAGAACTTCCGAAGAAAGTTCGTTTTCCATCAACCATTCATCGCTCATAATTGCTGTCAACTTCCGAACAGTTTTTAAGAGAAGAGATTTTTCAATAGGTTCGGGGGTTGGTGCAGGGAGTGCTGGTTTCTTTTGATAGGAGTAGTTCAAGGTGTTTCCAAAATCTTCAAAAATTTCTTCCTTGAACTCAAATGGGAAATCAAGAGGTTCATCTTCCTCTATCATTGTTCTTGTGTTAGATGAGGACTCGAGTGCTAGGTGCTCCATCATGGGCACCAAGTGTTGTGTCTCTTGCACAACGAGTTCCTCATCTTCTGACTCCGGCTCTACGAGTAAGTCAGCGGAAAAAGGTGTGTTTTCCACAATTCGATCCAAAAGTTCGTGTGCTTCCGCTATGGTCTTATGAGAAAAAGATCCACCCGCGGCCGTGTCAAGATAAAGTGCGGTATCGTTGCTCAATCCCGAATAAAAGTGTTGTAATAAAACGGGTTCGGGGAGCAATAATTCTGGTCCGGAGTCTGTTAGAGAACAGAACCGAATCCATGACGCACTTAAGGTTTCCTTTTCTTCTTGTCGAAAGCCTATTATTTCCGCTCGTAGAGAAGTGATACGAGATACGGGGAAGAATGCTAGACAAAATTTGTCTCGCAATTCTTTCCAATCACCGTTCACTCTCTTAGCGGTGTAAGTGTACCATTGCTTCGCCTTCTCATTGAGAGAGAAGGGAAACAACTTCCACTTCAATGTTTCTTGTGTCATGCCATGGATCAATCGGCATGAACACAAATGTTCAAACTCTCGCAAGTGTTCATAAGGATTTTCATGTTTAAAACCCGAAAAGGATAAACCTCTAATCATCGAAATGTAATCGGGGGAGAACTCATAGCCAGGTGAAGAAATAGGTTGTGATGATGATGGTGGCTCTAAGAGTTCACCCCGTGGAGTGGAGAAAGATTGGATGGTTGGGTGTGACTCCATGATATGTTTTTGTGAAATTTTGAATGTAAGGAAAAAAATAAAAACAGAACGGTAAGTAAGATAGATTACGAGGGCAAACCTGATTCGTTACAAAGATAACAACCGTTCCCCGGCAACGGCGCCAGAAATGCTTGTTGGTATTTCTTACGTCACGAATAAATCCGCAAGCGCACGGAATACCGTTGTAGCACTTCACCCGGGAGTATTCCAAGGTATCGTATTTATATCCGCAGGGAACAGAGTATTTCTGCAACAAGGTTAGTTTACCCAAGGACAACCAAGACAACGTAGCAAAATAGGGTCGAGAGGGTGACTCTTATCTATTTATCCTTTAAAGGTAGACGAACGCAAGCTAGACTTGTTTACTTCGGGCACCGTCTTAGGCTTGGTCTGCCAAGCCACTCCGGTCTACGAAAGCTCTACTATGTACCCGAACGTGGAGGGTTCCTTTGGATGACAGGGCTGTCACTTCCTGCCACCTACCTCTACAAACCGTGGGGCACACAGCAAACAAAGGCGATCTCCAGCCTAGACACCACGTCTATGCTATTGACCACTACTCTAGCCTCGGCCTAGAACTGAGTTCAGAAAGCTAGAGTACTTCTTGCGAAGCGATGATCCCGTAAACAAGTATAACAAGAATTACGTCTAACACAAAGATATGTCACGATAGATAAGTAGATCACCACGTATAAATCACCAAAAAGAGTGTTTACACGCCAAGGTAAAAGAAAAGGAAATACTACTCCACTTTGCAAAAGGGAGGAACACTCCTTCCTCTTCCTTGCCCTCTCTCCTATTCTACTAAAATACAAGAGGCCCTTGGCCTAAGGATGAGAGTTTTGTCTTGTATCTTGATGTTGGTGGTGTGTTGAGAGAGGGGGTGTAGCCCTTTATTTATAGCCTTGGAAGGTCGGCAACTTGGAGGCGGTTCCAGACGTCGGTGGCATTAATTGCAGGTGGAACCGACCTCCAGACGTCGGTGACAAACCGCCAGAGAAAGATGGGCTAGGGGGCCCACTGTCGGTTCGGCCGAACCCACTAGGGTGGTTCGGCCGAACTGGCCTGGACTCCCCTGGGCTTGATTCTTCTCTGGTGCCTTCCCCTGGCTGTGTACTGGCCCAATCCACTTGCTTGGTTTGATGTTGAGGCTCTGTTTTGTGGTTTTGGGCTTTTGGACTATATTCTTTAGTCCGGGAAAATCCGTCGATTGCAAAGTCCATGTTTCGTGCATGTTTTCCCCTGTTTTCATATGAATTGCACCTGCATTCATAATTTCACCAAGACTAGTGGAATTTGTTAGAAATAATCCCTATGTCTATTCTTGGTGATGGTGTTTGATTCAAAAAGATGCAACATGTTGACGGTAAAATTGGACCATAAGGACCGTCAACACTTAGCAGACCTTAGTTAGCATTCTTGTTAGCATATCTCCCACCAGTTTTTGAAGAGTGGATGGGAATGAGGGTCTCCTTGTCTAAACCCTTTACTAGTTCCAAAATAATTACTTCATTAACATTGAGCAATCTGAAATTGCAAATATGGTTCAAGCACTCGATTCGAAAGGACTAATCGCCACAGTCGAGGAGAACTAGATTAGGTGCCCTAGATCTGAGTAAAAGGACTTGTCGCCACGGTTACAATGAACTTCTCTGCACACATTGCCAGGTGCGCACCCTGGTGGTCACCGTTAGATGCGAGTTATCATTTAAGATCCGTGCGCTGTTAGATTAGCAACGGCCGTAATGCTCACCCCGGCACCGTAACTTGGTGTGGTAATAGAATTCGTCCTTTCCCATGCACAACCTAAATAATAATTGCTGTCGCGTGGACCAACTGGATATCCAGATTTAAACTTCCGATCCAAATTCAAAATTTTCTGCACCGTGTGATTATTGTCCCGTAGTGTGATTCTTACCTTCTACGCGCACATTGTCATGTGCGCACCCTCGTCGTTGCTATGGGATGCAATGTGACTTCCAAGATTCGTGCGCCTTACCATTAGGAATAGCCGTAATACGCTCCCACCACGGTAACTTGCTACTGCTAATCCTTTTACGTCGCTTTCCATCGAAACCAAACATTAAATGTGCACTGGTGTGTTGCAAGGGGAAAGAGTGAGACTCATTGTAATTCCCCTACGTTTTGTAAACTCTCTTCATATAGTGAAGATTGCCGGTTGACGCCCGTGGTTTTTTTCTAAAAGGGTTTTCCACGTAAAAATCTGTGTCTCGTTTCGATCTTGTTTATGCATTATTTGCTAACAGACCAAAACCAAACGACGGCATCATCTTCCCTTTTCCAATGCACACAGAAACCACAAAAACATCCAGGATTGTCTGCTGAATCCGACTCGAACATGAAGGTTGAGTTGGAGAGAACTTGTAGTTTGAAGGACATAGCTCAAGAGCATCCAGCGTGGCGATGTGCTCATCACGAACTCCCATCTAACCTTATCGTATGCTTTCTCATAATCTAACTTTATTACTATCCCATGATCTTTGATTTATGTAGGCCGTGAACAATTTCGTCGTGTGCTACAACCACACTTTCTAGGATGTATCTACCTCTAATAAAAGAGCGCTTTGCTGCTAGCAAATTAGTCTATCTGAGATTTCCCTGAAGTCTAATGGTCATTAGCTGGGTAAAAATTTTGAACTGCAATTTGTTAAACTTATTGGTCTAAAATTCTTCATATTCCTAGCATTTTATTCATTAGGAATCAGAGTTATAAGGGAAAATTTGAGTTTGTACAGATTACCTGCTTGAAAGTCTCTAAAAAGAAAAACAAGGTCTTACTTAATTTCATTCCAGAACTTTGGGTAATAAAAAAAAAGAAAGGGGAGCCCAGAGCTGCATAAAATCTATCTGTAGCCGAATAGCTTGCTACAGCTGGTACGATTGCAACCAAGATGCATTGATGCGAATGCTTGATCTTGGTCTCAGCTGATGTACCCTGAATCCTGATCCCCTCCTCCTCAGCATGTATGTAGCTCTGCTGACAGTTAACACTTCGTATTTCGAAACGAAACATCGGTTTACTCAAGGAAGGCACTAACCCTAAGTTGTTGGATCTTTGTGTACGCTATTTTCATTCAGTTTGAAGTATTTTTGGAGAGCTTCGAGTGCAAAAAGGATCAATTTCTGTCTATATCAAACATGGTATATCGTGCTTATCTCAAGAGGAAACATAAAGTGACTGATGCAGTGACTATTTGCTTGAATGATTCAAACAAAAAATTCAGACTCCTGACTAAATCTGCAGTTTATTGCGAATCATTTTGGAGTTTTGAACTCGCAGTCGGAATGTCTTCATGAACAGTGGACAAGCAAATTTCATGCCTGATTAATTCACCTATGCCCTGGTTGCGGTTGATCAAATGGAACGGCACCGCTCAGACATGCATGAATTTCTGACTTTAATTTCGAACCGGAGGGAGTATGTAGCACTTATTATTTTTGAAAAGGAAACATTGTTTTTATCAAGAGGGAGTATGTACAGTTTTTCGATTTTTGCATTCAAAAATTGTTCTGACGATTCTGCGTCATATTTTCTCTATTTAAGTGACAACAAGAATGTTCAGACTCCGGATTTCGTCAGTAATTCACTGGTATTTTTTGAACGGGATAATTCACTGGTATTTGGCCACCGGAGGCATCTCTCCTCAAGAAAAAAGTTGAGAGAGAGAGAGATGCCTCCGAATCTTTAATTTTTATCGCGCATCACTGAATCTCTGAAGAAACATTGTACTATCGAGTGATGTTCACGAGAGTATTGTGCCAAAGTATGCACTTTATTGTTGAAGAGGACCAAAGTGTGCAATCTAAATTATAGTTTCGGTACTCAACATTGTATGGATACATTCTAATTCTACTTTTAGTACTTAGACCATGTTGATTGCTGATCAGTAACGTGTGACATAAACTGCACTGTGAGATGTTTGTTGATTCTACCTGACGACGATGAGTTGGTTGTCCTCGTCGTTCATGAACCGCTTCCAGAACCAATGCTTCTTCCACACCCTCTCGGTCATCTCCTCGATGGGCACGTTCTTGGTCTCCGGCAGGAATAAGAGCACGAAGAGAGACATGACGACGACCCAGACGGCGAAGAAGGCGAATATGGCGTACTTGAGGCGGCACAGCATGGAGAGGAAGGACTGCGCAACGACGAAGGTCATGAGCAGGTTGGCGCAGACGCTGACGCTCTGCCCCATGGAGCGCGTCTCGAGCGGGAAAGTTTCGCTGGGAATGAGCCAGCAGATCGGGCCCCAGGACCAGGCGAAGGCGGAGACGTAGGTGCAGACCATGACGACGACCATGATTGCCCAGTCCCGACTGAGGTTGACGGCGCCGTCTGTGACCTTGATCCAGAACACCACCGCAATGGCTACCTGAGACAGGAACATGTACACGCCGGCCTCTAGGAGCAGCATCCGCCGTCCAGCCCGGTCTACCGCATACATCGACACCAGTGTCGACAGCGCGTTCACCGCCCCGGTGATCACCGCCGAATAGAGCGACGCGTCGCTCTTGAACCCGAGTATGGTGAACAGCACCGGCGCGTAGAACATGATCGCGTTGATCCCCGCCAACTGCTGGAATGTCTGCATTGCAATGCACAAACCTACTTATGTCCTGATGCAAAAATTGCATTCATGAGCTATGTTCCAGTGGTGAACGGTACTACAAACTACCTGAAGCAGGACGGCGACGACGAGCTGAGGCCAGTTTCGACGGCGGAGCAGGTTGCGGAAGGAGTGCTTCTCACCATTGGCATTGGCGACGCGGTTGGCTTGCACGATCTCGTTGAACTCGGGTTCCACGCTGTAAGTGCCGCGGATCTTCTTGAGCACGGCCTTGGCCTCGTCAAGGTGACCACGCTCGATGAGGCTATTGGGCGTGTCCACCAGGAAGACTGCGCCGATGGTGAACATCGCTCCAGGGATTCCGGCGAGGGATAGTGAAAGCCTCCAGCCCCAACGGTTGATGCTGCGTGTGGTTGGATCAGTTTCTTCACATGCTAAATGTTATCCTGTACAAATAACGGATCAAGATCGCACTAATTGGGGGCCAGTCCTTTACTTGTTGGTGCCATAATTGACGAGGGTGGCGAAGAGAATGCCGATGGTGATGTTGAGCTGGAATAATATGTTGAGCCCACCGCGGATCCTCGTCGGCGCCATTTCTGATAGGAACAGGGGAACGGCCTGCACTGCATGGATAAGAATGTTTGCTTTGGGTATCTAGTCCATCTATAGATAATTCAAGGTTCAGTAGGACAACACAAGATATTATTATTGGCATAGCCTCTACCTGATTGGCGAAACCGACGCCACATCCGACCAGGATCCTGCCAACAATGAGCATAGCAAGACTCTGGGCAGCACCGTTAAAGATGACACCGATAATGAAGAAAGAGCCTGCCATAACCATGGTGAGGCGGCGGCCAAGGCGGCGAGTGGTATATGACGCAAATATGGTGGCGACGAGGCCAGCAAGGAAGAGAGACGATGTGAAGAGTTGCAGGCCCTGGTTGTCGTACTTGCAATAATTGCTCTGCTTACTTCCCTGATGTTTCGCGACCGAAGGGAAGAACTCGCGCACGAAGTCTTGCATTGATATCACGCCGCCTAAAAAGTTAATCGCTACTTTTATCACATTCTCAGTGACACGAAGCAGAAATTTTTCATTGCTAAAAAGATCCATTTTTTTCCTGCTAGGAGTTGCTGGATCATCTGTCGTGTAATACTCACAAACTCTTGTTTATTTCGACATAATCATATATAATACATATTACTCATATACTGAAGATGACTTGTTGTATTATTAGTAGTTTTGCTAGATTTCATTTAAGTGAGGTCTTGCACATCTCTAACACATTTTTTTAAACAAAACTATTATCGTTTTTTTTTTCAGAACAAGCCTAGATAATGGAGAAGGGATTACATTAGATAACAACCTAAAAGGTGTGCCATCTACAATGACCTGATGTAGAGAGATTTGTTTTTTTTTCAGATAATAGAACCAAGATTCTCCACATGTCACAGCTTTCTTAATTACGGCACGGTAGAAGAGTGCTTCGACCCTTTTTAACGAAGACGGATGCAGATGAATGAAACAAAGACGAGCATGCCAGCCGTACCTGAGACGCCGATGTCGTAGCCGAACATGAGCCCGCCGGTCGCCGCTACGACACACGATATCACCACGGTCGTCGTTATCTTCGTCTCAAACTCCATCCCAGGCCGCGCCGACGACACCGAGAACTCTCCGGCGGGCATCTTGGCCCGTGAACTACCTCCCGTCGGCGGAAGGCAGAAGTGGAACTAGTCAAGAAGCAAAAGATCACAAACATAGCTAACCACTCTCAGCAGGACGGAGGTGACCGATGACGGCATAGGGAAAGCCAGGTCCACGCGGAGATATTTCCAAGTGCAGTCGAGCGTGTGGTCAATTCAGTCGGGCCGAGAGTTCAAGGTCCTTGCGTGGGCAATTGCTTGTTCAGCAATCGTGTTTGTTAGACATATATTCTTCTAGGGGTAATTTATGGGAGGACCTGTTTTAAAGTCTAATTATAAAATCAAACCTGTTTTTTTAACTTTACAAGATTGAACCTATTTTTTTAACTTTACAAGATTGGACCTGTTTTTTGAAACTGAACTAGCCAGTAACCTTCCGTGAGGGAGACTAAACGGTGTTAATTCTCATGGGAAAATATGAGTATGCTTTGTAAGATTGGACCTGTTTTCTACAAAGCTTTGCAAAGTAACCCCTTTTTTACAACTGTAGGAACCCAAATGTACACAAATTTTGATGGAGAAATTCGATTTGATCTTAAATCAAAGCAATAGTTCAAATAAATTTCGTTCGAATTCGTGAACTTGTGTAGTATCTCCCTCCTTTTCGCAAGTATTGTGCTCCCTTTTCTCTCCATGAGTGGCCTAGAAGTCCAAACCAACCCGTGAGGCCCAATGAACGAGATGGCAGGAGTTGTCGTCTTCTTCGTGCGCATCCTGGCCGTGAACGCCAGGGGGACACGGACGCCCAAAGGACACGTGGCACCATTCCCGGCTGCCGCGCTCACCTAATCCCCCATCATCTGCGCTTACAAAACGCCTGTGGAGATGGAGTCCCACTCATGAAGATTTCCGCTGCATGGTTGATGTCTACTTGCTTTCGCTAGATTCCTATTCTATCTTTGTTGGCCTACGAGCCACGTGCATGTACTTGGATGTTGAATTAAGATAATCTATTCGAAGATATTGTTTAGATGATAACTTTCTCTTGTCTTTTATTCAATTTGTAGTTTTTTATATGCAATTGTGTTGGATGTACAAGTCACACTCGTGACAGTGACTATGAGGTACAAAGAAACGGTTCTCACCTTCGGTGAGAATCGGACCTGTCACAACAACCAAACATATGCATGAATACGAAATTTAGAAATTTGATTACAATATGATAAACATAATTTTGATTTTTTTAAAAAAATTTGACGACACTTCATCTGTATTTTGACCAAACATGAGCAGCATTGAACAATAATAAGCAAATGACAATTAACAACCCTCATATATAGCACAAGAAGTCACAAATGGAAGCATTACATATCGAACAACATAATTGTTTGGAGCCCCTATTTGTTTAACATAACCGAAGACTCCAACATAGATGTCATTATAAGTTCAACAAAAGCACAAAATAGTAGGTCACCACCACAGATTCAATCGAGGGAGGAGTACTCGTGCATCCTGTACCAATCCCTAGATCAGTAGTTGATACGCACAAACAGGTAGTCTCAAATCCATACATTACTAAAATACAAGGATATACGAGAGAACTTACCAAACATCGCTAGGTTTCAATCCAAGAGTATGCAACAGATATGGGCAAGAAAGCTGATCACTTCAATCCACATGCAACTTGAGCATATGACAAAACCTAACCATCTCTAACTCTTCCGGAGTTTGTCCACTAAAAATCACAATGAAAAAACCGTGAGTACATAAGGTACTCAGCAAGCCCTAACACTACACAACGTGTGTAATCATGCATTGAGGTTGTAGCAAGGATGTAGGCAAGGGATTTGATATTTGCGCTAGCAACTAAGCATGTAGGGTTCACTAAGAATAGATATTAAGGAAAGAGGGACCTGTCAATATTTTAGTTGGTAGGCCATGGGAAGAGCATAAATCATTCTCGCTAGTTTCTAAAGTTTTAAACAGGGTGAATCTCCACTATCCATACCTGAAATTTTCCAAAAACACGGGTATCGCTACACCCACTCACACGTAAGGAGATTATTATGTGGCTAATCGATGTGAGCTCAAGATTTGGTGTGTCAATATACCGCCCTATGAAGGGTTAGCAAGAAGACTCTACATGAAAATATGAGAAACTCAACAGCTCACATACCTCCTTGATCGATGAATATGAAAACTAGAAAAAAGAGTATACTTGTGCTATTGATGCTTCTCTTTGTGCAGCAGCTCTAAGGCAAAAGAATGATGATCTCAAGGATAAACTTGAAGTGCTCACTAGCAAGAATGTAACGATGCAAAAAGATGATGAACAACTCATATGCTCTCATGAAAAACTCTAAGACTCACATGCTATGTTACAAGTGGCCCATGAGGTTGTGGTAACATCGGTAAAAAATACTCAACCTCTCACACAAAAATGCACATGCTCACAAAAGTCAATTGAATTTATTTGTGCTAACTCTTGTTGCTCTCAAGGACAACATTCAAAATGTTGAGTAAACTCTTGTAGAATCTTGTGATAACTTCATAGCTCAAGACAATTAGTAACTAAAGCTAGAAGTCAAGAGACTTGAAGATGAAGTGGCTAGGTTGAAGGGTAAGGCCCAAGTGAAACCATCCCAAGATAATCGTGAAAACATGGTGAAGAAGCTTGAGGTGGGAGCAACTGTCACTAGGCCTCGATCCTCAACCAAACACAAGTCTCCTCAAGACAAGAAGCAAGAGAAGACAAAAAAGAATCTTGAACATATCCAATGCTTCACATGCAATGATATGGACCATCAATCATTCATGTGCTCAAACAAGATTCAAAGCAAGATCCACTATAACAATTCTGCTCTGTAGCCACACAGACCCAAAACCGTATAGCCACGACAAGCAAAATCAACCGTGGCTATAGTTGGGTGCGGGCTACTGTGCCTTTGGACCATGGCTATAGAAGCCGCTATAGCCATGGTTGGCTTTGTGAACCGTGGCTATAGTGGCCTCCACCAATAGTCACGGTCCATTTCTTCAACTCGTGGCTATAGTGTCCTCTATAGCCACTGTTGAAGAAGTGAACCAGGGCTATTGTTTTGCACAGTATAAAAAGGGAGTTCGGACCAAAAATGAGCTCACTCGAAGTGTGGCGGCTCGAAAATTGAGGAAAAAAATGAAAACTAAGGGGGAAGGTTTTGATCTCGTTTTTTTTTTTTGTAGAATTTTGTTCTCCATGGTAAGGGAAACTCCTCCCATGTATTTTTTGTTGCTATAATGTTGTAATCGTGGATAATTTTGGATTACCATTTGACCTAGGTTTTGATTTCGATTTGTCAAATTCCTCCATGTTTGTATGTTTGTTGTTGGTTTGAGTTGTGTATAATTGGCTCATATATCATGTATATGTGTTGCATACAAAAACATCATGTCTTACAAGCCTTTTTCATGTCAATCAATTTAAGATCTACTTTATGCTCTCTTGGGAGAGACCCGTAGAGCACAATTTAATTATTAAAAAAATTTGAGTCAATTAATAATAATTTGTATAGTGGGTTTTATGTATGATAGCACATTGTCTTATGCAATATATTAGTTCCCTTATATTTTCTATAAATATATAATATTCATAATGGTAAATAGATTATTTAGTAATTAATTAATATTTATTTATTCTAGCACACTCGTGTTTTGCAATATATTAGTTCCCTTATATTTTCTATAAAATACTTAATATTCATAATGGTAATTATTTTATTTAGTAATTAATCAATTATAATTTATATTCGTGTAATGCTTGTTTAGATGGACAAAACATGGATGTACGAAGAGTGAAGATTAAGTGCATATTTTTGAGGTCAAGTCGATGTATTTCTCAAGAGGGCCGCGGAGCATGCTAAGCGTCTAGAAAGACAAGAAATATATTGTCCATGCGTGGACTGGAAGAATCAGAAATTGTAGACAGATACACTTGTAATCAAATCTCACTTAGTGAGGAGGGGTTTCCTGGAGAATTATACGAGGTGGACGAAGCATGGAGAAGACGAGTCGGTCGAAGTTGAGGTGCAGCCGATTGAAGTTGAAGAAGAACAGTTTGTGCAAGTTGATGAGTCTTTTGATTTTCATGTCGAAGAAGAATAATGTACTGATTTTGATGTTGAGGAATTGCTATGTCATGTTGAACCGCAAGTTTTACTCAATGCAGGGACAACAAGAGGGCTTGATAACTTTGCAACGATAGAGAAAGCATCAAAGGATTATTGTATGAGTAGTGTAAGGGATGTTCTAAAGAGAATATTGTGTTATCCGGTGCATGGAGCTGTTTGTACCAATGATAAAATCCATGCCGTGTTAGAGGATTTAGGCGCTTCCAAGTCTTGTGTGCTTTTGTGCCTTCGACACGTGAAGATAAAGATAGGCATGCTCGATGATGAAAGTGGGTAAAGTGAGATGAGTGTGGTAGCATGGACCGCATCCTTAGATGTTGAAAACATGTTGACATACGAGTCAATGACCTTAACGATAGCGTTGGATGACCGTTGATTCGGCAACCCGCATTGAGAGTAAAAAATCCTAACTTTTTGGCAGATGATGATTGTTGATAGAAGAGGGGGTAGATGGGGGGATCAATATAGAATGTAGGGTGTCTTTCATTAGGAAGGTTGGTCAAACAATATGCAAGACATACTGCAACTCGTACGATCTTAGGTAGACATGGTCGGATGCTTGGGTATTCTTCGGATCATCTTTGTGATGTGTATGGCACATTATATTTGATTTTCTGGAGGATACCCAAGTATCCCGACCTATTGAAAGAGAACAAAAAGTCTAGAAAAGGCATTATTAACGGACAGAAAGATATTGAATGAAATCTCCAAGAAAGGATTCACGACGGTGCGAAAGCATTCGAGTACAAACGACCTGTACTACATTGTCGCTAGGATGTGCCGTTTCTTGTTTAGGGAGGTCATCAGTCCTCGTGGTCGGTTCTTTGACGAGCAAAGTGAAGTGACGAAGGAGCATTGGGCACTTTTCGAGTGTTGCGGTTTGAAACGCCCGCATGAGCCCGATGTTGTTGAAGATTCGTATAGTGTACGGTTAGTTTAAAAAACATGTCTCATGTGCACGTTATTAAAACTTAATGGATTTTGTGAATATTTTTGTGATCATTTGTAAATATTAATGTGATGTAATACTTTAATGTTAACGTTAATGTGGTTAATGTTATGTAATTGTCATTTATTATTTGTAATGTGTATTTATTTTTTTATTATTAAAAAAATTAAATAACCATAATTCACTTTATCAAACCGTGGCTATAGTGGTGTGCTATAGCCATGGTTAGATTCCACTATAGCCACTCGTTGACATAGTGAACCGTGGCTTTACTATGTCAACCATGGCTCTTGTGGATGACTATAGCCATGGTTGATGTGTTTTCCGAGGCTACAAATGTTTTTCTCGTAGTCTCAGAAATATAGCCACGGTTGGGGCTAACCATGGCTGTAGAGCCGCTCCAACTCGTGGCTATAGTAGGTTATTGCTATAGTGATCAAAGTGTTAAAAAGACAAAGAAGATCAAATAAAGCAATATTGTGCTTTGGATGCAAGAGCAAGGGCCATATGATGGCAAATGTCTCAGCTGGTCGAAAAACCCGAGTTCAAGGCGGCCGAGGCTACTCGGAGTGTGTGAGCACAAGTGAGCAAATTCTAAGCTTTGAGCACTTTGATCTACATCAAACAACTCGTAATTCATTTGTTACTCTTGCAGGTGTAGGCTCCTAGATGGCTAGGCGTCGCCCTAGAGCTCCTAAGCTTGTGGTGAGCCTTGGGAAAGTTTGTGAGGGTTGTTATCTTGCCTCTGGTGTGGAAAAGATCCAAATAGTGGATTGAGGGAAGTGGTTAAAATAGACCCGACTTTAAGCGTGTCGGTGGGCAGCTCAAGCTTCCTCAAACGGAGATATAGGGATCAGCTTGGGGGTGATTATGAACTTCGGTAAACAAATTTGAGTGTCTCCACCTCTCTTATCTTTCTTGTTGTTTTCTAGCTTATATTTGTGCTTCCGCTTCAGTCTACTTTGGTGTGCTCATTTGTGTGCGGATACTCCGTGTATGCTAAGAAAAACTCCGGAGCATCACCTCAAGTTTTGGTTTGAGCTAGGATTCAATTTTGGAGAGCTAGCATGTTTCTGTCATGTGCAAGGCGGTCCGACCGTCCTAACAAGGAGGTCGGACCGGGTTGAACTAGTGTGCACCCAACTCTGCTCGTGTAAGGAGGTCTAACCAGGTTAACAAGGAGGTCGGATCGAGTTGATCTAATTTGTACGAAAAAGCTTTATTACTTTCAGGTCTTGCCTATTCACCATCCCCCTCTAGGCGACATCAAGGTCCTTTTAGGCGCACTAGTAGCCGTGGTAGGGGGCCTAACCAAGGATGCGCGTGCGACCGGCGGGGGGGAGGGAGGTGGTGCGAGCAAAGCTCGGGCCAAGCGGAGGGGCCAATAGGCGGTGCGGAGGGGCCGGTAGGTGGTGCGGAGGGAGGGAGCGTGGCGAGACGCCATTTATAAAGGGGGCGGGGGGACTAGTAGGGGGAGGGCCGGAGGGGGTCCGGGACGGTGGCTGGGGCCTGCGGCTTCCGTCGATCAAGGCCGGGCGTGGCGTTGGGGACTAGAGGCAGTGGGGAGGTGGTGCGAGCAGAGCTCGGGCCAAGCGTAGGGGCCAATAGGCGGTGCGGAGGGGCTGGTAGGCGGTGCGGAGGGAGGGAGCGCGGCGGGACGCCATTTATAAAGGGGGGGAGCTCGTAGGGGGAGGGGCGGAGGGGTTCCAGGGGCGACTTCGTCGACCAAGGCCGAACGTGGCGTTGGGGAGTGGAGGCAGGAGGTGGCGAGGGGGGGGGGGTCCGGATGGGCGCGTGACGGGGTGAGCGGAGGCAAGAGGAAAGTGACGAGGTGACGTGGTGCGCCCTGGGCTGCTCGTTCGGGCGTGATCTGGTTTGGCTTGGTGGGCCGCACAGAAGGAGAGAAGGGGAACAAGATGGGCTAGGCTAGTTGGGCCGGGAAGGAGGGAAAGGGAGGTGGGTTTCAGCCTAGGGAGAGGAAGGAAAGGTTTTTATCTTTTCCGGATTTCTTTTCTCTGTGTATTTGAATTTTTGAAACAATTTGATGGAAATTTGGGTCTGGCTTACGGTGGCTCCCCTCCATATATGTACAAACTCTGTAATCAATCAATCAATCAATCCTGTGAATATTCACGTTAGCATCTCCACTGTTCAACCCTGCGGAGGAGATCTCGCAACAACGTCTCCCTCACCAGCACTTGCTACTCTGTTTTCTGCCATGGCTGCCACGACATAGAAATAAAAAAGGAAAAATCGTAAAGCAAGAAAATAAAAAAGGTGGTTGCAGTTGAGTTCAATTCCTCAAGCACACGTCGAGCATCAAAGCAAAATAATAAGAAGAAAAAGATACACGTACACCACATATCTCAAGGGATCTGAGCTCAGCGAAAACACAAGACTCTTCTCCGCTCATTCGTCTTCGTGGACCATCCGAATAGTCAGGAATGACAACGATGGTTCTACGGGCCATAAGTTGTGGTTGTGATTGCGACTGTCCCTGCCTGAGAATAAAGATTAACGAAAATAAAATCTGCAAGCGTATTTTCTTTTTCAGAGACCAATGCTGCAACTAAAATGATTAGTTGTATTTCCAGATGCAGCATTATAGACATGCAAATTTCATTGGCTATCTTCTGGTTTTATGTCTATCCGCCACTGGGCGTCGACTAGTCGTGCTTGATAGACAATTCACCTCCAGAGTACAATATTGAGGCTCAGACAACAATGACTGGACTTGTCAGATTTGAAATTGCTTAGACATATCCAACATCTGCTTGCACTCTTAGCAGCCCATGCTTCAATTTTTTTTCCTCTTAAAAACTATTTTTAGCAGTAGCAGCCCATGCAACAGTCCATCGATAGACTTGCGTTAAATGGTAGGGTTGCAAATAAATATCCAAGGAAAATATGCTGTTATGCAGGCATGGAGCCATAAAAATATCAGCCAAGTCAAATGATTCGATCCATGGTGATCCATGAGATTGTAGTATAGTTACTACTTTCTTTCTCGGTAGAGTTAGTGGGAGGCTTAGAGACATTGCATTCAGCATAATTTTTTTTAAGAACTGGAGGGGCAAGCAAATACAGATTAATATATCGAATTAATGAAGTGTAACGAACAAACATAAGAAGATAAAAGAAAACAAAAAACAAGGAAAATAGTCTATGGCCCTTGTGGCGTTTTGAATTCATTCTTCTCACTGCTCACAATGTTTCTTCTTAACTCATGAACAACCATCTTAATTGAGCTCATTGAAAAACTTGGCTCTCCAACCTTGCACAGTTGGATCCACATCCAATCATTTCATGTGGTCCATATACTCCAACACATTAGAATAATTATGTCCATATGGAAAGGAACATTTATTTTTCTCTTGATAAACTTTACCAGCAAACGCAGCCTAAGATGAATTGGCAGAGTGAGACCAATGCAGGCCCAGCAAGCTTTGGCAAAGTTGCATCTGATGAATAAATGCTGCAGGATTTCATCTCTTTGTAATATACACATTTCGCAGACATAAGAGTCTAGTATCATATTCCTTCGCCTGAACTTTATTTATAACCAGCCCATCCGTATTGTTACATATCGGCGAAACACGTTTCATCCACTAACGACACCAACAATCTCACAAAGAAATTGCCTATCACAACAGCCTCGGCATTGAACTCCCCACGTTCCAGTGAGGAGTATGGGCAGGTTTGAGAAGTTAAATGCATTGAATGAAAGCTTTACTTGGTAGTATAAGCTAGTGTCGGTCGATTGCCTCGCTGAAGGTGTTGTCATTATGCCTTCCATCGAGGTTCTTCGGGAGAAAACCCGATTGGGATTCCCAAGATGGGCGGCGGCGGTGGCCCTTCAACATTGTGTTCCCTTTGGTGATGTCGTCTCGGACGTCTTCAATCTTGTTCGTGCAAGTCTGATTTTGGAATGTTGGGTGGTAGTTTGTGACGGTATGTGTGCTTCATTTGTTGTCCACTGTTTGTTGTAGGTGTTGTAACTTTGTAAGTTTGTAACAAACTTTCTTAATACTGCACGGGCAATTCATGCTATCGACGCTCGGAAAGAGATCGACAGATATTTAGATCGGATCGAGGGGAACACTACAGGTGAGATCAATCTCACGGGACACACAAGGTTTATACTGGTTCAGGACTCCCGAGGGATAAAAACTCTGTCTAGTTCGGATGTGTATTGCGGCGAGTTGCTCACGATGAGGATTTCGAGATTATCGGATGTTACAGGATGCCTCCCTCATGGGAGGAGCGACATTCCCTATTTATATTTAGGGAACCGCCTCATAGATTAGACAAGGAACCAGACTCTATCACTAATTTCATTTCCTCTACTCCAAGCTATATTCAAACCGGAGCCCTAGTGGGCCTAATGTGGCATAAGGTCATTCTTTGGATATGGACCGTGACTTCGGGCCCGGCCCATCCTCGGGTAAAAATTTGAAGGACGACACAGCTCTTAAAAAAATTGTACATTTTGGGGAAAAAATGATTCATACATATTTTTGAAAACATTTGAGATTGACACATATTCTTATTGATTTCTTTTAGGGGGGGTGTCTTATTGATGGGATGCAAGGTACATATAGTAGAAGTTGACCCATTATTCATCTTCGTAGCAGGAGAAAAAACTTCATGAATGGCAGAGACCTTGTGTAATCGTCCAGCTGGCTCGGTTTACCATGTGTAACAGTACACTAGTAGAAGTATTTGTACAGTTTTCCAGTTTTATTTTTATTCGCCACTGGACGTCCGGATTGATCTAGAAAATTCACCTCGACAGTACAATATTGAGATTCAGCCAGTACCGAGTGGACTTGTCAGATTTGAAATTGCTTGCACCTAGCAGCCCATGCTTCCATTTTGTTATCCTAAAATGTATTTTAGTAGTTAGCATCACTCTATCGCTATACTTGTCGTAAATTGGTCGGGTCCGCAAATAAATATCCAAGGAAAATATGTTATGGTGTAGGCGGGCACACAAAATATCAGCCAAGTCAAATGATTCGGTCAATGATGCTTCATGAGACTGTAGCGTAGAGTTGGTGGGAGATCGACTTTATTAGAGGCATTGCATTCAGGATAAGTTTTCGCCTCAACTTTATTCATAACTGGTAAATCCGTACTGTTACACACCGGAGAAACACGTTTTATTTTCGACACGGATAATCTCACAAAGAAAGCGCGTGTCACAACATCGTTTTCACTCCACCGCCAGCCCCTCCTCTGATGCCCCGAGATTGAACGGCCTCTGGCCGTTGCAGTCGAGGTTGCCACCGTAGCCGATGCCGAAGGCGTCGCAGTAGCGCTTGTAGAAGCCGATCCGGTCCTCCACCCGACCGTCCGGCCCGCGGCCGCACTCGAGCCCGCCGTTGATGATGTTGGTGATCACGCCGTACCCGGGCACGCGGCCCCCGCTCTGTCCGCGGCCGAGGGCGTCCACTGCCCGGTGATCACGGCGTGGCACGACGGCTTGTTGTCCCGCGGCGTCATCCAGAACCACAGCGCCGTCTTGAACGACACCACCGCGTCCGTTGCCACGAGGTCCGGGTTGTTGAGGAGGTCCACGCCGATGGCCTGTCCCGCCGGGCCGTAGTTGTAGTTCCTGGTGAGCGTGATGGGTTCGGCACCAGAGATTAGTCAGCAGTCACGAAAAAGATTGAACGATTCTGGCAGCTGAAACTTTACCAGGAGAGCTGGATGGGGCCGCGGCCGATGTACTTCCTGCCCGGCGCGCATGGCCACTGCTGCCGCGGCTCGCAGTAGTCGGACTGCGGCTGGCGCTCCTGCTTGAAGCAGTATCCCCAGGCGAAGGGCCCGTCAGGCGCGCTGGGCCACCCGCCCGTGGTCTCGTGCGAGGTCTGGCCCAGGAACGCGGCCACCTCCCGCTTCCGCTGCTCGGGGCTAGCGTTGGGGCTGGCGAAGTCCGGGAACGCGCGCGCCGCGGCGAGGAACGCGTCGTAGGAGTAGAACCCCGGCGAGCACGCCGCGTCGTTGCGGTGGGGGAGCAGCCGCTCGAAGAGGTCCCTTGACACGACGGAGTCCAGGCCGGGGCCCACCGGGCGGGGCCGGGGCCGCAGCCGGAGCACTGGCTCTGGCAGCCGGCGCCGCAGTACTCGGGGCCTTTGCCACACCACCCGAACTGGCTGCAGCAGAGGCAGCCCGGGCACGTAGCGCCGCCGACCTGCCTCCCGCACTGCTCGGCGCGCGCGACGAGCGCCGCGGCCAGGACGCAGAGGACGACAGCCGTCGCTGTCGCGACCATGCTCGGGGCTCTGGATGTCGACATGGTTTGATCTTATCAAGCGCCAACTGACCCCTTTTTATACACACGATGCCGTGGTGGATTGGTGGATCGGAGCGAAGTCGCTGCATGCTCTGCAGCTTCGTTGCTTAGCCGCCGGGCTCAGACTCAGATTCGGGTGGCTTGGCAGGTTCGTCGAACATGGCCATGTGATGTGACTACCCCCGTTCTGTAATTAATCAACTGACGAAATAAATGTATGCCCTGTGCTCTGATCTAATGTTCAAATTACTCTTTTAGTTAGTTCTCTAATTTCGATGTGGAAAGAAGCATGTACAGCATACTATCTGTAACTAGTATCTCTTTGACCTGCAAATGCCATGTACTCCCTCCATTCTAAAATTGTTGGTGATGATTTTTTTTAGTTATGTTTGACTATTCATCTTATTTAAAATATTTTTCCAAATACATGAAATTATATGTTACATTTCAAGTTTCTTTAGTGCTAAAATAAAGTCCAAAATATATGATATATTTATCAAAAATTGAATAAGACAAATGCCAAACATAACTAAAAGTCAATGGTGATAACAATTTTGGAACGGAGTAGTATGTACAATTCTAATTCCTACGGATGTACATCATAGCTGCAACGGCCTCTAATGTGGAGTCAAAAGATTAATTAATTTGCTGATTCAGTTATGGTAAATATCTTAACTTGCAATTGCGAAGACAGAGAAAAAAATCTGATGACTATCCTGGCAACGCAACTGGCCTTGATTTTGTACTGAAGAGTAAGTGCTAAATTTTTTTTTTGTTATTGAAAGAGTAAGTAGATATTAAGGTCAACAAAATAAATTGTATTTGCTGCTAAACTGTGCAAAACCCTCTAGCAGCACAAGTTCAGACCGTCATCCGGTTATTATGCATCATCTCAGCTAATTCCACCCAAATAGTATTAGAACCACACAATCAAACATCAGATGGTGTAAATATTCTTTTTCACAATAGAATAGACATGTATCATCATCTAACTTTTTTTCTTTTACTTACATTGTCTCTGGTTAAGATATTGTTATGAGATTCTAACCACAGAAAGAAGTGAATATTCAGAGGAACCTTAATATTCTAGAGTGTAGGAGTATGAACATGTACACTCCCCTAAAATTGATTATACAAGGGCTGAATTGAGTAAACTCCATTGGAGGATAGTTGTCCGACATCTCATCTTCATTGTCTGTAAAGGAATTAATTGAGTCAAACTGAACAATTTCCTCCAATTACCTCATCATATATTCAGATCATTCCCATCCCATAGCTCTTCTATAGCTCTACATTGTTCATTACTACTATGTACACCTCCCAGTATTGAATTGCTAGGCTTGAGGAGCCTAGTCAATTATCCTCCCAAAACTTGAATTTTTTTTTTTTGCCATTCCTACTTGCCACCTATATCTTAGTTTTTCTACCTTAGCAGCCATATGAAGCCTTTAAAGAAATGTAAGGCATCTTGATTATTGCTACAAAACAAATGCTCAGTTCTGTACTTATGATCTATCAGTTGCCTCCATATTTTATCTTTGTCCCTTTGGTATCTCTTTAGCCAGGAAGCTAACAAAAATATTTAAGTCCCTCAGGTTAGGGATCCCTAGTCATCCATATTCCTTTCTCATTCTAACCAGTTTCCAGTTTGCTAGATGGTAATTGTGATGATTATCAGTGTTGTTCCGAAGACATTGGATCATATGAGAGTTAAGAAGGTCTATCACACATCTGGATAATTTATTGAAAGACATGAGTTAAATAGGTACCAAATAAGAATGAGGTAAATAGGTATGCTAACTAAACAAGTTTTAATTAACTTGACGCTAGCTGCATACGACGGAATGCTTCCGCCTCCAACATGCTATTCGCTTGATCATTTTATTTACAATTGGCTGGGAACCTTATGGAACTCATTGAAAAGTGCCAGTAGATCTTCCTTTATAACTTCCCAAAAGGTTTGATAAAACTCATTCAAGAGAACCTTTTTCATTTGTTTCCAAACCATTTAGATTATAGAATTTCAAAGACGGACTCCCATCTAACTTTGTCATATGCTTTCTGATAATCTAATTTTATTAGTATCCCAGAGTCTTTTGATTTACTTATTTCTGGTAACTTCAGTTTGCGTACTTGCAGCTTTGTTGTTTCCCTGCATTTGTGCCTGAGTAAAAGTAGCCTGCAGCTGATTCAGGTTCAGTAAATGTCTCATGAATGGTTCAGCTGATATCAGAGTCGAGCATCGCCGAAAAGGAAAACGGACGACTTCCATTGTTTCTGATATCACTGATTCTTCTTTTTTTTATTTGCGAGGATATCACTGATTCAATATGATTCAGAGTCCGCAGCTGATTCAGGTTCAGTAAATGTCTCATGAATGGTTCAGCTGATATCAGAGTCGAGCATCGCCGAAAAGAAAAACGGACGACTTCCAATGTTTCTGATATCACTTATTCAATATGAATATGATTCAGGGTGTGTTCGTTTCTTGGGGTCCAAATTTTATAGCTGTCATGTCAAAAAGAATTTTACTATTTAGAGTATTAAATAAAGTTTAACTATAAAATAAATTACATGCCCTTAGACTAATTTATGAGACGGATCTAATGAGGTTAATTAAATCATGATTAGAAGATGGTTATTGTAGATCACTTTAGCAAAACATAAATTAATTAAGTTAATTATATTCATCTAAAAAATTAGCATCAATCTGTCAATAGGGTTTTGTCATTAAATTGATCGAAATATTCATAAATAGTAAGATTCTCTTTGATGTGACAGTGCTAAATTTTAGAGGGCAGAAAACGAACAGGCCATCAGTTGTTTCTCAGTTTATCTATTCACTGTAAAAACCAGTTCAGTTACTCTGACTAAATCAAGGAGATACACCTTATTAGGGAAACATCCGTAGAACCTACTTAAATATGTGTGTTGCTCACCGCATTCTAATCATTAAGGCCACTGCTGCCCAAGGCCCCAGGCCATTAAGGCCATTGCACTGTTCAGCTCCGTGACCCACTCGCTCCTCATCCTTGTCCCCTTCATTTCGGTCAGACAGCGTAAGAACCGTATTAGCATATATCTTGAAGCAAATAAGCCACTCCACGGTTGTATTAGAGGAGTTTTTCGGTCCACAATACTTGACAGTAGTTTTTTAAAATTACTGGCAAGTAGTTTAATCTAACAGTCCATTTCTAATTTCGAAAGTGTCAACTACTGGCCAGTATTAGGGGTAAAATTGTCCTAGATAACATATAATAATTAGTTTTAGTTGAATTAATCTTGTTCATTAGTAGTAAATGTGTTCATTAGAATTAGGGTTAATCTCGTATCATGACTTAACTATTTGAGGGTGGGCTGAGTTCGTGGCACGCAGTTGGTGGCGCGGGATCCGCAAGTTCAAGAGCAAGCGCGGCCGAACCTGTGGGTATAAATCCACACTCATTGATTTATGACCTTGGTTGAAACATATTATTGCCAAGTTCTATTCAATATAATCAGATTATGGAGGCAAACGAGCAGATTCCTGCCAAGCGTTCTTGAAATCAATTAACAGATTCGACCCCATATGCCTTCGCGCGTTGGAGATGAAACTTCTCACCAACTTTGGGGCTATTTATCCGCAATTGCCATCGAAGTACTCCAAACACCGCACCGGTATTGCACGAGCCCGACACGAGCACCAGGGTTCCAAGCCACCGCCACCCTTCTGCTCCTTTCCTCCAGGCTGCCGCGAGCCTTCTGCTCCCCTCCCCAGGGCGCCGCCCTTCTACTCCTCTCTCCAGGCTGATGCGCGCCTTCTGCTCCTCTCCCCAGGCCATCGCGCGCCTTCTACGTCGTACGCCGACGTCGCTCTGGATCGATGCCGACGCTCCTGGATCTCACATCGACGCGGCGCACAACTCCTATGTTAGGATGATTATTGGACTTTGTGGGAGCGTTGCTAGCATTATTATTGGACGTGTACATATGGAGTAGTATTTTGATAGACTTTGTTGTAGCAAAATATTACTATTATTTATTTAGAGAAAATTTGAAGACTCTCTTTTGTCTATAAAAAAATACTACATGTTTCATATATGCCTTCTCAGCTGTCAAACAAGTCATAACAAACTCTAGGGCAAATCAGACATTGTGCACTTAAGACACATAATCTCTATTGAATAATCAGTGTTGCCAAACGCTAAGCTTATTATAACAGCAAATTCTTCACACAGTTGGGTCCTAGAGAATCTAGATTCCTACATAAGAGCATCTCCAACAGCTCTTGTAAATTGACTTATTTGCTAGATATAAAAAATATGAGAAGAAAAACGGGTTTCAACAGCCTCTTCTTCCTTCGCCTCCTATTTTTTTTGGTAGCCATCCCAGCATGTTGGCGAACCAAGTTTGGCTGGCTGCACCACATTCCTTCCTATGGTTGGAGAGAAAAAAGGAACGAAATAATGACGTGGCAAGCATGCATATGTTCGGTTCTTTTTTATTTGAGAGAAAAAAAGAAGTAAATAATAGAGCGGAGCAAGTTTTAATAGAGAGAGTCTAGATTTATCTATTCTGTTGGAACAACCTATTATTTTAAACGCTTCTGTTTTTTTACAAGAGGGTAAAAACTCTTAATTTAGAAAATTGGATACAAGAATTGTTGGAGATGCTCTAATCTCTTCAGAAATAATTGTTCCAAACAGGACTCCAACCACACTTTCTAGCTAGGATGTATCTACCTCTAATAAAAGCGCTTTGCTGCTGGCAAATAAAATTTTAAGTCAGCAGCTTGGTAAAATTTTAAAACTGCAATTTGTTAGACTTATTGGTCAAAATTTCTTCGTATTCCTAGCATTTTACACTTTAGGAATCTGAGTTATAAGGATAAATTTTAGTTTGTACTGATCTAGTGTCCTTCTTGAAATCTCTAAGGGGAAATTATGATATACCATCATTTTGTGTCAATTGCATTTTTCTCTCAAAATCTACTATCTTGTGTTTTTACCACTACTTTGTTCCACTGGGCTGTTTACCATCACTTGTTAGATGTAAGTAAGTAAAAAAGAATTGTAAAAAAAAATAGAAGAAAGTCCAAAGTGTCCCTAACCCGGTTGATGAAACATCTTTTTTCTCCCAAAACCAACCGTGCTCTTGCTTCCACCTATCGCTCTCGCACTGGAAGGCCAACCCTAACCCTAGCTGGGGTGGCTGCTCGACTAGCACGACTAGGACGCATGGCGCTGCTAGGGAGGGCAAGCGCGGGCGTGCGACGTGGCTAGGGTGCATGTCGCGAGCACAACGAAGGTGCTCACCCGAGCATGGCTAGGGCGCACGTCGTAGCATGAGCATGGTCAGAGCGTAGCCAGGACACAGTCCAAGCCGACGCCATACTAGTGGAGAATGAGTAAATTTCTTCATCTTGTGAAGTTTGGGTAAAATTATCCAGTTTGTTGATATGTGATGCATTTTGCTTATGGACGTAAATCTGGTCATACTCATTGATTTTTAGGCTAATTGTCGTATGTTTGAAGCTCTGTGTTAGAGTTGGATCATATTTCAGTTTGCCCATTGCCTGATGCGGCTCCAAAGAAATGGTTACAGGCTAAGAAGTTGCCTTCACAAAATGTAGCCATACATAACTATGGGATATTGCAGCTAGTTGATATTGTTGCTCGGCACTTGATATGGGGTTCTAAGAAGTACATTTCTTTGTAGTGTGCAACAGAGATTCATTATCTTGAGGATAATCCAGTTGAAATTAAAATTGATGAACAACTTCTAGAGTGGTTTGGAGATAACATAGAGAAGAGAGTGGTGTATATCTATGCCCAGATAAATACTTTTGATGGTTCATTGCAAAATTCACACACAAAGCGTGGATGCCACCCTTCAGGGAGAAATGACACATCCACAACCACACCCTCAGATGAGAGAGAGACACAAATGAGAAACCCACTTAAGAAATGCAGATGATGATGATGATGATGATGATGATGAGGATCTTTGTAGTATTGCTACATAGTGATCGCAAGTCTCGAACAATGCTGAACAAGACTCTGGATTCCGAAACGTTCATGTATAACACCAATCATTCTTACCCGCACACGCTATCAATCATTATAAATTTTTCAGTATGCTACCATGGTTTGGAATCGCTTGTCCAGGCACACAACTCACAACTCGAATGAAATGTTCAATCTGAACTGAGAACCAGTTACTGAATCGACCAGCTTCAGGCCGGTTCACTCTCTACCAGTTTGATTTCACTTGGGTACCACAAAATGTGCCTGAATTTGTATGTTTTGGTGAAATAAAGTGCCTGTGATTTCATCACCGTATTAAAGAGTTGAATTTTTTTTTGAAACGCAATGCAGTACTACAAAGATCCTCGCCAAAAAGGGGGAAAGAAAAACATTACATGGAGCACGTGCACCGCGCCGTGCCGCCGTGACTCGCAAGCAGCGTGTCCAGAAAACATTCGGAATCCGACCCTTTGCTCGGAGGCGGCAGCAGCGCAAGCGCGTCCCCGGACGACTCGGACTCGAATACGGTCATACGCAGGGTATAAATATGCAGAGGCATTGCTCGTCTCCGTCTCGTCGCACGATTCACCACCGCTCCGCACACCAGTTCCGAGTTCTTCCCTCTCGCAAGAACCTGCTCCGATCCAGGGCAAGAAAGCCGTCTTCCCGGCGAACATGGCCACGCTTGCTCGTCGCGCCTCCGAGGGCGAGCGCACGCTCCTGACGAAGCGGCCTCGCGGCGTCGTCCACGCCGTCGCACCTGCGGCCGGCGACAAGAAGATGGCGCGAGACAAGTTCGCACGCCGCGCCGTCGCCACGCCGCCGCCGCCGAAACGGGCGTGTCGTGGCTTCGACGTCAAGATCAGGGAGGAGGGCTTCGCTATCGACAAGGTGTCCGCCATCCACGCGTCAGCGTCGGAGCGCCTGAAGCAGCGGGTGGAGGCGGAGCGCGACGCCCTCGGCATCCTCCTCAAGAAGGCGGCGCTCTTGGTGTCCCGCGGCGCGGTCCGCGCCGGCAAGCACGATGCGCGGATCGTGGCCGCCAAAGCAGAGACGACGAAGCAAAGCACGGAGCCAGAGCCCGCGGTCCAGCGCGCGGCGCCGAGGACGACGAAGGGCTCGATGGCCAGCCGGATCGACCAGGCTAAGGAGGCCATGAAGAAGCGGCGGCAGGAGGAGATCGCGCGCGCCAGGGAGAAGTTCCGCCAGGAGCTGCTCGAGATGGAGAAGGCGGCGATGCCCGACGAGACGATCTACCCGGAGGACTTGGAGGAGCTTGGCATCGCGCGCGTTCCAGTACGACGTGACTCGCACGAGGAAGCAGAGTCCGCTTGGATCCAGGTGGCCGGGCCATGGTTTTGGTAGGATTGTGGTTCAGTTGTAGCCCGAGAGGATGATCTGATGGAGACTAGCCGAATAGCTAGAGTTGGTAGGATTGCAATCTAGCCCCAAGATGCAGTGATGCGTATGCTTGATCTTGGTCTCTGGTGATGTACCCTGAACTGAATCCCGATTTCATCCACCTGGATGTTTGTATGTAGCTTTGCTTTTCCGAAAAGAAACATGAGTTTACTCGAGAAAGGCATTGAAGCTGTTCTATACACGTGGTGTTGTGTATAATGTTGGTTTGATTCGATTTGGAGCACTGTTAGAGACCTCTGAGTGCACAAGGATTGATCTCTGTTTGTTCCAAACATGGAATCGTGCTTATCTGAAGAAGACTTCAGAAAGTGGCTCATGCAGCCACTCTGTCTGCTTGAATAGTTATAAACAGTTTGAGTCGGGTTTTTATTTTCAGATATTGGTTCAAACACGGTGACTTGCGGGTCTTTCAAACTAGCGGGCGTCAATTTTGGATTGAAGAGCACACAGTTCAAGATCAAGAAACGAAATCCATTTGGCTGCTGAAGCTAGCAGAACCCTTAGCACAGAGTTTATTTTTGGTTTTTACAAGTTCAGAGTTAATAACATGGGTCCTGAAACAGAGTTAACTGTTGCACCAGAACTCTGTTTTTGACAATATACTAAAGGTAAAAAGGACAGCATGCTATTCATGATCCTAATCGGTTAGTCTTTGTCAGGACTTCCAATGTGTTCACTAGATTGATTCTAAACAATGTGGTTGTACATTTTATTTATTTTTGGCAAATCAGAGCAAAGTGTTGCCAATTTTGTTAATTAAAGTAGTTTAAAGCTTATGATCATGAGAGATCCTGTTCGTTCAAGAGCTTGAAATGCTTTCTCTGTCAGGTACACTACTAATGCTAAGAGATCAATTGTGACATTCGACAAATCATCCAATTCTGTATTTTAGATAAGGGAAATCCAATTCGGTATAAAAGATAAACTGAAATGATCCCTGCCTGAATTGTTGAAGTAGTCTGAGCAGTTTTTTTTTCCAGAGAACTCCACGTCAAGTTCTCTTTCCTCTATTTGGTGTGAACGACAATGTTTATACTCCATTATAGCTCCTTTTGGGACCAGGTTATTGTTGAGACTTTGGTCACAAGTGTCGCCACTTCGACGATGTACCCGCAGAAATGAACACGATAGCGCGAAAATGGAACAGTAACGAGAAACGGAAACGACAAAGTAGAATGTGCACTAATATCAAGGTAAATTTTCCATCAATCTCTCTTTTACAGATATTCCCAGGACCATATAGCAGACAACGATAGAAAAAACATTTCCGAAATCTCGACGGCAAGGAGACTTTGAACGGCAGTTTATCACGCGACGCAGATGTAACGGTTGGCAACTCAGAATCTGAACTAACAACGATTGCTGAATCGGAAACCTTCAGTCCGAGTTCACCTGACACGTTCGTGCCACGAAAAGTGAATGTTAGAGCATTGCACCTAAAAGGACTAATCTCCTACATGCTTTGTTCTGTTTATCTGGAGTTACATGAAAAGGGCTATTAAAAACAAAATGTAATAGCACGGTAAATTTTGAGCTTTGAGGTCACTTAAATCATGCTGTAATTGGCAAGTTATAACTCCACGAAGCACGTGCACGGGCGGTGTTGGGTACTCGCAATCAGAACTTGCAAGCAGGCAAGCAGTGTGTCCAGAAAACATTCGGAATCCGGCCCCTCTGATCGGAGGCGGCAGCGCAAGCGCGTTCTCGGCCGACTCGGACTCGAATACGGTCGTACGCGGGGTATAAATATGCAGGCACTGCTCGTCTCCGTCTACGATTCACCACCGCTCTGCACACCAGTTCCGAGTCCTCTCCCTCTCGCAAGAGCCGGCTCGGATCCAGTTCCAGGGCAAGAGCTTTTGCGTCTTCCCGGCGAACATGGCCACGCTTGCTCGTCGCACCACCGAGGGCGAGCGCACGTTCCTGATGAAGCGGCCTCGGGGCGTCCTCCTCTGCGACGACGAGAAGATGGCGCGAGGCAAGTTCGCGCGCCGCGCCGTCGCAACGGAGCCCTCCGCGCCGCCGGCGCCGAAACGCGCGTGCCGCGGCTCCGACGTCAAGATCAGGGAGAAGGGATTCGCCGTCGGCGGCAAGGATGCCGTCGTCCACGCGTCAGCGTCGGAGCGCCTCAAGCGGCGGATGGAGGCGGAGCGCGGCGCCCTCGGCATCCTCCTCAAGAAGGCGGTGATCTTGTCCCGCGACGCTGGCAGGAGCGGCAAGGGCGACACGCGCCCTATCAGTGGAGGCGGCGGCCAAGGTGAGGTCGACCACGCCGTGGAAGCCAGCTGCGTCGGAGATGCGGAGGCAGAGCACGGACACGAGAGAAGCCGCACGCCGCGGTCCAGCGCGCGGCGCCGAGGACGACCAAGGGCTCGATGGCCAGCCGGATCGACCAGGCTAAGGAGGCCATGAGGAAGCGGCGACAGGAGGAGATCGCGCGCGCCAGGGAGAAGTTCCGCCGGGAGCTGCTCGAGCTGGAGAAGGCGGCGATGCCCGACGAGACGATTTACCCGGAGGACTTGGAGGAGCTTGGCATCACCGCGTTCCAGTACGACGTGACTCGGACCAGGAAGCAGAGTCCGCTTGGTTCCAGGTGATCGGCGGCGGCCGCCGTCACGTTTGCCGGAGCATGATTTTGGTAGGATTGTAGTGTAGCCCGAGGAGGATTTGATGGCCGGACTTGTTAGGATTGCAACCAACCAAGATGCAGTGATCTTGGTCTTTGGTGATGGTGATGTTTCCATCCACCTGAATGTTTGTATGTAGCTCTGTTAAGGCTTGGTATTTCCAAAAGTAACATTGCTTAGCGTGTGTACTATAATGTTACTATTTTTTTTTATTTATTTGAAGCATTGTTGGAGACCTCTGACTGCAAAAGGGTTGATCCGTGTTTAGTTCAAACATGGGATCGTGCTTATCTGGAGGAGAATTCAGAAAGTGACTCATGCAGCCACTCTGTTTACCTGAATCGTTAAAAACAGTTTGAGCAGGATCTTTTCGAAAAGAATTAGTCAGCACGAACTGCAGAGTCCATGGATGTGTTGCAGTTGAAGTAGCTTTAGCTGTTCGATGGTCACCCTTGTGAAATGTTCAGATCCGAATTACTCTTCAGTCGTTCTCTCCAACTGCAAGTTTCAGCAAAGTATTATTAACGGTTGCAGCTGTTGTATATACCATTTACAGTTAACCTGCAATTGCCTAACTAATTTATCAATCATTCGTAGCAACTTCTAAATTTCTTATTCTGTGGGACGTCGTTGATTTTGGATTGAAGTTCAAGAGTCGTACATAGTTCAAGAGCTCGACAAACTAAATCCATTATATCGGCTGCTGAAGCTGGCAAAACACTCGAGCAACGCAAGTTCAGAGTACATCCATGGACCATAAAACGACTGAAACTGAAGAGTAACTTTCGCAGTGATTAGACTAGAGATTACGAATCAGAAACAATACCCATCGAGACTCTGGATTCTGAAACGCTCCTCGTGTGCAACACTGATAATCATTGTTACGACACCTAACAACCAACATCATAAGACAGTGAAACGTAACTTTCAGTGTGCTATGGTTGTCTGGAGACCACGGATGAGTTTCACATGACAGAATTAGCCAGCTTCAACTCCCAGACCATTTGACCAATCTGACTTCACGTGCATGTGAGGAAAAGTGCCTGAATTTTTGTAGCTGCATTGCACTCGTGGAAGAACTCTGAATTGCTATGTTCCTCGAGTCAGATTAAAAAGAATGTAACACGGTAAATTTTAATTAGGTCACCTTCAATCATGTACTCGTCGAGCATAGAATTGGAGAATTTCACTACATGGAGCAGGTGTACGCTGCCATGGCGGTTACCCGCAATCGCAACTTGCAAGCAGTCTGTCCAGAAAACATTCGAAATCCGATCCCGGATCGGCAGCTAAGCGTGTCCTCATTCGACTCAGACTCCGATACGTCTCGTCATTGTTCGTCTCCGTCTCTTCAAACGATCCACCACCACCTCATCCTCCCCGGCTTCAGTAGAGTAAACTTCCAGTAATCAGACAATAACTACTCCGAGACCAGTTGAACAAGTTTTAATGCAGAATGAGTCAATGATCCTACTAGATTGACTTAATTTGCAATGAAGCACTGAATAGTTAGTCAACTAAGTGTAGACATGTATTGCAGCATGAATAGAATCCTAAGGGCAAGTGTAAAGGTATAGTCTCCTAGACCGTCTCATGTATGACACGTAATCTTGAGACAGTCTATTAGACCACCTACACAGCGGGTGGTTGTTTTGGTTGTCTCGTAGAAATTATTATTTCCTAAATTTATAGATGAAAAAAGGAATATTATAAGTTACATGACAACTACAACTCGTACAATGGTGTGTAAGTCGTCTCATACTCATAAATTGTAACGCATGAGGTGGTTGCCTCACAAAACAACCGTCTCTTTCTCTCACCTCCTCCTCTCTCTTCTACATCATCAAAAATCCTATGTGGCATTGTATGAGACGGGCTATAAGACTGCCGACGTGTAACGTTGTACATGCCCTAATGTGTCACACAATTGATAATATTTCATCAAACTGCTCCCCAGGACAACAAATTTGGGAGCATGCGACAGCCAAGACAACTGGACGTCACGTCTCATAACTAAACGATGCAATTTCAAAATATATAGCATGCAGCCACAAATCTTATATTTCATCTGTCTAAGAATGTAAGCATTTGTTGACTTTCGTGTATCGGTTTTGACCACTCGTCTTATTCAAAAAGTTTGTTAAAATGTTATTTATTTTTTTACAATTTGGATTAATATTGGATATATTTTAAGTATTAAGTATTAATTTTTGTATTTGTGTAAATATTTTGAATAAGACAAATGATCAAACACAACATGCTTTATCACTCACCTTGTTCTTTTTTCCAGTCCCAAGTTTCTTGTGACGATAGCAACCACTCTTCATGGCTTCTGCGAATTTCTGTTCCAATTGAAAAGAATGCTAACATTGAGGAGTTTCGCCAAAGAAACATGAACAAAACATTCCGTTTATACAAATATATGGACTATGGTTGCCATAACCATGGACCACGACACAGGTTTCATACATATCTTGCCATTTGATGAAAAGAAGATTCACTATGGGTCATATCTCTGTCATTTTTCTTTTAGATTTCCTCCTCCGAATCCTCCTAGAACGAGTGATCTTGTTGTTATCGTGAGGATTCAATCTCTCCGAAGTGGGGCACCTGATAGTTGAACACAACTCATCAAGGCCCGCAGCACCAGAAACTTCAGAAAATGTTTCTCCCTTGTCGATGATTAAACGTGCCCATGCCTGGATCATGTTGCTCACAGTGAGGGTGCTGGACCAAAGTGTTGGAGTATAAGTGAATTGCCCACATTTCCTATCAGCTTAGGCTTTTGGGTGAACTGGTTGGTGCATGCAACTCAATATGGTATCGGAGCAGAGGTCTCGAGTTCGAATCCTGGTCGGCGCAATTTATTAAATAAATTGCAGCTCACTCCAATATTCCACGTTTGAGGCCCGAGGGAGCCTGCACGTGAGGGGAGTGTTGGAGTATAAGTGAATTGCCCACCTTTTCCTATCAGCTTAGTCTTTTGGGTGAACTGGTTGGTACATGCAACTCAATACAAAGGATCTGGATCTGGTATGCAATTTACCCAACTCCTCCACAAAGACGCAAGTTGTTTCTCCACCTCCAAACACTACCATCAAACAATCACACCGAGTCATTTATCAATTGGAATTGTTGAGCATTAAAGTTGCAGAGTATACACAAAGTATAAGAGTTTGGAGGCTTTAAGGGATGGTTTGCTAAAGGAGGCAGGACAGTATTACAACTTTAGCAACATTAGTCAGGCCCTTCCCATTGCAACTGCCGATAGTGGAGACAGCTTGCTCTATAGCGGCAACATTGTTTTCCTGCGGCCATTCCTCAGGCTTTTGATCGCCAACAACAAGGTAGTCAAGGCAATTGTGCATGTAATATTGCTTGAGGTATGTTTTGTAAACAGGTATGTCGATAGAACTGTCGTATGGCACTAGTCTCTCCCATCCCCATGCTTTCTCCAACAGTTCTTTTTTAAACAAGTTATGCAAAAGAGAATCATATTAAAGGTGCTCGTGTTCATACGTATTGGGAAGATTCAGAGATAGAACAAATAGCCAGAATCTAAAAAATTAAAATCATGGTATATTGAAGAAACGAGAACAAGTTTCTGGAGGCAAACAATTAGAAGGGTTTCAGGAATTTAGAGAACAAGTTAAACGACGACGATAGTGGGAAATGAAATACGCTGAAGGGAACACAGTTAATCATCTAAATCTTCGTTATAGCAACAAAATCGTTTGGTTCATAGAGCAAATCAATACGATCTAATTAATGTTCTAGAGTCATATTAGAAGAAAAAAATGTAAGGCAGTAAAATCTGAGGTCACTTAATCGTGCTGTAATTAGCATGTTATATAGCACTTTATTTTAGATCAGGCAGCATGTTATAACACAGCGGAGCACGTGCACGGAGCCTTTCACAACTTGGAGGCAACGTGTCCAGAAAAAACATTCGGAATCCGACCCTGATCGAGCTCAAGCTCGTTCTCGGCCGGATATGGTTGTACGCGGGGTATAAACATCAACGGCATTGTCGTTGTCAGTCTCCGCCTCGTCGAACGATTCAGCTAGCACTCGTCTCCGCACACCAGTTCGGATTCTTCTTCCGTCTCGTCGTAACCAGCTCCAGGGCAACAGCTTTGCTTTCTTGCCGTATTCACGGCGAACATGCCCGTGCTTCCCGTGGGCGAGCGCACGCCTCTGAAACGGCCTGACGAGAAGATGGTGGCACGGGACAAGTTCGCTCGCCGCGTCTCCGCGCCGAAACGCCGCCGCATCGGCGTTGACGTCACGGTCAGGGAGAGCTTCGCGATTGCCGTCCTCGCCCTGCCAGCGCCGCGGAAGCTCCAGCCGCGGGCGCAGACGATGGAACACGACGGCAAGAAGGCGGCGGCGGCGGCGATCTCCTCCTCCTGCGGCACAGGCAGAAGCGGCGTGACCACGGCCGGCAAGAACGACGACGCGCGGATGCTGGCGGCGACACGGCGATCCGAGCCGTCCTCTGCCGAGGCGGCGGCGGCGAAGAGGAGGAAGGCGTCATCGCCGTCGAAGCACGCGCCCGAGGCGGCGCGGCAGAGCTCGGGACCAGAGAAGCAGCAGCCGCAGCAGTACCGAGTCCAGCGCGCGCTGCGCAGCGGCGTATGGGCAACCTGCTCGACAAGGCTCAGCAGGCGCTGAAGCGGCGGCGGCAGGGGGAGATCGCGCTGGCGAGGGAGGCGTTCCGGCGGGAGCTGCTGGAGGTGGAGAAGGCGGCGATGCCAGACGAGACAATCCGCCCCGAGGATTTGCAGGAGCTCGGCATCGCCGCGTTCGAGTACGCCGTGACGCGGACGCGGAAGCAGGCGCTGGCCCGGCCCGGGTGACGCAGCACACGGCGGGCGGCCTTCACGTCGCGCACGATGTTCCTACGGCCAGGGACGACCTGGAGTTGATGAAATCCTACTAGAAAGTGTAGGAAACATGCATTGATTCCTGCAACTTCGCTTTTTGTATGCTACTGTGAGATGGTACAGATTTTCGTATTGTAACTATGGTTAACACTTCATAAATAAAAAGGCACTGGCCATATGTGTTGAATCAATTTGTGATTGGTTGACTTTTACACTTTTCCCGTTATCAGATTTGAAGTATTCTATCTATATCTATCTATCTATTCTATCTATACTCCTTAATAAGTCTCATGGAAACGTCCATACAGTACGCATGTACGCCCACTACAAAAATCGATTCGCCTCACGCCCGTACGCGCTTGACGCCCACTATCTCGCACCGTTCGAATTTGATTCTATTTCCAATCGTATAGAGTCCTACCCGGCAGCGAGTACTCGGCGCACATACCTTTTTAGGAAGATTCTATTTCCAATAGTATAGAGTCCTACCCGGCAGCGAGTACTCGGCGCACATGTCTTTTTAGGAAGATTGCGGACCAATACAGATCCCCATTGACCGTGTGTGGAGAGCTCGCAAGTTATGTTCTATATAAACCTCACATCCAGCACCCATTCTGAGCAGTGATAACCTCATCTCTAAATCAAAACACACCTTCTCGTCGCTCCTTCTGCCCCTGCCATGCGCAATAAGGCATATGGATTTTGGATTTTGATTTCGACACCTTCGCCACCGGCGCCGCCACCGCTGCAGCCGCGAGGTACGTGCTCCTGCCGGTGCGTGGATCGTTAAGGTTTCGTGTGAGGCTTGGTGTTGGCATTGCATGTCCTGGTGGCTTTGCTTTTCAGGTGACGGGCACGAGTGGGGAGCGGTGGAGCCCCCATGCACCCTGCGAGATCGGCACAACCCTCCTCCGCATCGGCCGCGCCGCCTCGGAAAATCGATGGTATGATGCCTTGCCTTTGGTCTTGTAGCTGTAGCTAGCGAGTAGGCTGTTGGCCATGCCGGTAGCCACTAGGCTTTAGTTGTCATCCGTCTCACGGTCGGGGAAAATTCGCAGGTAGGATGTGGCGGTCAGCAGCCGGATGGTGCAAGAGAAGGAAGTAGTAGTAGACTTTAGACGTGACGATAAAGTCCGACTGAAGATGTGAGAAGACAAACATGTTTTGTCATTTAGTTCCTGCAAAAAAATTTAGATTCCAAGATTTGTTTTGCATTAATATCCATCTCTCGATGGTTAAAATAAATGAGTTGTTGATGGAACACATATGACATAGGCCAAAGTCTTAAAGAAAGAATAAATATGTGGTCAAACAATATTATTATCACCACTGTCACATTAGGTAATATCATTGGCTATGGTTATTTGTGGATACGTAATAAACTCACACTATTACCTATATAATTAATACATACCTGATTTATTAGTAATAAAAATACTACACAATGACATTGTCAAATAACTAGAAAGAAATTATCTTTTATTATGTCATTAAAACAGTCTACCATACTCTACCTACTCAATATATAGGTGTTTATAGTTAGTTGTATTTTTTTTCAAAACCCGTTGCAACACACGGGCATATTGCTAGTTATCTTTGAAGCCTTGGAGCACAAAAAGATTAGATCATACTCTGCTTCTCTGAGAAAATATGCTGACATGCGTATCACAGACAGCCGATATGCCAGGGTGACATGGGCCGCATGCCCAATTATTTTCAGTTTCGTTGGGTCCTTTCTGGGCCTCTGCTGAGCTATTGGACAGGCTGTGATTAGTCCATCAAAATTTGAGGACCTTTTCTATTTTTCTCCCCCAACGATGAAAGCTTTCCTCCCACCAAAGAATGCGAAAAAAAAAACTCACCATCAAGAATAGAAAGGATCTTCGCTCATGCAGGTTGAGAAGACCTACAAATAATCAAGTTTAGGATACAAATCTAGTTCAATTGAAATTGGATTAGTTTTGTAAAATGTTATAAAAGGAAGGACGGAGGTTGTAAAATGTTAAGCTGGCACTATCAAAAATGTCATCAGCAGTGAGATCACAACACCCAGTCACCCACCCACTTAAATCTGTTCTGTTTTTTTCCTACAGAAAATGCTGCATCGAGGCTTTGTCTGCACTCGCCGTCCGCTTCATTCGATGTCAGTTTTTGAGCAAAGCGCCTCAGTCGCAGACCGGATAGAAAGAGGGAAGGAAAAAAAAGAGTAAGGAAATGGCGAGCGCACACTGTTTCGAGAACGCGCCGGCGCTGAACCCGACTGGCGGAGGGGGCGAGGTCGTCGGCGACTTCGGCGGGCAGAAGGCGTACATCAGTGGGTCTCCGGAGTCCAAGGCAGCCGTCATCCTCGTCTCCGACGCCTTCGGTAAGGGCCCGACCTAAGCTGCAAGGACCAAACTCTTTGTACTCTTGCAAGAACTAAAAACCAGTACTACTTCTTTACAGGTTTCGAAGCACCAAACCTGAGGTATTTACTTTTACGATGGCCCGTCTGCTCTGAATCTGAATTTCAAAACTGTAATTGGATTAAACATTATGAGAATGGGAAACCAACTTTTACAGAGATTGCAATGCTGAAGTGAAACACCTGGATTTGTCCCCTGCATATCGATCTCATCATAGCCTCATGATTGATTCACGGCTATTGCAATTGAGAACTCTGAAAATGTGTTTCTTTCTGTGTCATATGGTAGGACAAACGAATCCATAGGTTTTCTAGCAAGTGTTGTATTCTGATAAGTATGAAAAATCTACCTTTAGATTACGTTTGTGTTTGTAGTAATGATATTGCCTTTTCGTTTCTCATCGAACGAATGTGGTGCATACATTTTTTTTATTCCCTTCACTCAGTATTGATCTTCTGAATACGATATTAACCTTTTGACACTCCTTAACTCTAATCATTTTTGGGCGTGTCATAGATGCTGAAAAACTGTCTGTAATGTATAAAAAGAAAAGGTTAGAATTCACCTTACATATCTGAACTGGGAGTTTATTAATGAGCGTTTTTACGGTACACTACTTTTAATATAGGTCGTTCATTCCTTCTGATCCAACAGCCCAAATTGATTGTTACCACCTTAACTCCCACCTTGATAACAAGTGGTAATTCAAGGTGGTAACAAGTGGTAACAGATTTAGTAATGACAGTCCGTAATCCAACGATCCAGATTATTTTGTTACCACCTCGTAACTTGAGGTGGTAAAATGTACCGTAAAAGGGACCTTAATATAAGTAGACCATAGATTTCTATCGTTGCTCAGCATAGGGTTCAGAATTTGACCAATAAATTTTGATTTTCAATAGTTTATTACCATTGCTCATCTTCAGTGATATATTTGTTATTGATACTGATGTTTATTTATCCAACATAGAAAGATAGCCGACAAAGTTGCTTCCTGTGGGTACTATGTTGTAGTGCCAGATTTCCTACATGGAGATCCATACGACCCCAACAATCCAAACAATCCTGGAATGTGGTTACAAGCACACGACCCGGTTTGTTGCCTCTGAAACCTTTTCCACTTCTTGCTTATAATAGGATTTTTTTCGAAATTTTATTAGAAATGATTTTCTTTGGGACATGGGGACTGTCCTAACATCCATGGCATTGGTAACCTACTTTGTTTGGATTTCAGACAATGACACGAGTGATCTTCACAAATCAGTATGAAAACCACCTAATTTAAGGATCGGCCAGCTATGCATATGTCTTTTGCTAGGATACTGATATAAGGATTGTTTCAAAGAAGTCCTTTGATGTCACTCATAATTGATTTGAGCTCCTTTGTCATTAATTATACTAAACGTTATTTTAAGATTTATGTGAGCACTGATTTTTGTTTCTTGTTCCTACGAAAGCCATCAGATGCATTCACATGTTCTGTTTTGTATATGCTGAAATTTTTTAGCTGAGCAATACCTATGGTTTCTTTTGATAGAAAAAGGCATTTGAAGAGGCAAAGCCAATAATTACTGTTCTGAGGTCCAAGGGAATATTAACCATTGGGGCTGCAGGTTATTGTTGGGGTGGTAAGTATAGTTCTTCGAGATGTTTAATTATCAACTTAATCTGTAAGCTTGCTTCCTCTGTTCTTTTAAGTTGTCCTGACTAATAAGGTTACCATTTTAGCAAAGGTGGTTGTGGAACTAGCAAAAGTTCTTGAGATCCAGGCTGCTGTACTATTGCATCCTTCGTTACTTGCTGTTGATGACATAAAAGGTTAACTGTTTTACTTACATACTAAACTTTTTCCATTTTAAGGGCTTACAAAACTTACTTTGTCATACGAAACTAATGTTCAGAGGTGAAGTGTCCGATTTCTATACTTGGAGCCGAAACGGACAAAACAACCCCGCCTGAATTGGTTAAACAGTTCGAGCAAGTTCTTTCAGCTGACTCTAAGGTAAATTCTCACATTCTCATATTAAATATTTGACATGATAGATTAAACATCCACGTTAGTATGAAAACATACAGCTTCTAGCCTAAGTTTGTCAATGTGTTTTGTATAATTTGATATTTACCGGGAATGAAGGCTGGACATATGCCCGTGCAACTGTTTATTCAACCATAACTTATAGCACAAACAACCATTCGGTGGTGTCTCAGTGCACTATTAAGCTCCTATTTTTTTCGAACTTACCAAATTGTTCAGATTTGCTTTTAGTTATTTCTTGGTCAAAGCCTCCATGTGTCACTGGAGTTAAAAATCTTCCAACTTGGATTTTCTTGTTTTATGTGAGTGTTTTATTTCAGCTTAATACGCTTGCCTCTTCTTTCAAAGATAAAAATTGTTTTTATTATTAAAGTTGACACGGACCCTTTAAAAAGAAAGCAACCATCATATTTGCAACCGTTGACCTGAACAATCTTCTCAAGCTTTGGGCTGCAATACTTTCATTTCACTGCAGATTGATCACTTCGTCAAGATTTTCCCTGGGGTGGAGCATGGATGGGCTGTGAGATACAGCGATGATAATGAAGCTGCTGTCAGGAATGCCGCAGAAGCCTTGCAGGACATGATGGACTGGTTTAACAGATACCTGAAGTGAAGTTGAAGCCTTGCAGGACATGATGGACTGGTTTAACAGATACCTGAAGTGAAGTTAATATGAACTAGCCGTTCTCCATGTTGATCTTGATGATGCTCAGTACTCAGAGATGATGCTTTGTTCGAGGTTGTATATATAATTTGGTAAAAAAATTATTTACAACCTGGAAACCGAACATGCTGAGAATAAACGGGGGAAAACTGTCGTGTGTAGGAACAGAAAATATTGAAACTTTAAACATTATCACGCATGCACGGGAAGAATCGAGCGCAGTTGCCAGCCATTTGCAAGCTATGCTTAACCGTTAGACCACACTGGTTCTAATTGCTGTTCAATGCATGAATTCTAAATTACTTGGACCGTGAAAGTGCTACACCAGTTCAATACTGAGACTAAACAACTACTGTACTGAATCGTCAAACTGATGAATACTTGTAAATTGAAATCTTTCAGTGTCTGAATGGATTTCGTGTGAGATGTGTAGTGTAGGCACATTGGATCGATTCTTTACTCATTAACCAAAAGAAAGTCATGTGATTTCATCTTTGCTTCATAGAACGGGTCCTGAATTCGGCCATATGACACCTCAAAACTCTTTGGAATTAACCCTTTGTCCGTTTCCTTATTCTCAGGGTTCGAAGCACCGAAACTGAGGTACGGAAACCATCTGGATTCTGGAAGTAACAGGTTTTTTTTTTGTTCAATACCTAAAACTGTAGTTAAAGGAAACTTTCATGCCAATCACAAAAAAGAAAAAAAAATGTGTAGAGGTCATACTTTTCTGTGCTCGATCATCATGCTGCTGTTGATTATTTTTGTTCACCAGAAAATGTTTCGAAATCAAGTAATTCTGTGAGGACCCGAATTTCACCTAACCGAAACCCGGACCCTTTGTACCTCTATGCCACTCCCAGTAGTGTGGCACGTTCATCCAACACATGTTAGTATAGAAAAATCATAAATAAAGAGAGTAATCAAGGCAAGATGATAGAATATCCAAGTATATTATTATTATGCATAAGTCTCAATCTCAAGGGTACAAGAGCGTGACACGCAGGCCATCGTGAAATCAAAGTAGAAATCTAGCGGAAGCGAAGCAGAAGCATCTCTCGATGAAGAACCATGGAGAAGACCATACCCACAAGCGACTCGAGTGTAGGCGAGACCGTCACTCCTCTCCGTCGCCTCCCTCAAGCGGCTCGGCCGGCTCCTCGGCAACGGTGTCCGAAAAACAAAGTGATAAAGCCGTGAGTACATAACGTACTCAGCAAGCCGCAAACTACCTAGCAACAATGTATGCATGTTGGGATAGTTCAAGAAAAGGCAAGGGCTAGCACCTAAAGCATTATTCCTCAAGTCTATGTGAATCATATTTTATTATTAGTCAAATTTTATAAGTGGCCTTGCAGGAAACAACACAATCCTGCAAGGGTCAAGTTTTATGTCCCGCACACCTCCACGGGACCACAGCTCGAAGCCGGAAGTAAAACACCTATCGAGGGGAGAAGTAGTAAATGCTAATCAAGTGGGTCGCTCGGAGGTAGTGCCCATACTTTGGGCTAGACTATACGTATAGATTTATATATCTCTGCAGAGAGTAAGCAAGCTGTACCCACGTGAAGAGGTACTCAAACAAAAGACCACCGTCGTGGCCCAAGCAAAGCAACACTCACAAGATCACTCCTCAAAGCATCGAATGGGTGGCACCCGTCCCTCAGTGTCCGGGATCCTCTAACCACAACATAGGAAAAGAAGGTCCTGAAGGGTGTGGCAAGGCGTACTACGGGCCAGGTGGGATATCCTCGCTCGTGGGTTGAGACAAACGCTCCAACACCCACTACCACTAATCTCTACACCACGGCGGGCCACCCATTCCTCCGCTAAGTATCATGATCCGATCCGCCCATACAAGTCACGTGGTATGCTAGTAGACCAAAGAGCAAGCAAGCACAAGAACCGGTCATTAAGCTGCCGGGACGAGTCACCATCCCTCTCCTCAAAACAACGAGTCTCAACAACGAGTGTCACCACAACAGGGGCCTCATAAATCCAAGACCCCTACACAGCTGCATCCGCAACATGTACTCTCCAAATAGAGACTCCCCGGAAGTCTCTCGAGCACCTAACCACCTACACACTCGCCCCCGCAAAAGGTCCTACAGGGTATCTAGTACGAAACTCGACACCTAAGAAACACCTACAATTTATTTTACACAAAAACATGTATAGTCATCATGGGGTTCAATTAAGCAACTAAGCAAGTACTAAGCATGCGAGTAACGAGTAGAACATCCTATGGCAAACAGTGGCAAGGATGACATAGTATGGCATAGGTAAACTACAAGTGCAAGTAACCATTAATCATGCATGGTCCAATTTAATGCAAGTACTAAATAGGAGCAAGAGTGGTCAAGGATTGCGGCTTGTCCGGATAGGGCTGCTCCCGAGCCGGGTCGGGGTACTTGTACGGCTGCTCCGGCGGAAACTCCTCAAACTGCGGCTCGGACGGGAACTCCTCGGCACCGTCCGATAGACGGATCGTGAAACAGGGGTTAGGCACGCAAAACGAGACAAAAGGAAAAAGTACGAAACGGACGACGGAAATTACAGTACTAGAACATGACCAAAAGCTACACTAACGCGTAGAGAACGTCGCTACGAGTCCAACGCAACTGACCGCGTATTTTTCGACGCTCCGGAAAAAAGATATGAATTTTCAAAGATAAATGAATTATGGAATTTCCAACCCCAACGCGACGGGCCCACGGATGACGTCAGCATGACGTCACGGCGCCGAGGCGGGCGGCGCCGCCCGAGCTCCGCCACGGGAGCTGCCGGAACCGGCCCCGGTGGCCGCTACGGCTCGTCGCGGGCTACGCCAAGAGCGCCGAGTCATTCCCCGTATCAACGCGCACCCACCCGTCTCGATCCCGAGGACCAGCTACCATCGCCGGCGACGAGCGAGCTCGTCGGAGTTGGTGCGGCGGCGCGGCCAAAGGGGAAAGCCCCATCTCTTCACCAAATCGGGCGAAAGGACCACCAAAACCAAGCTTGCGCCCCCACGAACTCGTTGCGCATAAACCCCTCCCCGGACGGTGGCCGGAGACCTGCCGGCGGTGAGAACCGCGGCGGCGGCTCAACGGCTTACCGCGGAACATGGTAAAGCTCCCCTTTTCTCCAATTAAACACGCGCACGAGCTCCAGGCAATCCCCGCGAAGCTAAACGAAGCAAGAAAGACACACGAGCTCCACTCCGGAGAGCTCCCCATCGGCGCTCATGGCACGGCGGCGGTGGAAACCGACGAAGGCGGTCGATTCGCCAAGAATCAAAGAGGAAAGGAGGGGGAGTCGACGTGGTGACTAACCGGGGACCTCTAGCGAACCTTGGGGAAGAAGGGAAGGGCTTGACGACGGCAAACGGCGAGACTCCGATGATGGCGGCCGGCGAGCGCACGACGAACGGGACGGGTGACTACGCGGACGGCCGTTCCAAAGCTTCCGAGTGAGCGAAAGACAAGCGGTTAGCGCCAGGAGATAGGGTGCGGGAAGGGGAACATAGAACGGAGCATGAGCTTGACTAAGACTTACCGGAGATGGTGAACGGGGACGGAGAAGAAGACGACGGCGGGCTTCTCGCGCGACGCACCGCCTCACCAAGGCTTCTCCCGCGAAACCAAGACCACGGGCGTACTCGGCACTTCATGCCGAGCACGCCGGTCGGCATAGGCTGCTCAAGTTCGGTCCTTCGCCCATGGCGAGGTGGAAACCGCAGGCGGCGGCGTGGTTAGGGTTTGGGGCTAGGAGGGAGGAACGGCGGCTCGGGTGGGGTTTTGAGGGCGAGAAAAGGCGAGAGGGGTTGGTGGCGCGGGCCCCGGCCGTTGCGGCGGTGCTAAACGCCACTCGTCCGAGGTGGCGAGCCCTCCGCGCGCCGCGCGCTCGTGGCCGAGGTGGAAAGGTGAGGGGAGGAAGAAGGTGCTCGTGGACTCGGGCTGGGCTGGGCTGGCGCGCGAGAGAGAAAGAGAAGGGAAGTGGGCCGTGTGAAGAAGATTCGGCCCGAAGCGCAGGAAATTCAAATAAATGCTTTGCTAAATATTCTGTTTCGATTTCAACTTGATTCGAATTCAAATATTCGCCAAATTTTTATCAAAGCTTTTCCAAACTCGAGTATTTTTATTACATGAGTTTCAAGCACAAAGTTTGGGCTGTTACAAATTCTTTGTATATTTTTTATAAAACAAAATTGCATTCCGACCTCCGTAGTAGTACCACACACAACATTCCAGCTCCGCGTGATTGCACACAATCTTGCTTATTAGGTACTGTAGTTCTTTTTATAGTGTCTTCTTTTAAAGTTTTCTAGTGATGCCACTTTCAGATATGCATTCGCACTAATCATAAACATTTATCTCGTGAAGGGAGACATGGTTTAAAGAACCGGACAAAACCAGCCGATTATCCCGGTTAACCTTGGAATCGGTCATGGACGGTTGCACGGTTCGCTCAGTTAACCCATGAAACCCGTAACAATGTACTGTAGCAAACTGGTTAATGATTGGTTTTTCCAGTTAACCGGTCAGTTTCCTGGTTCAAACTGGACCGGTCAAAACGGATATTTGAACCTTGAAGAGAGATATCCGGCAAAGTTGCTTCCGCCAGATTTCATGCATGGCGATCCGCATAAACCCAACAAATATCCCAATCTTTTACAGCGGTTAGTTGTCTTTCAGAACTTAAATTGACACTTCCTGATTCAAGGTTTCAGGAAATCTTGTTTTTGTTACGTTTTTTTTAACAACTCATAAAACAAGAAGTGTTTCTTCTGTTAGGAAGAGCCATTTGAAGAAGCAAAACTTATCATTGTTGCTCTTAAGGGAAAAAAAAAAGGAATGTCTACGGTCTACCATTGGGGCAGCATGTTATTGCCGGAGTGGTGAGTGCTTCTACTCCTTGTACTAGCCTTCTTTTATTGCGATGAACTCGATTTCTGAAAGTTTGTCTTGTTGGATGCCTTCAATTCATCAAAAGTAGTTGTGGAAGTGGCAAAAGCTCTTGAGGTCCAGGCTGCCGTCATGTCGCAACCTTCCCTTGTGACTGTTCATGATATCAAAGGTCAGGTTTGATTATTCAGAACACTGTGTATTATTATTTTGCTACTGTTCCATTACACAAAATGGACATCCTACTTTGCTATCGATTCTTCAATAAGGTTAAATTCCCAATCTATGAGCTTGGGGCTGAGATTGACCAATTTTCTCCACAAGAAATATTCGAGCAGTTCGAGGAGGTTATTTCTGAGAACGACGGGGTAAATTCTTACCTTCTCTAATCTGGCGGCCACTATTGCAAACACAAAAGTCGTCCTCAACTTCCTGGATATACTAGAAGAGAACACAAATTTAACTCTAGAAGAGTGGAATTTTTAGAAGGATCTTACAACTCCATGTAGAACTTTTGTTACACAAGCAAAAAAATTACTAGAAGCAAAGACGAGATATCAAATAGGCCAAGTTTGAGGATGCACCAACAAAGTTTTTTCATGCTAGAGCCTCCACCAATCTTAGAAGGAATACAATTTCCACTCTAAATAATGCAGGACTCACCATCTTAGACCATGCAGGCAAAGCAAATTTATGGGAAACTTACAAAGAAAGACTAGGCGCAACTCGGCAAATATAGTAATGCACTTTAGCTTGCAAGAACTCATTGACAGAACAAAAGGGTTAGAATGCATGGAAGAGCCATTTTTCTAACACAGGAAGAAATCAACAGAGTTATTTCATATATGCCTTCTAATAAATCTCCTATGGTCCTGATGGGTTCAATAGTGACTTTTTGATGAAAGTTTTGCCCATCATTGCACATGACTTCTATGAACAACCTTCTAAGACAGTCATATTTGTCTGCAGGGTACTATGTTTCTTCTTTAATTGTACTTTGTACTCTTTTTATTTCTATTATTAATAAATTACTGTAGGGCCTAGCCCTCAGTTTCTTTCAAAAAAAAATCTTGCCTTCAACAACTTTATAAAGATAACGTGCTTGGGTTATGGAAAAGAGTAAAATGCAACAAAGGTACATGAACTTGTGTGATTGTGTCACTTAGGTCCACAAACTTTATTTTGTATTTTTAGGTCTACGAACTTGTTTGTTTGTGTCATTTAGGTCCACAAACTTTTATTTTACATTTCTAGATCTGAATTTGTTTGTTTGTGTCATTTAGGTTCATGAAATTGTTTGTCTGTTATTTAAGTCCACAAAATTTGTAGGACTACATACAAACTTGTTTGTCCTAGTCATTTCAGTCCATCAACATTTTCTTAACAGTTATAAATTCATAAGCCTATTAAATGATGCAATATCCATTGAATATTTTGATCTAATATGACATTGTTGTATTCCATCCATCCATCATGGGAAGAAATATAAAAGGATCCGTCCTCATAAGAATTCATTGGAATGGGTGGTGAGTTCATGACAGCTGCATCCACTCCTCTATGATCTGATTGCACCACAAGTAAGCATGTTGAGTGTTTGGCTTCGTACATAAGTGCTTACAATCACCATTTCAAAAAACAAATGTCACAGCATTATAGGCATTTTAATCATGGTATAAATTTGTATCTATTTGATATAAACATTTTAAGCCTATTACAAAAAAAATGCTCTTGTGTGTGCTACAAATACTTCCTTTGAAGTGGATGTTGTCATATGACGAGCTCAACTACTCCAGCGAATTCCAGACGTTAATATTTTTCTAATTCTTAATAGATAGAGTTTCATCATGTTATATTAGACCAAAATATTCATAAATAGTGCATCACTTAAAAGATTTATGAATTTTCAGGTGTTGAGAAAATTTTATGGACCAAAATTACACAGACAAACAAGTTCGTAGACCTAAAAATACAAATAAAAGTTCATGGACCTAAACGACCCTAATAGGCTAACACGCCACATCTCTGTCAAGTGTCAATTCGTCCTTGCGCTCAATACTTTTTCTGCATCAAGCATGTGTAATATTTTACTGTAGCTAGCGGCCGGTATGGTACATATAAATAGTTAATCTTAATTTATTGATATAATAATACATAGTTAATCTTAATTTATTTCATTAAATAATTTATACTTATATACTTCATGCTTGCATGGTCATTGGTTCGGATGTGGACATTTTTCTTGGACATGTTGCATCGGCCGGTTACTCACCACTCATGAACCATCTACCTCTTTCTCTTACATCAACTTAGAATTTTGGTGATATGACACCTTTATTCTATTGAGAAAGCATCATTATACTTGTCCTTATGGTTGCTTTCACCTATCTACCCCCTCCCGCCTAAATATAAGTATTTGTCGACTTCAAAATGTCATGCTTGACTATTCATTTTATTCAAAAAAATTATTATCATGTAATTTATTTTGTTATGATATATCTTATCATTAGATATATACTTAAAATATATGATTTATTTATTTATATATATTTGCAATTTTTTTAATAAGATGAATGATCAAATGTGATATTAAAAAGTCAACAGATAGTAGCATCGAGACGACAAGGCCTCGAGGCAATGGGTTAGTCAAAGCAGGGTGTGGCTCAACGTGAAGCCGACGCATGAGCTAGGATTTTCCGCTACCATAGTCCTGGGTGACTACTTGTTTTCCTGCAAAAAAAGGCATCATAAGTTTATTGGGAATGGCTCATAAAAATTCATAAAGTCCACAGATATATTATTTTTGTTTTGAAACTCAAGAAATACTTTCATGAAGAAAATGGGGAAACTATAAGCATTTTAATTTTAATTTAATCTAGAAATAAATCATGAACATGATAAACTGATTACTGAATAAACTAGATAGATCTATGAAGATAAAGAAAAACGAAACATCTTACAATATTATCCTTAACTATCATGCATAGATATGCACAAAGACGTACGAAAGACATGATAAACACATAATTGAGATCCTCTCAGTGACTGGTAATGCACCAGCAGTACTGGAGAGGATCCACACTCATAGACATGAATGGAAAAGAAGAAACTTCACTAAGCTAGAAATTGCTGAAACATTTAACTAGCTCGTGTTTTACATGAACATGAACGACTGCCTCTCAGCTATCATGGTGAAAAATTGTTGTGATGAAGGTGGAGCTATCAAGACATCATCGTGTCAAAGGAATCCGCCTATATTGATGATTGACGAGGTTGTATTACTCGTCCACTCGCACCAAAATTTCATGGTAGAGTTGGTGAGAGGTCTATATGTAGGCATCGCATTCAGCATGCGTTCCGCATGATATTTATTTATATTCATAACCGGTGCATCCGTGCTGCAGAGATCGACGCAACACATCAGCTCAACTGAAAGTTGTACTACTTGCACCAAATTCTCACGGTAGAGTTGGTAAAAGACCCGAGAGACATTGCATTGCATTCAGCATCGGTTTTGCGTTTTGCGCTATATATCTATTCATATAAACCATTGCATTCGTACGATGCAGTACGTCTACGCACCTCAACTATTAACGTAACATGCCAAACTCGTTCCTCGATTTCTTTGGTGATCATTTGATCACACCGAGGCCATACATGTAACCCCAGTGCATCCGTACGGCTACACACACAAGCGCAACACGTCTGCGCACCTCAATTATTAACATAGTGTAACAAACTTTATTTGGTAAACACACTGACAATCTCATAGTAAGTACGATTTAAATATTCGAGCCTGTCGTTGATAATGTTGGTGATCACGTGCTACGCAGTTCAGAACCATGGCTCCCCCTATAAGCTCTTTTTTTTCGACAACCCCATAAGCTCAATTGCTCCTATTATTAGTGTTTGGATTCAATTTTTGTGGTAACTATAAAGTTAAGTTAATGCATGAAATATATTTAGTTCATTGCTGCCTTGATGCATACTGTACTACACAGTGTAATAACGTAACTGAACCACTCAAGTAGCAATTTTTTTATTACCTCTCTTAACATGAGGTTAAATCACTTATAAAATTTTCTGGTATGAATTTGGTTAGCCCCGCTTGTTCTGGTTCCACTGCAGCGCCGCCTTATACTAGTGTGCCCATCGTCGAAACCTCTGTGTGAGTAGGAAGGTCCACGCCGATGGCCTGTCAGCCTGTCGTTGTTCATCTCAATCAATCAATTCGGCACCAGAGCACACGAAACAGATCAATGCGGCCGTACTTGCCCGGCACACAGCCACTATGGCGGCGGCTTTGCAGTAGTCAATTTGTTTCGTAAGAACTTTTCAGATGCACTGCCATTGTATTATTGTACCATTACAGAGAATTGAAACAATATTTCTATTTACTTAATCTAATATGACAGGTCAAGTGCCCTATCTATGTGCTTGGAGCTGAGATCGACCAATTTTCCCCACAAGAATTACACAAGCCGTACGGGATCTTGCTGGAGAAGGTTATTTCTACGTACTAACCCGTTCTAAAATTGATATCACTATTGACTATTTGTGTTACATTTGACCATTCATCTTATTCAAAATATTGATACAAATGTGTAAATTTATAAGTTACGTTACAAATTTCTTAAGTAATAATATAAACTATAACAAAATATGTGATAAATTTTTAATTTCTTTAGTAAGACAAATTGTAAGCATAACTACAAAAGTTAACAGCGACATCCATTTCAGAACGGAGGGAGTATATAATTATGGAAGTAATTGCCCTACTCAGTCAAAATATTTCCTACAGTTAACGCAGGGATGGGCGGGTTGAGATACAAGGACGATGTGAGACGTGGCTGCCGTCAAGAGTACTAGTACTGAACAAGCACCCCGCATTGCAGCTGCTCTCGACGTAATAAACTCCTGATAGCTCGCGCAAAATCATCCAGCTGGCTCGGTTTGCCGTGTGCAACAGTGTACTCTTTTCCGATTTTGTGTTTATCCGCCACTGGATGAAGACCTCAGTCGAATTCGCATGACTGTAGACTGTTGGCCGCGCTTGATCTAGACAGTACAATATTTAGACGGCCAGTGCTGAATCAACTTGTCATATTTGAAACATTATCACTATATAGTTATCGTGGTGTAGGTCCAAGCAAATAAGTCGGTGTATGATGATTGATGAGGTTGTACTACCACTTTTAGAAGAAAAAAACTTAAGCACGTCGTACCTCTTGCTCCAAATATTCAGTGTAGAGTACTAGAGTTGGTGAGACAGAGACGAGAAATTTGCTATTTTGCCCATGCGTTGGAGCGGCTTCGACGGAATGCCCACCCTATATTGGGCTTCGGTAAAATGCCCATCTCTTCATTGACGCACCGGTGTAATGCCCAAGCCTCAATTTTTTACTTTTCGTAATCTTTTCTGAATTTTTACCCACGTGAAGTGACCAAAGTACCCTTTCATCCTTTTCCCTTCAGATTGGAAACAGATCGCGCCGCCCCTTCTCTCTCAGGCGACCGACCGACCGCCGCCCCTTGTCGTCGGAGCTCCGCCTGGTCTTCGCACGAATGGGCACGAATGGGCGCGGCAGCCCTTCGCCTCCGTCCGCCGCCGCGGCCCCGCCGCCCGGGCTCCGGCGAGGAGCAGTCCGCCGCCCGGCCCCCGCCGTCCCGGGCTTGCTCGCCGCCCCGAGTTGGTCCGCCGCCCCGGCTGGTCCGCCCGGGCTCTACCTCGAGCAGCCCGCCGCCCCGGACCCCGCCGCCCCGAGCCGGCTCGCCGCCCGGCTGGTCCACCCCGGGCTGGTCCGCCCGGCCCCCGCCGCCCGGGCTCCGCCTCGGAGCAGCCCGCTGCCCCGAGCTGGCTCGCCGCCCCGGGCTGGTCCGCCCCGACCCCCGTCGCCTCGGGCTGGTCCGCCTCGAGCCCCGCCGCGCAGCAGTCCGTCGCCCCATCACCTGGCGCACAAGCTCCCGCCGGCGCATCTTCCGAGATCGCGGCCCCTCCTGCCGGCACGGAGGAAGCCGCCCCTGCTGCCGGCACACAGGAAGCCGGAGCCCCTTCACCCGAGCACGGCGCACCCATTCATGTACATAGAAGGGTAGATTGGTCTTTTCCAGTGGCTTTAAATCAAAAAAGAAAAGAAAATGAACTCTTATGGCTGATCTGGGCATTACACCGGTGCGTCAACGAAGAGATGGGCATTTTACCGAAGCCCAATATAGGATGGGCATTCCGTCGAAGCCGCTCCAACGCATGGGCAAAATAGCAAATTTCTCGACAGAGACACCGCATTCGGCGTAGTTTTTGCATGAACTTTTATTTCTATTCATAGAGCATCCGTACTGTTACAGATCGGCACGTGGCGGCGCAACATCGTACGCACACCTCAGCTCCTAACGTACGTACATACTGGCAAACTCCTCGATTTATTTATTATTAAGATTCGGCTCGAAGCGCAGGAAATTCAAATAAATGCTTTGCTAAATATTCTGTTTCGATTTCAACTTGATTCGAATTCAAATATTCGCCAAATTTTTATCAAAGCTTTTCCAAACTCGAGTATTTTTATTACATGAGTTTCAAGCACAAAGTTTGGGCTGTTACAAATTCTTTGTATATTTTTTATAAAACAAAATTGCATTCCGACCTCTGTAGTAGTACCACACACAACATTCCAGCTCCGCGTGATTGCACACAATCTTGCTTATTAGGTACTGTAGTTCTTTTTATAGTGTCTTCTTTTAAAGTTTTCTAGTGATGCCACTTTCAGATATGCATTCGCACTAATCATAAACATTTATCTCGTGAAGGGAGACATGGTTTAAAGAACCGGACAAAACCAGCCAGTTATCCAGGTTAACCTTGGAATCGGTCATGGACGGTTGCACGGTTCGCTCAGTTAACCCATGAAATCCGTAACAATGTACTGTAGCAAACTGGTTAATGATTGGTTTTTCTGGTTAACCGGTCAGTTTCCTGGTTCAAACTGGACCGGTCAAAACGGTTATTTGAACCTTGAAGAGAGATATCCGGCAAAGTTGCTTCCGCCAGATTTCATGCATGGCGATCCGCATAAACCCAACAAATATCCCAATCTTTTACAGCGGTTAGTTGTCTTTCAGAACTTAAATTGACACTTCCTGATTCAAGGTTTCAGGAAATCTTGTTTTTGTTACGTTTTTTTTAACAACTCATAAAACAAGAAGTGTTTCTTCTGTTAGGAAGAGCCATTTGAAGAAGCAAAACTTATCATTGTTGCTCTTAAGGAAAAAAAAAAAAGGAATGTCTACGGTCTACCATTGGGGCAGCATGTTATTGCCGGAGTGGTGAGTGCTTCTACTCCTTGTACTAGCCTTCTTTTATTGCGATGAACTCGATTTCTGAAAGTTTGTCTTGCTGGATGCCTTCAATTCATCAAAAGTAGTTGTGGAAGTGGCAAAAGCTCTTGAGGTCCAGGCTGCCGTCATGTCGCAACCTTCCCTTGTGACTGTTCATGATATCAAAGGTCAGGTTTGATTATTCAGAACACTGTGTATTATTATTTTGCTACTGTTCCATTACACAAAATGGACATCCTACTTTGCTATCGTTTCTTCAATAAGGTTAAATTCCCAATCTATGAGCTTGGGGCTGAGATTGACCAATTTTCTCCACAAGAAATATTCGAGCAGTTCGAGGAGGTTATTTCTGAGAACGACGGGGTAAATTCTTACCTTCTCTAATCTGGCGGCCACTATTGCAAACACAAAAGTCGTCCTCAACTTCCTGGATATACTAGAAGAGAACACAAATTTAACTCTGGAAGAGTGGAATTTTTAGAAGGATCTTACAACTCCATGTAGAACTTTTGTTACACAAGCAAAAAAATTACTAGAAGCAAAGACGAGATATCAAATAGGCCAAGTTTGAGGATGCACCAACAAAGTTTTTTCATGCTAGAGCCTCCACCAATCTTAGAAGGAATACAATCTCCACTCTAAATAATGCAGGACTCACCAGAGTAACCAGGTATATTATGAGAACAGTTTTTTCCAGCACTCTTACTCTGGTTTTTTCCATGCACTCTTACTCAGGTGCTTGATTAGACAGTTCACCTCGAGAGTACAATATTTAGACGGCCAGTGCTGAATCAACTTGTCATATTTGAAACATTATCACTATATAGTTATCGTGGTGTAGGTCCAAACAAATAAGTCGGTGGATGATGATTGATGAGGTTGTACTACCACTTTTAGAAAAAAAACTTAAGCACGTCGTACCTCTTGCTCCAAATATTCAAGGTAGAGTACTAGAGTTGGTGAGACAGAGACACCGCATTCGGCGTAGTTTTTGCATGAATTTTATTTCTATTCATAGCGCATCCGTACTGTTACAGATCGGCACGCGGCGGCGCAACATCGTACGCACACCTCAGCTCCTAACGTACGTACATACTGGCAAACTCCTCGATTTATTTATTTATTAGTACTACTGATAACCACAGCGATAGTGGTCTTACAGAGAAGCTGCCGGCCAACGGTCATCACGATAACGTTGTCACTGCACGGCCAGCCCCGCCGCCGCCCCCAGTTGAACGGCTTCTGGTCGTTGCAGTCGAGGTTGTCACCGTAGCCGATGCCGAAGATGTCGCAGTAGCGCTTGTAGAAGCCGATCCGGTCCTCCACCCGGGAGTCCGGCCCGATGCCGCACTCGAGCCCGCCGTTGATGATGTTGGTGATCACGCCGTAGCCCGGCACGCGGCCGGCCGCCGTGTCCGCGGGCGTGGGCGTCCACTGGCCGGTGATCACGGCGTGGCACGACGGCTTGTTGTCCCGCGGCGTCATCCAGAACCACAGCGCCGTCTTGAACGAGACCACCGGGTCCGCCGCCACCAGGTCCGGGTCGTTGAGGAGGTCCACGCCGATGGCCTCTCCCGCCGGGCCGTAGTTGTAGTTCCTGGTGAGCGTGATGGGTTCGATCGGCACCAGAGATTAGTCAGCCAGGATTTTCAATTTTATAAGAACGGAAAAGGTTCAACGATCCTGGCAGCTGACTGAAACTTGTACCAGGAGAGCTGGATGGGGCCGCGGCCGAAGTACTTCTTGTCCGGCGCGCACGGCCACTGCGGCTGCGGCTCGCAGTAGTCGGCCACCGCGTTCTGCTCCTCCTTGAAGCAGTAGCCCCACGAGTAGGGCCCGTCGGGCGCGGTGGCCCACCCGCCCGTGGTCTCGTGAGAGGTCTGGCCCAGGAACGCGGCCACCTCCCGCTTCCTGTCCTCGGCGCTGCCGTTCTTGCCGGCGAAGTCCGGGAACGCGTCGGCCGCGGCGACGAACGCGTCGTAGGTGTAGAACCCGTGGGCGGGGCACGCCGCGTCGTCGCGGTGCAGGAGCAGCTGCTCGAAGAGTTCCTTGGACACGATGGACGCCACGCCGTCCGGGTCCACGGGCCCTGGCGGTGGGCTGGGCGGGGGCGGGGGCGGGGGTGGGGGGCTAGGGCCTGGGCCCGGGCCGCAGCCGGTGCACTGGCTCTGGCAGCCGGCCCCGCAGTACAGGTCGGTGGAGCCGCAGTAGCCGTATTCGCTGCAGCAGAGGCAGCCCGGGCACAGAGCGCCACCGGCCTGCGATCCGCACTGCTGAGCGCCTGCCGCGGTGAAGGCGGCTAGGACGCACAGGACAGCGAAGGCTGTCCTGGCCACGCTCGGGGTTCTTAAGGTCGACATGGTTCAATTTTGTGGCTTGCTTAGTAGCGAGCTGCCCGCCTTTTATACGCACAAATGCTTGGATATTCTTGGAGCAAGTTTACCTGCTATCGTCCTTGTTTAGAGCCTTCCGGAGAGCCTTGCCAGTTGCCACGTATGTCCAACATGGAACGTGAGACATGTGACCATATATCCCGGGTCGCTTTTACTTTTGTAGCCTCTGCTGAAAGCTAATGTTTTACGCCACTTCACTCAAAAGTTGGAGGTCCTTGATATGACGTAATGCACAAAAAAAAAAACTTACCCGTTACAGATTTTGATTTTGCCACATTTTATTAACCTTGAAATGGTACGAACAATCAGCGCAAATCTCGGTGTGGTACTATACATTCGTTCCTACCGTCGATTTACTGTAAAAATGGATCAGTATTGTACCACCCTGCATAAAGGACACCAAAATAATAAGGCCACTACTCTTGTCGGTCTTATCCCGGATCAAGCGTGTTGTACTGTTGTGCTTGTCGCCCGGCAAGTGACCTTGAGGACAGTCTCAATGTGACAAGCAAAACACCGTTGTTAATTGCCGGACTAAGTGGCGTTAGACGACATGGGGGACCATTAGAGACGACGGAGAGTATGACAGCGGCGGCATGGAATGCATAAGTGGATAGTGTGATTGTGGATTCTTAGATTATGGATCGTATATTTTGGAATCTGAGATTATAAGAATCTGAGGCTTAATATCTAAAGATTGTTTGTTTGTCTGGATTTCACAATCTAACTATAGCCACTTACAGTGGATCATGATGACAATGATGGCAAAACAGTAAATATTCGTGTATAATCTAGCAAAAGCTTGGTGTGAACAGATTGCCTATATTATAAAATCTGGAGACCTAGATTCTGGAATCCAGAATCACAATCTAATCCTTTGTTTCAGCTTTTGGATTATAGAATCTAGAATCCATGATCTCTAGCTCAAATAAAAGGGATCAAAGATTATCTGTACTCGTCATATTCTAAAGGGAATATTTCGTCTTGGTTAGCAACATTTTCTCCTCTATATTCAATTTTCATACACTTGTTCATCCTTTATATTCATCCTCTATATCAACTATCTAATATTTTATTCAACCATCTACTTTCATCTCTTATCCACTTTCCTTTTCCTTTCTTTTAAAATAGTTTAGCAATTCAATTTTTAATTAAATAATATAGTTTTTCCTTTTTGTCTCTTTCCTTTTTTTTCTTTTCCCTTTTTTCTCCCATTTTCTCTACTCCCCCTGTTTCTCCTTTTTCTCTACCTCTCGGTCTGCTTCTCTCCGTACGTCCTCCCCCCAATCTCTCCCACGCTCGCCTCTCCTGCCTCCACTAGGCCTGCCTTCCCACCTCCCCCGAGCTTGCCGCTCCCGAGCGCCAACTACCGCGCCTATCCGTTGCCCCTAAGCGCCTCCGTTGAGCTCACTTAAGACTTTTTTTATAGAAACTTAGTTGTTCTAATAGTAAAAAAATCAATTGTTCTAACATTAAAAAATTATTATTTCTAGTAGTGAAAATTTATTGTTCCGGTAATAATAACTCATTGTTTTGGTTAAATGGTGAAATTAATTAGTATATAATATGTATTTAAAAAGTATTTTTCAATTACATAAAATTTGTTTAATTTTTTAAAAAATTTATGAACAGTCACATGACACTACTTTAGAACCTTTTGTGTTACTGGCCTGCGAAAAACATCAAATAAGGCCTGTTAACTAACCGTGGGCTGCACAATGGTATGAGTTCGTGGGCTTTTGATAGCGCGGGCTGTACATACGAACTCCCGCGTTCTCACCCTTTACTGCTCGCCCCAACAACGGCTAATGCGGCCCAATCAAGCCCAGCCTCATGACGATGAACAAGGCGAAAAATATGTACAGTATTTGTTTGACGCTGAAGAGAAAAATACGTCTTGTTCTAGGCTTATTGGTAAATTACTACCAAGCAGAAAGGGTCGATTTTTTAGAGCAAAGCAATTATTTATCGGTTCTCGTCAAGATGAAAGAACAAATCATATGTGCCCAGCAAGTACTCCCTGCGTTCAAAGGTGAGTTTAACATGCTGATCCCTGCCGTAGATCTTGTACAGCATATTTGAACACTTCTGTGAAATATTCTATCTAAGATTGGCAGTATGGCTTCCAAACAAAATTTCTACAAATACCAGTGTGACATTTCCCTTGCAGTTGAGTTTTTCTTTTCCCTTTTCCTTTTCCCCTTCCATTGTTCTTGTGATCTTGTCATCAGGTCACATCTTTCTCTGCTTTAAACAACTCCAGCGAACCTCGTTTTTCTTCAACCATGTATTACTTGATAAGTCATTTGGTGGACTCAGAAGAATCTGGGTGGTCCTTTGGTACTTCTCAGTTTTTTTTTTTTGAACGGTGTACTTCTCAGTTCTCACCAGAAATACTTGTACATGCACCAATTTTTTCTTCAATCTACTCACCCTTGAACGCATAGAGTACTTGTTGGATGCATGATCTGTTCTTTCATCTTGACGACAACTGAGAAAAAACCGTTTTGCTCTGAAAAAAACCGAATACTTTGCCGATAAGCCCAGAACAAGACGTATTTCTCCTTTCTTCAGGGTCAAACAGCGGCTGGGCCGCTGGGCATTGTTGCGCCGTTGTCGGGGCGAACAGCAAAGGGTCAGAGCGCAGTTCCTCCATTATCCCCACCGCCTCTCACCCGCTCAGACGCCGACGGCGCCGATGACGTGGACGGTGGCGCATGGCGCCACTCACCGCCACTTGGTGAGCCCGACGATTTGATTGCCTACCGCCACCCAATCTTAGCGGTAGCAGGATACACATACACGGGCACCCCGCGGTCGCTGCTCCCCCACGCTAGCTCTCTTTCAACTTGCCGTCGGTGAGTGATCTCTCTACTGTCAATTCGGAGTCTGGATCCGAGTTGTTTCCTGTTCTAATACACAAATTTATGTTTCCGACTAGGTTATAAAAACACGAATTTTCTACCTGAGCCAAAGCCAATTCTGGTGACACAAGTGCAGTTCTCGGATTCAGACCTACTCGGATAAGAGTATCGATTGGTGATCGATATAAGTGGAGCAGGAGGGCGGAGGCTGTCCTACACCCGTTGCGTCCAAGCCTGCAACTTTGCAAGCATCCGTGCCGACGAGAGAAGCAATCCATCTTCTAACAGGTGCTCTCCTCCAATGGAGACATATTGCAGAGATGGGATTCCGAGCATATGGAATCTAGAAATCCTCTCAAGAAATTTGTGTTGTCTACTTTCCAGAGTTTTATCTAAATTGCTCGGTCTTTCTCCCATTTTGCTGAAGAAATTCCGAGAAGATAGGCAACCCAATCCACCAGGAATGGAGAATGTGAGCTGCACATTACCGGAGCTATCTCAAGATATCTTGATGGAGATATTTTCAACCCTTGAGATCCCTGACCTCGTGCGCGCAGGCTCTGTCTGCTCCTCATGGCACTCTGCATACACCACCCTGCGTAAGTTTGGGAAGTACAAACTGTCCCAAACACCATGCCTGCTCTATACCTCTGAATCTGCTGGTGAGAATGTTGCATGCCTGTACAGCCTCGTGGAGAAGAGAACCTACAAGTTAACCCTCCCGGAGCCAGCAGTCCGCAGTAGGTTTCTGATTGGATCATCTCTTGGTTGGTTGGTTACTATTGATGATAGATCAGAGATGCACCTTGTCAATCCAATCACTGGTGAACAGGTTGCTCTTCCTTCGGTGATCACCATGGAGCACGTGAAGCCCATCTTCAATAAGTCTCAAGCCATTGAAAAGTACAAATACTCATATCACACCGCAAAAAATTCTCTTCGCCCACCAAGGATCATCTCTCGTAGCAACCTGCGAGAACGTTTCCACTATAAGGCTTTTGTATTTGCTGATACATCCAAAGGAAGCTACATTGTGGTGCTCATCCATAATCCACTTTGTCAGCTTTCATTTGCAAGGTTTGGGGATGATAAGTGGACCTGGCTGCCTCCCCACACTGACTATGAAGATTGTAACTATAAGGATGGCTTTTTGTATGCAGTAAATAATGCAGGAGAAATTCATGTCTTTGATATCAGTGGCCCTGGGATCACAATGAAGATGTGTATGAAGATAGAGCATGATCCAGAATTTGAAAACATGTACATTGTTCATGCTCCATGTGGTGATTTGCTGAATATTTGGAGAGATCAGGATTATCAAGAAAATGGTCCTTCAACTCATCTGCTGAATACTCATCAAATTAAAATATTTAAAGTTGACACCGTGGCAAGAAAGCTTGTAGAAATCAAAGGTCTGGAGGATCATGTGTTGTTTCTTGGGCATAACCAAACACTTTGTCTCAGTGCTGAAGAATACCCCTCTCTCAAGGCTAACCATGCCTACTTTACTGACAACAGTGAGCTGTGGATCATTGGCAACAAGAATTGTCGACGTGATATAGGATTATTTAACCTGGGTAATAATATCAGGGAGGAACTTGTGTCCCCTCAGCTCTGGTCCAATTGGCCTGTTCCTGTGTGGATTACACCCAGTCTTGCAAAAATGAACTCAGCATTGGACGAAGAACATTGAGCTTAGCAGTTTGGCGGTGCTATTCTGTGTAGCAGAGGCTCCAGCTGAGTGAGTGAACTATTGTGGTTTAGGAATCACTAGTTTATGTGGCATGCCCTTTGGGCCTTGTACCATTAGTTGCCCAATTAGCTAGCTCATTGTTTTTCTCTCATGTGATTCATTATGTCACTAATAGTATCTTATTTGTTTTCTGACTATAGATTGGTCATCAGAGTGCCATTTTTCATCAGTTGACTGCTTGGAGGTTTGCTCCCGGATGTAGCACTACATTTACTCTTGCAAACTTTGTTGTGGCCCAGTCTTGCTCATAAGTAAGGAGCAGGCGTCTTGGTACTGTAAGCATTGTGCAATGATGAGTAGAAAAGGCCGCCACTCGTCATTGTGCTTTCTCCCTCTTGCTTCGCTGCCTTTTGTTTTCAGATAGTCCTCACAACTCTTTCTAGTTGTAGTTGGATTTGTATCAGGTTTGTTCAAGATTTAGTAAATCTGATTGGGCAGTCAATTTAGCCAAGTCGACCTATGGGCTGAATAGTTCTGTGCTGAAAACTTTGCATGATATTCTTTATGTAGCAGGAGCATGATGATCTTTGTAAGTTTCCTGAAGAGGTTATAATTTTCTTCTGTGTTATGCTTAGAACCATAAGATGTTGAGAAAAGTATTGGTGCTGCTACGTTTCTGTTTGATACACCGAGGGAACTTCAGTGTTGTGATTTAATCTTGTGAAGAAACCAGTTGTGTTGGGTTTCGCATGACAATGTGGTGTCTTTCATGACACCGTCCAGAGGCGACATTGACGGTTTGGTCAGTATTTGTGAATCTGGATGACGGCAAAAGAGAATGCCACAAAAGTTGCTTTTGAATATCTTTGAAGAAGCACAGCATAGATGTTTTGTATTTCGACTGTTACATCTGACGGGCAGCATTCAAGGTGAAATCGGCTTTTGATGCTTTCCTATGTAATCTCCCAGTTACAGTTTAACTTTTAGTTTAGGGTCTTCCTTGCAGCTGGAGGCTTTTTTTTTTACATAAAGTTTTGGTTAATTAATAGTACAAAAAATAGGTAGGGGGCTCCCCTGCTGACTTCAGTCAAAAAAAAAACATCTGACAGGCAGCAGCAACACTGGACCAAACGCATACGCGGATATATGCAAGGATATGAGATGATCAGTGGGAATGGAGTCGGACCACTGGGCCTGACGCATAGCTTTTTCCTTGAATTTTAACTGGTTACAGAATGCGTATTTTTGTTACTTTGGTAGAAACTGTTCAATAAAACCAAAACAATTGTCACTTGTATACATTGTCAGTGGTAGTGTGATGCGCATGGATTCAACCGGTAGCCCTTTTGTTGACAGTGTTATGAGCATTGATAGAATTGCCCTAAACTGTGAAGCCCTATTACTGTTAGAGAACAGAGATCGATTGTTGATAAAGTGATTAAAGTCTATTTTGCTGACAGTTTTATGGGAGCTTGTGTCGAATCCCAAGTCGCTTCTCGTAAGATAATAAGAGGTACGGTGACTTTGTGCGAGCTAATAATTCGCTACTCGGTGTTATATTCTATTTAATCTTGATGACTTTATTCTTGTATCTCTTTCAAGTTTGAAAAATAACTGGTGCATGGTAGCTTCAGATGAGCACATCCAAGGTGAACGCAGCACATGCCTCAAGGTATCATAAGAGAAATCACCAAATATCACGTATTGTGGATATCATGGTTGACGAACTAGAAGATGGTGGTTGTGGATATATTCATAGAAATGAACCTGGTGATTTACCTTACACCGAGTGTGGTGAGCAGAACTCTGAAGATAAACTGTGGAGACAGAGTATAGTGTTTTGTACCACACTGGTCTTCCAGTCACGGGAATCATGGCAGAAAAAACAACAAAATACACATATACATTCAAAAGTATGCAACGAATGATAACTGATGGAATTATCGTAACTTGATTGCACAAGAAACAGAACACAAGATCCATAATAGCATCATCGGGAAAAAAACATATGCATCTCATGTACATTCCACAAGGTAAAGGTTGCCGTTCCTCAAGAGACTACCAGACACTAGAACTTGTTCTATGTTGGGACTAGCGATAATGCACCAAATCAAGAGTTTGTTTGTCCCATAGTTGTTCTTCAATGATGCATATCACCTTCTATGTCCAGTGTTGCTTATGGTCCTCCTATTCTTCCACCAACCTGTATGGATAAATAAGACACGTTGATCTAGCAAGCAGATTGAAAAGAAATAAAGCCTAATGACAATGTCTTACCTGGAGCTAGGCTGTGGCAGAAGTGCAAGTGAAGCTTGCGTTCTCGTTCTGTAGAAAATCTAACTTTACAGTCGATCAGATGACACTCAATCCCTTCATTCTTATGCACTTCTGAGCAGTGAAGTAGCATCTGTGTAAAATCATAGCAATAATCTTAGAAAGTTCTGAAGAGGAAAAAAAATGTTTATAAAGAACTTTAACAATTGATACTCACATTGGATGGACGATATGTTGTCTTGCTATAGAAATTTTCCTTGTCGAAAACACACATGTGGCATAGGACTTTGTTGCGGAGACTACAGCTTGCTTGGCAGTACTCGGCATACTCAGCTATGTCCTGCTCTGTCACACTCACATCCACACCGTCTAGCTCTTCAACGAAAGTGGCATCATGCGCCTACATCAGCAAACATGCATTAAGCCCGTAGTCATAGAGGCTTAGGCTTTATTGAAACAAGAACTAAATGTATGCCTCCTAACAAAATGGATCAACAAACTAGATATTGGGGAAAGAAACCTATGTTGTGGCTTAATGAGGACAGAACATTTGAAAGATGGTAGTTTCACTGAAAGTAAATCAGCAGGAGCATTACAGTTTTGGAGAGGCTGCATGTAGTAAAAAATCACTTTCTGTGCAAAGTACATTTTGGGAGATTGGCAAGAAAATCACATTCTGGACAGACGTGTGGAAAGGGGAAGTCCCAATGGAAAATATATTTCACAACCTATTCATATTTGCAGAAAATTAAAACAATTGGCTTGCCCAAACGGTAGAAAATAACATGCTCCACATTGATTTCCAAAGAACCTTTGGAGAGAAAGAACAAGGATACAATCGGAATCGATGCAGATAGCAGATAAACTAGAATTAAGAGAAGAACCGAAGAGAGTTACACGGCGTCTAGAAAATTGGTCAAAAATTCAACCTCCTCGTTATACAGGAACATGTTAAGCAGAGAGGAAAACACAACTCTTAGACCAAGACATGTCAATCTTCATATCTGGACACGTTCAAACAAGAGCTCAAGTCAAATTTGTAAGAACTCGTGCTGAGACATATACCTGTGAGGAGGCGTCTGCTGAGGCATATGCATTATTCCTTTTCTCGTCGGGCTTGTGCCTTCTGGGCTTGTCATTGCCCTGCTTGTTCTTGGGCTTCTCATTGCACTGCTTGATGTTGATGAAGCCGGTGCAGTCGCCGCCGTTGCTGGTTTCGGCCCCAGGGGAGTGGGCGGCGGCACGGCACTTCAGAACATACAGCAAGCGCCTGACGGCGCGCCCAGCATAGCTCCACATGATCTTGAGCAAGTCGGCGCGCACGGGCCGCCAAGCAAGCAAAGAAAGCACGGCGGCGCGCACACGCGATCGCTGCGCGTCGGTGACGTCGATTAGGGTAGCGGCTAGCACATCGGCTGGCGCCACCGGGAGCGCACTGCAGATGCCCGACCACCAGGTGCACACGCGCGGCGGTATCACGTCGGCGGGAGATGGGGTCGCGGCGAGGGAGCCCAATGGTACCTGGCCGCCCGAGGCGATGAAGAGGGACGAGGCGGCGCCGACACGCACCGTTGCCGCGTTGAGATGCTGGGTCGGCGTCCCGTCAGTGGGAGACGAGCCGGAGCCGCGGTGAGGTCTTTTCTTGGAGTTCTTGCGTCTTCTTGGGCGCGTGGGGCGGCTTGGCGTTCTTCCCTCTTCTTGGAAGGGGGAACACCTCGCTGTCCTCTCGGCGGCTTCTTGGCGACCGGGGAGAGCAGGACGACGGCTTGTTCAAGAAGAAGGAGAGGCCCGGGTTCTTGGCCAGGCGGGGGACTGGGGAGCAGAGCAGAGGTGGCGCTGGCGAGGATGTTTGTTTTATAATTGGGGGAGGATTGGGGAAGAAACGAGCGCATTTGGGAAGGCTGGTGCAGCAGATACAAAACGAGTGGATTGGACTGATTTCTTGATTTCAGCCCAACGGCCCATATACTTTCCCTGTGTATTATGACCTGATGAAATGAAACAATGATTAAATAAATCAGCAAAATGTTACCTGTAACCAAATCATGACATTATCTACATTCATCCCAATTTTAGTTTTATACTAGTAAATCGTATACAAATGAAATTCCTCTTTTCAGTTATAAATATGTAAGATGCTCTTGGTCATCGAAGCGAGACCAATCGAGTATGATAAAGACAAAATCCCTTGCAAGATGCTAATTTTACAATGCACACAGGTAGTTAAAATACAATGCAGGAGCATATTAGTGCAGCATGGCTTCACAGGAAGACTCTACACAGAGCTGCACGTATTTCACCATAGATTTCTATAAAATAATCCAATGGAGGATGGCTGACTTGCCTATAACAGAGTATATAATCCTATTCTAAATTTCAAGTTACTAGACCTAAAGCATTTTGAGAATTCAATATACAAATAAATTAATGTTTATTCGGTAAAAGTATCATAAGTTTTTGTTTACGACTAAGGGCATGCATAAATGTCAGTATCCTTCTGTAATATCACAACTTGCAAGCAAAAATTTAACAAAACCACTTCATAGGGGGTATTATCGAACTCTCTTGTGTGCAATTGATCAAACAAGGTCCGAAGAATATTAACATACCTGAACAATGCACAAACCTGGACATTTTTTCTTCCTCAGGATGCTAGTTATAGTAAGGATGGTAATCATGGACAATGCAGATGTGAAGAGAAGCCATAATGATGCAGAGTGTAAACTAAGACAAGCAGGGAAGGTGAAGCAGCTGCGTCTCAGGCACAAGGCAGAAGGTGACAGCCAAACCAAACACACCCTGTATCTCCTCCACTCCATCTTCTGGCAACACAGCCAAGGGGAGCCATGGCCCCTGAGCTCCTGCTCTCCTGTGACAACTATGGCACTTCCATAGACGTGTGGTTTGTTGGCTGCATCTTTGCGGAGCTACTTGGCCGCAAGCCGATATTTCCAGGAACCGAGTGCCTCAACCAGCTGAAGCTCATAGTCAATGTTCTCGGCACCATGAGTGAGGCTGATCTTGAGTTTATACCCCCGGCATTCCCCTCACCTGCATGTACCCGCAAGCACATCCTCTTGCCATTGATCTGTTGCAGAAAATGCTAGTCTTTGATCCCTCCAAAAGGATTAGCGTAACGGAGGCTCTGGAGCACCCATGTGCTGGCTGAGGAGAGATGGCGTGCTGGAAGCTGCCTGTCTTTTGTTTCTGTGGAGATATATATGATAGGAAGATGGAGGAGAACCAAGCTCAGGGTATAATTTGTGCCGAAAAACAAGATTGTTTAAGTACCAAAGGCTGCTGGTAATGGAATGAAAATAAGTCCAGGGAGCATTGATAGAGAATCATTTGTAATGCTGGAGAGCCACAGCCTGCGTTGAACTCAGGACATTCACAAATCCCCTTCCAGAGTACCTGGTTAAACAGATGACAACATGAAGTCAGAAAGCTGATGACACCTGTTAATAGTTCAACAGAGAAAAATCTTTACCAAAACATATACATGGAATTAAGCTTACAGAACCTAACAGTTATATCATGTTTTCAACTTTCAAGCTACAACATACTCCCTCCCTTGCTAAATTATTGTCGTCATTGACTTTTTTCGTGACGTTTGACCATTCGTCTTATTCAAAAAATTTCTTTAAATATAAAAAGTTATATGCTATATTTCAAGTTTTTTTAGTGATAAAACATATTCTAAGAAAAAATATCATATTTTTTAAACTTTATTTGAATAAGATAAATGGTCAAACTTAAGAAAAAGTCAACGGCGACAACAATTTAGTAAGGGAGTAGTATTCAACAGGTAACCTTGTTCAAAAGGGGGAAACAGTTCAACAGGTAAGAACTATTTTTCATACTGAAGTTACAACAGTCCACACAAGTTATGATAATTTATAGACAAGTACAGACTTTTGCTCCCTGCTTAACAAATTTTTCAAAACTTTCTTGCTTTGATAAAATCTCCAAACACAATACAAGCCAGCTAGTGATTGTATTTCACAGATGTGGTAGAAAGTAAGGATCAGGTTCGGCAATTGAAAAGCACAGCACTTTCATGTGGCTAACTGTTGTTTCGATTATTTGCGTAATTCATGAAGCCATGGTGCTGTGCATTACAAATAAATTTTCTTTTCTTGATTAAGCAACTGAATTTGACTGAGCGATTGATAAGTAGCACTGCTGATATCTACTGAATATTACATCTGTCAGTATGACCACCAATAATAAGAGCAGATACCAAGAGATGGTAGAGCTGGCTGTTAGAATCTTACTTCGTGGGAGTCCTACTACGTGCCCTTGATCCGGTGGATGCGGAACAGCTCCGGCATGAGGAAGGCCTCCCATTCCTCCTCTGGGCCCCGGCGGCGGAGACGACATCGGCGTCGCGACAAAGGCAGGGCACCGAGGCGGGGCGCCGCGTAGTCCTCGCGGCCGCGCCGCGCGCGCGAGGGGCACGGGTCTAGCCGTCTAGGGCGAGCGGCGGCGGGTGATCGGGCGAGGAGGGAGGAGAGCTGATGGAGCGCGGAGGGCGCCGTGCCCGGGCGACCGGGCGAGGGCCAGTGGGAGGAGCGCCGTCCTCCAGTAGGTGCTGTGGCAGTTTATGGCACGAAGTGACACGTGGCATCTTTCGAGAGGAACAGAAACGAGAAGGCCTGAAGGAATGCTGTAGTTTGCTTAGTTATGAACGAAAAATTCCAAGCTCCTCAAGCGCAGTCGAGCAAATATCTACTCTGATTTTACAAAAGTAATCTTTTTTAACAAAAAATCTTTACAGAAGTATTGGGATCACGAACTTCAACCGGAAGTTATGGTCAGTGACATGGGAAACTTCATATTCATTACATAGCCGATAAACTCTGAACAGTCTACATGATACGAGATACTCATAGAAAGAAAACTGAAATGCATTTATGATTATGTGTAAAGATCATTTATAGTCACAGTGCATGCATGCCACAGCATGATGAAAAACTCACACAGAAACAGAGGCACGTACCTTCAGTCTTGAGCTCCCACCCCAGACCGAGGTGAAACACGGGATGAGGAACTGAGAACCAAAACATCTAATGCAAGCCAACTTTCAGGGGATGTTTTGCGAGTTTTCTTTTTTTGACACGGGGAAATTTCCGTTACCAAAAGGATTTCTCCGTCTCTGAATACACTTACTGACCCTAGACTACATGACTTGATAATTAGTGCCTAGACGCAACATCGTCAGATTGTAATACGTACACGATGGAGCAAGTTACCGAACGAGCTTGTCGCACCAGTACTCCGCCACAGCTCGGATTGGTCTTGCCCAGAATTAACTCGACTTCGCGGCGACTGAAATGGAGGGATGGCTCGATCGGAGCGAATCCACATTTCCGGTGAAATTTAACGCGCGCCGCTAGATCGACGAAGCCCGGCTTGTCCAAATGCAGCCGCTTCAGTCGTGGCAGACGCCAATTTGGGGGACGCACCCGTCGTGGTGCCCGAAAACAGCCTACTGTGTATGCCCTGCACCCACCCATCGTGCTGCAGACGATGCCGTCGGCAGTCGCAGCAGATGAGACCCATCGCGGCAACGTTTCACGTGGCTTTCTCACGGTTTGGTCAGCGTAACGGAGGGAGCAAGCGGACGGTTGGGCACGACGTGTTTTCATTGCACGTTTCGGATTAGTGCCTGCAAATGATGGATGGTCCACGTAACCGCGTAATTAATGAGCCACTGGATTGGATCGGCCTTCTTGCAGCTCGGAAGCTCTATATAAAGCGGCCTTGCCATGCCCGATCCACCACAGCTCATCCATGGCTGAGAGATCCTCCAAGCCCTGGGTCGGTGCCGCGAACCTGGCCGTGAAGGCCCTGGCGTTGGCCGTGCTTGCCCTCGCCTACGCCGCTGCGCCGGCGCACGCCCAGCAGTGCGGCGCGCAGGCCCGCGGCAGGCGCTGCCCCAGCGGCCTCTGCTGCGGCGAGTTCGGCTACTGCGGCACTAGCAGCGCCTACTGCGGCAGGGCCTGCAAAAGCCAGTGCGCGGCAGCGGCACCCGTGCATGCCCCGGGGTGCGGACGGCAAGCCCGTGGCCGGCGGTGCCCCAATGGTCTGTGCTGCAGCCAGTTCGGCTACTGCGGCAGTGGCGGCGACTACTGCGGCGCCGGCTGCCAAAGCCAGTGCCGCGTGAACGCCGACGGCAGCGGCGTGGCCGCCATCGTGACCCGGGAACTCTTCGACCAGATGCTGCCCCGCGGCGGCGGCGACGACGGGGCGTGCCCCGACCGCGAGTTCTACACCTACGACGCGTTCCTCGCCGCGGCGAGCGCGTTCCCGGCGTTCGGCGCCAGGGGCGACGAGGGCGCGCGCAAGCGCGAGGTCGCCGCGTTCATGGCGCAAGCCGCCTCCTCCGGTGCGCGACGTAACTAGTAGTAGCTCGGTTTGGGTGGCTTGTGATTTCTTACGTTTCCATGCATGGTCGTGGCGGTATGCGTGCAGGTGACTCGCTCTCCGGGGGCTTCTGCTACAGGCAGGCCGAGGCGAGCGGCGCCACGTCGGACTACTGCACGCCCAACACGCTGTACCCGTGTGCCCCCAACAAGACGTACCATGCGCGCGGCCCCATCCAGCTCTCCTAGTAAGTGCCCACGCTCGCTCGTGATTCGGATCGGAGCGCCACCAAATTAACCCGCTGTGCGTTCCAATTCCAACGCAGCAACTACAACTACGGGATGGCCAGCCAGGCCGTCGCCGAGGACCTGCTCCGCAACCCGGAGCTGGTGGCCACCGACCCCGTGGTGGCGTTCAAGACCGCGCTGTGGCTGTGGATGGGCCCGGGCGACTGGAACCGTCCGTCGTGCCACGCCGTGATCACCGGGCTCTGGACCGCCACGCCGGCGCACCAGGCGGCCGGCCGAGTCCCGGGTTTCGGGCTCACCACCAACATCCTCACCGGCGGGCGCCGCTGCGCCGCCGAGGACGGCGGCCGCGTGGGCCTGTACACGCGCTTCTGCGACCTCCTCGGCGTGGGCCACGGGCCCAACCTCGACTGCCGTGGCCAGGTGCCGCTCGACGGCGAGATCGAGGCGCCGGCCAAGTAGACTCGTCGTCGCGGCGATGCACTCGTACGTGACTAGTGCTTGTATGTATGGCGAGATCTCCGGCGAGGGATCTCGGAGATACTCGTTTGCTAAGGTTCGGTCGTCATGGGTATTCTGCGCGTGCCTGTGAACGCCCATATGTATATTCGACTATCGAATAAAAAGGTTGGCACGGTGACAATGGCACACTTCTATCAGTGTCCCGCCGTGTTCAACAATGTGGTTTGGTGCCTTCTGCTTTGTTCAATAACCTATATTTTCATGACATGCGAGACAGTGTTTGCTTTCCATCAGTAACTTATTATGAGGTCTTAGAGCATCCAAGAGAGATTTAAAAACTCATTAGTCTAAAAAGTCATCCGTGGCCCAATCAAAATTATTCTCGATTCATTTTATGGGAGGAGAGCTGAAAATTTACCCCGAACAAATTTTGGACTGGTAACAAGAACAAGTTTTAGGGGTCAAATTTTCTGAGAGCTCTTGGAGTTGCTCGTGTATGACGATGCCTTAAAGGGGCATGCTATAGCTTGTGTCTTGTTGGTCCTCATGCATTTATGTTTTTGCACGACCACGATCCTCGAAAAGAAGACGCTGCAGGGTGAAGCTGTCTAGTCACTACAGTATTTCCTAGTAGGGTGTTTCAGAGGCTTCATCCTTATTAAGTTGTTTACTCCATTAAAAAATATTAAGTTGTTTATTTACTTGCTACGACGTGACAAGAGTTTGTAGTTTTGCAAGGAGCTATGGTATCTCAGCGCAGTTGTTATCTATATAGGGATCAACACATCATTGCTTTCAGAGGTCTTCACTTCATTTTTATAAGTGGTGTTTCAGTTAGTTGCCAACTTGGTGCGCCTTTTAGAGTTCTACCTCGAAGGTTTCAGTCTGAGACTCTGAGTAAGTAGCGGGTTGTGTTGTATTTATTTTTTTCCTGAACATACCTAGATGCTTATGCGTATTTCGTTAAGAGGAAGAAAAAAAGACCAGAAACCTAACCCTTGCGACTGAAGGTTGGTTCTGGATTACAAGATGCCCGAAGACGACCGACGGAAAAAAAACGGAGAGAAAAACTATAGGACCCGACATTGGCTACGAAAGAAAAGACGGCAAGAGGAGAAAGCCCACCGCCATCCAAAGACTATCTTATTCAGTATTCACTACACCTGCTGGCCTGCTTGCAAGTTTTAGTGCCTTGGAAAACACGTCGCTCTTGCATACTCCTTCTGTTTCATTCCTATAATGGAGGGAGTATCTCCTGTTACAACACAACAGGACTATTGAATCAAATCCCTTCCCTCCGTCTCTAGGTACCCGCTTCTGGCTAGCAAGCCACCGGTCGGCCAAATGATCACATGTTTTATTCTCTTTCTTCCGTGCAACTTGCAGCACTGACAGAGCAAACCACACACTGTGATACCGACAGGTCTGTGTGGTTTAGTCGGTCCAGTACGGACGCCATGGCGTCGGCCCACTGAAGAGTGAAGAGTATAAAACAGACCAGTAGCAAGTTGCTGCTCTGGTGGGGTTTCTCCGAAGGTGGCCCTGCATGCAACTTGCTGCATGCCGCCCGGCCCAAAGGAAACAAGTTGGCAAGATGCCATGGACGCATCCATCGCTGATGAGTGTTCAGGTTCAATGCATCCTTGAATCAATCTGCACATCACTGGAGCCAGCAGCCAGCCATCGTACCAGTCCTTCTGCTTGGCTCCTCCGCGGTTCGTACGAGCCATGCGCCGCCTCGCCGACCCAGCGGCGGTGTTCTTCGCCGTCGCGGCGGCCCTCCTCGTCCTCCCGATGGACGCCGCGCAGCCGTGGCGGAATTGCAACCGCAGCGCCGGCAGCTACTCGGAGGGCAGCGCCTTCGAGGCCAGCCTCGCGTCGCTCGTCTTGGTCCTGACCGCCAACGCCTCCGCCATGCCCGCGCTCTTCGCGTCAGGCTCCTCCTCCTCCTCCTCCTCTACCGTCGTGTATGGCCTCCTGCTCTGCCGCGGGGACCTCTCGGCGGAGAACTGCTCCCAGTGCGGCGCCAGAGCCGCCAAGGACGTCGCGCTGGCCTGCAACCGCACCCGCGACGCAGCTCTCCTCTACGACCAGTGCTACGTCCGCGTCTCCGGCGACGACTTCCTCTCCTCGCCCAGCAACACCGGCAAAATCATCCTCACCAGCCCCAACCCCGTCCCCGCGGGAGTCAACGGCGGGGTCTACGCCAGCGCGGTCAGCCAGCTGCTCAACGCCACCGCGCGCTACGCGGTGGACCACTCGGCGGACCCGGCGCCGAGGATGTATTTCGCGACGGGGCAGCTCGTGGGGCTCGACCCGCTGGTCCCCGGAATCTGGTCCATGGTGCAGTGCGCGGGGGACCTGTCGCCGGCGCAGTGCCGGAAGTGCCTCGAGGACCTCGTGCTGGAGTGGCGGGCTGCGGGCTGGGTCACACGGATACGCGGTGGGCGGAGGCTCGCCGGGTCGCGGTGCAGCCTGAGGTCCGAGGTGGCGCAGTTCTACAACGGCGGCCCAATGGTGAAGCTGCAGATGAACGGCGACGCCCTGGCCCTCGCACCGGCGCCCTCGACTGATGCTGTACCGGCCGGAGGTAAGTACGTATGTGCTCATCAGCTGTGCTCCCTACTAGAAGGTCTCATCAACTTATTAATTATAATATGGATTAATTGATACCGGCCGTGGTCCCTCTATTTGTTTCTCATGAACCAGAAGTAATCATGCCTTACAGAAATACTTAAAGTACCTACCTTTTATTATCAACAAGTCATAATAAGATAAGTGACAATTACATAGAAAGTTTTAATAATTAAGATGAATGGTTACATTCTACTTTTAAGCTCAAATCAGTTTCTTTGTTCCTTAGTACCCATTTTACTTTTAACCTCAAATCAGTTTCTTTGTTCCTTAGTACCGTTTAACGAGAAAGTATACTTTCCCACCTATGAAAAAAATATAAATCATATTTATATACTTTGAAAAATTATGAAATTTTTGGTGTGTTCGTAGTTGATGTATTAGAGAGTATTTTACACTAGTTTTAACTTTAAATTCAACTTTATCTAAAAGATATAAAATTAACAAATTATGACAAATTAACTGTTTTTTTATTTTCTTTCGTCTTTATTCTTAATTTGCTAATTTTATATCTTTTAGGTAAAGTTAAATTTAAAGTTGAAACTTTTAGTATATGTTTAGTATCATATAAACTACGTGTACACCAAATTTTGTAATTTTTTTTAAAAAAATAAATAATATTTAAAATATTTATTAGATTTTCTCTCTTCGATGGGATGTCCCCATCAGTGGAAAAGAAATCCATGCCTAACGTTTAATCACATCATATGCAGTTGTTCATTTTGTATGACTAATAATAATTTGTGAATGCATATAAAAAGGGTCCAGATCGAATCACCGCACAATGGCAGTGGGGGTAACTATTGTGGGCACCATAGCGGTAATCTTTCTGGTGCTCATGGCGGTGGCATGGTACGTACGTCGACATCGACATGGCGGGCGGTCTGGATCCATCATCCTTGGGGGCATGAGAATACAAATCGACCAGGTGCTGGAGTACACATACGACGAGCTCAAGAAGGCCACGGGCAATTTCTCCAAAGATGCTGAGCTCGGCCGTGGCGCATTTGGGGTGGTCTACAAGGTATACTCTTTGTTTCTAAATTGTTGTTACTATTGACTTTTTTCGTGACGTTTGACTATTCATCGATCTTATTCATAAAATTTATTGAAATATAAAAATATTTTAAGTTTCTTTAATGATAAAACACATGCCAATAAAATTTATGATATTTTTTAAAAATAAATAAATAAGACGAATGGTCAAACATAACAAAAAAATCATCAACAACAACAGTTTATGAATGTAAGTATAGAACAAGCTATGCATAGCCCTCACAACAACTTCAATTAGTAAGCAATTTTCTCTAAATAATATGTATGCATTGAACAACTATGGGTAGGCCACGCTTGCGAACAAGAGGGTGATTGCCGTGAAGAAGCTGCAGAGGAAAGAGGTCGACGAGGAACAGTTTAGGAACGAGGTGACCATACTGTCGGGGCTCAAGCACAAGAACCTGGTGAAGCTAGATGGCTACTGCGTGCATCAGAACCGGGAGGGCCTTCTCTGCTACGAGTACCTGCCTGACGGCAACCTGGAGGACCGGCTCATCCATGGCCGGCGAGGAGCCAAGCTTACATGGAAGGAGAGATTCCACATCCTGGAGGGCATCTGCAAGGGCCTTCAGTACCTCCACAACGAGTCCCCCAACGACATCGCCATCATGCACATGGACCTCAAGACTGACAACATCCTGCTCCAGGTCCAGCATGACAAGAAGAACGGGGGCGTCGTCATCACCCCCAAGATCTCTGATTTCGGCATCTCAAGGAATATCGAGATTTATAAGCAGCACGAGTATGTCACAGAAATCGTGGGAAACTGGTAAGTCTTTTTAGTCTTTACATTTTCATAACTATGGTCGTCTCCTGTCAGACTAATTAATCCACACCTACACACCAATTGAAAAATATTCCAGGAGTTGCTTGCCGCCAGAGTTCATGGAGAAAGGGAAAGCCTCGACAAAGGTGGACATATACAGCTTTGGCCTCATTATCCTGGAGATTGTCACTGGAAAATCGAGAAATGTGTCCTCGTCTTCGTCTCCGCCAGGAAAACCAGACCATTATGGGGAAGGCCTTATCAAACAGGTATTTAGCGATATAATACAAGTAATGACAAACTCAATTTCCACGAAAAAAAATGTTCTGATTAATAAATACAGGTGCGCCAACATTGGGAGAAGAAGGACATCGAAAAAATTAAGGATGCAAGCTTGGATACCAAATGTGACCATGAGATAGAGAAATGCATTGAGATAGCACTAGACTGTGTGCTGGAAGACCCTGAAAAGAGGCCTGACATTGCAACAATAGCTACGAGGCTTAACCATGCTTCGTCCACACCGAGCCACAAAAGTCGTCCTGTGGTCAACTTAACGTGACCGTGTAATGATTTAGTTGCAACAAAAAATGCTTGCTTATTTTGGTTTGTTGCCTTACCATTAAATTTGATGGTTATAAGCTACCTAGAGAGGAGATCGTAGTTATTTTTTTCGAAAACGTAGGAGAACTACGCTCCATTATATTAAGAAGAAGACGGAATAAGAACTCGTAACGGTCCGAACACGTACAACAAAACACCACAACACACACGAACAACACACACACTCACACCCAGACAACCATGCACAAACGCACACAAACCGACACAACATGACCACCGTAGGGATGAGGAGCTGCTCCACGATGGCGCCTTCGAACAAAATCTTGGCTCAGTTTACTTCATCAAACAATTTAAGTTGGCTCAATTTACTCCCTTATGCAATTTCTCTTTTTTGTTTCTCTTTGTAGGATTTGAATTTGAATTTCAAACTCAATTTTTGCATGATGATAGATAGTACCATTTTCTATATAAAAGAAAATAATTTATATTTTTCTTAAATATTTTGTAAACAATTCTAGAACTATATAATTAAGATAATATCCGATGCTATTACAATATAAATGTTACGTTTAAAATATATATTATATTTTTAATGTAAGATTCAATGAAAACTATCGTTGTGTAAAATTTGAGTATTAAACTCAGCTCGTATAAAGAGAAATAAAAAAATTACATAAGAGAGTAAATTGAACCAACTTAAATTGTTTGAGGGAGTAAAGTGAGCTAAGATTTTGTTCAGGGTGTAATTTGGATAAAGTGGATAGTTTGAGGGAGTAAAATAGACTTTTTCCATTGGATTATAACTTCTTCTTCTTTTTTACTTGCTTGTGGCGATCGATCTGCTGAGCCAATGTTTGTGCGACTTGTGCTGGCTAGCCCCACCCCATCTAGTTAGTGTGAAAGCATGAATTATGGATGGGCCAGACTTGAAGAGTGCTCCGCAAGTGAAAAGGCCTGAAATGGATGGGCTGGACTTGAAAAGTGCCCCAGGAGTGAAAAGGCCCGATGTGGATGGGCTGGACTTGGTATCAAATGTTGAACCCAAAAGAGTGATTGATAATTTATTTATTTATTTGAGCCAAAGAGTGATTGATAATTGGGTGCCTGCCGTCCTTCCGTGCAGAAAATAACGTGCCGGTCACGTGTTCATGGTTCTCATTTCTCAGGCATGTCCAGACTCCGTTGCCACTGTCCACCAAAATGATGGATCACACACATTCCATGAAAGTCAGTACTACTAACTACTAGTGCTAGTACCCCTATTGATCTTGTGATGGAAAAAGGTAGAAGTGCATTCTTCTGAAAGTAATCATCAACCAAAAAACTGTTGGTTTTCCCATGTCGAAATCATACTCCTAAAGTGGTTGTGCGGTAAGGTTCAGTAATCAGTGATGCAGTGAAAACAATACGAGCTCCCTTGTGGTGGTTGGTAGTATCTGTCGGTAGTTGCAGACGCCGTTCTGCAGAGACGGCGTTCGCGCGGAGTGCCGGCTGCACAGAAGAGTCACCCTCTTGCCCCGGCCGAATCTGCATGGAACACGCGAGATTCCGAACCGATCGCGAGCTCTGACACCGCAATCTCCTCGCGATTAGTTTAACCCCCTACCCTTCCCACGACAGAACAGAACGGACACGGCCGCGCCCGTGACGTGCCTCCGTGCAAACGCCACCCGTCCCGCGCGCACTGGCGGCTAGCTGCCCGAGATGCGCATGCGGGAGGAGGAGGACACCGCATTCTCCCGGGGCAGCAGGAAATGGCGCACCTACCTACGCCTCGCGCAGTCGTGCCGCTCCGACCCGATCGCAGCGCCGCACATGGCTGGCCCGATCGCACGCGACCCGCGTGTCCCCGGCCCCCGCGCGGCTATATTAACCGTCCTCGCTGCCGCATCAGCATCGCCGTCTCCACCACGCGACACGACTGCAAAGCTTTCCGCTGAGCCAGTGTACCTGCCGCCACTAACGAGAGCGAGAGCAGAACAGGCAGCGGCTCTGCGCCATGGGCGCCGCCGGGGCGACGCGCCGCTCGCCGCTGCTGCTCCTCGCGGTCATCCTCCTCGGCGCCGCGGCGGCGGCGGCGGCCGACGACGTGCGGCTGCTGCTCCCGTCCACCGCGCCGTCGTCGCGCGGGCGGCGGCACCCGTGCCTGGACAACCCGCCGGACATGACGGCGACTGGCGGCGAGGCGGGCCGCGTCGTGGGCGACTACCACGGCCTCGAGGCGTACCTCACGGGGTCCCGCCGCGCCGGCCGCGCCGTCATCCTCGCCTCCGACTACTACGGTGCGTGCCCAGTCTGCGCATCATCCGACCATTAGTATTTGTGAATAAATCGTGTACGTCGCGCTAACGAGATTCATGCGTTCTGCCTTTTCTTCCTGCAGGGTTTCAAGCGCCCAAACTGAGGTACGCTCCTCTGATGCACATGAAAACAGCTCATAAAAAAACTGTTGGAATGTGTGGCTGCTCTGAAATATGCCCTACTTTATCCAGTCGCTCTCATAGATCCTAGTGCAATTTTTGTGGAGAGGAGTACTCCTCCTTTACTTAAATTGTTGTCAGTCGATTGACTTTTTCAGTGACGTTTGACCATTCAGTCTTATTCAAAAAATTCTTCAAATACAAAAAGTAATATGCTACATTTCAAGTTTCTTTAGTGATAAAACATATTCCAATAAAATATATGACATTTGTTAAACTTTATTTGAATAAGACAAATGGTGAAACTTAACAAAAAAGTCAACGGCGACAACAATTTAGTAAGGGAGTAGTATCTTTTAGGAACTAGTAGTACATTAATAGTTTTTTGTGGTGGTGGAAATATTAAAAAAGCAGGATGAATAAAACTTATAACATGTGCAGGAGGAATAAAATGTGCCTGCCTGTCTTTGAAAAAAAAAAAGAGAGTAATTTAAACGGGCAGATAATTGCTTCCGGTGTTAACATATCAAGATTGAGTCGTCTTATTAAATGTTTGTATGTACAGTTTGAGCCTCAATTCAGAATATTTTCATTATGCTGCATAATCACCAATCCAGCATTTCAGAATGTGGGGCATTGTAATTTTTTGGGTCAATTTTAGACTGCTACTAAACCTCCAATTCTAATCACCTTTGGCTGTTGTGTCCCACTATCGGTGACTTCTACTGTGTTTGTGTGACTTGAAGCTAACCACAGTTTTATGTGTCATGCATTACAAAGGAAAATAGCAGATCAGGTTGCAGACCTCGGGTACTTTGTCGTGGTTCCTGATTTGTTGCACGGCGATCCTTACAAGGAGGGGGTTTCATTTGAGGAATGGCTCAAAACACACTCCCCGGTTAGTTCAATTTATCACTGATGAAAATCCAGTTCGTTGTTCCAATGCAAGACCTGACTTCACATTGCACCTCATATTGTCGATGTGGCATTGTTATTGTGAAAGAAAAAGGCTCAGCTTGCGTAATTTGAAATCTTCTTTTTTCTCTGATCTGAATAATCTTGTGGCAGGCTGATGCGGCTGAAAAAGCTCTGAAGATTGTTGCTGCTCTGAATAAGAGAGGAAAGATGGTTGGCATAGGCGGTTACTGCTGGGGTGGTGAGTCTATGAGCAGTTGACTGTAATAATTTCCAGGGAAATGCTTCCGTTGTTCATTATGCTGTTTAACATCAGACCATATGACACGATTTCTCTCCCTTTCTCAACAGGTAAGGTGGCCATTGAAATGGCAAAATCTGGTGAAATACAGGCGGTGGCCATTGCGCATCCTGCTTTAGTGACTGTTGATGACATTAAGGGTATGCTTCTCTTCACTTATTAAACGGTTGTGGCGCAATGCAATGCATATGCATCCACTTCTCTGGATTCAGTTTCTAAAACTTGAGCTTACCTGATACTCAGAGGTCAAATGCGCGACTGAGGTTCTCGGTGGCGAATACGATACCCTTTCACCACCAAAGCTGGTTCACCAATTTGAGAATGCCTTGGAGGAAAACAAAGGGGTAAGTTTTCGTATTGATTTAATTTATCTAGTTCCATTAATACTTACTCCTGCTCCTACAACAACAGTTTTTCTGTGGAATATGTGATGTATCTTCGCCCGTGATCTACTGATATCTGTCTAATCTCTTCCCCCAATGCTGGGTTTTATTCAATCACATCAGGACTTGAACACATCAAGCTAGGTTCAGTTTAGCCCTGCTCCAGGAAATCCAACGTGTAGTACTCACGAATTTTGCTCCTCGGTTGCAGATTGACCACCTTGTGAAGATCTTCCCAAGGGTACCCCACGGTTTCGCTTGCAGATACAATTCCAGCGATCCATTTGCTGTGAAGACGGCGGAAGAAGCCCGCAAGGACATGATCAGCTGGTTTGGCAAGCATCTCAAGCACTGAGAGCTTCATCGGCAGATTGTAGGAACGTGTCTCATGCTGTACGCGCTGAATCATGCATTAAGAAGTAGGCACAGTAGCTGATCCTGAATAATTAGCATACCAGTGCGGCCCGTTTTGACGTGGGTCATGTGCTGATGTATGGCTAGTGTGAGATCATGGGCACGGTCAGTATCGTTGTCCTCTAGTTGTATCCCATTTGAGTCGAGTTGTTTTAGCTGAAATATCTCATTCGACGTTTGGTTAGCTGCAGGCTTCAACAAACGTAAGCTTGAGTTTTAAATGTCCAAAATAACGGTCAGTATTTTCCGAAACTACTGCTCAGTATTCTGAATAGTAAATGTCAGTGTTTCTATAAACGAGTTGATTCAGCTGACGTATCTACTCATAGGTTGGTTAGCCATAGGTTTCTGCAAAATGTCAGGCTTGCTATTTTGAGACGAGATGAAGCGTTTCAGCATCAGATAGTACCAAATAATGAATACGAATGAATGGTACCGGGCCCGTGCGAAACTGATCCTACTCCGTATTTGAAGAGTGGAGTGATGTATCGGGGCCGCGCAATCGGCGTCTCCACCACACACACCGCGACACCACTTAAAAACTCACTACTAGCTACCTACTACTGGCAAGTAGTGTACTGGTGTAACTGCCTCAGCGGAGCGCCGTCCAGTCGTCCACTACTAACAACTAGCGAGAGGCGAGAGCGGAAGGGGACGCCGCGCCGCAACCTGCTCCGCCATGGGCGCCGTCGAGGCGATGCGCTGCTCGTCGCTGCTGCTTTTCGTCCTTCTCCTCGGGGCCGCGGCCGAGGAGTCCGACGATGTGCAGCTGTTGCTCCCCTCGGCCGCCGTGCCGTCGTCGCGCGGGCACCAGCACCGCCACCCGTGCCTGGACAACCCGCCGGACATGACGGCCGCGGGGGACGAGGCGGGCCACGTCGTGCGCGACTACCACGGCCTCGAGGCGTACCTCACGGGATCCCACCTCGCCGATCGTGCCGTCATCCTCGGCTCCGACTACTACGGTCCGTGCGTCACAATTTCTCTGTGCATCATCCGACCAATTATTAGGTGGACATGAATAATTTGCTTCTGTTCTCACTAACTGTTTCCCTCCTTTCCTTGCTGCAGGATTTGAAGGCCCCCAACTGAGGTATGCTCTGACGCACACTGAACAGGCTCTGCTTGCACATAAGTAAAACTGCTTGAATTATTGATGCCTCTGAAATATGCCTGCTTTACCATGTCGATCCGTACGATTCTAGTGCAATTTTGTGGAGAGGAGTACTAGCTTAGAAAGCACATCAACTACTGTGTGGTGAGGGGGAACATTTTAAAAAAGGAAAAATAAAAAACTTAACATGTGGAGCTGGAATGCCAATAACCAGGGACGAATGTGCCTGTCTTCGAACAAGCGAAATTTATGCTCTTAGATAATTGCTGCTTCTGTTAACATTGATAGATCAATATCCTGCTACTAAACTATATTTAATGTGAGCCTGTGCTGGCACACCTCTATGAAATCATCTCTCCAGCATGGTTACAGTCCATTTCAGAGTGTGGACATTGTGCAGTAAAGAAACTTCAAATGAGCATGTCTTTTGGTTCTAACTTCCCAATATTCATGATCTCTCCTGCTCCTGTGTGAATTGAAGTTGACTGCTATTTTATTATCATGTACGTATTACAAAAGGAAAATAGCAGATCAAGTGGCAGATCTCGGGTACTTTGTCGTGGTTCCTGATTTGTTGCACGGTGATCCTTTCAAGGAGGGGATTCATTCCAGGAATGGATCAAAACACACTCCCCGGTTAGTTCTTTTTACCATTGATGAATGGTTCCCCCAATGCAGAGTACACGATTCTTGACTTCATATTGCACCTCATGTTGTTGAATTGTTATTGTGAAAAAGATTTTGCTTGCCTAAAACTGATACTAACTTTCTTTTTCCTGTTATCTGAATAATCTTGTGGCAGGCTGATGCAGCTGAAAAAGCTTTGAAGGTTGTTGCTGCATGGAAGAAGAGGGGAAAAACAGTTGGCGTAGGTGGTTATTGCTGGGGTGGTGAGTATATGAACAGTTGACTGTAATAATTTTCAGGAAATGCTTTTGTTGTTCGTAATTTAACTTTGAACCATGTGGCATGGCTTCTCTCTTCCTCTCAACAGCCAAGGTGGCCATCGAAATGGCAAAAACTGGTGAAATCCAAGCGGTCGTCATTGCACATGCCTCTCTAGTGACTGTTGATGATATCAAGGGTATGTTTATAACTTTCCGGTACAGTGCAACCCGTTTCTCTAGATCCATTTCTTAAACTCGAGCCTATCTGATGCTCAGAGGTCAAATGTCCGATTGAGGTTCTTGGCGGTGAATATGATACCGTTTCACCACCAAAGCTGGTCCACCAGTTTGAGAGCGCCTTGAAGGAAAATAAAGGGGTAAGTTTCAATGATTCATTTCTCTAGTGCCATTAATACAACTTAGACTAGCTGCACTGGGGTTCTGGAAACGGTCCTTCAGTACCACCGTGGCACAAAACTTGCTGCACCGGAGTACTGAATCCCGTCCGGGACCGTCCCGGACCGCCTCCCGCGCGCCATATCCCGCGGACGTACGGAGGCCCGCTACGCGCCGACGTGGCACGGACCCACGCACCCCCGCGCCATCCTCAACGACCCCGGAAGGAGAGAGAGAGAGGCGCGGCGGACACAGCGACGGCCGAGGCAAGCCCCGGTGGCCGGATCCACGCCCGGCCGCCGGATCTGCGGCTGGCCAGGCGGGTCCCGGCGGCGGGAGGCAGCGCGGTGGAGGAGGAAGGGAGGGAGGTGCGCGCGCCGGAGGAGGAAGGAAGAGAGGCGCGCGGCGGAGGAGGAAGGGAGGCGCGCGGCGGAGGAGGAAGGCGGCGCGCGGGCCTGCGGGTCCGGGGCGGGGCGAGGCGGCGCGCGGGACCGGCGGAGAGGCGGCGGCGGCGGGCGAAGGAGGCGGCGTGCAGGGGGAGACCGGCGGGCGGCGGCGACGGCTTGCTCACGGAACGTGGGGAACGGAGGCGCGGGTGTGGAGAGAAGGGAAAAAGGATCGGGTATTTGGGGAAGAGGGAAAAGAAAGGGAAAAGAGAAAGAAGAAAGGGAAAAAGGAAAGGAAAAAAAGGGAAAGAAAAAAGAGAGAGAAAAGGAAGTGAAAAAGAGAAGAAAAAAATAGGAGGAGAGATGAAAGAAGATGGTAGTTGAAGGGAGTTGAATAAAATATTAGATAGTTGATATAGAGGATGAATGGCTGCAGCAAAACTGTATATAAAGTAGATAATCTTGTTGACTAGGACAGAATATTCCTTTTAAATGGTGATTTTAGAGGATGACGAGTGCGGATAGTCTTACCCCTGCAACAACAGTTTTCGTGAGGAATATGTTATGCGTATTTGTCCCTGAGCTACTTTTATATTTCTTGAAATACCATCAGGACTTGAAATGCCATCTCAAGTTCAAGTCCTGATTATAGGTTCTATTTGGCCCTGTTCCAGGATTTTTCATATATTGAGCAATTTTAAGCTCCTAATGTACTCATGAAATTTGCTCCTTGGTTGCAGATTGACCACCTTGTGAAGATCTTCCCGAAGGTACCCCATGGTTTCGCCTGCAGATACAATCCCAATGATCCATTTGCCGTGAAAACAGCAGAAGAAGCCCGCTCAGACATGATCAGCTGGTTCGACAAGCATCTGAAGCACTGAACCAGACAGCTTCAGTTGCAGGAATGTTGGAACGTGTCTCGAGTTGCATCAGCTGAATCAGAATAAGTACTGGTAGTTCCGCCTTCACGGCCCATAAGCTGAATCTGAATTAGTTCAGCCTTTACAACCTCATGTATTAGGAAGTAAGAATGGTAATATGGTAGATGATGACCTTGAATAAATAGCATGGCTAGTGCGGCCCTGTTTGACCTTGGTTATTTACTGACGTAGCGCTGGTGTGAGAGCACGAGCACTGGGCAGTATTGTTGTCCTTACAGATCCAATGTGAGACGAATTGGTTTGGTTGAACTCTGTTCGAGATTTGGTTGTAGATTTCTTTTTTTTTTTTTGAGAATTGGTTGTAGATTTCAACAAACGGCAATTGTGATGTTGGTTGGTCTCACACAGAAAAAAAAACGATGTATTTTAAGAAAAAAGGAAATTTTGATACATTGGACATTTTAGCAGTCAGATAGCAGGAAGAACAGGCATTTCAAGCGGTCAATTCGAATAATAAGGAAAAAAATAATTCCGTTGCCGGGACTCGAACCCGGGTCTCTCGGGTGAGAGCCGAGTATCCTAACCAGCTAGACTACAACGGATTTTGTCTATACTGGGGTTCGACAGTCATGTAAACTGAAATTTAAGGTTGATCAGATGAATCTGCATACTGTATTTCCGTGTGCACAGCTTAACAGCTGAATCTGAATAAGTATCAGGAAGTAGGAATCGTAGATTATCTTGAAAACTTTCTTTCCTTTTCAATCAACTGAAAGTTATAGAAACTTTCATTAATATGATTTGTACTGCAACAGAATTTATATTGTTATTTACTTTTGTAGGTTTCTGTAACATGTAGTTAAAGGGAAAATATGTTAATGTATAGATTATAAAAAATGTTTTTTTGTAGATTGCTTGATTTCAATTTAGTGATGTTCGGTGATTGAAAATTTCCCAAACTTTCAATTTCCGGAAATGTAGTATGTCCCTGAATAAATAGCACAACGAGTGCAGACCTGTTTGACCTTGGTCATCTACTCATGTAGCGCTGGTATGATAATCAGACCCAATTTGAGACGAATTGGCTTGGCTGGACTCGCTCGTTCGAGATGTGGTTAGCTGTACTCTTCATCAGAAAATAAAATATCAAAGCTTGATGTTGGCTGGCCTCACTCAGCCAAGTTTTAAAAAACCGAATTGGCCGGCCGGTTTTTGAACCGAAAACCGGTCCGGTTAACCGGAAAAACCGACGGTTAACCGAACAGTACTTAGCTTCGGTTTACCCTGATTAACCGGTCGAACCGTCCGACCGACCGGGACCGGTTTCCGGTTAACCGGGATAACTGGCCGGTTTTAAACGGTTATGTGAACCAGGCACTCAGCACAACTGATGTTTTTTTGCTAAGCAAAATTAATACATTGGGTAAACATTTCGACAATCAGATGCAGGAACTGCAAAATGAGTGAATTCGGATGAGGAAAAAATTCCGTTGCCGGGACTCGAACCCGGGTCTCTCGGGTGAGAGCCGAGTATCCTAACCAGCTAGACTACAACGGATTTTGTGTAAAATGCAAAATGTAGTTTAATTATCTGAAAATTTGTATAAGAACGACTAAAATTCTCCCAGCTATGTTTTTCTGATGATGTACTTTACTCGCCTAAAAAAGCAATGGATTGCGGCTGCACGACCGACGAATCTTAGTTTGCTTCTCTTTGCAGAGAGTTGGGATCCCTGGCTTGCACCGAGCAAAAGCAACGGACCCCAACCCCAAGCTCTCCAAGCAGCAGCAAAGAATGGCACCTGGCTTCCTGGCAAAGCAAGCTGCAAGAATATCTGGCTTCCTTCGATGCCGATGTAATCCTCCGACCAAAGAAACAGCAGCTCAACATCCGTCTTTCCGGCACGTACTTATACCCGTTGCACAGAGGCCTGACCACCACCGCAAGGATCATCAGTTCACCGCACCACAAGGACCGGGTTCGAGCCCTCGAGCGAGCGAGCAGCATGGCCACCAGCAGCGCCGCCGCGCGTTCCATGGCGTCCGGGCTCCTCTTCCTCAACCTCATCATGTACGTCGTCATCGCCATCATCGCCGGCTGGGCCGTCAACTACAGCATCGACGAGAGCTACAACTCGCGTACGCTTAATAATTTCTGACTGCGAGGCTAGGTGGTTCTCCTCGGGAAATGCCGCACGTGACTCGTGCTGATGGGTTTTGTTGGTCCGTGCAGTGCAGGGCGTGTCGCCGCCGGTGCGCCTGTTCCCGATCTACTTCCCGATCGGCAACCTGGCGACGGGGTTCTTCGTCATCTTCGCGCTCCTCGCGGGCGTGGTCGGCGTCTCCACGTCGCTCTCCGGCCTGCGCGACGTCAGCGAGGGGTACCCGGCCAGCATGATGTCCGCCGCCGGTTCCGCCATCATCACCTGGACCCTCACCCTGCTCGCCATGGGGCTGGCGTGCAAGGAGATCAGCGTCAGCTTGAGGCCCACGAGCCTGGTAAGAATTACTACTACCATTTGATCGCTGAAATTTTCCCCTTTTCCTCCCCTGTCCTGTCGCCATTCCATTGCCGTGTCTCCGGTGCCATGTAGTGTAGCTGATACATTGTTTTGTTTCCGTGTGCAGCGCGCCCTGGAGGCGTTCACCATCATCCTGACCGGGACGCAGCTGCTCTGCGCCGGGTCGCTCCACGCCGGCGCGCACGCGGCCATCCTGGAGACGCCCATCGGCGGCAGAGTCTGATCACCGACGACGACGGGAGCTAGAGCGAAACAACGCGTCATCTTGGCAGTGGTTGGTTTGTGTGTGCGTGCGAGACCGATGAGTGGATTTACAGTTATGCGAGTGTGCGCGCTTGCGTCCTGTGGAATTGTGTGCTCGTTTCATTTGTACCGGCCGTGTTCCTGTAAAGTGATTAACGATGATGATTCTTTCCTTCAATGCAGTTATTAATACCAACTTGTTTATTAGATGAAAGAATTAATTAATGCCAACTAACTAGACGGCATGCCGTGCATGGTATCACTGACTAATCGATCACGAACTAGTCCTGATAAGCACATAGAGAAATAGATGAAGCTCATGCCGCACCGAGCAATGCAAACTACTGACTGACCTTTTGATCAACGGCTTCTTGCTTCGCTTCGTCGGAACCATGAGCCGTGCGTGGTCTATGTTCATCTCGCCTAACATGCGGTTTCGCTTGGACAATGAAACTGCCAGGTTGCGTAATAAGCACAACCTGGCTTTGCTGGGTAACTACAGGGAACATGACGTATGATTAGATTGGTCGTCACGGACCTCTACTCTCTCGAATTGTTTCGATGGCAACCCGGAGGACAGTTGGCTGGATTCAGATTTCAGACCATGAGCGGGCACTAATTTCTCACATGAGAAACCGGCACCAAAGCAAACTTTTCCAACAGTGGACAATGGTATCAACCACAAATCACGACAGGACAGAGTAAACAGGGCAAGCAATACATTATTCCAAACTTTTGGAGACTCGAAAGTAGTAACCGGGGACAATAATATCAACCACAATTTCCCGTCAATTTTATTTAATTCCCGTAAAAAAATATTAACCACAAATATATGTGGCTGATATATCACGATCACTATGCCCCAAACGAGATCCTTATTATTATTCCACATGAACTATGCACTACGGCTGTTCTCTTCCATAGACCATATAGTTATACTTCATCTGGAAACTTGCGCCCGATCCTGTCAGAACATATAGCAAAAATAAGTAAGAAATGATAAGTCTCGGTTCATGTAACTAACGGTACAAGGTACATAGGAACTGGTAAAGAAAATAGCAGCGGGGAACTAATGGGTCCAAAAACAAACAAAAAAAAGTGGAAATTAAACACTCAAAGTACTAGATGATACGTCCAGAAATCTAATGGTTTTCAAACCAAATGACAATTTAAGTGATCAACTCAGAGAATCTCTAGTTGCACGAATGGGTTTCATGTGCTCAACAAAAATAGAGAATAAAGCAACATATCTTTTTTTCTACAGACATAAAACCTGAACCACAATTCTGACAAATAAAACCTAACAATCGCATATAGTAAACCAAACCACGGACTATGAAATTATCACAATGCAATTATGTTGCAGCCTTCAGTTGCTAGGAATATAGCTTCGATCTTTTTTGCGCTAAGCGGTGTCACCTATTTCCGAGTTCAATCAAGATAATATAGTTTCATGATAATTTTTTCTAGTAAGAAAACATAAAAGGAATCGCAAGAACTCACAAGAATAAGTATGTTATTTTTTTTATCTAAACCAATATGCACCTACAACAGTATTAGACAAATTTTATTTTCTTTATTGTAACTAAAACATGAGCTCAGATGTTGTGACAGAAAACCGATTGTTATCTACTCTGTTAAACAGTGTAATTTCACTGTTGACAACATACAAGGTCAGAGCTAGATTGAGAAGATAGTCATTGTCATGCATGCTAACTTCAGATGAGAATGAAATGGTACAACTTACATGTCACTATGTAAGATAGGCCGAATTAAGAAAAGGAAAAATTATCAACTATTACATAATTAGACAATAATTATTAGAGCAAAGAAGGCACTTCATCAATGTTTTGGGTGCTAACAAATATTCATTACCAGCTAAAGGAGTTCTTTGTTTCACCAGCCTCATGCTGAAGCTTTCTACTAACGTTGGCTTCTTGCCTTCTCTTTCTCCTTTACAAAGGACATGGAGTTGTTTACCACAAGCAGGTTTGTTTTCATCCTCCATCTGAAACACGTTAATGGTATGTCAGATACAGTTAGCCAAAAGAACATACTAAAACCACACCACAACAAGAATCTAGTGAATCCTGTTAGCACAATATCAAACTTGGGTTCACACCTTCAGCACCTCTCCATCATTCTCATCCTCATCTTCAACCTTCTCGTCATCCTGGTGTTCAGACTTTAACTTTTTTGTCATCGTTAGCTTCCGGTTCAAACATCTTCTGATTGTTGATGAAAGTAGGGGAATTAGTGAAAGATCAAAAAAATAGAATATTAAACTAGTCACAGGAACGACTTTGTCGTAAAGAATTTTCTTCAAATGTTTTTTCAAGTAATAATAAGAGAAGTACAAAATTCCAGTCACCATCCTATCCCACCCAGTTCCCACAGGTCCAGACAAAACTAGTGAAGCCTACTCAAGTCATATCCAACCACCATCCATCCTGCTACCGCTCACACTTCCAGCAGCCGTAAACTGCTGGATCCACTGATCCCCTAGGCAGTGGATGCCTTTCCACGCAATCGCTTAAGCAAGTCGAACCAGCAAAACCGGTGCAGTCGTCGTCGAACATGTGAACTGGGCACCAAGCCACCAACGTCCAACTAAAACACCTCGATCATGCATCTAAGGTTTAAGATCAGTAGAAAAGCGCCATCATATGGGTAAAAAGAATTACAATGGCCCAACCAATTTCATCTACTATCAGACCTCTAGCTACCGTCTGCCGGCCTCTCGCCGCTACTACTCCCATCGAGCTCCCCTGCCCCAGACCAGACACCAGAGCATAACACCCCGAGGCCGGTTTCTATAATGACGCATGGAGCAAGCCAGTTACCCACCCCGGTTTCTATATCCAGAGAAATCAATACAAGTTTCCGGCAACAAGATTAGATACACGGAAGCTTCTGCTATACAGGGAAACAAACTTGAGCTCACCTTTCTTAAGGCTTCAAACCGTTCCTCCATTGGGAGATCTCTTTAAGGGAGGACCACATCTCCGCGACGGTGTCCACGTCGTACCGGTACAAACATCTACGAACGGCATCAGACACCGGCTTAAGCTCCGAAAGAAGATCGAACACGTCGTTGCCATCGCCTGCGGGGACGCCTGCCATGCTTGTTTCTGGTGGCGGCGGTGGCGTTGGAGGCGGCGGCGGCGGGGAAGGAGGAATAGGTTTGTGGTTAGTGTTTATAATGGGATTTTCAGTCAAATTTCATCACAGACAGTTACAGATGGAAATTCTAACTGAAATCCTGAGTTTGTTTCAGTCAAATTACATGCCGTACTTTGTTTCAGTCAATTTCAGTTGCTATACACAGCAAACTGCAGACTCATACAAGGCATGAGGAGCAATTAAAATAAAGGTGAGAAGTGGATTGCATTTGTGTTCGTATGGCGTGTTTGTGTGATGTACATCTTGTTTCATAAAAAAATACGTAACAATAAACTGCCATTTGATACAACATATTTTAACTCCTACCAAAATAAACAAAGAGCACAAATCATACACTACTTTTGTAACGCTAAACCGCACAATGAAATACGTGTTTCATATGCCATTGTGATATTGAACTCAACAGCTGCTGCAGCCTATTGAGATACGAGGGTCCATACCCTCCAAAAATTAAAAATAAAGTAAAATAATCGAGAAAACGAAAGGCAAGAATAGAAAAATAAAATGGAAGAAAGTAGGGGCAATTGATGTGTTCTTACCCACACAGCCAATTCTAATTGCGATTTTATCCACACTTTTCTAACTTTGTGATTTTGCCTTCACTTTTTTAAAGTAAAACCTTCCTTTGCTCCTACTAGGAGTAAAATCACAATAAAAATATTGTGATTTTACCCCAGTAGGGGCAAAGTAACACTTCACTTTGTCCCAAAAAGTTAGGGTAAAAGTCAAAAAAAAAGTGAGAAAAATCACAATTAGAATTCATAATGAGGGTAAAAACAAAATTGTCCCAAAAAGGTAACCTGTGAGCATGATGGAGTCATTGCTGTAAATGATCACAATGGCTACAATGAGTAATGAGAATGACTGCCATGCTAGCTACGCGCCAAAGGAGAAAAGTGAGCACTTCTAGAGCTACAAAAATGTTTTACTTAAATTATACACATTACTAATGTGACAAAACATGATTTGTTGCATGATTTTAGATTAGCATAACTCAAGGAGACATTTGCTATAAATTTAGTGACACATTTTTTGTAAGATTTTTATAAAAATTTTAAGTGGATGTACGATTACTCGAGAAAAAAAGGTGTATTTAACTTGCTTCCATCACGTGCCTTACCAAATATTGGCTTGGCTGTCAAAATTTGGTCCTCATTGAGAGAATGAGAGTCATTTACTTCATAGCCAAACTTTTAGAATGTCCAAGAAAATTTTATCGCACCGGTTTGCGGTAACACAACCAACGGAGGCATTCTTGTGATTGCAAGGAAAACGCTCACCCTTAAACTCGTTGGCTTGCCAATTTTTCTAGTACAAATATTGCAGCTGCCATACAGTTGTAAAGAGTATCGAAACTTTTTTAATAACACACATAACATTATTATATTTCCTGAATCAAATATCTGATTTATTACATTTCATTTTCATTGTCGCATTCCTTTTACAATTAAATCTACAAATCATGTCAAATGGCTATGTTTTCCACAACTAACCAATTCGGTCCAACAAAGGTCCACACTCGATAGGTTTGGAGAGGAAGTGTCATACCTCGATTGGATGATAAAATTGGCTAGATTGTTTTTTAGTTGACTCCTCCACAGCCTAGGTAAAGTTAATCCTAAATTTAACTTTTTTTAGCTAGTATGTAAAATGGAAACCACCAAAAACAAGGGATGGAAACCAACAGACTAGCCCAAATCGATTTCAAATCTATTTTCAAACTTGCCAGATCATCGGTTGGGTCCATTTATTTTCAAACTTGACAGATCAAAAACAAGTTGAAGAACGAAAAATGATCGACGAGCCACGGCGTCCCAGTCCAGCGGCTCAAATGTTTGTTTGCCCTCACCTATCGAGCACGGACACTATCCCGTGAACGTCGAGGTCGAGGACAGTCGCGCGCGCGCGCCCATCCGATGGCCGCCGTCCACCTCCGCCCTCTCCCCTCGCTCGCCCTCGCTGCCCCTCCCCGTGCCACCTCACTGAAGACCGCGTCCAATTTGCTTCAGCTACCAGGGAAGCCCGGGGCACGGCGGAGGGGCAGCCGCCTCGCCCTGTTCGTCTGCTCTGCGTCGAGCCCCGCGCCGGGAACCCCGTCCTCCTCCTCGTCTCCGGGAGGGGGCACGGCGGGCGGGTCCGCGGCCAGGTGGGCGGAGTGGATCCCGCGCGCCGCGGTGGGCGGAGCGGGGGCGGGACCGGAGCAGGTGCTCCGGCTCATCTCCGGCGCCGCGGCCACGCCCGTCTGCCAGTTCGTCGACTCCCCACGGACCTTCCTCCACGCCGTCGACCCGCGCGTCAAGCTGGTAACTAAGCGTCCCGATTCCCTCTGGCCGCGCATTTTGGATAGAACTTGCCAGTTGCCGGCTCGTGCGGATGATGCCCGGTAGGTGCTTGTGAAAATGTGGCCGCTAGTGTGAGACAGTAGATGGAGTGCGAATGTGCCATTGGCGCTGTCTGTGTCGCATGGTACTAATGCCGTTATGACTAGAATGAATGTTCCACTGACTGAATCAATACGTGTTTTAGGGAGGAGAGGGTAGACACTCCCTTCCTGACATCTTGTTCACCTTGTGCCACTGTGCAAGTGTGCATACTCTATTCGTCTACACTGTTTGTGTGATGTTCATGCCTTGGCAGCAGCCTCATGTGACTATTTGTCTACACTGTTTTTGTGATATTCATGCCTTGGCAGCAGCCATGAGCCAACACGCGTCATGTTGAATATACCAAAATGAGGAGTTTGATTGATTTTGCAGCTTCGAGTGGTAATACCCTAGCATCTACTCATACAAACAACATAAACAACTACAACAAAGTCTTTAATCCAAAGCAAGTTGGGGTTGTCTAGGATGAAACCCCAAAGAAACAAAGCACAAGGCCAACCAAACAAAAGGAAGACAGAAAGGAAGACGAGAGAAAAGAGCATATAGTCTTAGTTGTTCTCTTAACTTCTGCTGCATCCTTCTACATGACTCTGTACCTTTTAACAGAATCCAACATGTTACCTGTCTAGCTTGTGTGATTTCAGAATTTTCTTAGAGATTTCTTAAGGGAAAAAAATGGGGATAGCTAAGATGGGAGTGAAAGCGGCAGCGTTTTGATAGTTCAGTACTATTTTGAGAATAGAAAAATGGAAGATCGCAGCCAGAATTAGTTCCATGATTTTTGGCTTGATTTCCGGGCATTGTGTTTTGAGAACAAGTTATTGTTCTTAGTCAATGCATTTTGCTGGAATCTGTATTTTAAATTATTCAGTTGAGAAGCAACATGGAGGGCTAGTGCAAGCATCTAGCATGATGAATTATAAAACCTATTGTTTTCTTGCTTTGCGATGTCTAATATCGTCACATCATGCCGCCTCACCACTTTCTGTTTTGTTTTAACCTCACTTCGATGTTAACATAATTTTGATGATCAACTAAGTCTTGTGTTGTTGCTCTCCTTTTACATTTGAACAATCAACTTCTTCTTTTGTGCAGGTGTGGCTCTTGGCCCTTGTTGTCCTACCAGCCAGATCAAATATTTATATGCGATTTGGTTTGGTAGTATTCCTGGCTCTTCTGTCAGTGTGGGTTTTGCCAAATCATGTTTGGAAGGTATGATATGATATCCTGTTAAATGTGCATGCATAAGTTAAATTATGATCAACTAGTTAATTGTGGTTTCATATAGCTTCTCCTTACTGGCGTTTTTTTATGATGTTGATACTCAATTCTTTTGCATACATAGTTACTGCTTATGGTTTGTGATGCATCTGTGGATGTTAATGGAATTACATTTCGCTCAAAGATATAATGTCTGGCTTTAACTTAACTGGCTTCAACTGTCGTCTTTTTCTTAGTAGCTGCCACTTCTATGATTTTGTTAGCCTTTTTACCACTGTATCTGTTCTTGTAGACTGAATGCTTGCTTGTATCAGTAAACCAAACTAAATTACTCTGTAGGATCAACTTGGAAGGGTTGCTCTCCTTTCAGGATTCTTATTCATAATGCTGGGATTTGGTTCGGATGGTGCGCCTTCACTAGTTCAGACAAGAACTCCTTCCCCTTCTGTCCTAGGCATCCCAAACATTCCTTGCTCAACAAGTGGATATTCGTACACAATCATGAAACTGGGACCACTACAATTTACAAGGAAAGGTCTATCAGTAGCAAGTACTTCAGCAAGCCTATCATTTGCAGTATGTCCTTCATTTTTATAAGGCTATTTTTGTCGAACAGTTATTTGACCTAACCCTTCATTATCATTACAATGATTTATGTCTTTTATGGTCTATGTGCCAGTCCTTTCAAAGATTTGTAGTGATTTAGCCATGTATCAGAAATTATTTAGCATGTACACATATCATTACAATGCTTTACACTTTTTTATGCTCTCTCTTTCATTCCTTTCAAAGATTAATAGTGATTTAGGCGTGTATCAGAAACTTCATCATGTATTCTCAAATTCTTTACTTGTGTGCAGATATTCCAAAGTGCAAGTCTCTGCCTGACCACAACCACTCCAGAGCAGCTTGCTTCAGCATTGTGGTGGTTCATGATTCCATTGAAGCACATTGGTGTACCTGTCCCTGAGATAATACTTACTCTATTACTCTCATTGAGGTTCATTAATTTGGTATTTGATGAGGCAAGTATCTATGGTAACTCTTGAAGTCGTATGTTATACCTTTATTTCTATCTAGAAAGATGCTTTGCTATTTGAGACCTAACTTTGAATTGTATTTTTTCTCAAAAATTAAATTAGGTTCGCAATTCGGCACTAGCGATTGTAGCGCGCAGAATAAATTGGAAAAAGCTGACAGTTATGGAAACTATAGACAGTAAGTACTTTCTACATCTACCAGAACTAATGGCTTTACAAGAACTGCTTGTGACATAGAAGCAGAAGTCAGACAGCAACCAGTTATCACATTCTGGGATAGCCTCTAACTGGTTTAATATATCTTTATTATATGAATATATATGCCTGAAATGGTCCTAAGTCTTCCCTAGACAACATATTTTATCATGGGCTAAACCTATTTTCTGTTAGATTATTTCGAATGTGAGTGACTGATGTTTCAGTCTTTGAGAAATGAGTATTGTCCGTCTAATTTTAAGGAAGAATGACATGCCTTTCATTGCTCAAACTGAAGAAACTGAGACCATCTAAAAATCACCTATATCAGATAAAACTGCATTTTGTAGACAGGAGTTTGTACAGCAGACAATAGTTTGTATAGAAGAGAAAAAGTGTACATTTGCATCTTTAAAAAATGGTTCGTTTGAGTTGGTAAGATGGAATAAATCCTGCGAAGTACACTTCTTTGTTGAGTAACTTGACTAATTTCAGCAGTATCTTTTGCACTTCTTTTTTGTGGAACTCATCCCATGCAGGATAACAGTGTGTGTGCCTATGAATCGCATTTACAGTATATCTGAATTAGAAACATAACTGAAAAGTTCTGTATATGCATGTGCAGTTTTCTTCAACTATGTCCGCCGAATATTCAAAAATATATTTGATCATGCAGAGCAAATATCCAAGGTTAGATTTTTCTTTAATCTTCTTTTATGCTTTGCTGTTGATCAAAGATATAATGAAGGAAACATGATCTTTCTTAATTTTCAAAAGAGCAATTTGATGAGCATAGCTCTGTGTTAGATGCGTTATATTGATCTACTGTCAATATAAATTCCTTTTAATCCAATTTCCTGGTCATGGGTCAGATATACTTTGTAATGTTATGTGATAGTAGGACAATCAAGTGCTTTTTAAACATGCACTGGGGGACAGACTCTTCTGTTATTGCCAAGAATTCAGAGCAGAAGCGTATAGACTTAGTCCCTTATCGTGTTAAAGTACATGTGGCTCTAGTACAAACTTGTCAACCATTGCTGGCGATGACATAAAATTTGATGTATCTGTAGTCATGGCTCTATCTTCTTGGCTTTTGTTACCTGACCTTTTGTTCTGTAATTATATGTCTGTGTTGGTGTATACTGGATAGCAACTACCTATTATGTGAACCATGAGCTAGTTAATTTTTAGAACTGAACTGAACACTTCTCCAAACTAGTTAAACACAACCGTGTTACACAGGCAGAGCATGCCAAGGCTTATGCCCAAATCACATGATCTATTTGAGCGCAATGCCTAGAGGAGACAACACAAAAGTGATATAGCCTTTTGAAAAGAAAGTGTTCTTCCACTGATATGGTACCTAATATAAGTTTGAACTTGATTATACTGTCTTGATGCTAAGTATTCTAGGTATTCATGTATTTTTTTCCAAAGCATTAATTTTCTCAAGGACTGAAATCATGTTGTAGTCTCGGCTCTTTATTCTTTATCTGATTTGTCCAGGCAATGATAGCTAGAGGATTTCGTGGTGATCCAAGCAATCACAAGATCTACTTCCTTACAGAATCTTCATTTGGCATTGCGGATCTCTTTTCATTGCTTTGCCTGTTCTCTCTTATGGGCCTGGCTTCATTTTCTGACCAGTTGATCTGAAGGTACTAAAAACATAATTCATTAGCTATCCATATCACGGTGTACTCTTCGGTTGGTCAAAATATGATTAAGTAAAATCAGTTCAGGTGCATGGGAGCAGCTCAAGAAACGATGGAACATGGCTTGTTGAGAAGAAAATTTTGAATTGAGAATTCGCGCCGTAATTACGGGGCTCGGAAACAGATAGCAGCTCTGAAGTTACACTAACGTGAGGCAAGCATTCATGAGGTTTGGTCCAGATTCATAGAATTTTGAATGTATCTCATTAAAGATGCCATATTTTGGGATGGATGGAGCATGTGTTAAGATGAGTTTCCCATTCGTCAAGTAATCTTATTTATGCTCTTTGTAGGTACATGCGAACTTCTTTGACAAATCACAGACTAATGACACAAATGAAAGGCTCTTGCCTGAGTAAACATTTGAGTTTGTAAACTTTGGCACTATCAAAAAAGTGTGGATCGTGTTGGCATTGGCACCCACGAGGCACAATCGTATGTAATCTGAGTAGACAATAGAACATATATATGATAATTCTTTCATTCATTAGTAGTTAGTTTCAATCATTTTTGAAATGCAAGTTAGAAGCTGGGAATAAAAGTCTGAGAATTGAGTGAATGCCAGTCCACCAATAGAAGAAAAACATAAGTTAAAAGTTTCTACTCATAATCTACATCGTTAAACATTAAAATGCAGTACAATACAACTGATCACGCTCAGAACCACTCTGGCTCATTTACACTGCAGCACCATGATCACCGCCCAGAACATTGTCTCTAGCTCAATTACACTGCAGCACCAGGATCACTAATAACACCCAGAAAGTCATCTTTTATTGTGCCAATGCAAAACTGCAACAGATGAGGTGAAACAATAAGAGCAATGAAGACCAGTACAACAGCCTTATAATCCTGATAAGCAATAACCTGACAAAGTGGTCTAAGGTGCTTTCAATATGAGATGAACAAGCAGAAAGTATCACTTGCAACTACTATAGTAGTACATACAACAAAACACTTGGGCTGATGTGAAACAACACACAGCCTCCAATAGTCCAATTAGTTACAATTAAGGCAACAGAGATATGACATTTCACATTTTATGACAAGAAGTGACCAGCGTGTTTGGATGTCCAAATTTAGCTGTTATTACACTACATTGACAAATTCTAGGTTGATAATTCCTGGAACCGTAAACTCTTTTTCATGATCATGGACAAAAAAATGAAAGAACTAAGATGCACTAATCAGTGATATCTCTATCTGCATTAAAAAAATACAGCACTGACCACAGATGGGAAATAATTTACAGTTGCTCTCCACAGAGCTCTGCTCAAGTTTGTAAACAAAAAGCACACTAGAAGTTGGAATCTTTGTAAAAAAAAACATAGACGAAATAGACTTACAATTTCTGTTGCGTCAACACGGGTGCCAATAATCTTCAATCGCACTTCACTTTCTTTTTGAATTTTCACCTGAATTGAACAAAAATTAGTTACCGCCAATCAGCAGAGAGCAACTGGTTGAACAGGCTGCTTTCAGCAAAAAAAAAAAAAAAAAAATCTCACCACAAATATTCATTTTTCGAAAATAATCAAGTATGCAAAAATTCTATGCATGCAGATTACAAATGACAAACCAACAACAGTTTAAAATTGCGAATAACAGTAAGCAACTCAGAAGCAACTAGCCATGGAAAAGCAAGAACCATTCACCAACAACAGTAAACAACAAGCCGATGGACCTAAAAATCATAACTTGCCAGCAGTAATTGTATATTATACAAACAGCAAGAAAGACCCATAATAGCTAATGCTACAAAAGATGCATACTGATCCATCAGACGTTGTGTAGTTTGGCACATCACCCGACTGGAACTCCATGTCATCCGGAATCAGCTGCATACAAAAATGGAGCCACATGTTAGTATCCAGCCCATTAGGCAAATACCATTTGCTTGCCAAACAGGTTTAAGGTCTAAAGAATCCTAGTTTTATCCCTATTAATTACTTAAAAATAAAAGCATTGTTAACTCCCCATGATATAATCAAACAGGATGTTGCTATCCATTCAGAGAAGTTCTGAAATTTCTTCCCCCAATACGATTACAAGGCAGCTCCAAGCAAAGCAAATTACTCACATGGTTTGACACGAAGATCTGCACCGGCCCCGCCTCAGCAAAGAAGCCCATCTGCAGAACCAATAACATAAAGAGTTTTAGCCACTAAACTAAATCCCAACAATCACCCATCCAACGCCAATAACACAACACCAAGTCTATCAAGCAATCACAGGCGGGGGCGAGGCAAGGGAGGGCCACCTTATTGACCATGGTGACGACGGCCTCTAGGATCTCGCCCTTGAAGGGCCGGAAGACGACGCACTGGTACTTGACGGGGAAGGTGACATAGCCGGTACCCTCCCGGATGAGCCCCTTGCCGATGTCCTCCACCCCCGTGATTGCCACCACGAACCCGTGCCGCCCGCTGCAACAAGAGGAACGAACGCATGTGCCAGCTCAGCTCCGTCCTCCGATTCGTAGCTAGGTTTAGGAAGTGGGGAAGCCCTACCTGCAGGTCCCCTCGACGTCTTTGATGAGCTTGGAGACGAGCTTGTCGCGGAGGTGCGGCCCGAAGTGCCGCGGGTGCAGCTGCATGTTCCGCTCGAGCACGATGTGGAAGAACATCTTGCTTCGCTGGCCCTCTCGTCCGCGGCGACCGGCAGGCGGCGGCTAGCTAGGCGAGGCTTCTCCTGTTCGAGACTGTCCAGTGCTGTCGCTTCTCTCCCGCGACACGAGAGTAATAAACCGTGATGTGCTTCGTCAGCCGTCAGATCCATGTATCATGGATCTCCACCGTCCAAATTAAGCACCCGACCCCACGAGTTCAGCTAGGTTTGGGCCCTCGCATCACTCGGACACTTGACAGACACTGCTTTCCCCATCCCGCCGAGCCCGTTCGCCGCCGGCCGCAGCGGCGCCGCTCGTCTCCTCCCTCCCCACCTCGTTCTCTCTCCGTGTCGGTGTATTGGAGGCCCGTTCTTGTTCGCGCTCCTCATTTCCTTCATCCGTGTTCTTCGTTGGAGTGGCTACCTACCTAGAACCCCAGAGCCAGAGGATGGCGTCGAGATGCCCGGCGAGGGTGCCGTCTTCGCGGTTAGCACCGCCGATTTGTTGCGCAGGAGCGCGGGTCTCGGCACGGCTGGCGAAATGCCGCGCGTCAGGTACTTATCTCCTTTGGCGTCGCCCCTCTCTGGCTTGAGATTCGATGCCGTGGTGTCTGGTCGTTTTGATCCTAAGGTTGGTTGTGCTTTGTGGCAGGTCGACGTGCCATTGTCTGCGCCGCTGTTAGCTTCAGGCCATGTATTGACATACACAAGGTGAGTAAGAATGGTGCCTTTGCTTAGTTTTAGTGGAAGACATCGCAGTCAATGTGTGCTCTGAACTTTGACATGGTTGAAAATTAGTGTCCTGGTTGTAGTTGTGCCCCATCACACTTGTATGTTACAAGGCAATGGACTAGTGGTGCTTAATTTAGTGAATTGTGGTCACTAGTCACCGTTCCATACTGCTAGGCCAGTGCCCAGTCCTTTGTAATAATCCTATTTCAGACACCTTGCATTAATAGCGTCCGTTATCTGAAGGGCAATTGTTTTCAAATTTTCAGGGGAAAGTTAAACAGATTGTGGGCTCTACTCTTCGGGATTCATCAGTTGATGGCACAGCACTTGTAACTAACTTTGAGTCAGACAAATCAGCTGCAGAATTTGCTAATATTTATAAAGAAGATAAACTTCTTGGTGGACACGTGATAATGCTTGGTGCAGATCCTGCAAGCCAGGCTGCTGCTCTGGAGGCACTACGTGCATATCCTGGTGAGAATGTTTCATCTAGCTACTAACACAACTGTGATTGTTCTTTCAGCACAACTGTCCTTGACAGATAACACGAAAAATACATGATCGGGTGGTTCTGATGTTAGTTCGCAAATTATAAGCATCTTTTTTACAGCTATATTTGTGACTTTTACCATAAAATTAGGTGTGCTATTTGCTAACTGAGCACTGTAAACCATCATAAATATCCAACTGTGAACCTAACTTCTGAATTTTTAAACAATAACCAGATGATTCCAAGTGCATGTTTGCCTTTTTATTGTATATCTGTTATGAAAAAAAAACATTTGTGTACTTGATGAAGCCTTTGTGCCAAATACATGTTCATCTTAGCACCACTTATAAATTGTATCATGAACATAATTGAGCATAGAAATGAATATGCTGACATAATGATTAGTTTTTCTGCCCTAAATGCCATTCTCATATGTTTTATATCATAGTCCTTGCCATCAGACTTGAAGTTCCCTCTATCAGCAATGGATTCAAAGCTAGTTAGGTGAGGATTAGCTTGCTGATATATGATATAAGCCTGCCACCCTACTGAAAACTGGAGTCAAGGTGGGAGGGAGATGTCTAGAATTTGGTACATCATGAATTCTCCATTTGCCTGTTTTGCACCCCAAGCTGCTGTGAGATTACACTGTAATTGATGACCTTAGTGCAGGGCCGTTATCACCAAATACTGCATTTGAAGAGTATTTCTCTAATCCTTTGGTGCCTCTGTTAGTATGTTTTGTTTTCACTATCAGCTATGAGGCACCATCAATGACATATTCTAATAAAGATGGGCATTCGTAATGCCAGGTGGCTTGCAAGTTGGAGGTGGAATAAACTTGGACAATGCAAAATCTTACCTTAATGAAGGGGCCAGTCACGTGATTGTAACCTCTGTACGTGCTCATGCTCTAAGTTATGTAAATTATTTTAATTCTCCTTTCCCTTGATTTAGTGAAATCTTCAATAATTGTGTGTTAATGTAAACATGCACATGATGATAAGATTAAAGACTAACCCATTGTAGTCACATTTACATAGTTGCATTATACTTTTAGACTTCATAAATCTCATTACAATATTATTGAGTCTCTCTAGTCTATACCTAACATTTACTTTCTTGTTCACCTACTTGCTCTGTTTCACAAGCATTTTCGTCGTTAATATTATTATATGCATAATGTACCTGCAACTTGCCTTTATTGAAGTTAGCCTTATTTCCTTATCTATCAGTTGAATACTCTGATTCATGCATTGAGTCTTTTATGTAGTATGTGTTTAGCGATGGTAAAATGAACATTGAAAGGCTAAGGCAACTTGTCGAGCTCGTTGGAAAACAGAGGCTTGTTTTGGACCTTAGCTGTCGAAAAAAGGTACCTTGTATAACAGACATTTTATGTTCAGAACTACATTCACTCCATTTGTTATTAATTTATGCTATATGTTTTCTGAAACTGTCACTAAATGGAAATAATGTAAAACCAGATGCTGAATTATATTAACAATAGTTAGTTGTGCACTTCAATTATTTTAAACCATATTTTCAGTGGAGTGAATTTATCATTTTAGACCCAGGCCCAAGCCTGAAAATTGACCTGGCTGCAAATTAATATATTTCCAGCAAGAGCATCAAGGGAACAAAGTATAAAATAAGAAAGTTCAGAGTTAGTGGTGCTAAGTGGCTGGCTGAACACACTGGGAGCTCAGAGAATATTAGGGCATAAACTTTATCCATAGAAAGAGAGCAAACGTTTTCCTTAATATCGCTACCGTTATCATCTGATTAAGTGCTCTGGATCTTTGATATCTTCCAACTAAATTTTCTTGTTAGGATGGCAGATACACTATCGTGACTGACAGGTGGCAAAAGTTCAGCGATGTCATTGTGGATGAACCAACATTGGAACATCTTGCTGCCTATGCAGATGAGTTTTTGGTTCATGGTGTTGATGTGGAGGGCAAAAGGTGAGCTAAAACTTTTTTATTTAATCTATCTTTTGTAAATATGCTTCCCACACGGGATATATTTTTTTGTTTATTGTTACATTTCATCTATAATATTTTGTTGATGGTGCCTTTGGAATACTTTATATATGCCTGAGTTTAATCCGAGTACTCTGTACATGTCCCCTTTTCTTTTTCTGGAGCAATGCAAGGATGTACACTACAGACAAGTTGTGGAACAGTCAAAATTAACATGCGCCTGGAAAGGCAATTGCTTATACTTTTTTATATACGGTTACAGTTACTCTGTGTTTCAGTTGTAATGTGCGAACATTAGTTCACGATTATGCCTCTAGAATTATCTTATCTAGTTCTTTTGTATGTTCACTCTGTCAAATGTTTTCATCCGAACTAGGATTCCAATCAGCTGGTATCACTTCTTGTTGATTTCCTTGCTATCAGTTGAAAATTTTGTAGTGTGGTCACTTGATTCTAATATAAGTGCATGTGAATTACAGGTTAGGAATTGATGAGGAACTCGTGGCACTGTTGGGTCGTCATTCACCTGTATGTGTGGTTTTGCACTCGATGCATTACTTTAAATTCAGAACATCAGCTTTTTTTTTCATTTTTCTACTTCTCTTTAAGATTGCCTCTTACAGTTTTTATGTTATGTTGCCATTTACAATGCTTGCAGTGAATGAAATACATAAATAAGGTAGAACAAAGTAGTTCATTGGTTAGGTTAAGTAGTACTACATGTGGATGTTTCTATAACCAATATAATAAGTAGACTATTGTCATAGTATAAAAACCCAGTAGAGTTCTTTTTTGGAGTGATGAAAATCAGTCGAGTTTAATTAAAGTATCAAACACTAGTTACCTTTCTGTGGTTACTACTAGTGAACAGTAGAAGTACAAATGAAACTATTTTTGGAACTGTGACACCATCTTGAAACTCTTGAACATTATGTACAAATGAAACCTTAATCTATTTTAGTGCAGATATTTCAGGTTTTTGAATTGCCACATAGTGGATATATTGGATATGCCCTTTTAACTGACAACTGTTTCTCTGACTCTCTAGATTCCTGTAACTTATGCTGGTGGTGTGTCGACAATGGATGACCTTGAGAGGATAAAGAAAGCAGGCCAAAGCCGAGTTGATGTTACAGTTGGGAGTGCTCTAGATATATTTGGAGGAGATTTGCCTTACAAGGATGTTGTCCTTTGGCACAAGGAGCAAAATATGGTTAGTCAACGGTGATTCGGTGAAGATACTGTAATTGGTTCTTCATCAATTCCATCATCTCAGTTACCATGAGCATACATTTCCCAACATTCTTCACTGATCTGTGTTGAAGCTGAGAAGCACTATGTTTTTCGTGTGTAGCAGTAGTGCTGCATAAAAGGATAGAAAATGGTTTATCACACAGGTTGGTTAATGATCACAATCACTTGACTGAATATTATCATATGGTTCAAGGTGTGACTGCACACAAGCATAGTTTTAACATTCTGTCATGATAATTCAGTGGGTCTTTACTCTTTAGTGATCTATGTCGAAGCTAAGGAACACGGCTCTCTTTGATTGTGGACATTAGGGTTGCATTAGTAAAAAGGATAGCCAAATTGTTGTTAGCTGACAGGTTAAATCGTGATTAGTAAGTTCTTGACCATCTCTGCACCTGAAATCACCTATCGTAGCTATGAGTAAGCACGCTTGATGCTCTACAGTATTATATTTCTATGTTCACAATGCAGAAATGGTCTGGTTTTAAAAGTTCCATTTTTTTTGGAATAATGGATTCAGTTTCTCTATGACGTTATCAATTTATTTAATTTTGATTTGACTGCTTCTTGATTATTCTTGCTCAAAAGTTACATAGGCGTATTTCAGTTCAGCAATTCAATTTTGTGTCAGAATGTTTTGGGTTGGGTACCATTAAAGCTGCAAGGCAAAAGAACTGACAAACATTTGCATATTTGGAATATCATATCATGTTGGCATGCTACCTACTCGTCTGCAGAAGTGGACGAGGACTGAAAAACTACCAAGTTATTAACCAGTTAACCAGTTAACCAGGGGCCACTTGGCTGGCGGAAAATTAAAAAAAAATGTGTAGTGCACTTCAACTAGTAGTAGCATTATATAAGTAAAAATATGGTCTCTTGAATTAACTTAGGTTATAAGCTTATTTGCTTAGATGACTTTTTGTAGTAAAGAAATATGAGCTAGTGTGAACTGTGATACACTATGCAACACGGGTAGTAGTATATTCTTTTTCTTTGTTGCATGGAGTGATCTCTAGTCCATGATTATTTTAGGGATACCTGCATGCCGGTTATATTGATGATATTGTTATTGTACTGCTTTGTTGAAAATTTGATGAATTCAGTAAAAAAGGTGATAAACCTGTATACATAATGATTGATAAGCTAATATTTTTCTTTTGAAAAAAAAAACAAATATTTGTCACTATAGATACAAGTCTTATGATTTGAGACACATTCCTAACCATAAACTTGCATCTGGTTGCCGTTCCTTTCCTTTGCAACCTAACAAATTTCACATATTTCTCACAAAGAGAAATCACCAAATAAGTGCGATGGTGCCGTTACTTTGGTGCTTCCACGCTAGTAACAACTGGTCCTTGTTTCAAAAAAAAAACAACTGGTCCTGATCTGGCTTTCACAATTTGCTGCAAGCAAGGCAGCATAAGCAATGAAGAATGTCTAGTAGTACAAGGGTATTACGCTGTCCTTCCCCCATCACATGGTTTGGCCCGCAAGGTGACACAAGGAAAGGCAGCGCATGAATTGATTAATTAACAAAACCGGTCCGGACATAAGCAAATCTCAAATACTACCTCGCGCATACTCACGCACGCATCCTGCCACTGATGTCCCCAACTTTGTCGCCACGCCACCAACTACTACCAACTTTTTCCCGGATAATTTGTGCCCGTTAGCCTTGAGATTTTTTGATAATGGGATAAGAATTATCAAGCGCAACGAAAGTCGTGTTTTTCAAGTGTCATCTGGTTGCAACAAATACTTGCAGAATTTTATGTCTTCTCCTTCACAAGGTGTACATGTCCATGGAGGGTGCATGATTTGATCACCTGAAAAAACAATCCAGTATGATATCTTAGTTTTCAATTTTTGTAAAGTTGATCTAGCTTCACTGTTAAAATGTTAAGGCATATCATACATATTTGGTTCTCACCTTGACCTGGAAAACATTCCTTACGAGGGAAAAATCTGTATAAAAATGTCCTTTGGTTCATCAAAGTGTGGTCAAATTTTTTATTATGAATCTCAAATTTGAAATGGATTAGTATTTGTCACCACGGTTCTTAAAACGAACTGCTCGATTTTCTACAATACCAAAACAAAGTGGTTTATCGCAAAATCAAGTAAAAATGCAGTTTCGATTTTTAGCGAAAATTGATGGTCCAATCCATTGGAATCGAGTGAGACCCAAAACTTCAATTTCCGATATCTTAATAAGGACAGGGGCCATACTACAAAATCAACAAAAGGTAGGCACCTCAAGTGAGGCTCAGATCAAATCTGCGTTGCCCCACCGCTCGCAGGCTTCAGTTTCAAGCATCAGCAGCCTCCCTCTTCCTCCTCCCTTGAAGTAGCAAGAAACAGGGGAGCAAGCAGAGCATAGTGGAGTGGAGTAGGAGCTGGGCTAAGGGAGCCCCAAGCACCGCCGATATGCATATCTTGGCGCTCCTCGTCGCGGCGCATCTCTGCCTCAGCGGCGGTGTGGCGGCGTCAACGGACTTCCGCTTCCCAGCGGTGTTCAACTTCGGGGACTCTAACTCCGACACCGGCGGCCGCGTGGCCGCGGGGTTGGAGTCCATCCTCCCGCCCTACGGCTCCACCTACTTCGGCACCCCATCCGGGCGCTTCTGCGACGGTCGCCTCATCGTCGACTTCCTCAGTACGCTCGCTTCTCGCTTCCTCTACCTCTCATCTCAATTCCACAGCCTTGAATTTCTTCGTCAGTACTGATTCCTGTCAATGTCTGAGCTGCACCATTAAAAAATGGGCGCACGAGTAGAATAGTTTAAATGCGTTCGTTAATTCTTGAATCGACTGTGTGATTCTTGGCGCCCTCAGGGTGTAGCGGTATGAAATCAGTCGGTGCACGGATGGTATGGCTCGTTGTGAGGTCGTTGATTCTTGAGTGCAGGACTGCAGGGTAGCCATTTGGTCAGGGCGGTTGTTGCAAAAAGTGAAAGTTAGTCAGGATGGTCCTTGGCCGGATAGGACAAACATGCCCATTAGGTGGTTAGAAGTGGAGAATGAGGCGTCATTACAAACGGTCATTGGTGGTTGTGTGAAGTGTGAGAACACTCGTTGAGAACTGTTCTTGGCATGTGGTTCGGTTCCTGCAATCTGTCTCCCTGTCATCGCAATCGCTTTGTCGGATTTTGTAGAATTGCAGGAAAGTAGGTGATGCTTCCTGATGAAATTCATTGCTGCTGTCGATGGGATTACTGTGTCTTGTGCTTAACTTGTGGGCTGTGGTGAGCTTAAGTTTGTTGCAATCAGGCTGCCCTCCCATGTGCTTGCATTTAAGTAGTTTTACAAGTGACAATGCACTACAGCTGTTTAGATTGATGCTGATGTTTCTGAGAAGCTTTTGGGATTTGTAGTAACAAAAATTCAAGGAATTTGATAGTACAGTATTATAAATACATATAAACTAGAAAGTGATCTCTGTACAGATTTTGCTCAAAGTATAAGCTGTTCATCACTGATATATATAAGCATGAATTTAATGTTTGGACAGGAGTAAGAACAATGAAAAACAGTAATGCTTTATCACACTTTCATCGGTAGACTTCCTCGAAAAATAAAGAAATGTTTTGTTGGCACAATCTAAAATTCGATAAGTAGAGGTGGCTAATGCATTGCATTTTGTAATTTTGCAGCTGATACCATCCCATTATATGCATCAGCATTTTTTTTAGAAAATCTATTATGTGCAGTGACTTCTTAGTATCTCACAATGCCATTTTTGTATCTCCTTTTTTTGTAAAACAAAATTTTGTTGTCTGTGATCTTAAACCTGTTTTATCAACTCTTTACAGTGGAGGCAATGGATATGCCATTACTCAATGCATACTTGGATGCTGTTGGTGATCCTAGCTTCCAGACCGGTGTTAATTTTGCTCAAGCAGGCTGTTCAATCACACCAGCAAATCCAACATCTGTCAGCCCGTTTTCATTTGGTCTTCAAATTAAGCAATTCTTTGCCTTCAAGGACAAAGTTACTAAACTCTTGTCTAAAGGTAAAAGTTGTTTCTTAGGCCACACCTTCAGAAACTCTGGGTTGCAAAGCAAGATAGGAATATGTTTTGCATATCTCTAAGTGTATAACCTTCTAAGCAAAGCAAGGGGCAAAAAAAAAGACATAATGTTGAGTGATATACAATTCTCAGGATATACATAATAAACAAAATAGAGGCTTTCATTTTTTTAATCCTAGGTGTACATTAGCCAATCCAACAATACATAGGAACAAAACAATGATCCATTTGTAATTGTTATACTGACCACAGTTGTGAACATTCATTTGTGGTATTATAACAGGTCTACAATTAGGCTATCTGAATGGTTTGCAGGCTTCTACTGCGTTTAATTAGATAGGCTACTCTATAGATATAATAACTGATGACCATACAAAGCCTTTTATTTCAATGATCAGGACTATATATTTGTGTTGGTGAAGACGTATAGTAACACCATGTTTTACTTTCGCAGGGGATATTTATAGGAAGTACATTCCTCAAGAAGATTACTTTGTGCAGGGACTATACATGTTTGATATTGGACAAAATGATCTTGCTGGTCAATTCTACTCAAAAACAGAGGACCAAGTCGCTGCATCAATTCCAACTATTTTGTTGGAATTTGAAACTGGCCTCAAGGTTTGTAATATCTATGATCCATTTCATCCTTACAACTTTCCCCTTTGTTTCAGTGATCTTCCGTGATTCTTTACTCAGAAATAATTCAACTCTTTCCGTACAATACTAATCTGAAAATAATCCTGTTATAAATGCTGTTATAAATGAGAAGGTGTTATATAATCCTTTTTGCTCCTTTTCCCATTTCAGAAATTATATGACCAAGGTGCCAGGAAATTCTGGATTCACAACACAGGCCCTCTCGGCTGCCTACCTCAGAATATAGCCCTTTTCGGCAAAGACCCTTCCCAACTCGATGGTCTTCACTGCGTGGCAAAACACAACCGCGTTGCAAAGCTTTTCAACTTACAGTTGCATGCACTTTGCACAAAGTTAAGAGGTGAATTAGCTGGGACTAGCATCACTTATGTAGACGTCTACACCATCAAAAACAGCCTGATCGCCAATTACTCTCGATATGGTATGTAGCATACACTTTCCACGTTATGTTGTTTTCAGGGATTACTAATGCGCCCAAATCATCTAGATCGGTCGGCCTATTGCAGCACTAGGAAAAGATGTTTCTCGATTGTTAAACATGCTTCAAAGTGAAGACTTATAATGGCATCACTATCAATCATGAACTAGTGCTTGCAATAATAAACCCCACTAAATGAGGCAGACAATAAATAACTTGCAAGCTTTTGGCACTTTGCATCACTTTACCTACACATATGCAACATTTCCTTATTTGACTTTGTGTGGTGGATCTTGTAGGGAAGTTGCTAACAATTATTCATGAAACAGTTCTAATATCATATTGTTCTTTCTATAGGATTTGAGAACCCCACCCAAGCATGTTGTGGATATGGAGGGCCACCCCTGAACTACGATAGCAGGGTGCCCTGTGGACAGACAGTGTCTTTGAATGGCAACACGGTTACTGCAAAAGGGTGCAGTGACAGTACCGAATACGTCAACTGGGATGGAATACATTACACGGAAGCTGCAAACTTCCACATCGCATCACAGATCCTTACCGGCAAATACTCTGACCCACCGTTTGTTGAAAAGATGCCATTCATCATAAAGCCAAGATTTTAGCCAGTATATTTCAATTAAATCAACCATTGCCATGTTACATTGGTTGCAAAATCTGATGTATTTACTACTCACTTGTTAATAATCATATATAGCTCTAATTTCAGTTGCCAATAGTCTTGTTATACCCAAGCTTTGAGGCATAATTTTCGCATTGCATCCATCTAGTACTGGAAATAGGCAGGGCAAGTGATGTATGTCCACAGGAGGAACTTGCGTATGAACTATTGGATGGAGTTGTATGCTATCGTGAGATAATTAACCGGCACAGGCGTGCATCATTCTGAGATGAGTTCTAAAAATTGCAACAGAGAACCTGGGAGATGCCTGGGTTTTTCCTCTTCGGTATGAATTTACTGTACACGCATGGGATCGCATGGCACTCATTTCTTGGAGATGTAGGCGTAGTACTGCGCCATGGGCACGACGAAGGCGATGACGAGCAGGCCGCCGACGACGAGCGTGAACTGGCCGCGCTTGGACTCCGTCTCCTCCTTGGTCTTGAAGTTGGACTCCCTCTTGTTGTCCTTGAACGACGGGCCGCCCGGGTCCGGCAGCCCGTCGATCGCCGCCGCCAGCCGCTTCGCCGTGCTGAAGATCGCCTCGTTGTACTTCTCGTCAGTCGCTAACACTGCAAGCAGTGTGTCAGAGCGGCAAGATCACGGCTGGCTAGACGGCGAGCAGGAAGAATGTGTATTCATGGTCACCGAGACGGCCGGCCAGGTGGTGAGCAGGAAGAATTAATGTGTGATCATCACCAGTTCAATTATTACCTGGGAGGTTCTCGGAGACGGTGGCGTCGAGGATCTGGTCGCCGACGGCCTTCACGAATTCCGGGCCGCCGGTGATGGCGCCCTCCTTCTGGCTGGTGACGAGCACGACGATGCCCTTGTTGCTGCCCTCCTCTATCGTCGGGTACCACTTCTCCAGCACTTGGTCCGCGTACTCGAACGCGTCGGCTTTGCTCTGCAACAACACGCTTGATCAGGGCACCCCAAGCTTTCAGCTCATGCCGGCCGGCTGCGCCAATGAGGAGCGTACCGTGAGCTTGCGGACGGTGATGAAGTTGAGCCGGACGTTCTTGCGGGCCTCGAGGTCGCGGGCCAGCCGCTTCACGTCGGACTTGGTCACGCGGCTCAGCACGCCGGCGTCGTCCACCACGTACGAGTCCACGGGCGGGCCGTCGTTCAGCACGTCGAACTCCGACGCCGCGGCCGGCGCGGGCGCCGGGGCCAGGCTGATGGCCAGCGACAGCGCGGCAGCCGCAAGGCCATGGTGCAAGAACGAAACCCAATCCTTCCTGGCGCCGCCGTCTCCATGGGAAGAGGCGGCGAGGGCTGCCGGCTGCTGCTTCCTGAGCGCGCAGGAGACGACGGACCTGGATGAGGCGGCGCTGGCGATAGACGGTTTCTTGGACCCTCTGCGGAGAGGGGTGAACAATGTGGAGGGAGATAGGAGGGTCTCCATTGCTGCTGCTCGGGGGAGCAGGGGAGGGAGCGTTCCGATGGCTTCAGATCACTAGAGCTTCTGGATTTTTGGTTGGAAGGGTGTTACTTGGATTGTGATTGGGTGGCTGGGATTCGGGAGCCGGATAAGGGGAAGTGCCAGCGTGGACAGGGCTTGTCTGGTTGTTACTCGTTATGGAACAGATGGCCGGAGCTATGTCACCACGTGTCTCATCAAGTTGAAATGCACCAGTAGATTATTGTGTGCCATGTATGGGAGGTAGTAGCCAAGTAATTTGAGGTGTTTCTAGAATGATTCATGTATCATGTACTAGTATAGTTATAGCAAATAAACTAACAAAGAGAATTGAATAATGAGAAACCATATGTTCCCTCTGTCGGCTAAAGATATAGTTAGTACTACCTGACAAGTTTGGAGAGCATACAGGTTATGCATTTCTCGTGTTGACGTTAAATATGTTTTTCTAGTTCTCCTTTACAAGTAAAAGAGAAATACTTCTAACTCACCTCTTGCTGGTTTGAGTCTCAAGGATCAAGCAAATGGGAAAATACAGATAGAAATTTCAACACTGCTGTATATCAAGTTTCAACCTTGCATGATCAAGTTCATCCTATTCTCTAAATGTACATAAGCACTATATTCAATGTTAGTACGGTTTTCTCGTAATTTTCAAGATCAAATTTTGGATTGGCCTGGATTACCCTTGACAAACCAAACTGGCCGTAAAACTACCAGATGGGCCGTGGCGGGCAGCAGCCCACCATGGAGTGATCCCCGCTGCTTATCCAACCAAAAGGCATTTTCCTGGCCACGGCTCCATACACCCTGCCGCTCGGCGCGGCGCCATGGCCCCCGCCGTCCTCCCGCTCGCTCCGTCGCCGCTTCAACTGAGCCCGCCACGCCGCCTACTCTGCCGTTGCGGCGCCTCGCGCCGTGATTTCACCATCCACACCGCCATCGCCATTGCCTCCACCTCCGCCACCGCCGTGGGGGCCGCCGCCGAGGCGCCCGCGCCGTCACCTCAACCGCCAGCGCCAACGCCTCCTCTAAATCTGGAGGGTCAGTGCTTGGTAGCCTCGTGAACACGAGGTCCTGGCCGCAGCGCTACGGCAGCGGATTCTCCATCCGCGTGCCGCCGTCCTTCGAGGACATCCTGGAGCCCGAGGTAAGCGTTCCCTTCTTCTCCTGCTATTTGGTTCCAACTTGCTGACCCGTTCCCTCACGCGTCTCAGGACTACAACGCCGGGATGACATATTACGGAGACAAGGCCAAGCCCCGGCCGTACGAAGCCCGCTTCGCGTCTCCAGATAGGTAGGTAGGTAAGGTCTCGTTCTACTCAATACGCCGCAGCTCTGGCATTTCAATTTCTGTACATTGATATCATTTTTTAGTAGCATTTTCGCAGTGGTTCAGTGGCAATGAAGCTTAGTGCTGAATGCGTGACACATAGTGCTCTGCTGCTTTGTTATTGTAGGGACGAACTTGTAAGCGTGGTGATTAAGCCATCAAATCAGCTCAAGATCACATTCCTAGAGGTTCGCATCAGATAATGCCAATTTATTCATTCTACTCAACCGGACTACCTTTGCTGATCATGTGTATATTTTTTGCCTGGTAAACATACGTCTATACAAGGTTTAATCAATCGAAGTAAGGCATATACTGAAGTGATATGTAATTCTCATTTCTATTATGTATGTACATCTTGTTTCAAAACTTGGAGACAAACAGTCAGTTAGAAGAATTAGTCTGAACTTTTGAAGTATAAATGTATAATGAGTGCTTAACGATAAAATGGCATGCCACCACACCAGCATTGGTATGGCCAGGTCGTTTGATATAGCTGTCAAAGAAAGCCAACTGAAATGATACCAAAAACCTGGTGCTGCTGTTGTTTACGTTCCTCTATGCATAAATAGGCTCATATGAAGGGACATTATATCATTTATGCTGTAAAAATATCCAAATGATATTCCACAAAAATGTTGACTTGCAGGCGAAAGATATAACTGACCTGGGCACTCTGAAGGAAGCATCAAAGATATTTGTACCTGGTTAGTTCTGTTATCTTAGAAACTTGAAGCTGTATTCTTTTTGTAAAAGAATAAAATGCTCATTTTTTAACAAAATATATGATGAGAATACTCATAAATATTCACAACTTTTCACAATTCACTAATGAAATAACTTTAACACCTCAGTGCTGAAACTTAAACAATGTGGGCCTAGCTTCTTGTGGTTTTGGTCACGTATAGATATTTAATTTATTTTTCATCAAGGTTTAAGAAGTATTGTGTTCCTTTTGGGTCTCTCCTATTCGTGTTTCCTATTGGGTTTCATCTCTAACTTACCCCAACTTGCTTGGGATAAAAGCCTTTGTTGTTGTTGTTCATCAAGGTTTAAGAAAACATAACAAACATTGCTCTACTTTCATGATGCATTGCACATACAGGAAGCCTATTCTTTTCATGCTACTTTTTCTGCTTTCAAGATTTGTTTTTAAGAATATATGTTCTTGGCAAAATGTAATGTTGGTATGTCCTTGAACTTCATATGATCAAATCGTTATTTTCTTTCAGAAGCAAACTAAAAAGGAAATCCAGCACATTTATTGTAAATATGGAGTAAAAATGTTCTGTTAGCAATTATTACATTTATTATTATGTTATAAAGTATTAATGTGATGTACTAATCTCGAAACATTTGTGCTTATACTACCGTTTCATTTTGTAGCTGGTGCAAAAGTATATGCCGCACGGACAATTAAAATTAAGGATGAAGAGGATATTAAGTAATAAACTTTTTTTCTCTGATATCAATAGTATCCAAACTTGGGACGTGATTATTCTTTTATTTTCATTTTCTTATGAGGATATTTTCCCCAGGACATATTATTTTTACGAATTTGGACTGGACAAACAACATGTTGCTCTAATGGCGACTGTGAATAGTGGCAAGGTATTTCATTTACATTATTAAAAATGTGCCAAATCCTACAGATTCCTTGTTTGATGTCAGTTGATTTATTCTTTGATATATTCCTCCCACATGATTGAATCTGCATTTTCAGTTAGATTATATCTACCCCATGTCTATTATGTTGCCATTTTGTTCTTTGTTTTCTGTTCATATATTTTGTTCAGTGTTCACTGCTTGTCTTTGGAGCAGACATAAATTTTAGGTATACTTGCATTATACATAGGCTATATACAGTTTGGGAAGAAGAAAGAAAATTCACTCTTGATTGTGAATGTGAGCCTGGTCATGAGGTCAGCAGCTTAGATGTTATATAGCGTAATTCAGCTGTAGGGATTGACGGCTGAAGGAGCATTCTGTACCAGGTCAACGCACGCTTCATCAGGTCATTTGCAATCTGTATAGCATTCAATTTGTTCAGACTACGACTAAGAGTAGCTCTTGACGAAACAAGATTAGTCACACCAGCAAAACCAGGCAACCTGCAAGTATCAAGAACCAGAGTTTAGCCTTATAATATTAGAGGGATAACATGGTCCATTTCTTGGAATTGTGCGCTTGTATTAGGGAACTTTTAGTAAGTGTCTCAGTGTGCTTGCCCAGATTGAATAAGAAGAGAATTGACACATATAACCACACAGAAATGGCTAGAAGTAGTCGTGTGCCGTTAATGTAACACATAAGACAAATTGTTTAAAGAAAACACATAGCAGATGATCATAGTGGGCTATAATAGGATTATTAACGCACGGCCAAGCATATGAATAACATGACCAAATCAGATTGAGGTAAAAATAAGGTAGATAAAGCTTCCAACAATGTGCCAATTGTCTGAAGGATCCTCAAGTAGAGTACCACCTATGCGACAGAGCTGAAGAAACAACTCCTCAAAAATGTGGCGAACACACAGAGGAGCAGGCAATCTTAAGCACTTCAATGTAGAGAAAGGTACTACCCAAGATCAGGTATGCTATCTTATATGATTCAATTGTGAACTAAAGCACAAGAAGATATATCTGCAATAATAAACTGAAGGCTTGAAAGACTGCTCCAATGAATAATTGTGTAGGTGTCTAAGCACTGTAAACTGAGGTATTGAAGAAGTAAGCAGCTAACTCTTAACTGGACAGACTTGGAGTAAAAGGAGATGCATAAGAATCTAACTAAAAGAGCTACCTGTTGACTCCTATCTACTGGATAGAGAGAATTAGGCCACAATAAAGCCGATATGCTTGCTTCATCTCAGGATGTAGCTTGAAGCACCGCTCAACAGCATAACTAGATCTCTTGAAATGCGAACAGAGTGTTTGGACATGAGGAACAGATGTCCTGCACAAGCTGCCAGAACACTGTGTTCCACACTTCCACTGTTATAGACGATCCTGTACACAAGGACGGAAATCTCCTTGTTTATCAGAGGAGCTTCAAACGCCTCCATGGTCGGATGTAGGGTGCTGAAGAAGCTCGGCACTAGCCTCCTCCGTGGTTGGAGGTTCACTAAGAGAAAGGAAGGCAACCACTGTTGTTTGACAACAGAAAATTCGGGTGTCACAGACCTCTGTTCTACTCATAGTTTACTATCTGCAACCTTATCAAGAAAACTGCAATTTTTTCCTTACCGTTTAATAGCTGCTGCTCTTTTGGCTTCTGTGTTTCTTGAACTCATGCTTTCATGTTGTTACAGACGTATATTGCTGCTGCTACGGCTCCACAGACCAAGTGGGAAGACGATGGCGTGAAGTTGCGTTCAGCTGCTGTATCTCTTACTCTTTCATAGTTGTGCTAAACGGGATACCAAGATATTACTAGATCTTCGGCCTCAGCAGTCTGCATAGAGGACTCAATTTCATCTTGCATTTTGTCTTGGAAAGAAGGTAATATAGTTCTATTTGCCGGCGACAGTTACGGCTTACTAGCTGAGATTCTACACAATGTTAGGAGCGGCTTCTGCAATATCTTTACTCCAATTCAAAGTATTTTGAGAAATGGCCAAGTGGCATCAAACCTGAATCTTGCTAGTTATCTGGATCTTCATCTAGAAATGGTTCTCCGAGTCTTGCGACGAAATGGTCCATTGTTTGTTCACAACGAGGTGGCATCCGAGGACGATCCCGGAATCTCATCGTCGTTCGTCAACGCCCAAGATCGATTTAAGACTTGTTATCGCCGCGTCCGTACTCCGTACTAAACTAGTAAACCGATGCCGGCACTTTTCAGCTTCGTACGGCAAATAGGAGGAAGCCCTTGTTCCGCGCTCGAGAGAGGTCAAACATAGATGCGCGTGCTTAATTCGTTTTAAAACGCAACAATATTCCGGGCTGTTTCGTAACCGTAACAGAACGAATAAACGATCAAACGAGTGAGCCAACAGGCAGCACACGATGCATCTTTTGCCTATATATAATACTGCAAACTCAGTAGTAGGACATGCATGCATGGCAACGTCCGTCACTCATCAAATTCTTCTCGGAACGAAAAGAAAAAATAAATAAAAACAAAACCCTGTCCTGATTCTGATCTCATCTATGGCTACCCATTCTCCTCTCTACCGTTCTGAACTCTGCTACTCACACGGCCACCACAAACCCAGCTAAATTACAGGCAGACCAAAACCAAACCGATGAAAAAAAAAACACCACATGCGCCAGTCACCAAAATACACAGGGGGACGTGCAATGCAACACGACCGGACTCGACTGACTGTGTGTTTCGACATTTCTCTCTTTTTTTCTCCTTTTTGCCTCGGAAAACGAAAGGAAAAAAACACTCCATGAAAGCCTAAGAACGATGCCCTGATCCAATGGTTCCTACTCGGCCGTCCAGTTCGACGGCGAGGGGACGCGAGGGCGATCAGCCCTGCGCCTCGATGGGCGACATCATCGCCGAGAACCTGCGCTTCTGGATGCGCGGCGGGAGGTGCTTGTTATAACGCTTCGGCCCGACCGTCCACGGCAGGAACACGCCGGTGCCGCTGCGGCCCATCCTCTTGCCGACGTTGCCGCCGTTGCCAGACGAGGCCATCACCAGGGGCCGCGCGGGCCCCGCAGCGACCATCATGACGGGCGCGCGCACGGCCATGCCCCAGGCCGCCGGAGCGAGCACGGCCTGTGGCGCGGGGGCGTAGCCGATGATGGCGCCACTGGTGGGGGCCTTCTGAGCCATGACCACGGGCGCCACGGCGGCTGTGGCTGGCTGCGGCTGCCAGGGCGCCATGGCCTTGGTTGGCGACGAGAGCGGGCTGAGGTCCACAGGCGTGGACGGCCTCACCCTCGCGAACGTGATGCTCACGCGCCGGTTGGACGACGGGCACACTACGTGGCGTGCCATGTCCGCGCTGTTCCCGCGCATGACCAGGAGAGACCTGCGGAACGCACATTCCATTACCAATTAGTTCAAATATACCACCATTTTTCTGTGATTTTTCCCCTGACCGGGGTGGGGACAAACGTCCCCAACTTATTTTTCGGGTATGATGAAAGAACTCAGTTTAGGATTAAGCGTACCCTTGCTTTAGTGATAGCGTGAGGGGTCCCTTGTAGTTACCATTGCTGTCAGTGACAAGTGACCTGCCAAAGGCCATTGTGGTCTCTGACAGCAGTAGTGTGGAAATTGGGTTGTCCAGATGTGGAGGCTTGAAGTAGGGCTGTGAGTGTTCATCCTGCAAAAGGAAAATCATTATTATGTCAGAGGGCACCACTAGAAAGACAATGTTTTTTGGTGTCAAATTTAACCGTTTAGTATCCAAGACTGAGAACTTATTAAGCAAAATCAAGCATAATAGAGATGAAAGTGGATGCATAACATTTCGCTCCGATATGACAATATTTTTGGTTTCACCTCTCATTCCGTGATGTGGTAACAAGGCTCTCAATGATCATTTTATTAAAAGACTCGAGTATATTTCACCTATAACGTCCAAATTTCCTACGGTTAGCTAATTTTTATACCGAGGGTGCGACAGGGACAAGGCTCTCAATTCCACTTAGTTGTGCGAAGAGCTGACCACGCATTTCATGACTTTCAAGGAAGCAAAAGCACGTTTGTCTTCATTGAGTGTGCTGTTATGCGTATTTTACAAGGAAGCAGCGACACCTACCTCATCGAAGAAGTTGATGATCACACTGTTTGGTTTCCTGCTCTCTGGTATTAAACGCCAAAGAACAAGGTGGTCAATGACAGCCTGCAGGACAGCGGGGATTGGTTCTATGTGACCTGTACATAAGGAGAAAAAGAGGACAGCTGAGACATAATTCTCAAGGGCATTTCATTGTCTGGAGTCGCTAATATGCTTAGTTCAGAAGAATATACTTGAAACTGACAAACAGATTCAAGAAAGTGAGTTTGGAACATACAGTTAGCTTCCTCTGTGGTAGACTGAAATAACGGGACCCCAAGCTGTATGATCTCCCTCTTATTCCCTTTGATCTGCTTGTTGAAGAATATGAAGGTCTCACCTAATTATTAGAGTAGATAATAAGTGCATGGCTACATGATATATAGAGCATATATAGTAAGAATATGCCAATGATCACTGTTTTTCCATTTGGGGGAGCATGTGCACCCAGTAGCTACAATGTAGCTTCGCCAGTGATCACCACATAAGAAAATGAGACAAAATAATGTACTAATTGGGGGGCTCTATCAGTACATTAATGAGAGAACTTCGCAGCATAAACACCACTTACCTGAAAGCTCTCCATTTCTACCAGCCTGACGAATTTCATTAATGAAATCTGCAACTTTCACAATCTCTGATGTAGTGAAGACATCTTCATATATCTTCAGGCCTTTCACAACATTGACCTGATAAAACAAGATAGTGAACATCAGTCAAACAAGATGCCCTCCAAAACGAAATGAAGTTTAGATGAATTGAAGTGCTACTACTTCCTACAGTATCTCCTAGTCCTTCAGTACAGAAAGATTGCCGAATGGTGTGAAAATGGAACTCGCCATGTGGCCCTTCACGGACTCCTTCGCCACGAAACCTTTCTGGATCTTGATCCTCTCGGGACGAACAATGCACTCCTCGTGGTCAGAGCAGATTGGATAGCTCTCTGGTAGGCTGTGTTCCTCTTGTGATCCTTGGTCAGTATGATCTGCTAAGTAATATACATCTCAGAGGTTTCTAATTATTGTTGGAGAAAATTAACTACGTGATTATAAAAAAGGGAAAAAAGACACAAAATACTTTTAACTATGCCATGGACATCATCTCCCGTTTACAGAGCACTCATACTTTTCGTTTTTCAAAATCAAAAACCAAGGAAACTTTGCAATCATAGATACAAAGAATGACGACTGAAACAAAGATATTTCCGGACAAAGTGGTTCGTTGTACTTGGTATATTCTGCAAATTCAGTTAAGCTGATTCATTCTTTATTTGTGAAACAGAAGTGGGCGCCTAAAAGCTGGTAACTCCACCATGATGTTCAAAAAAATCGAACGACCAATATAACTTGACAAACGACCACCGACAGATTATGCACACACCTTCTAAACAATCCAAGAGAACCTAACTCTTTCGATAAAATAAAAAACATAGTTTGTACTTGAGCTTAACTTTTCACGCATGCCATAATTAGATCTTTACTTCCGAGTTTATATATAAATGGGCACAATCACTCAGCACCACCACTGCGTTCTATCACCCATTGTCACTCACAGGAATCGTTCTGTCATCTCCTACTTTTTCTCGTAAAGTGCAGAAATATTCAAAGCGTACTGGAGTTGCATCCAATTTTCCGAAATATCCATCATACCGCACAGGAAGAAACTATCTCTAGTTTTTTGTGTGGATTCGCAAGCTTCACCCTTTTGGCGTCACTTTCCGTGGACAACAGCATGGAGCGAGAAAAGGTGCCTTCCGTGGTAACACGCTAAAGAGAAAGAGCCTAGACAAGATTCGGCCAGGCAGTGGAGTGTATGTACATGAAACATGCGCACAACAGGTACACGGAATGGTATAAGTGGGAACGGCATAAGTGTAGGTGCAAGCACCAAACAGAGGCCGGGACCAGACCAGAGAATGTCCAATTATTGGGCCAAGACAAGGTACAAAGATGAAAATAGCGCTCTCACTTGTGGCTCCGGGACACTATCCCTCTCTTTGGTGCCATGCTCCCTTTCGCAATTCGTCATACCACGCACAAGAAACGCAGACTTGTGGTTGTTGCTTTTAAAAGAAGTCCTAGGTCCGCAGTTGTCAATTTGGAAGAGACCGCCCTGAAACGTTATAAAACCCGAGACCGGTTGCAAAGCATGCTGACTAGCAACAGCAGCAACTGGACAAAATTCGCAACGTGATCGCATCATCGATGGACAAGTCGACAACGCACGCACTGGCTAACCCGAATTATCAATTCCATGTCACAGGCTCACAGCTAAACCGTACATGTGCAAAGATTCAGGAAGCTCCAAAAGGCCTCTACTACTATCTCACCTACCACCCCTGAACCTGGAAATCCGCATATGCGGCTGGAGAGTTAACGAGAGCCGCCATGACTCACGCCATCTCCGTTTTCTTCCAACTAGACTGCGCCATACCGGGACAAGGTGTTCTTTCGCGAAGACTAGCCGTCCGGGACCCGCCTACAAGAGAATTGTTAACCGGGTGATTGGCCGGGCCCACGAGACAGTGGCCGACGGCCAACCACGTGTGCGGCCCGGTGTCGCGGCGGCCGATCCGATCGGCTCGGCACCAGATCCGGCCTCCACCGGAAACCCTGGCTTCCGGAACCCGATCTCGGGCCAGGTGGTCGGTCTCTCCACGGTGAGCCTCATGCGTCCCTTTACTCGAGGCACGCCGCTTGGGAAGTTCGGGTTCAAGGCGACCGCTCGCTCCATCAAGTCGGGACTCAGACGAGTCACAGGTCCGCCGTGCCAGGTCCAGTGGCGTGACCCTGACACGTGCTCAACATAAAACATGGGCAGCAATGTTCTAGAGCCGGAGCCAATCACAACGGTGCTGCAAACTTGCACGCACCAGACCAAGCCCACTCCACTCAGAGACAACGGTGCTCGATGGCCTCGAGGCTGCGCGCCGGCGGCGGCCAGAGAAGGACAGCTCTGGCCAGCGGGGGCGGAGGCGCCCGTGTTCCACAGCTCGCACCCGTACTGTGCTTTAGTAATTAGCAGTATATAAGCACAGCTCCACTAATTAATTAGCCAACAGTGAACTAAACGCCTCGCCTAATTACACGAGGCCGTACTGGCGCTGGTACTTTCCCACGGGGACCGACCGGGCGGGGCCAGGCCAAAAAGGTGGCCGCGTGGAGGCGGAGCTAGCTACCACTGCCGGGGACGAGCACAAGGAAAAAAATTAAAGGAGGAACAAAAGAGCGGTCGTTGGCGAACGGCGTGAACAAGGAAAAAGCGGTAGGGTTTTTGGCTCGCCGCCGCCGCCGCCCCGTGAGGTGATCCCCTGCCTCCAGTCCCACGGGCGCCGCCGGCACGGACGGCCAGGATTGACCGTCCACCGTACGATCGCCTGGACGGGGGACACGGCGCACGCTGACGCACGCGGGGAATTATTGGCCCCCGCGCCCCCAACTTCCTTCCTTCCTCCCGTTTGGTGCCCGATGCAATAGGAGCCGTGCGGCGCGTCAGTTACCGTCGTTGCCGTGAACCGACGCAACCAACTGCGACTTTAACAACAGGGACATGATAAGCCAGCGTTTAAAAGTGTGGTAATCTCGTTAACCGGTTAAACTAGTCGTAGCCCGTTTGAGATGAGATATATCCCCCAAAAAATAGGAGATTAGCTGAGCTGGGCGCAGAAATACTTGCCGAAAAAGCCACGGCCGAACAAGGCAGGCCAGATCCAAAAACTGCGAGGCTGGCCGAGAAATTAAAATTTGAAAACCGAAGGGAAAATAAAAAGGCACGGTGGGTCGACGGCGGGCTAGCGAAAAAGACGACCGGGTGCGGTGAATTCGAATGCCGGGGACGCGAGCACGCGGCGATTGAATTACTGGCGGGCGGGGGTGGTCTGTACTTACGTCCGTCGTCGGCGACGGCGTCGTCCTCCGTGGAGGCGGCCTTCCTGTCCGACGAATCTCCCGAGGAATCCAGCTCCGCGTCCGGGTCCGGCTCGCAGTGGTCCTCGGAATGGTTGACGACCGCGGCGTCGGTCTCCTCGGCCGGATCCTGCTGCTGCACGGGCTCCTGGTCCTGGTCCGGCTCGGGCTCGGGGTCGGCGGGGACGTCGTCCATGGGCTCGTGGATCACCGTGGACGCGGCCTCCTCGGAGTAGCAGCAGGAGCCGGCGGCGGCGCGGGCGTCGGCGACGCGGCGCAGCTCGGCGGTGACGTCGGCGACGGGGTAGAACTTCTGCATGTGGAGGACGGGGAACCAGTTGAGGCGGCGGCGGTGGAGCGCGGCGAAGACGGGCTCGTAGTCGGCGCCGCCCCCGATCTGCGCCAGGTGGCCGCAGAGCGCGTCGATCATGGCGTTGGCCGCCGCGAACTCGCCGCGGAACCACCCGATCACCGCGTCCCGCGCGGCGACCTCGGGCGCCGCGGGCCCGCCCGCCGCAGCGGCGCCCACCGGCGACCCCGGCATGCCCGCCGCCGTCGTCATCGCCCCCGCGATGATCGCCAGCCCACACTCTCCCTCACAATTTCCTTCCCTTCCTGGTAGCCTCCCGATTTCGCGGTCCTCTCTCTCGCGCGCGCGCAGAGGTCTGCAGGTAATGGCGTTCCCTGGAAAACAGAGGAGGAGGTGGTGTGCGGAGGGCAGGCTCGCTCGGGGCGGCCCTATAAATACCTCGGCCGGGCGAGCCAGGCAGCCAACCCAGGAGGGTGACGTGGCGCCGGACGGCTCATTAACGGGCGCGGATCCGGCGACGAGGTTGCATTGCGGTCTGTTAAATGGCCCGCCGAGCCTACACCTTCTACGGGCCGGGGCAGTGCGGTGCGGTGCGGGCGCGAGTCGCTCCGGCCTACGGGGAGGCGCGTGTGGACCGCGCGCGCGCCACACAAGTCGGAGAGGAGAGGGTGGCAGCAGCAGTCTTGGGATGCGATGCACCGGGTCGATCCTGCGGTCCACGGGGAGCCGTCCGTTTCGGCGCGCCCACGGCCATGTCCGGATTCCTTTGTTCTGGTTCATACAAGGCATTCACGCCACCCGGTGACGCAAAGCTATACTACCTCTCTAATAACCGCGCTAGAGTGCGGGTGACGGCGGCGCGAGACGGCGTTGAAAAAGAGGAGACAAGGACCCCGAAATATCGTTGCAAAAGTCTAAGAGCAAGAGACATAACGCAAGCCGCGATGGCATATGTTCCTCAGAGGAAAAGGATGACACACCACAGATGTGTGGTTGCACGCGTCAAGAGCAGCAGATATAGCGCAATTCGACGTGAGAGGCGGAGAGCATCTGTGTGTGTACAAATGGTGTGTGTTGCTCACTACTACACTCATAAATAAAGATCCTAATAGGAGACCGCGAACCCCAAGGGGTTAACGTGATAGGTGCTATTATGTTCAGGGTCAGATGGTGATGAAGTGTGACGTTGAAAAGGACGAGGCAGCCAAATAAAGAAGATACTCCTATATGGTTACGAATGCCGCCGAGAGGAATTGGCGGTATAACTGAACCCAGCCGAGAAATGCTAGCCTACACTGCAATAGATAATTAGACGATGGACGACGGTTGAAAAAGAGCACAAGACTTAATGCCGTTCAGCGGAAAAGGTGACATATGTGTTTCTCGATAGAAAAACATTCATGTGTTGAGAGATGGCTGCCGTGTGTCAAGAGCAATAGACAGTGTAAGGGCATCGGCGCATAAATGCTACTAGAACCTATGGAATATCCTAGGGGTTGCAAGTAAAAGAAAAATAGGAGTTCTTATTTAGATATAGTTTGAAAAGTGCTACATTCCTGGAGTTCAAACCGTTGCTGTGCAATATAAGAATAGTTCGACTGTGTGATCCTAATAAGCCAACATGTATGCAGTTTTTCAACTATGAACGACACAAACATTGTGCACTTAAATTGTGCGGTACTATAGATTGATTGTGATTATAACAAAAAAATGGAGAAAAGTAGCAACCGACAATGAAGAATCAACTAGTAGAATCTCGCCGGTTCAAGTTACCTGGCCTCCATGGAACCGCAAGCACCGTTGGTCCAACTGTTATCTTTCTAGAGGGCCCATCTGATAGGAGCACTTGCTGGAACATTTCAACGGCATGACTGCATCCGTCATTAAACCCGAAACTCTCTAGATCGGCCAAGTTTCCGCTTCATAGTCCTGGCGGTGACATTGAATTCAAACAAACCTCTAGATCCTCTGTGGTCTCATTTCCAACACAGGTGGCGCTGCTGTACTGTTACATGACCAGGACCAAACTTTATTAATACTAAACACATGCCTCTGGTTTGATCTCCATGTTCATTCCCCCTTCTTAATTGACGGGTCTTGGGACTCGTGACTTTTGAGCGTGAAAACTACTGCGAGATTTGTAGGGATGATCTAAGATCCCATCTATTTTGATGGCTCTCTTTAAGTTACCCGTCTCTGCACAGGAGTATTTTTAAGACAAGGCAATATAATACGGAATCGAGCTATGTTGTGGTAGTAGTTTATGGCGAAGTTTTATATTGGCGCTGATTTGGTTCCGTTTAAAAATAAGGGCGTGTACATCTGGTGGTTGGTGGACGCGCTGCGTCGTTCTGGAGTTCCCTTTTAGGAAGCTTTTGCTGGAGACACCCACCAATTATGTGGCATGTGATCAACGATTTGTACCCGCTCGTCGGTTTATGGCCCTACCTAAGCGCGCATTATATGGCATCCAGCCAATCACAATTCTTGCCAATTCGGTGATGCACGTTTAGCAGCTTTTTGGTATGAAATCAATCGATGGTGATTGGTGACTACAATAAGATAGTGAAAAGAAACCAGAGCATTCAAAGTTGTTTCGAAATGTGATGTTTCTGAGCACAATTACCGTGCTAGAGCACTTACAAGCTTTTATTTACTAGCTTTTCCATATGAAATTTGACTTCTGAGGTAGAATGTGCGTCCAATTGTGCCAGATTTCCAAAAAGAGTGATCCAAGAACGTGAGCATGATTCAAGCGCGGAAAGGTTTACCTTTATGGAACGGAGGTCCAACCCGTTCTTACGCTTGCGGCAGCATTAGATCAGCAGGCACGCGCACACATGTTTTTTCCCTCTTCCCTGTGCTGGATCAGTTGACCCTCTACGCTTCACGGCACGGCCCTCCCCTGACGGAACGGCCGGTGTTGGTGGCGTGGCCACCTGAAAGCGTCATGTGCAACATGGCCTGTAAACAAACCGGAGATCTCGAGCTCGAGCAGAGCAACCCATATTTGCTACTCCCTCCGTTCCTATATGTAGCGATTTCTGAATCACGGACAGTAAATAGTCGAGAGAGAAAGGTCATATATACCCTCATTTTACACTACCTCATAAATTCTTCACCCACCCAACAACCCATCAATTTTTGTCCTATTCATAGAAATACTTACATATTGGAACAAAATTTGAATCCCTAAAATGCTTATATAAAGGAATGGAGGAGTAGTTCCTCCGTTAACAATGCGGGCTGATCTGTGATCCGTGAGGGGCCGTAGCAGGGAACATCACCGGATACACGATACGACGGCGGCGGCCTGTCCCGGCAAAATTACATCACGCGGCGATACGCGTACCTGCATCCGGCTAAATTTGAGTTTGAAAACGAGTGTGGTACGCGCAGAGAAATCAACCTTGGAAACAGAGGACGATGGAAGGACCGTCGCGTTCAAGGCGGCAGGGCACAGGGCAGTGGGCAGGGAGGGGAGGCACCGATCATTGGTGATGCCCTGCTTGCTTCGTTGGCCCCGGGCCGTGCCAAGTGTCGCCCGCCATGACGCGATCTCGTCAGCGACCGCGCTGCCGCTGTCCGTGCGATCTTGTTTATTAATCGCGGTCGCGGCCAACGACCGGACCTGCATAATTGGCATGTTTATTGGGTCATTTGTGTGAACGAGTTTGTCTCTCTTGGAATTCAACTCCAGCGACAGGGCAGTGGAGATATCTTACTTTAGCGACCTGACGAGCCATAATGCTCGTTATTTTTGTCCAAATGAACCCCGTATTGCCCGTAATCAAGCGCTGCCAGTGGTCCACGCGTTGAGCTGACAGCCGATCCCTATTTCTAAAAACAAATTCCCGCAGCTTGCATCAGTTCATACACACACTTTATGTTATTTGACGGTCTATAGTATACTGGAAAATGATGTGTTAATTTTTAACTGTTTATTACGAAATGATGTAACTATTTTATATGCACTTTGGTATCTTTTATCTCCTTTTTTTATTTCTCTCACAGGGATCTTTTATATTTATTTACGCGGGCAATGTCATTTGGTCTGAGCTCTGCTGGCGATGCCGCATGTCAAATGACGGTTGACAAACGGCCAATATTGCGAACGTGTCACTGACGCCAATTTGCAACCAAACTTTACGATGTGCACACGATCGAGTTTTATCACGCTCTTATTTTTATCGGCCAGTTCTCAATTGTGATCAGACTGATGAGTGTATGATCATTAGTATTTGAACTTAATTAGGGTCAAGAGATTTTTAATACAGTATATTGATACTGTAGATGTTTAGGATTCCTTTAGAGTTGACCACTGGATACCATAATAGCAATGGAAAGATACCACCGGCTAGAGGCACTAATCAGAGGTCGGAGCTGACCTGCAGGATCTTTCCCGGCCTCGAAAGGCTAAACTGGCTCGCGGCCAATATACAAATTTTCACATGCGGGTTGAGTTGCCACCAGGACGCACGTCGTATGAATCATCTGGTGGGGGTTCTAGCTAAAATGTCAGAATGGATATCAATGCATGGAACGGTGAAAATCGTGCAACTTGCTATGCTAGCCAAGCTTTTATGAAAGCTTCCACGGCAAGAGTGTTGTGTATCTTATCTTTATTGTAGTACACGTAGTATAGTGGTTCCAACAAATGTACTCGTACATTATTCGTGTTTCGTGACGCCATGCACGGAGATGCTTTGATGACCCGTTGAGAGTAACAAGCAAGCTTCCGAGATGAACTGGGATTATTGTGTGCACAAGGTCTAGATTATTCTAGGGACATGACGTCATGACGACATGTACGTGTATATAGGGGTTGCATTTTTTTTGTCAAATGGAACGAGCGGGGTGCTTCTGTTTCAGAAAATATCATCATCCTCCGAAAAAGAGAAAAAAAACGAGAAGCTATGGCATCAATGAGAAAAGTTTGCCGCACAAGTTTTTTTTTACCGAAGTCAATAGGGAAGGCTCCAACCTATTTTTTTATTAATTGTATAAAATAAAACTGTTCTCTACATGAAGGAGATCCAAGGTCCAAAACAAATCCTAATCTAACTATTTGAGACTATTACATATGAAACTATCCAACAAAGACTTCACACTTGGCTTGCCTCTCAAAGCTGCCAAACCCAATTCCTCTTGAAAGTGTTGTTTCACTCTAAGCAGAGACTTGGCCTTGTTGTCAAAGATAATGCTATTTTTATGACATCAGATAACCAAACATCCCACTATAAGCATATCTCTAAAGATAATCGATCCAAAATTCTATCTGGATCCATGTGGATGTTCCAAGTGATGCCCAGGAAACTCGAGCAGAGCTTGCTAAAATTGCATTCAAAGAATAGATGGAGCAAGGTTTCTTCAGAATGGTCATGGAATACACAGTCGTAGGTGTCTAATACTCTATTTTTCCTTTTAAGTAGATTCCTTGTGTTAATTCTGTCCCGAGAACCAGCCAGAAGAAGAATTTAAGTCTGCTTTTACAATAAGATTGCCACATCCATTTAAATCAGGGTGAAGAAGGATTAGTAACAATCAGCTTAAGATATGCATTTTGTACCCTGAAGTCTTGAGTCTTGACTACCCCATAGGTAACTCCAAATATATTTTTTTGTCGTAATCATGTCTACTAACTGCATATGCCACAAAATTTCAGTAGTAAAGTTTGTCTGGTCTCCCTCTTTCCACTTATATATTGTCTGGTCTCCCTCTTTAATTTCCACTTATATAATGCCTATCTGCAAAAACGTTTTTCCACAAATATAGTGCATATTTTTCTACTGATTGGTTGTGCCACTTTCAAATACGCCTTATACAAGTGGATGGAGGGAGTGATAAGTTTTTTTTAGAAAAGTTTGAAGTAGGAAAGATGAAGTGCAAAGCTTTGATTCCTGAGGACGTTAGCGGGCACGCGTGCACACACCCAAACACGGACCGTACTACCGCGCCTATTCATGAATACTCGTTGTAGAACGCAACACAACATGATTCCCGTAATGCATACACTCAATGTAGAACATAATAAAAATTATGCCAGTAATAAGACTAGCTAGATCCTTGCATTTGTTTAACTAACCGTCACTCGGTGAAGAATCAGATCCAATCTAATCTAACCCTCTCCTCGGATTCGCAGATGATGTGAGCAGGTTTTTCCTCGTATCAGACGTCCGTTTTATTAGATGGTAGTGGAACATATGTGGAGGAGCTTTGGTCGCACCTCCATGTTACTCCCTCCGTTCTTAAATTGTTGACGATATTGACTTTTTTTGTTACGTTTGACCATTCATCTTATTCAAAAGATTTAAGAATCATCAAATATTGTATTATAATTTGTTTTATCATCAAAGTAAGTTGAAACACAGCTTATAATTTTAGATATTTGAACGAATATTTTGAATAAGATGAATGATCAAACGTAAAAAAAATCAATATCGTCAATAATTTAAGGGGGGGGGGTTATTGTGGATAGCTTCGTGGCAGTCGCACGTAGACGGAACATGACCCCAGGGGCCTGTCGATCCAGACATTAGCTCCAGATTTGATCCATCGACCTCCGGATCGATGGGGGAGATATTATGTACTCGCAAATCTGGGTCAAATTAAACTGCCCCTGCCTGATGAGAAATCACATGACGATTATAGCTTATCAACCCCGCGATCCGTGTCTCATCACGAGGCACCTGACGGGAACAGAAAGTTTAGGAACAAGGCTAACCCGTTTCACCTGGACACCTCTCTTCCTCCCAGGTCTCTCCATCGGAGTTTGAAAGTGAACTGAGCAGCCTGGTATATACGAGAAACCGGCGGCCGAGAGAGCGGTTACGGCCGCCACGCTAGAGTTGAATCCCGTGATGACCTAGTGCATGGCGACATACATCTTCTACCGTATAAAAAACGCACTTCACGCACCAGTAATCACGCTACCTAGCTGCGCGGCGCTCCCTTTTTCTTCACGTAGCTGTTTTGTCGATCACCCCGTGGAGCCAACAAAAGTGCGTAAGCCTCGAGAGCACCATCACCACCACCACCACCACCACCCTGTTGGGAAAAAGAATCGGTTTGATTCCTCACCGCTTGGCACCTAGCGCCAAGGCTTACCTATCCAATGCAAGAGAAGAGAGTGCTAGTAAAAAGCTTGCCCTTGGCTGTACGAACACGGGGCACGGGCGCCTAGTAGACACCAGCCACTCCGAACTGCAGCAACAACGACCATTTCTTTGCGTAAACAACTCGCGGCGCAAAGGCGAACGGAACAGGGCTCTGTCGCCACGTCCACGCTCGGCGGCGTCGTACGACCGGCCGTACGTAAGTACGGGGCCCGAGCCCGGCCGAGGACGATGAGCGTGGCAACGAGCTCGCTCGGTCGCACGGGCCGGTGCCGATGCAAGAATCCAAGACCGGTGGCTCACCTGAGCCGGACGGCGATGAAACCAACTGGTCGTGTGGTAAAATAAGGTGGCTGTCCTTGTCGTTTCTGGAAGTGTGCGCTGTCCTTGTCGACCTCTGGAGGCGGAGCAAACCGGCACGCCTGGCCTGGTGCCCGAGCCCGACGCGCCAGGTGCTCGATGCCAGATTCCGTGAGGGGACGGAGGAGATGCCGGTGGGGAGGCCCCGTTCACACGCTCCACCGGACTGCCTGCCTACTTGGCGACGACAGGTTTCCGTGCCCGTGCGTGCGTGCTCGTCTCTGCCTCCGTTGGTTTCCTCCCCTCGCGGACGCGGCACGCGCTACACCCGACCCACCTGACACGGACTCGTCGTACGTACTAGTACATGATTGACGAGGAGGAGGAGGTGAGGGAACCTGCCGCGCAGGATGAATCACGTCGCGATCGATCGACTGAGCGTGAGAGGCCGCACGACGTGGTGATCGATCATGATCCATGATTGACTTGGCCCGGGCGGCCGGTGTGACGGGTGGACCGTGCGTGGCCGCTCGAGCCGCGGCCAAATCCAGCATGGCATGATTACGTGGCACCGTCGTCCTCGAATGATGGCAGACTTAATGTGGAAGCTAGTGATAATTGAACGAGCACACGATGATAATTCCTTCTAACAACGAAGCCTCGTTCCAATTTCGCCCGGTACACGTTCGCGAGCAAGTTTTCCACCATTTTTTTGTCGAGCGGCCATCTGGCTCACCGACGATCACTAGCGCGTTCCTGCCATCCAAGGAATTTTACAAGCATGTATTAGTCCCACTTAGTAGTAGTACTCCTTATGGTTGCTTTTGTCGAGATTGTTTATTTCATTCTGTTATCTAGCCATTCAAAAGAATAAATCTGAGTAGGAAAATACTTCAATGAGTACAAAGATGTATGTTTGTCTTAGAATAATTATTAATTAAACTTCAATTTAAATATCAAATATCTAATTATACTATTGAACATGTCAAATTAGATGTACATGTGTTCATTAATGTGTCAAATCACAGCTTGAACTATAGAAATGTCAAACTTGACACGTGATGAATGAATTTGACATTTATGTAATTTAAATTTATGTTTTAACACATTACTAAAACATATATAAAATTCATTTTACATGTTTAATAAAATAATCATAAAATAATATTTATGTTGAATCATAATTAATAATTACACTGGGGTGGGCACATGTCCCTGTTCCTACAAAAAATCACTCCGTCCGATTATATATATGTGAGAATAGAGAAGGTTTGGTTACAGCATTATGGGTGCTAAATTAACCTATTTGTTTCATGTATCGGTGGTTGTTGGTGTATGGTATTCAAAAGAGATACCTTGTGATTCGACTAGATTGTCGAATGACGACAAAATTAATGTGCAAGCAAATAATAACGGGTCTATCCAGATTTCAGGTGACTGATTTTTTTTTTTTGATTATGTTTCGGTTACATTTTTTAGTATCCAACAACTAAAAAGAATTATTCACTTGTAGCAAAAAGAATGGTCTATGAAAAAAATATTCCACATTTTTTAATTGTTCTAGAAATGTTTTTTTACCATCACGTACATATTCCTTTCAAGTTCCAACAATGAAGCCTCACTTGTATTTATTTTATATCCTTGTCATGTGTTCGGCATGTATGATTTTGGTCAAAGACATGATCCTACCATCGGCATGTCAGTCGGTTATGTGTTAGCAGGTGCGCAGCACCGATCCACACTCTATCCAATAGAGTGCAAATGTAATGGGCTATCTTAAGATAATATACTTCCTTTATAATAAAAAACCAATGAAGCCTCACTTAGAGTTTACCCTGCACACCCAAATTTCATTGCTCCGTACCAATTTTGTGGTGAGCCCCACGTACCGGCCCTACTTAATTATAACAGGTAGGAGTACACCCATTTTGTGGACTAGTCAGCCTCGTAAACAAAAAAAAAAAAAACAAGAAATAGAGTAGAACGGTACTGATTTTGTACACCCATTTTTGTGGCTAACTGGATGATTTATACTCCCGTCCCTTAATGCGAGTAGACGGTACTGTGGAAAGTGTCTTGAATAAAAACACGGAGATGGTAATGGCAGGCTGCGCGCAGCAAGCCAGTTTCTTTAACCTCTCTCGTGCGGTTCGTGTGGTCTTTTCCTCAGTTCCAGTGGCCGCTGGCGTACTCGTGAAAGAAAGCGGATTGCGCTCGCGACTCGACTCGGTGCGCCGTCCCTGGCCGTACGCTTTAATACTATGTTGCTGGTAGCCGTGTCAACCACTCCGTCTCCGTGTAGTATAGAGTATCCGAAAAGCCTCTCCGTGCACCGCAACAAGCTGACGCGCCCGTACGTACCTCGGCCGTGGTGGCCCTGGCTCTTTGGTCCTGCAGAGGCCGTCGCCCCGTGCGTCACTCTTAATTAGGATCGCACCGTGACCTGGCCAGGCTTCGCGCGCGGCCGGCACGTAACGCTGGTGTCGAGATCGACCCGGCCGTACGTGCGACCCGGCCGCCGCCGCCCGTGACCGTGATCTTGTGTCGCGATCTTGTGTACGTGCGACCCGGCCGCCACCGCGAACGGGCTTGGCCGCGGCCGCGCGCTATCTTGTGTCCGTGGCCCGGCACGTACCGGACGGCGACCCGGCGGCGGTTCGGCTCGAGGCGTGGGCGGGTTTGTGTTTGTCGCGGCGCGGTTGGGGGCAGATGACATCGCCGGGCCGGGAAAATGGGAGTGGGAGTGGGGGCAGGATCTCGCCGCCTTTGTGCCGTTCCGGCGGGCGAATATCCCCCGGGCAGGCAGGCCGGGTCCCATCGCGCGCGCACTTGCTCGCTCTCTCCTTGGACCATCCAGCGCCCGCGGCCGTTGCCGGTGGGGGTCGGGCGAGGTGGGACGCGCACGTCCGGACGGTAGCACGGCGCGACCGGCCCGGATGGCTGCTGGCGGCCGAAACTGGTCCGTTTTTCAACGGCTACGACGACCACGCATGCTCGTACGCAGGTGTGTAGTCGGAAGGATTTCATACGACTGCCACTGATATCCAGAGTTCCAAGTCGTCGGCGGCGTTTATGACGAGAGTAAAGCATGCTTACCAAAACATGACCGAAACGTACTTGTCTCCCCACGGGAACAGGAACGCACAGGCGCGCGCAAGGGAGTAGTAGTAATCCTAGCAACAGCAACGTACGGGAACGCATCGGCACGCGCAACCAAGTGCTAGCGACATCGATCAGAGCATGGCCTGCGGTTCAACTTGCCGTTCTGCCCGTTCCGGGCCCAAGCTAGAACAGCCTGCCCAGAAGCTACAACATCCAGTGGCGGCGGGGGACCGGCCGGCGAGCCGGGTGTGTTCGTTTCCAGGTATATAATTTTTAGAGGGTCAAATCAAAGAGAATTTTATTATTTTGAAGTCATTAAATAAAGTCTAATCTCGAAACTAATTGCAGACCCTCTATCTAATTCACGAGACGAATCCAACGAGGGTAATTATGGTGTTATTAGAAGATGTTTACTGTAGCATCACTGTAGCTAAACATAGATTAATTAGGATCATTAGATTCGTCTCGCAAATTAGAGGGGGTCGCGACATAGGTTTTGTTATTAAATTAATAAAAGATCTTATAAAATAATAAGATTCTCTTTGATGTGACGAGTATATAAATTTTAGAGGGTGGAAACGAACGGCGCCCTGGTCCGCCTGTGCGGATACGCAAAAGTGACCTCCCTGTCCTGTACTGCGTGCGAGATGCCACCAGCAGCAGAGGTAACGCAGTGGCAGCGCGCCACGACGTGCCTGCCGCGCGTCAGCACCCCTCCGGCAAGCCGCGCGTGCGCCAGCCACCAAGTGCCGCCGGCGTCCGTCAGGTTGGTCGGTCGGTCCCCGCTGCGAGAGAGAGAGAAAATAAAAAAGCTGTTCAGGGATAGGACCGGCAGCCTGCGCAGTGTCTGCTTGTTCCAAGAACCTTGCTGTTTGCACTGCGCTGCCGGATGCTAGTAAGTACTCCCTCCCTCCTAGAATATTTGGTGATTCTAGGCTCATCCATTTTTTCAAAATGTTTGGTATTCTCACTTCTCGAGACACCTTTTCTCTTCCCAATACACCTCTATTTCTATCTCTTTCTTCCTCGTTTCTCGCGCACCTACTTTATTCCTTCTCTTCTTAATCTCCATGCTGCAGAGCTAGAATACCAAACATATTAGGACGGAGGGACTACATGCTTTTGTGAGTTGTGACTCTTCTGTCCAAAGGCTCCAAGCTCACGAGTCATTCCAAACCTGCCGGCAAGGAAGGAGTACTATTAGCAACTCCTATCTTCAATTTCATCTTGGTTCTTACTAGTAACCTTCTATTTACAAACTATAGAGGGGTAAAGTCCCTGACAATTGTTTAATGGTGATTATCACTTTCATTACATGCGGAAGAAAAGTTGGTACTTGCATCTTCCGATATGACAGGAAAGGGAAACAAGATCCAAACTGAAACTGACAACATCGTGTAGACTTAAGTCATGTCAGCTCTCCCATCTTTTAAATAAGATAGGTCTTACAGTGACATTACGACTACTATCTACTCCTACTGTCCACAAGGCGTGTTACCCACACACCCAACTGCGTGCGGAGCTACCAAATTGTAAAAACATGTTCGACCTGGAGGCGTCGGTGTCGTCAAAGTTAACTTTTGATAAGTGGGCCATGGCAAAGTTAACTTTTTGTTGGCTGGTAACAAACGGACCGTCGGACCTGGACCTTCCCGGGGCCTCGTGTGACACTGCTTTTGACTTTGCATCCTTGTTACAAGACAAAACAACTAGAAAAGCTATAACACTAGCACTAAGAGTTGACGACAAAGCAGCAGTTACGTCAACACCATATACTACATGCGCCAAAAGAGAACTGTTAACAACAGCTTCGAAGAACAGCACGACAGTATATATGTTTGCTAATTGACGCTTCCAGAAACCTCTTCGTATTACCAAGCAAAGATAAACTTGAAGAGCCTAATCACACCAACAGTGAGCGCGGCGCTCTCGCTTTCGAGCGGCGGAGTGGTAGTACCGTATCGATCCGTATGCTGGTGAGTATTCGTCGTATAGAAAAAAGGCACTTTCCATTTGGCTCTTTTCCCCATCAGATCTGCGTCCACCACCACAAAAGGAGAAGCAGAAAAATACGAGCAGACTCCGCACGAGAGAGAAATGACCTCGGCAAAGATGCTAAAAACTGCATATGCAATTCATCTCACCGATGCCTCTCTGATTTGCAATTGATCTGGCAACTGGACTCTGCAGCATCCACTGAAGCTCCCTTTCAAGCATTCAAGGCTCATCCTCTTCTGGCCGGGAAGCATCCACCCGCTACGTACGACCCAATGCGGATCTGAGGTCTATTACGATTTACATATATATCCGGTTGCCAGTTACGATGGCTTTCTTGGTAACTCGACGCCGACACCGCCAAACTCCGAACGTTTCCGTTCCGGCGTAGGCGTGTGGGCGAGCTTTACGACATCACATGTCTTTGTATGACCGAGCTCGGGATGCCCCGTGCCGATCGATGGACCCGAACATGTACTGACACCTCATCCGGGCAGACAGTGCCGGTTCTCTCGACGTATAGTAAGTAGTAGCTCCGAGTATATATTCCGTCTATGGTCGAGAAAGGAATCCGCTTTCTTTTCCTGCTGTTGCTGGCATATGCCCCGAGGAAAATACGTTGGTGTTTTGTGGCTCTTAACGACCTTTAGGCACAGCTGCTGCAACCAAACTAGCAGGCAACTTGTAGGCAACTTGTGCTGTGCACTAGTTTTTTTAAATAAAAAAATTTGTTGCGGTGAACTAGTTGCAAACGGCAAATTAAACTTTGCTTAGCTTGGGCTGGTCTGCACTCCTAAGCTAAATTGAGGAGATGTCGCCGTCCAATCTTACTCCATCACTGACATAAGCCGGCCACTTGAACCCGCACCCGGAAACACCTCTGATCCACGCGCATATCAGTCGCATCAGGCCGGGCGATGCCGTGGCGAGAGGCTCGACCAAGTGTTAGTCGCGTTTTGGAGCCGATCGATCGGGGTCAATGCCGCCGCGAGCATCACGAGCGAGGCGCCTCTCGCTTTAGTTGCCATCGGCGTCACGGAGTTCAAGCGCCGCGCGGACCAAAGAGCGCGGGAAACCTACACGCCTTTTGCGAGGAATCGCCGTCGTCGCCGAGCACAGCGCGAGGCGAGGCAGCTTTCCGCTCCAAAGAAAGCGGCACGGTGCCCACGGAGGATTGGTTCTAGAGATGCCGCTTGATCCGACAGGATAGCTGCCAGCCTCCTCTGGTTAATTGGACGTAGCTGGAGAGCTGTGAAAATCATATGATGATGATGAAACTGACTTCAGCATCACAGTGCCTACATGTCGGCCCAAAACTTGTTTTTCCGTTTGATTGTTTCTGGGTAAGGCAATGATGAGATTGCAGCAGATTGAAAATGCAAATTTGAGTTTTTTTAGCTACATGTTGAAAATGTTGTATATCTTCCCATTCTGTTTCTAGATATAACTTTTAGCGAAATATTAATATGTTTTTAGTATTTCTTTGCCAAAACTAATCTTCACTTTCGAGAGCAACCTGCAGCTCCCCTCTTTTGGGAGGAAATTATCTCACTTATTATAGGCAGCCTGAACCCAAATGTTTAGAATGTAATGCAGATAATTTTTCTGGATCTAAACGTATAAAAAGTATTAAATCAACTTGTTGTCCAAACACTTTGTCGCTTATAGTTGACATCTTGCAGAGATTGATACTCGCAACATTCTCCTAGCTATCACCAAACCGTACATATTCCGTTGTTCTTTCGTGGCTATAGGACCTCAAATGGAGTCTCGGTCCCAACTTCTCCTCCACAGAACGTGCCAATCGAGAAAAATCTGAGCCGTGGGGTCATCTCAAGATCGTCTTTTATCATAGCACAGACCTGAAATTGCGAGATGCGGGTCCAACCTTTCACTCTCACTTTTTCTTCCCTTACTCCTACCATTTTCACCTGCCATGATCGTCAAGCATGATTGATTCTGGTGCATAAGCGCACCGTCAGTTGTGAACAGTTGACATGATGATCTCTACGACCTTGATTGTTTGTTAATTGAACCGCTAGTACAAGCACATTCTTTTTTATCTAAAAAAATTGTATTCAGTACTTCACAAGCACGAGGCTAAGTTGAATTAAAAGCTTCATTTTGAAAAAGAAGTTTGCAGTGCACGCCCATGAGGAGGTTCTTTTTTTTCTCAAATGTACTTCGAGGAAGGTTCTTGCCGCTCCAGAATTGACATGCACTGATTGCATTCACAGGATACACAGCGTACGTAGCTGGCTAGATGCTTCTCTCTTCTTTTTATCACAAAACACGCACGGCTAATCCGTAACCAGCGATTCGATCTCTCAGATCACCCATCAAAAGATCCCTTAATTACAGGGGTCCTTCACGTGGCATCAATGTCGAAAGCGAAAACAAACATCATACACGAGTGGACAGGAGCCTTGCCAGTTGCCAGTTGCCACCATCGCCTACTCTAGCTTCAGCATCACTCTGGTCTCTCAGGGAAGGCTCATCTTTTCCACTAGTGGTTTCCTGAAAGATGATGTATCAGATTCACGAAGTTTGTGATTCAGTATTTTCTAGTGAATAAATCCAGTAATGCACGTTTCTATCAAGTTTACAGTAAAATTCTTCTGAATTATTTAATCACGAGATCACTTGCAAAAAAAACACATTAGCAATAGATTACTCGCAAAAGAAAACTAACAATGAGATTTAGCGTAATATCTTCGTAGCAGATTAGCATTTGTTGAATGTCTGGCAAGCAAACTAACAGTAGCTCAGTTGGTTAGTTCCTCAAGTTGAGAGGCCACCCACAGGGTTCAAATCCTAATCCTGGTTAGCGCGAATTTGTGGAAATAAAAAAATCCTCTCATTGGCACCTGGAAATATGATAGCGATGATGCCAACTTGGATGTCCGGTTCCCAAGCCGTGGGTTAGTTTGGACTCTCCTATCTGGGGTAGCTGCAGTAGTAACCAACATGGTCAATGACTATGTATTTATGCTGTCATATAGGGTAATGTCGGGGTTCACGGGTTTCTCTCAACCGCCCATGTCTGATAAGAATAGGACATTTATTCAATTATGAAAAAGATAGTAACATATTTTCTGTAAGATTTTGTGCGGACACGCAAATGCGAGAAGTCTCTTCGATTATCTAAACAAAAATATTTGCTGAAAGATTTGTGCCAATGCGTGTGATCGTCTGACCTAGACACACTCGTGGTGCATGATATATCTGATAAGAATAGGACATTTATTCAATGATAAAACGATAGTACTAACATATTTGTTGTTGCATTTTCTGCGGATACGCAAATGCGAGAAGTCTTCCATTTTCTTTTCTTTTTTTTAAAATAAGGCAGGAGCACTGTCATTCATTAAGATGGAGAGAAGAGTTACAACCTAATTGTACAAAGGTCTAATCCCAACTATAGATTTGACAATGAAACAAAGAAAACATCAACTTGTGTTAAGTATTCCATTTCTTAAACAAAAATATTTGCTGAAAGAATTATGGCAATTCGTGTGATCGTCAAAGACTTCTAGACACACTCGTGGTGTATGATGTATCCGATCCGTGGTGCAGATAATTTACTCTAATCGCCACATATATTGCAGCATCTGTTATTACCACTAATATTTACAGGGAGCTCGTCTGCCCAATTCGACCTCGACAAAGAGGCCAGCATTACGCATGCGAAATTTCACTCCGATCCCGCTTTATTTCGGCTGGCAAGAAGGAATCTGACATTGTATATGATTTGCGTGCGCATGATACCCTCATGGAGCATCGTATCACACCATACATCCCTGGGCCGGGGATGATGGGCACTTGATTGATGGCCGGATGCCGAGATACCGGCCGGCTCTCCACACCGCACCACCCACCTGCACTTGAGGCTACAGTGCTCGCAGCTTTCGCGGCATCACACAGATAACAAGGCTTTAGCTTGGCGGCAGATCGGGCATCGGAATCAGATGCCTGTTCATCCATATCGACCGCCCGTGCAAAGCGAGAGATCGCACGGTTGACGATGAGTGCACGCGCACGGGAGTGCAGTGAGCCATCCGGTAGTGGGATCTATCGTCTACATGCCGGCCGGTCGAGCGGTCCATCTCATGGCATCTCTCCTGCGACGACGGGTGCCGAGCAGGGATATGGCCTGGCCCGGCTCCACCTCAATCGAAGGCGACCGCGACGCGAACGTACGTGTCCACTGTAAGAAGGATTAGTTGACGGCATTTGCTGGAGCTGCTTCGATTTGACAGTGGAATTGTCCAAAGGAAAATGACAGGGAACAGATGGAAATGATTCCAATCATCAGCAGACCAATATCAGCAGCTCCTGCATCTACATCTGAATTTTTCTCTGGGTAGAAGCAAATACGTAGAGAGGTGCTAATCATTGTAGGCTACGATCAGCTGGTTGAAGATGTCGGTAAATTTCACGAAAAAGCTGGACCAATCAGTGGGGAGCATGCACACATACTACTTTATCATATTCTTGCTAGAGTCTGCATCGATACACAATTCTATATCCCTTTCCTCTTTAACTCGTACTCGATCCGCAGCCTACTACTGGATCGACTTTATACGGGTGGCGTATAGTATCATAACATATGTTCTTCCCACCGGTTGTTCCTTTCTCTCTTTTCCCCTTTTTTTCATTTTTTCTGTTCTTTTTTGGATAGGGATAGGTTCCCGCTTGTCTAGTTCCCCGTCAGCCAATTCCTGCCCATTGTGCAGTAAAGGTACTTTGTGTCATTCGGACATCTCTCTGCATTGTTATTAGCTGCATTGCAGAAATCGCCTTTCTAAACAGGTCTTACGGGAAGGGACAAGGCTCTCGTACAAGCTAGTGCTATATGCAAGCAGACATGAGCTGACTTTTGCTTTCAGCAGAGCTGTTTGTAAAGTGGAATGTCCAGGCGGCAAGAGCAGTGCATATATATGATTGGGAACATGCATGAGCTCCTAGTGTTTTTTTCTTGGCCTGGTATCTAGTAGATTTTTTTTCTTTGGCGTGGGTAGGGGAGGTGCTTTTTTCCCCTAGTGTCTTGAACAAGTGCCTTAGCTGAATGTGCGAAAGTAGATCGAGCAGGTACGAGAGAGATGCCATATGCAACAGTGACGGATCAGTCGGATCCATATTCTACAGCACAATTTTTTTTTTCTTGCGATCAAGAGGGGAGTACAATTATAGCAGTGTGGACATTTCGTTTATGAAGTTGGCGAACTCTGTGGCTTGGTGGGCATTAATGTGAAATCAACCAAATTTGGTGTGAAGCTCATACAACTTGCATACCAGCAGTGTGATGTCTCAAGATTCGGCCTGCTATCCATAACTCGAGAAAATCAAGAGTACTTTCTATTTACGCCTTTTTGATTAATAATGTGCGTCGTTCGTACCTTATGGGACCAACCCAAGCGGAAATTCGCCCTTCTCTTTACCAACTGTGCCTTCGTCTTTTGCGATTCGACTTCAGTCAGATTCCTCGATCGATTACCGTCTCCATCCCCGACGACGGGTGCTCCCAGATATTTCCTCCGTGTCTCTGTTGCTCAACGCTCTATGCGCGACGTCAAGCCCAGTCGCAAGAAAAAGTCCCACCCCTTTTCTCTTTTTAACCGCTACGTGTGATCCAGTCCCGGACTCGAGACAGGCGAGGACGGGCCGGAGATTGTCGCATTGAACTAGGCGCCGAACCAGCAAGTGCGAGCCTGACCCGTTGCTCGATCTGGAAACGAGATCGTAGTGGCCTACTGGGTAACTACTCCTGTGCCCGTCCTTGCCTTTTTTCCTCGGAACCTGCCCGTGCGGTGGTTCATGTGAGCATGGCGCCGAGATTCGGCTAGAGCCTAGGCTAGGGCAGAGGCGCACGGGCAACAGCAGCGGAGGAAGGCGAGTGGCCGGCACACCGGGACGGGAACGGTGAGCCACCCATGACCTATCCGTTGCTCGGAACAGGCCGCTCCGTGGAGGAAAATGCGTAAAAGTGCGGGCGCTTTGCGCGGGCGGCTGGGAATCGCTCGCCGGCACGAGGCGACGGGGCGGCCTTTTTCCGTGGCCTTCCCCGCGCGCGCACGGGTCCCAGGCGCCCGAAAACGATCGGTGCGGGGGAAAGGCCGGAAAAGGAACTCACGGCCGCGCAATCATTCGGCAAATGGGATTCGGCGCCGGCGCGCGGTTTCCCGAGGGCATGGGAAATTGGGATGGATGGCCGGCGCAATCCGCAGTTGGTGATGTTGGGATTTTTTTTTGGCTTCTCGAGGCAACGGAATTACGGGAGTGCGGTGTCGGAAGGGATGGATGGCCGTACCCGCAAACACTGATGCGCAGCCGATTGCAGCAGTAGACAAGGTCTTATTACTAGCCTCGTAGTCGTAGCTCTCGTAGGAATCCTGTTTAAAGCTCGGAGCAGGAGTTCCATGCGATTCTGCTCTCTCCAGTCTCCACGGCGCACGGAGGATGGAGCAAAACGGCCCAACCAAGAGCCTGGAGGATTCCAGTTCCTGCCCGCACCCAAAGGCCAAAGCAAAGAGCCAAAGACTCCGACAAAAGCAGCTGCGACTCCGGGCTCCGACAACAGCAGCTGCGTGATGGACTGATCGTAGCCGCTTGCAGAGACGGCCCATTGGCCCAACACGGTAAGCGCACGAGGTGATTTGCCATAACGATCATGTCAATTGTCAATTGGCTTCCCGGACTACACACAACAAAATTTGCATCATGTTAAGAAAGAACTCGTTTTTGAATTTTCAGGATGTATAACAAAATGAACGTCTAGGCAGTAAAAAAACAGCCGCACATATAGGTTGCGTTGCTCATTTATTCGGAACTGTGGATTTGACGCTTGTTTTCCCCCAATCCGTTCAGAATCTGTGCCCGCTACAACTACAAGACATTCCCTACTAAACATTTATAACCAATGAGGCCACAAATATGGAGTTATCTGAGTGTCAAACGGAGGCTAACGACGATGGGTTCTGGTTGAAAACATACTCTATTTCATAAGCCCAAACACATCGTGATAGTTATTTATACTGAATGATCTTTGGGCACACAAGACTCGAAATGGAATTAAGGTAACACATATACATGTCGTACTTCAATCTCATCCTCTAATAATAGAAGAGGAATACATTACACGGTTTTCAGAGGTCTCTCCGGTTAGAGATTTCAAGCCTCACAGATGACGAAACCGTACCAGGTCGATACAATATCTGGCTGATGCAGATATAGTGATGGACCCACTAGTTGTCAGATTGCATGCTCCTAAGAATGTTCAGGATGGTAAGGAACAGATTGAGGATGTCCAGGTAAAGCCCAACAGACGCCCAGATGTACTCGTCATAGGTGTGGCGCTTTATCAGGCTCTCAGTGTCATAGAGAATGTAGCCTGAGAAAACCAAGGCTCCAAGCCCGCCGAACAGAGCAACTGATACTGGTCCCAACGGGATGAAAATCTGCAACACATCATTTCACAGCACAAGTGGTTATGACAAGTAATGGATTGCTCAAACCGCACCATTTTATTGTATGAGATTACGCTTTTCAGAGTTTATCATGATCAATACCTGGATAAAGCTTGTTAAGACGAGGATGGTAAGACCAGAAAACAGAATAGGGCCAAGATATCCGAATTCCTTGCCCTTCTTTGCAGCCCAGAAAGCATAGGCGGTTAAAGAAGCAACCACTCCAGCAGTCAGTATCAATGCCTCAAGCACAATTCTTCCTGAAATATGTAATAGATTTTTAGGGAAAGAAAGATAGAATTGATAATCACAGGAATGAATCATAACAATGGAAGATAAAAGCAAACCTTCAGTGTTAGCACATGCCACACCAATGCTAAAGCTCAAGCACAAGGTAAACAGACCCAGGAAAACGAAGTTGTGTGGGTGTTTATGCTGATAATGATACAATGGGATCATCACTGCAGAAAATATATCAGAAAAATGTTTAGTGAGCTAAGAACAATGCTGCTATCAACATAAATCTAAAATAGGATCATGTAAATTTCCTACACTGCTCCAGAGATTCTCAAAATAAAGCATACTTATAATGTGAAGCTGGCAAACAAGCAGAAATAAACCCAAAATCTTTCACTCTCTGATCCAGGAATTGAGACTGTTTTCTGAATGCTCTATAATCAACAGAATCCTGCTGATCTAATTATTGGAACAATTTTCTGTCTATTTATCTGGCATGTGCAAAGCACATATGCCAGGAGGCGTGCTTTTGTGGCATAAGTATCCTAAAAGCTGCAATGATATGTTGAAGGCAATCAACTTGATATGATGCAAGGAAATAAGTTGAGATAAAGCTTAAGATTATTTGGCATATCTTGTTCCAGTTTAATGTATTTACTTGGTTGTCAGCAGCACAATCACAATATCACAACACATTATCAGCACAATAGCACTCATACAGGCTTCCTCGTACCTTGATATGGCATGTTAAATCATGGAAACTTGCAGCAATGCCTATACAAGACCATTATCATGCTACCAAAGTGTTTCAACACTATGATTGAGTTGCTGACAATCAAACCACTCAATCACTGGAACATTATTAAACTAGAACAAGACATGAGATGTTAGCCTGAAGCTCTCCCAAGTTCATCATGCAATTGGCATCGTGTTAATACTATATCACTATTTTTGTGTAGGTTGTTCATCATTTATAGTTCTTCCATATTCTAGTCCCAACAAGTTAATAGCACAAACCAGAAAAGCAAAATATTGGTTCAATGCAAAAGAAACCTCCCCATCTCCTGACATTCTTATAATAGCCTCCTCCTTCAGGGGCAGGGAGTATAATTATACAATTGCATAGTTAGGAAAAAAGATTTGAAGTACATATCTTCAGTCTTATCTCTTGAACCATTTCATGAGTTCACTGGCAACATGGCCACAACACCATTACACATTATCAGCACGATACCGCTCTAGCATAGGATTCCTAATAACTCAATACACCATGTGTTAGTGTTAAATGAAGGCAATTTACTCGAAGGCTTAAATAAGGTCAGTATCATGGACTAAAGTGCTGTAACATTAATGTCAAGAGAAATGCTTATTGGACTAACAGACACGGGAAGCAACTAGAAGTTCTCTGAACCTAATTATGCACTTGGCATTTCTTAATGTTTTAACATGGACTGATTATCTCATAGAGCTATCTTGACTTTATAACACAACTGGCACCTCTGATGTTGCCCGTTGTTGTAAATGTGTAAAATTTAACTATCCATTAGAGGCAAGCGGCTGCATTGTTTATTATACTCCTTATATAGTGAAGGGGGCATAGTAGGGAGAAATACAAGGACTAATCACATTTCTATTGTTCCAATTTAATACTTATATGATCATTAGCAACACGGTCACAAGTTCACAACAGTTAATCAGCATGATAACACTTATGCAGCCTTATTGGCAACTTGATACAACGTGTTAGATAAAGTTACCATGAAGCCTACAAGAGCCTACAAGTGATCGTAATTGTGCTCATAATGTGTTGTAATATTGCGATCAAGTTGCCAACGATCAAGCACTCAAAACAAAGAAATATCAACTGGGAACAAGAGATACGGTAAACAGTCTCAATTTAACACAACTTTCTTAGGCAATTGGCATGCTCTGCAGCGTCATATATCAAATTTGCGTCTCCAAAAAGTTTGGTTCGAACATAAATTAGCTAGATACTTATATAGACGTCAAAATCCTGATCCAGATAAATAGAAGTCGTAACTAACGAGCGAATATCATGAAAATACCGCATTGACCTGCCTAGGATCTAGCTTCCATAGACACCTTACCCTAGTTAATTAGTGTAATCTGAGAGGACCTGGTCAATCAGCATAATCAAAAACAATATAATCACATACCAATCTAGAAACGGTCAAGCGTAGCATCAGATCAGAGAGACGGAGCGCTTACAGATGAAGGGAAGGACGGCGAGAGCGAGCGCGAGGCCTGGGGATGAGGAGAGGGTGGCGTTGAGGGTGGGGTGGAGGACGGTGAGGGCAGAGACGGCGGTGGTGAGGAGCAGCTGCGCTGCGAGGATGCCGTAGACCTTGCGGACGAAGCCCCAGCGGAGGGCGCTCTCACCGCGGGAGATCCCCGGGTACAGCGTCTCCCCGTTGCCCGCCTCCAAGTCCACCATCGACGCCTCCACCTTCTCCTTCATCTCCGGCGCACGGCGGTACCCGCTGGCGCGAGCGGCTGCATCTCCGACACCGACGCCATCTCTCCCTACGACGAGATCGGGGTGGTGGGGAATTGGGGATTTTCGGCTGGAACGCGGGTTTCGCGTCGCTGTGCGTTGAATGACTTGGGGGGTCGTTGGTGATATTTGTATACGAGTATTTGCTAGGGACACTCGTGAATCTGGCCGACCTTTTCCCATCCCTCTGAACATGGGCCCAGTGGTGGGCGAAGCACCCCCAAAGCGCGTGCCGCCAGGTCAGCTTGATAGTTTTATTTTCGTTTTTTGTATAGCTTCAATATTCACATCGTTTATATGACTCTTTTTTTTCAACTGACATTATATGACTTCAGAAATGGTCCAAAGTTGACTTTTCTGTACCTAACGGAATATTTATTTTCATCCTGCATATTTACCATATAGTATATGGCTTGTTATTATACATGGTCATTAGATTCTGGGTTAATTAATGTTGCACAACCAAAGAGAAGTACAACCAATCTCAATAAAAGTGTCATGGTATGTCATTAGTATTAAATTTACTAACATGATGTGAGAGGAGAGCAGTTCTAGTGCTACTGCGGGTTATGATGCTACCGTGCCCCCAATGTCGGTAGCACCACAACGAACACCTAAAAATTGTAACAAAAATATAAGTGTGTAATGTATGTTATCATCTAACATGAACAGTTCCAACCCGCACTATTTACAGTCTTATTTCACTTTTTTTGTATCTTCTTACATTGTCGCAACTTTTGTATGATGTTAGATGATAACATACATTATACACTCATATTTTTGTTACATTTTTTTGCGTGTTGGTTGTGGTGCTACCGAGTGTTGAGAGCACGGTAGCACCACAAGGAGTGGTAGCACCGAACTTCTCTCGATGTGAGAGAGATGAGAGATGAGTGTCATTACGAGTGTCATTACCACGACCCTTCACTTACATAGTTACTAGAGCAAGTATTATAGGTACGATCAGATGGCGAAATGAGTTGCCACATCAACAAAATTCAGCGCTGGCAGAAAGAGAAAAGGAGAGAGAGAGTGGAGCGGGCGATCGATGAAACGCCGGCCGGAGTCGGCGAAAAGACTCTTGAGCTGCTGCCATTCGTTCCACTCCTTCCTACAAACAGAGACAACATTAATTCTCAGCCGGGACCAGCAGCCATTGCATGCGTTGGCTCTCCACGCTGGCGTTTATTTCGCCCGCAGCTAGCGAAACCGTAAGCCTTGCTCTTAAGAATCTCTTCTTGTTAATCGTGCAATGACACTCTTTACGGAGACTGCCGTTTCCAACCAGATCCAAAATGATATTATGGCACCTGTCGTAGAAAAATTGTTGTACAACGGTACTAGTGACATGCTGGCAGGTGCTAATTATACTATTGCGAAGTCATTGAACCTAAAGTCAACCATAGCTTTGGCAACAGCTCGCTTCATTACCCGTGGGAAGAGTGGTGGCCTGGTGGATGTTGCGTTTAGCACTTTAGCACGGGTTCGATCGTCGGGCGCAGCCGCTATAATAAATGCATAGTCTACGACTCAAGGACAGTGGACTTTCGGGCTGAAATCACGAAACTGGAACGCGTACCCGTTACGATTTTGGTGTTGTACGCAATTTTTTTCTTTCCGGTTAGGTTTGGCCGTGCGCACGCATGGCAGGGACGAGCACTAACGTTTTTCTTTTCTTTTTTGGACATCGACGAGCACTAACGCTAATCAGCTGAAACGACAGTAACATCCCAGAAACATGTACCATATGCTACAGTAACCCGTATGTACGAAACAATTCTTCGGGCTGTAGCGTAGTCTTGAAATACTGTAGCGATCCATGGTGCATGCGAACAAACCATAACACCGAATAATTAATCATTATACACACCAATAAAAATAAATCTAAGAAAATATATTCCTGCGCCAATAGCAAGGTACCAAGTACCCCTCGAATGAAATTTCGTGGAGCCTGCACAATAGACAGGATTGCAATATACAGTATGTAAAAACAGATCAATATCACTGCTTTTAACAGGAAAATGCACTATCTACCTGTATTTTTTTACTTGACATCATCCATGCTCATGTCATCGTTAGCATACATATGGTAACTGAAAACTTCGATTTGCCATACAAAGTATCAAAAGTATTGACCCTGTATCCTCCTATCAATAGGGCCTACAGTCTGACAAAATTCCCCTAGACTACACATTAGATTTCGCTTATACTGAACAAGATCAGTTGACTACTGATATGAATGTTGCCAGGTAAGACATGGCCAGTGAAGGGTAATTAATGAATTCTTCAATGAGGAAAACAAAAGACAAGGTTCTAGTCACGCTTTTTCTCCAGGTTTGCAACTGCCTGTTTCTGACGCTTCTCCCATGCGGGCATCTTTCCTGGTAATGCCCACCGCAGAAGACGCTCCCAACCATAGCAACCACAAAACATAAGGAGAGCCCAGAGCATCAGTTTCCCCCTCATTCCTTCTGGCAAGGGCTCAAGCTTCATATAATCATTCAGATCCCTGAACATATCTGATGTGATCACTGTGAAGAATGCAACCGCTCCATACAGGGCATACTTGAAGGGTTTGTTCTCTGATATGCTCTGATTAAACGGGTGGCCCATGTAGTTTACAGCGAAGGTTGCCACCTGGATCATCATGTTCACCATGTATGAAACAGTGTTAACAAGGTTTGGGTGGAACTCTGAGTCAGGCTCAATGCATTCCTCCGGCATATGCTTGGATGCTTCATTGACAGCTGTGATCAAAAAGAACATGTGCATGGCAAACTGGCCAAGAATGGATAGCAGAACATAAGCACAGAATATGTTAGGATGAGGTCGCTCTGCCGACAGTGTTTGAAGCGGACGGGCATGGGAGATGAAGAGGAAGAAGGCTGCAGTGAAGACACCACTGATAGTAGCCTGAACATCGCCGAGTTTAACACCATCCAAGTACATGACGCTGAGAACGTATGCTGTTGCAAGGCAGTTCAGTCCAAGAATCTTGAACATTTGAAGTGTGGTGACGAGGGTGCTTCTTCCCTGGCGGATGATATCAAGAGTAGGGGCAACAGAGGCATGCTTTGCTGTGAAAGGTGAAGCCATAGAAGCATCTCCGAGCTTGACCATTGGTGCTGACCGGCCATCACTTTCATCATTCATTTCATCCAACATCTTCTGCAGCTTTTCTCTCTGTCTCTCGGCAGCAGTCAAATGGCGGCTACTGGATGCTCTAGCAGAACTGTTTGCTGGCACGGCCACTTGTGAAGATGCTTCATTAGCAGGTTTCTGCTTTTTCGATTTCCCTGATTTATCAGCTTTGGATGACTGAGATTGAGATTTTGAGTCAGCTTTCTGAACCGGTTCAGCATTCAAAAGTGCTATGCCAACATGTGCCTGAATTTTGAGATCATGAAACAAAATATATTATCAGAAAAGGTGGATAACCTGAGTGCTATATTTTTAAAACAAGACTAGAAATAATGTAGAATAATGATACAAAAAGAGTGTAGAAGATACAAACTGCGCCAGGTTCAGAAATTTAAAAAGTGGCTCAATATCACAGCTTATCACCATCAAACAGGTGTTAGAAGCATGATACAAAAAGAACCAAAAGAGGCTAAACTGCCTGTGCCTAACATCTGTATTCAGTAGAGCCTGGAACTCTGCGGCTGACAGAAATTGAGACAATAAAGAGATAAACACTAAACCAACCTAGAGGAATAAGCACAACTTGTCATAGCCCCAAAGAGGAATCGAGCTTAGGTGAACAATGTGACCAAACTGAGCTAGGAATAGGTTTGTGATATCTGACCAGATTTTGCTTTATTAATAATAAATATATAAAGATGTATAGTCCTCACGTGTGGTCAAGTTAAAGAAAAAAATTTCTGCAACGCTGAACCATAGCTGGATAATTGACACTGGCTCAAACTTCTTCGACATGAGGCATCCTTCTAGTACAAGCTATATTAAATCGACATTTTCATTTTTGACATTGGTGATAGGTATTACCACGGTGCCCTCTAAACCAGTAAAAGGAAAAAGATACACATAAGGAAAAAAACGCAGGAAAAGATCCATAAAAGGTAACTACATAATTCAGGATCAGTGCAATAATAGCATGTTCAAAACATGTCATTCAGTGTGTAATGGAATCCTTGACTAGTGCTAAAAAATGAATGATATTAAAACCTAACTTCAAAAGGAACAGGATTCAAGCCAGTTACTCACCTGCTTCAGAGCACCAACATCATTGGTTCCATCTCCACACATCAGTGTCACCCTTCCAACTGTTTTGAATGTAGTAAGCACAAGTTCTTTCTGTTCTGGAGCAACACGTGCAAAAACCTAAAAGATAGGCATAGTTGAGAACTTTTTTTTGCAAAAACACAAAAGAAAGATATACACTGGAATGAGCAATGAGTAGTTGGGAACCTTAATATCTAAAGGTGGGGGGAGGTATGTAATATGTTCACATATACCTTCACATATGGAATCACTTGGACAACAGCCTGAATCCTTTGTAGCATTTCAAAGCAGTCCCCATTAATGCAGAGGTCATGTGACTCTGATAATGTCGCGACCTTATCAGCACTACAGAACAATAGACAAGAAATCAGACAGGACATTGCAGATAGACACAGGTATTATGTAGTTTTATGACCTTAGAAGAAATGCAAAACAAATGACAACAATGCTAAAGTATTAAATGTCCTTTTTCCTTCTGCAATTTGAAATGTTAATCATCACTTTATGCAATACAATATCCTTTTAAAAAAATAAATCAGAATTCATATACTGACCACAATGCTTGTGCCATAGATCAGATGAAAACAAGTAACACAATATTTATTATAAAGAGATGGACCTACTTTTCTTGCTGGGAACAGCATAAAGATGCATGAAGCAAGATTCCTCGTGAAAATGTCATTGTTTGTATAAGTGTGCCGTCAAACTCAAGTTACAGAAAATACACAAGCATTCTATCATAATGTTAAATATTGCATATGAACAGTTACCTGAATGGGGCTCTATCAGTTTCATCTGGTGAAATCCACTCAAAACCACCAGTCTTCATTCGTGTCAAAATTAAAACAGGCTTGGAAGATATATGTACTTGGCTAGCAACATGGCAGGCAGTCAAAGCTTGATCCCCCGTAATCATGACCTAATACATCAAGGAGCCAGCAATAAGGCATTAATAAAGAAGATACTAGTTGATGTTACTAGTAATCCAGTATATATGCAAGCCTTGGGAAATGCACAGGCTGGTATATACCAGTACACATAGCACAATCGAGGAGCAAAAATAATCATCCTACACAGCATCATTGTTCCCAACACATAGCTACAAGATAAACATGAGGATATACCAAGTCATGGGAAGATTGCTCAAGTTCCTGTAGGACAGTGCCAGAGTCATTCCTTATAGGGCAGTTGAAGACCTGAGTCCACAAAACCCCCAACATGTCAAACAACTTTATAGTAGCTAAAAGAGTAGGAAAATAAAGCCTAACAGAAAATAAAGGGTTGATACCGCAAAACCAGCAAACGTTAAGTCACTCTCCACTTGATCTCTTTCCAGACTTCTAGCCTCACTAACCTGTTACCAAATACCAAAAAGTAAATAACTCTGAAATCAGAAAAAAAAAATCACAGCAACAAAAAAAAATGTACAGGTATATATAGTTACAACATACCCAATGCCAATAAGTAATACTATGTGGCGGTCAGCTCAGATGAGTTGTAGAATATTACTCTCGTCAGATTTGAGATTAACGCAAAAGGAAAGGTTCATAGAAAAAATTTCCCCTTCCCCTTTCCCCGAACTAAATCGACCTAAGGCTCTTAAATTCGTTTTTTTTCATTTATTCACCTAGCAGAAATAGATTAACCTTAGGATCTTTTTCCTTTTTGTTATATTTTACATAGCAAAGTAATTTGCTCAAATAAATTGTTAATTGATTTGATACATTGTGATAGGTAACGTTGATGAATTAAGAGAAACAGAAAGAGAGGGATTCGAACTGCCTAGTAGTCTATACTCCACCTACATTATTATTCTCAATTTGGTAAACAAACACCCAATTGAAACATAACAACTGGCACAAAGAGGTCAATTTTGATTTGGGATGCAGATGCATTACTGCTAATGTATATCACATTTCGGTGCATCAATTGTTCAATGTTCAGTGTTTTGATGACAATAGTTCAACTGGTCCACCAGTAGCATTGTCGAGTTAAAAGAACGAAAAACATTGGATTCCAGTGGCTGATACTGATTTCATGATGGTAGAATTTTTCACTGTACAGGGGGCATTATTGGATTATCACAATATCATGATGTTGAGATGGTAGAATTTTTCAGTAAAACAAGCCCAAGCTTGGAGCTGGCTCAATAAAAAATTACACTAAATAATAATAAAATAAAAAAAGAACAGTGCCAGATAATTTCATAATAGATACCAAATAGAAACTTACAGGCATTTCTGGAAGCAATTTGTACGCAAGAGCCAAGACACGAGAGCCCTGACGCGTGTACTTCTTGTATGTCTCCACGTATGCAGCTGGTAAATCAACTAATCTCTCTTGGATGGTCTCTGGTGCACCCTGAAGATCACATGAAAGACACATTATTACCAAGAAGAATACCAAAAACCACATGCGATAGGTCAAGAACATAATAGTATAAAAGTAATGTCACAGCACCCTCAAACACTGAACAATTTTGACTAACCAGTTCTGAGGGGCCATGCTAATAAACAAAAAAGAAAAAAAGGACCAGACGGCCCTAGGCATTGTCTGATAGAGAAGATCTCTGACGCAGATCAAGACTACCCCCAAATTGTTTTCTGTACGGTCTTTTGTTTAAAATTCTAATGGTAAGACCATAAGACCGTACAGAAAACAATTTTAGTACATTACTTTCTTTGCTCCATGATAGCCTAAAGATGAACAAGACAATATATATTTTTCCTTTTATGTCACAATATGGCACGTCTAGATGCATAGCCATCCCAATTTAGCAAACACATTAATAAGAAACAAACTTGACTAATTGAATCTCTCAGAACTCTTAGTCTCTTACCTTGATGAAAGCATAAAACTTCTCCTGAGTTCGGACGACAACAGACATTCTCTTCAGGTGAGAAGCAAAATGGTACCTGTGCACAATCTGTACAGGTTGGCCACCAGGCCTGCAACAAGGAAATCAAAAACATCAAATGTAATATCCAATACCAGCAGTGGACCAAGGAAATCAGTAATGATCGCCAACTTAGTTGCATTATGGTGACAGTGAAATTGATTTTATAATTTGATACAGTTCATTAAACTTGAGTCCCCACATATTTATGGATGCATATGATAGCTTACTTTTTGGACATAGCCTTCTCATCAGAAGTGTACATCCAGTCTATGCCCTTTATAGCAGCCTTTTCAAGGGGATCACCAACCTTTAACATGATGAAACATACGATCAGCCGCAAGGAAAAATGTAAACTTTCCAGAGTATGCTTCACACATCCATGTAAGCATTTAATCATTGCACACAACTTACCAGTTTGTTATCGACAAATACCAATGCATGGCAACTGGCCAGTACTTCTTGAGTCCTGAGAGGCACCTTATTTGCATCAGATATCAACTCTTCGTCACCTTCCAAGGTAACAACACCTTGGAATTCCTGAAGTACAAGTTTGTCAAGTTTTCAAATCTCCTATTGACTTGAAATGAAATGAAAAATGGCAAAATTTACCATATCATCTGATGTCAATGTCCCAGTCTTGTCAAAGCAGCATATGTCAACCTGATAGAAGAGAACTATTCAAAAAATGTAATGAAATAAGAAACAGAAACTTTGCAAAGTAATCCTTACTCACCTTTCCAGCAAATGGTATTCTGAATGGTTCTGTGCAGAAAATACCACGCCGAGCTAATGCGATCAAAGATGTGTTTACTGCTATGGAGAGCTCCATTGGCAGTTCAGGAGGTATCACAGAAGTAATAATCAATGAACAACTCAGCAAAAGCTTATATCTGCTCCTTGTTGGGTCCTCCAGGCCCTACAAGTGGATAGAAAAGGCACTTGAATAAAAGAAAATATAACAAACAAATTACAAAAATCAATTATTCACTCTGTTAATGGTAGTGTCCGAGTTTACCTTGACAAGTACATAACCGGATGCAATTATTGCAAAGAAGAGCAAAAAGAGTATAAACAGGCCACTTTCCTTGTTATTTGCAGTAACCTGTAATGTCAATAAAATGTGAGCATCATATCTGCAAAAATTCAAACAACTTAATTTCTTTACTGTCGAAAAAGGTAGTACCCTCTCAGTTGAAAATAAGATGGTCCTCATCAATTTCCCTTGGCTAGTCTCAAATCCAGTCCTCAATACAAAAGCTACGCAACCACCATCAGGTGCTCGAAGATTTACAGACTGAATAGAAGTATAAACATGTAAATCAAAAGTAAAAATATATTCAAAGAAAATAGTTGTCATAACAGATGAAAAGACCTTATCTGCAGTGTGTTGCAATATCTTAGTGCCACCAAATAAGATATGGTTCTTATCACGCTTTACAGATAGCATCTCCTCAGGACCACGACCAGCAATTGAGACCTAATAGCAGTTTAGATGATCAGTGAAAAACAGAATTGAAAGGATGAAGTACTGTGAAAGTTACATCACATTCATACAAGCAGCACAACAACATCAGTTTGATGATGCGGTTTATCAGAACATCAATGTGCCCCCAACAACTAATGTATCCATTTCCGGATGGAATATAGATAGCCATAGCAAAACAGAATTGAATAAGCTTAGTTCTGTTCCACTAGAAAAAAGCTCATTTAAACCCTTTGCAGTGACCAAACTTGGGGGTTATTGAACCCTTTGGACTCAGAGAAGCTCGGTCAGTACCCCTTCGTTGTCCTTCACAGCTAAAGCAACTGTACATGTCACATGTCCTAAAGTGGATAGGAAATGCATCCTAAGTAGGTATTGCTTCGTTACAACAGCCACATGTCTCCTATATTTTTTAATTGATAACTTCATTGTCAAATCCAGCATTACTCAAGATGATGCTCCCAGGTAACAAAGTCCCACTTTCAAAGTCAGAAAGACTTTTTGGTTAGTATATAAGCATGATTGCTAACTATCATGATAAATTATTTAAAAGAAGTTACATTCCTATAATGGTACACAACATAGGCAGTAAAGGACTGTTTAATTCCAAATGAGAAATAGAATAAAGTGAAGAATGAGCTTAGAAACGGTATGATTGAAGGTACTTGTATAAGTCAAATGAGATTGGCAACTTAATGCAATCAGCCAATCACATATGGAAAAGACAAGGTCACCTTCCACTGGGGAGTAGATTCTCCTGTAAGTATTGCTTCATTAACTATTGCAGACCCAGCCAATAATAGCATATCTGCTGGTACAGATCTATCTTCACCACTAGCTGAGCGGCCAATTGACACGATATCTCCAGGTAACAGTTCTGTTCCTGGGATTTTAACCCATCTGAATGAAGAATTCATAATTAGGATGGCATATATAAGCTGGAGCAAACAAGAAATCAATCAAATGAAGAAGCATTACTTTCCACATCTATAAGTCAACACGATCTGATTATCTACTTTCACACGCCTTAGCTCAGTCAATGTCTTCAATCTATTCTTCGCCATAGTAGACTCGAACAGGAAGAGCATGAAAAGAGTAAACAAACTGTAGTACCAGTACTCATCCAGACACCAAAGACCAACACAGAAAACCTGTATTGCAAAGCTCAATGTCATCAACAGTATATGAGTGGAGTAAATCACAAACACAGATAAAAGAAAGTAACCTGGAAGACAAAAAATGGTTCCATGCACTGCTCCTTCATCAATTTCTGAAATGTGGGTTGTGGATACTCAAATCTAGAGAGGAAATAATGTATGCTGTTCAGCCAATATTCATATATAGATGAACAGATGATAATTCTACTATTCAAATAAATAATTTCAATTGATGCAAACATAGTCCACAGTCCATGCTTAACTCCACTGGATGCCTAACATGTGTTGTATTCATGCCAATAAATTCTAGGAAGCTGAAGCACTTATTCATTTGCATTTCATTCCCAGTATATATGTTTCTTATTTCGCATGATTATAAGAGATCATCATACACTTCCTACACAACAATAACAAAGCATTTTAATCCCAAGCAAGTTGGGGTAATGAAGCCCACAAGAACCAAAGCGCAAGGACAAACCACAAACAAAGAAGATGCGTGGGGAGAAAAGGGCAATCCATACACTTCGTCCACTGGATATTTAAGTTCCTTTTGGACTCTCAATTTCAAAATGCATCAACCGCTACTTAAAACTTTAACACGACCCAATAAAAGTACGACATTATATTAAAGTTTCAACCCAAATACTTAAACATTTATTGATAGCCAAAGTTTCATGAGTTTAAATGCAAATATGCCCAAAACGATAATAAGTCATGATTGGCAGAATGTGAAGGGAGTTCAATATAGCAACAAATTCTGTAAGCATGTCTATATGCAATGAACCCTTGTTCTAGTCTTTTTACCTATTGGAATCAGTTTATCTGTTTTAATGCAGCTCAACCTACTTCAGATCATGAATTACAAATGTGCATTGTTCAGTAATATGTATTTACTAAGATGACAGTTTCCTTGTAAGTTGATTTGGATTTCCTTCAGGTTGTGACAATAGATGGAACAAATCTTCATCTCCAATTGCACGTATTTAATATACTGTTCTTCTACAATTAGGATCAGTCTTAAAATCTTAAGTACGCTAATCTTTCTCATGTTGACCCATGACATTATAAATCATGCCATCCAGAACATACAAGTAACAATTAAAATCCTAGTGTTAATAGGGAGAAGGTGTAGTTTACATGTTTCTGCCCCATTTATCCACAGCTGTGTTAATCTTGGCTTCAGTTCCATAACCACTGCCCTTGGTATAATGCCCCAACAACTCCTTCGTGGGATACCGTAATTTGAAAAAGTTGTCCTTCTCTGCCGAGTAGATGAACCTCTGCTTCCGGAAATCAAAGTATATCTCTTCTGTCTCACCTGTAGCTGAGGACGAGGCCAGCTGAACAGACACCAAAACAATACACTATAAGTAGCCAAAATGACAAAGTGAACACCAGCTATCAGGGAAAAAAGCCATCAAACTCACAGTTCGCTGTATGTGCAGAGGCACAATCTCCTTTGAACCGGAGAACTTTGCAGGGGTCACCTTGCAAGCGTTCGCGGCATGAATATCCTTCACCTGCACCACCACCAAGCTCAAGTTGTTCAGACCTAAAATTACAGTGCCCAAGCAGATGTGGATAATGCAGGTTGCTGACTAGGTAGGTTGAGACTGGCGACTCGCCTTGGAGTACCCAACGAACGCCCGGAAGTCCACCGACCAGGCGGTGAAGAGGAAGGCGAGGATGTGGGCGACGGAGAGCGCGGCAAGGACGATGAGGGCGTCGGTAAAGTCAAGCGCCGGGACGGCGAGCAGCAGCCATAGCGTGTAGAGCGCGAGGAAGGGCCAGAAGTCGAGGCGCGACGCCCAGTACCGCCGCCGCAGCAAGTCCACGCCCTGCACCGACTTGCCGTTCACCTCGAACCGCGCCATGCCGGCGCCGCGGCCGCCCGGATCGGGGAGCGCTGCAGAGCCGCGGAGTTCAGATCGGGTCTCGATGTGGATCGGGGAGGAAGAGGGACGGGTGGAGAGGATTTGGGGAGGGTTTACCAGCTCGACTCGACGGGATCCGATCGGCAGCAGCGGCCGGCTTTGGGCTGCGTCGGTGGCCTGACGAGGGCCGCGACGCGAGGTTTTTCTCGCCGGTGCTGCGTTGTTGTGGAGCTCCGCTCTTCAGCTCCTCCTCCACCTCTGGGAGGCCGTCGGTTTCACGATGCGGGGACTCCCACGGCGATCTGAATTCTGGAACTTTTTCTTTTTTCCTTTCTAATTTGTCCCGACCAATTGAGTATTATGACAATTATGTGTGGCACGACCAAAGGTTTGACTTTCTCCTAAAATAGATTATTGAGGATTAAAGAAATGAAAATTTATTTTTCAAGAGCGTTAAAGTTAGCATGGAGATAAGATACATATAAGGTCTGTTTGATAGAGCTTCAATTCACATAGAAAACAGCTTTAGCATTGAATTATCGAGTCAAAACATTTTTTACGGCTTATGCAGCTTATCCAGTCAGACTGTTTGGCAAAACAGTCCTGATCATTGTGCCCCTAAGGTTTAACCGAAGGATACATGTTTTATGTGATTTTAGAGACTATTGAAATAATGAAATGTAAAAACAAAAGATATTAAATCAAACAAGAATGCAAGTTCATATACATGTTTCATCAAAAGAGACATAAGTTAGGCAAATTCATATGTTAGCATACATGACATCATCTTCATCTAGATAAACAGCCTTAGCAATCTTCAGACTGTCCACCAGCCAGGGACCTCGTTCAGATGTTAATGATGATTAAAGATCCAATTCATCTCATTTAGACCAAAATACCCAATCCAATGTTCTTGTTGATTAAAGATCCAATTAATCTCATCGGGCTATCGCGCTCATACGAGAAAGAGAACTAAACGGAGGCGAAGGGGCGTACCGCCATGCACTGCTCATCGGATCGGATAACAATAAGATGTGCAACTTGGGATCTGCCTCATGATGCGGGGTCGCTTGCTCGAGGAAGGACGTGCTCCATCGGATGCGCCCGCAACGCTCGATGGCGGGGTCGCTCCACGCGCCCACCACACCAAACGCCAGGCTAAAGCGTGCCTCCCACGCTCGGGGTAGGACCACTTAGGCCATCGGAAGCGCTCGCGCCTAGGCCACGCGAAACGCCCATTGTGCCCGCGCTAGAGCCTCTAGCTCCGCTCGCATCACCGCCGTCGCTTTGAGACCTCTAATCCCTCGCCGGATAAAGACCGACAGAGAAGATTCATCGTGTCGGACAATGGAGGAACACAGGAGAGAAACAAATTTTTCCGAGGGTAGTGGGGGTAATTTCGGGCGCCTCGTGATGTGAGCGGTGAAAAGCTATGTTTCCTACCTTGGGCCTCCCGGTGTAAACGAGAAAACAGCTTCTACCCGCTTTTACCCATAATATGTTTTCTAAGTATGCTCTTTGGTATAACTTGAGATATAATCTGAAGCTAAAGTTGTAATAGAAGTTGTACCAAAGGAATCCATAATATAATTTGAGTCCACGTTAACTCATGCACACCCCATCCTTTAACCGTCAGATCAATGGAGGACTAGAGGGCCGAGATTAAACAATGTCATAATTGTTTCGACGTGGATACAAGTGATTGATAATATCATTAATTAAGGCATTAAAAACCAAATAAACTTCTAATTTACGATATACTCATTCTTTAAAAAAACAAAATGTTTTTGGGATAAGCTTGTACGGCATGTTTCCAATACGTGTTTCATCGTATCATGTCAAGATTGCGAAAATAGTTGTATAGGATTAATTTTTTGAGACCGTCGCCAAGAAATTTATGATGTAATAGTATTCATATTCTTATTTTAATAATGACAATATTTATGTAAGAGGAACCTCTTTTATGGTTTTGCATGGGCCCACCTAAATATTAGGACCGAACCTGCTATAAACCCCATTAATTATTAAACCTTGTCTATTGCAATCTCGTGTTTGTGACCTATTGTTGCTTCGTCAAGCTCATTATTAAGCAGCTACGTGTAAAATCTGAATCTGAAAGGAAGGTGGTATCACCTTCAAGCTTCAGCACGTGAAGAATTGTTGACTTCCTTTCTAGAGTGAACATGGTGGCGATTCTGGAGCTGAATTAGATTGGTATAAGTTCTATCGCTAGATGTAAACTGTGCTCAGTCACTGATTATGATCATTGCTGTTTGCTACGCGCTTCGGCCCCACGAGTTCCGTCGGTGTGAAAGATCTAATGTACTTTGACTGAAGCAAAGTTACATAATTATTATTTTCCATAAAAAGCAAAAGCAAAAAAGGTTACTCCAATTGGAAACGAACCATTTGGGTGCGAAGCATCTGGGCTTCAAAGTGAAATTGTTAGCTGCGCTCGGGCTTCGTCCAGCCCAGGTGCAGACATTCAGCTCCCGGCCCAGACCATTTCAGCTGGTGAGCATGTCCCACGTGCTGGAACGGCAAACCCTTCCACTCTAAGCTGGCGGAATTTTTATTTTAAAATAATCATTATTAATCTAAAATTTTAAAAACAAACCACCTCAAACTAAATTTTTAACATCTAGACGTTTTTGTACGCCATATTGTATGGCGTGATTTACGAATAAATCACGCCATAATATGCGTGATTGTGTCCACGTTAGCGTCGAACGCCACATCGAAGCGGGACGTGGATCGAGGTTGACTAGAATCACGCCAATCTGTATGGCGTGATTAAGCTTATCAATCACGCCAAACCATCGACGTGATAGGGACTTAAGTAATTTTCAGTACGACGCGGACGAGCCGAAGCATAACTGAATCACGCCATATTACTTGACGTGATTGAGAAGGAATCACGCCAAGTCATACGGCGTGATTCACTCTTCTCTCTCTTAAGTGTCGCTTTCAGTTGATGTCAGTGACATCATCGAGTCATATTTTTTAAAAAAGTTGTAGACACTACATATGATGTCCGATTTGAATTTCGTTTTCACCATTGTGTTCTACGCGACAAGACGAACAAAACTAGATCTCACTTGCATATGTTTCGAATATTTTTTTTAGACCCTAAATTACTACTAAACATATATTGAAATTTAAGATATAATTTTTTTGATTTTGAAACATATGCAAGTGAGATCTAGTTTTGTTCGTCTCGTTGTATAGAACACAATGGTGAAAACGAAATTCATATCGGACATCGTATGTAGTGTGTATAGCTTTTTAAAAAAATACTAACTGATGATGTCACGCGAAAGCGACATTTAAAGAGAGGAGAGTGAATCACGCCATATGACTTGGCGTGATTCTCTCTCAATCAGCGTCAAGCAATATGGCGTGATTTAGTTATACTCGATTCCGTCCGACCGTGTGAAAATTACATAAGTCCCTACCACGCCAGATGTTTTGGCGTGATTGATAGCTCAATCACGCCATTACGTATGGCGTGATTCCGGTCAATCTCAATCTACGCCCGTTTCGACATGACGGTCGACGGCGACGTGGACACAATCACACCATTTCATATGGCGTGATTTATTCGAGGAATCACGCCATACGATATGGCGTGATAAAAACGTCTAGATCTTGAAAATTTAGTTTGAGATGGTTTGTTTTTAAAATTTTAGATTAATAATGATTATTTTAAAATAAAAATTCATCGCTGGCGTGCCCGATGCCTCGTGAACGAGAAATTCCCCGGCGCGGCCACGCCGGTACCCCGTGAAAACGTGGCGGCTCAGGTTGCGCTAAAAGCTGCGAAGGGGAAGGCTGCGGCAAGCGGCGCCACGTCGGTGCGTCAGGGCCCCCGTCCGTGGGATCGGGATCGTCGGCAGTCGCCGTTTGAGCAGTCGCTCCAGCAGTCGGCGCATCCACCGTCCATTCCAATAGATCAAAACGGACGGGCCATCCCCAGTGAAGTCCCAAACTGTCTTCTGTGGAATAACAACAGTGTCCGCCTTCCGCCATGGCTGCCCAAGTTGTCTCGTAACCTGTCTCAGGCTAACCAGCGTCCGTTCGTCGAGAATCCATGCCAGAGCTGCAATGTCTCCCGCGTTGATATATGCTGTCGGATTTGTTTTTGACCAACTCATTCGTCCTAAATTTTAGTTTTTTCTCTCTTAAACCATAGCAGTAAAATCACAAAATTGATCACGTTATTAATGAGATGGAACCAAATTGATCACATATTTGTGTTCTAAAACTCCCAGAGATTCCATTTTGGCAGTCACCAACACCCATGGATGCGGAACTCGTCGCTGGCGTTCGATTTCCTCCAAGCGGTTGATGGCTTCTTCGTGTGAAGAAGGACCAGGCGGTTGTTCGACTCGAGGTTCGTTGCCAGCCACAGGATGGATCAGTTGTATCGGACGGTGGACAACGCGACTGCTGGGCCGACTGCTCAAACGGCGACTGCCGATGATCCCGATCCCCGTCCGTGTCTCCGGACAAGATCCACTTGCCTGGTCCCTGGATCTCGCAAGTAAAAAAATGGCGCCATGCAGAGACGCACTCATGCGGCCACGCGCTCTGCCCGCCGCCACCCGCCAGTGCCTCGCTGCTTCGTGCAGCCATTTGGGCACGAGCCCCCGGCCGCGGCTTAACTTCCACATTTGGGTATAAAATCTTTCCCGGCAGCCCCAATCCTTCACACATCGCCATCATCCAGCTCCAGCTCCCTTGCTCGAATGATGTCTCCACTCGCCGTTTCCACCGCCATGCTCTTCCTCATCTGCTTGTCCCCCGCCTGCCACGGAGCTAACAGGTCCGGCGGCACCAAGCCTCGGGCCGTGATGCTTCCCGTGCGCAAGGACGCCGCGACGGGGCAGTACGTGACCTCATTCCTTCAGCGCACGCCGCTGGTGCCCGTGACCGCAGTGGTGGACCTCGCGAACCCGACGGTATGGGTGGACTGCGAGAAACGGTACGCGTCCTCCACCTACCGCGGCGTGCCGTGCGGGTCCAAGCAGTGCCGCCTCACGGGCAGCGGCTCCTGCGCCGCCACCTGCGACGGCACCCCCGGCCCGGCCTGCCTCAACAACACCTGCAGCGGGCTGCCGCAGAACACGGTCACCCACGTCGCCACCAGCGGCAACATCCTCACCGACGTGCTCGCGGTGCCCACCACCGCGCCGCGCCCAGGGAGGCCGGCGGGCCCGCTCGCCACGGCGCCGGCGTTCCTGTTCACCTGCGGCGCCCGGTTCCTCACCAAGGGCCTCGCCGCCGGCGCCACGGGCGTGGCATCCCTCAGCCACGGCCGCTTCGCTCTCCCCGCGCAGCTCGCCGACACGTTCGGCTTCGCCCATAAGTTCGCGCTCTGCCTGCCGTCGAATCCCGCCGCGCCGAGCGTGGCCGTCGTCGGCGACGCGCCGCACGTGTTCCAGCCCGGGGTGGACCTCACCAACTCGCTCGCCTACGCGCCGCTGCTCGTCAACCCGGTCTCGACGCTCAGCCACTTCCAGGGCGACAAGTCCGACGAGTACTTCATCGGCGTCACGGGCATCAAGGTGAACGGCCGCGCCGTGCCGCTGAACGCGTCGCTGCTCGCCATCAACAAGAAGACCGGCGAGGGCGGCGTCAAGCTCAGCACCGTGGCGCCGTACACCGTCATGGAGACCTCCATCTACAGGGCGGTCAGCGCCGCGTTCGCCGCCGCCACCGCCGGGATCCCGCGGGCGCCGGCCGTGGCGCCATTCAAGCTGTGCTACGACGGGAGCAAGGTCGGGAGCACGCGCGTCGGCCCCGCCGTGCCCAGCATCGAGCTGGTGCTGGGGAACAGCAAGGGCGCGCCGTCGTGGGTGGTGTTCGGGGCGAACTCGATGCTGGCCGCCAAGGGAGGCGCGCTCTGCCTCGGCGTGGTGGACGGCGGCAAGGCGCCGGTGACGTCGGTGGTGATCGGCGGGCACATGTTGGAGGACAACCTGCTGGAGTTCGACCTGGAGAAATCGCGGCTCGGATTCAGCTCCTCGTTGCTGTTCCGACAGACGACTTGCAGCAATTTTCACCTTAGCAAGTAGTAGCATTTGCTTGCCGCGGTTGCTGGTGTCGCCGGACGTCATGACTAGTCAGAAGATGTTCTTGTGTTTTGGCAGTCACTGCCCAAATAAATCGAGTTAAATCTATGACTTTGATTGGGAAAATCAATCTTTGTAAGATAGTGTCTTACACATAAAAAAAAACGTGCTAATCTGATTGAAAAAGTTAAAAGCGTTGAAATATATTGAGGCAGAAAACCACAAAAAACATAGTACTACTTATATTTTACTTGGTGAAGTTGAATGATTAATAAATTATTAATATGATCAAGCATGATACTGCATGATGGTGTCTATTCTAAAATCAATATATGCACATATAACAATTATTTGATACATTTAATAGGCAGCTTGAATATCTAGTGTGACATATTTAAATCTCAAACATATGTTTTATTAATAGATTTTATCACAATTTAAAGGGGGAGGGGGTCATATGCCCTCTACTTAGAAGTTAGAAAGTTCACAATCCTTTGAGTGAAATATTTGATAAAATACATTGATATATTTGCATAAAATGTCAACTACACCAAAATCATTTGAAAAGAAAACATATTTACTAGGTGATTAAATTGATAGATTACCATTATTACTACCAACACTATATTTATAGTAACAACTATGAGCTACTTCATCCGAACCACACAACATGTTACCATGTCTATTGTAATAAAACCAAACCACACTACGGTAGCGTTTGGATCCTCGTGACTAAAAGCAAAGTGACTAAAAGGTTAAATTTTAGTCACCCCTGTTTGGTTCACATGACTAAAAGTGACTAAACTTAAATAAATAAGTTAAAAAAAGACTAAAATACCCCTAAGTCATTACATATGATTTCGGGAAGGGGAGGGGCATGTAGGGGAAAGTTTTCATTTTAGCTCCTTTTAGCTCCCCTTGGTTGGCTAATCGGACTAAAGAAATTTTAGTCGGTTTTAGTCGGTCCGTTTGGTTGTTTAGTCACTAAATTGACTAAATTTTAGTCGGTTTCCTTTAGCCCCTTGATCCAAACGGACCCTACATGTTACCCTTCCTGTGGTCAAACCAAACCACCATACTGGTTACCCATGTGATTAAACTAAACCTGACCAATTGCCCTACTAATCATGTGAAGTGTCCATGCATGCCACTCGGGAGCATGTTATTATAACCATTTTACACTATGCAATAGTTGCACAATTTTACCCATAGGTATGTGATTTCATCACCTGTTGGAGACTAAAAACCTCTATTGGACCAAATTCACACTTTCATAGATGTCGGGCCAAGTGATCACCACAAACAATCTATACTAAGGTTTCATTGCCACACAAACCCTTTCGCTTCCTGCAGAAACCCCTCAAGTTGCAATCTATCCCCTTGTTTTTTTTAAGTAATTTGAATTTAGATTTGCATAGTAAATTTACCTTTTGCCGATTTAGAGGGTTCTCATCGGGTTTGACGAGTTAAGTATTGGACAATTTACCCCGTTGAGAACTTAATATAATAATATTGATTGATGATTCTTCTAATAAATATTGATATTTATTACTCATGCTCAGAGTCGGATATATAGAAGTGCTATAGGTCCAACTTGATTATCCAACTAGCATCCAACCAATACAAAATATATTACAATAAATGAGCCCAAAAACATCACGTGTGTCTTAGTTGGATACACTTGTTGTATAATTGGGTTGGACCTATAACATTTTTCTATATAAAAGTAGGTACAAGAGAGAGCAAATTGGGAAAGGACATGATTACATGCGAACTACGTGCACGCTTGTGCTAAGCGGTTGGGACGGGGATGGGCATGCCATGGGTGCGTAGATGACAACTTTATCCAGTACCATGAAAAATATTTGATGAAATTGTGAAAAAAAACTTTTAAAATATATATTGACTAGCAATGTGCCGGTGTGTTGCTACGGGTTGAATGCTTGTACATTACTACGGGCAAAAAAATTATTGGTTAGACATTCAAACTTGTTACTCCGTAAGAAAATGCCTAGACAGGTCCAATCGGTCATCTAGAAACACACATGCCTCCGTGTCGCTCCCGCGAGGCGACACGGGCGGCACCTCAACCCTAGCCCACCACCACTATTCCTTCCCCTCCCCTCCCCTACCGCACTGCCCCGGAATAAGCCGTTGCCAAAAAGGTTGTGCAATTAGCCGGGATGACGACAAGGGCTCTAGCTATAGCTCACACACGGAGCGGCGCGATCCGAGGTCGACGAAAAGATGCATGGCGACGGGGCCATCCAAGGTTTGCTAGGCAAGGCGGTGGCTAGGCGTACGAAGCATCCTCGTGCACGTGCGGCCTCGGGCGTGAGAGGCCAACTCCATGGTGGTGGTCGTGGCCAAGACGGCGAGCGAATCTAGGCTTGGCTGGCCGGATCCGCATGGTGGAGGGCCGTTTGAAGCCGGATCCGGTCGGGGATGGTCGCATTTCGTCTATTTTTCACGGGATATGTACATTGTGAGGGGGTATATGGACGATGGTTGGGTGGCGGTGCTCGGCACCGTGTGCTCCTTGGGCCGCACAAGCATGTTATGCATCAATGGTTGTTAAAGGTAACAACCACGAGGAGCATTAAGGTGCGAGGCTTACGCTGCTGCCGATGGGTGTGTGGATTTGCTCAATTCTGTTGTGTTTGTCTAGCATGGGTGCATCTTGGATGTGAGGTGCAAGGGTTCCACGCGAAAGCTCTGGTGTGCTTCGCTTGGACTTGCAACGACGACGCCCTTGAGCGTTGTATTCCACGTTGGAGGAGTTGCCATGGGGCCTTTGCATCTCGCCTTTAGATGTTTCTCCGGATGAAAATAAGAATCCAGAAAGTTGGATTAGACAATAACAACGTTTCGGCGTTGTAACCTTCTTGAAGGCGTTGCTTTTAGAGCTCCATCTTGAGGTCCTATGCTAGATGAACATGGAGTGATGCTTGATCCACTTCCATGTGCTTGGTATCTTTGGGGCACGGTGTTTGCCGATGAGGTCTTCTCCCATTAGAATTTTCCTTCAAAACATTTTATGATGGTCATGTTATCGTGAAGTTGGAGCTATCTGCGACGTGGGTGTACTGACCGAGCTCGGTGACGATGACGCATAATGGCCCGTTGTGAGGTGTGTTTGAGATGAAATGATATTGAGATATATGCTTGAGGTCCATTGCAATGGAGTCGATGCTTGCTCGTGTATGGACAAGCTTGGCAACGATGACATGCCATGGGCTCCGTCGATGGAGGCATTGTTGATGTCTTCGGTGGTTCTAGTCTATGTTTTTATTTGACGAGACCACCTGGTTGTTGTACTAGTTTTTTCGATCCGGTATGTACGGTTTGGTCTCGTTTTCCTTAATATAAGACACCTTTTTCTCGGATAACGTTTCGGAACTACTGCTCAATTTCTCGGTAGTGCTTCAATATACATGCAAAGATGATTCTTTGGTCCCGACAAATTTTTGAGGAATTCGGTCGGGTGATATTTCCACCTCTCCTTGCAGTCTTCTTATATGGGACATGGCATTAACAATGTTGAGAAATGACGTATGAAACATTACATCTCAATTTGTTACCCATCCCTCGATCATGTTGCGGGGCCAAAGTAGTCTAGTTAATGTTAATTGAACCCGATTCAAAGCAACGACATTGCTGAACCAAATCGCGTGGTTTCTCATAACCCAAGCAATGCAAATGCAAGCTCACAAAACATGACGTGCGAACAGATAGAGTCCCAACGGTCACCTAACGTCTCGGGCGACGCCATGGCGACGAACCCCCTCGACGCAAAAATCCCGATCCCCAATCCAAGATCCAGCTTCCAACCTCCAAATCACCACTCAAAATCCTCCAGAGAAGCGCATCCACCCACTCCAATCCCGATCCACTGAGCGACGCCCGGCTCCTCCAAGTTCTCGCCAAAGAACGGAGACTTTGATCCACCCGGATCCCAACCGAAGCCCCACTATCTTTGAAGCTCGGTTGATACCGCGCCCCATCCGGGGGAGACCTGGACAAGTGCTTGCGGAAACAACGCCGCAGAGAAGAAGAGAAAAAGACAACAACGAAGCCATTCGAGGTGAGGCCACGTTACTCGGCTCTGTTCCCCCTTACAAGGCCGGGCGTTCTTTTGCGAGAGGTTGTCCGAGATGGTCCGATCGAGCTGCATCCCCGGAGCAGCATCGGCCAACGCCTTAACTCCAGCTCGTCCTCGGCTGATCGGCGGCGAGTTCACTTTGCCGACGCCGATGAACTGCAGCTGTTACTGTCCGGATGCTGCCCCATCACGAGTCCGAGAGAATGGGCCGCTCCACCTTCTTGGTCTCGAGGCCCGAGTCTTGGATTAAGGCCCGGTTCGACCACCGAAGGCATAACCCTAGCATGCCTCCCTCCGGATTCCGGTATGGGCGGGAAGAATTCGAGCGGGTTTTTTCCACTAGCCCCGGTTTTCCACGGATGTGACGGACAACCAACAGCAGCAATGGCAGCTGGTGAAGAGTAAATACTGGTGGAGACGTGGAAAAAGACGCAACATTTACTCTCCCCTCTACATCCGCGCCGGGTCCGCTTTTCTTCGGGAGAAGACTCGGGGCCGCTGTCCGAACTCGTTCTAGCACGCGACCACAAAGTGGCACAATGCGGAGATCCTAGTAAATGTCGGCGATGCGGAGGCAGCGGCCATATCTCTTCCATCTGCAAAAGTAACATTAGACAATCTCCAACTCACAAAGCTTCTCATCCCTCACCCCGGTCGTCCACCACCACAAGGCACTCACACGCTTCATCCCCCTCACACCAAGATCCAGTTCCCTCGATGGATCGCCGCCGCTCTCCGGCCGGAGGGCCGAAGCCGAGAGACAAGCCCGGGAAGCCGCAAGAGGTGAGGCCCGCCGCTACGACCCGGCCAACAATCGGCGGAGATCTCCGGGTGGCGGCCCGGCCGGATCGCGCCCTCACCAAGACGCGATACGCGACGTCGCCCATTTCGAGCAAGAAAGGCGTGCCCCTGGTGGCAATGCCATTGACTACCCCGGCAATCCGCGGTTCCGGCCACGTGTGGAGTTCAAGATGGCGCAGATCAACGCACCAATGCAAGAGCGCCAGGAAATGCTGCAGAGTCGAGCACTGTTGGTAACCGAGGAAGGTCCGGCGGGACTCACCAGCCGCCGTGAGTTGGAGGCGGCGGTGCAACAACACTTCGGGATTAGTAGGTATGAGTTTCAAGTCTTTCGCAGACAAACCGGAGCCTTTCATTATCATTTTCAATGAGTCCGCTGCAAGAGATAGAGTATACCTTAGAGGGTTCATTCGAGAAGGTCCTTATGAACTCCGTTTCCACCCTTGGACGTTAGACCTGCATGGTGACTGAACCGTGGTGCCTTATCATGTTAAGCTTAGTCTAGAAGGGCTACCACGAGCATGCTTGGTTTCAAGAAATTGCTTGAGAAAGTCCTTAGCGACGAATGTGTCATCCATTACGTGGATGAGAGCACACAGAGACGGGAGGATCGGCGAGCTTATGTCTGCTGGGGTTTACTCAAGATCCAAGTAGGATCCCGCAACCGGTGTATCTCACGCTCACAAACTTGGGGAACAATCAACGCAAGAGATCTGCTCGTAACCTTTACCGAGGCCACGCAACATCAAAGGTGGTGTTACATACCGAGTCTTTATTCATCCGGATTATGTGGAAGATCTCTTCTTCTATCACCACCCGCCGGAAGAGTTAAGAGGCGAGGGTAGAATTCCATTCGAGAGAATTTGTGTGGGAGTATGGACGAGCTGATGGGGACATTGATGATGATGAACTACTGCAACCTCCTCGTCATCGCAATGGTGGGCATGACACTGCATGGCCCCCAGAGATGATGATGATGAAGACCGTGGCGGACGGCGGTCAAGACCGCGTGACCTTGTTCGGAGGGTCACGAGCTGCTTTGATGTGCGAGGCGAGGAGCGAGGAAGAAGTCGGGAAAGGAGCCACGGCCACGGTTGGTACCAAGGCGAATCCTCACGCCGCAGAGCTCAGTGCTTCACCACCGCCTTCGCGTGACCGTGCAGCCCCGACGAACGTCGGGCGCTGCGAAACTTTGGGCTGAAAAAGGAGAGCCTCACCTCCCTAGCACCCAACAGGAAGAGAGGCAGACCGGATCCGATAAAGCCCATTGGACTTCAAAGCTGGGCTCGATGTAATTGAGATTATTCCTCAGGAGGACGCATACCGGACCATGTTCCCGGCAAATGATCTGCAGACTGTTGCCCACAATATACCGGAGTTGTCACCACCTTCCGAGCCCCTGTTTGGTCTGCATGCCAATAACAAATCAACCGAAGCAATCACAATTATTCCTCAGCACATAAATAGCATCACTCAACCGATGCACTTCGGACGACCGAACAAGGAAGCACCGTTGACGGATCGGTTCCCACGGATGCAGCAACAAAGCCGAACCAGCAGTGTTAAGCACCGAGCACGTCCAAGGGCAACAAGAAGGCACACCGGGCTGTTCTGCTCCAGCACATACCGTTGATGTTCGGACTGAATCGCTAAACATGGAGGGAGAAGCAAGTGCCTCAAATGGTAGAATGGGGCCCCAAAGGGCTGCAGAACACGAAGACTCCGGTAGCGAGTGCAACGATCCAGCCACTACATCAAGCTCCCGCAAATGAAGTAATCATAGACCCCATGATCTCACCCGATCCGACTACGAGCCTTCCAAAATGCCATTCTTGCCCCCTAACCGATGCTATTCTCGCAGCCTCCGGAAGTCAACACCACACCAAAGAGAAAGATGAAATCAACACAAACAACAACGCCGACAAGCACCGACCCTACTCCACGAAGCAGTCCACGTCTCAAACAAAAGAATAACCGGGGAAACCGGTGGTCAAGCTCGCGCAAGAAGCCATTGCAAAGAAGTGGGGAATCATACCCGAGAATCAAGTTCTAGATGACATCACCTTGCAGCAGTACCTCGATCTCTACAAGAAGCCGTTGATCGATGAAGTCGTGGAAGCCATCAACGAACTATCCAAGGTGCAGCAAAAGAAGAAATGCAAGAAACCCATCCCAGACAATCAAGTCGACGGTCCGGCCCAAGCAAAAGAAGAGGGCCAAGCAAGAGAAGGGGCCTCAGCCCCTAGCCTGATTCCAGGCCCGCAAGTAGTTGCCTATTTTGTTGTGTCATGTATCTCATGCAGCCTTCGATCTTCGTTTATTATCTAGAACCTCGAACTTTTATTCCCGAGGGGTTGCCGCTCTCAGCTATTCACAACTGTTGTTATCGGTTGAAACTATTGGCTGTAATATTTTGCACCCATCACTCCTTGGGTTTAATTTGGAGGTTAGCCCTGCAGAACTACTTCCTTCGGCATAATGCCATGCAGGTCGGTTGTTCCCATGCTTTCCCCATGGATGAATTCTCCTCGAAGTGCATCATACTATGTCTGGATTGTTAAAAGTTTTAAGAGCCCTGTTAGAAGAAAGGATCCTAGTCGGTTGTTTTCTTTTCTTACCCATGGAACAACCCACTCGCTGATTACAGTCTATCGACATGGAATGTGCGGGGTATCAACAGACACAAGCACGCCAAGAAGACGTCAAACAGGTGGTGCAGATTCAAAAACCGCAAATAGTCTGCTTACAAGAAACAAAAATGGCTAACATTTCCGGAGCGGTAGTTTCTAGTACCCTGGGTCATGATTTCGTGACGAATTCTGCTTCTTACCGGCAGATGAGACAAGAGGGGGTGTCCTAATTGCAGCTAATCACCGTTTCTTCCACATATCGGACATCAACCAAACAGCCAATACTATCTCCGCCACAATACATGATAACCGCACACAAAGACAAGTGGACAATTACAGGTGTATACGGGCCTCGACTGCTCGTCAATAAGAAATTATTCATAGAAGAACTAAGATCCCTCACCGACATGGTGAAACCGCCTCGGCTGGTGTCTGGGGGACTTTAACTTAATCTATCGTGATGAGGATAAGAACAATGGTCGTCTCAACCGGAGGATGATGGATCGTTTTCGACGAGCACCGAACCACATGCGAGGTTAAAGAGGTGCCATTGTTGGGACGACGCTTCACTTGGTCTAATCAGCAAAGGAACCCGATAATGACACGAATCGACAGGGTGTTCGATGCTCGCTGCATGGGAAGAATTATATCTAGAGCCAACTCGCATTCCCTGTCGTCGTCTATTTCGGATCACTCCCCCTTCTGCCGAGGGCACTTGAGCACATCACGACTCCCCCATATTCAGATTTGAATCGCATTGGCCTCTAATGCCGGGGTTCCATGAAACGGTTCAGCAAGTGTGGGAAAAGCCGGTGAGTAATACTCGGAGCCCAATGATGGAGCTGCATATCAAACTTTCCCGAACCGCAAAGGCCCTCCGCATATGGTCCAAAAAGCTCATACCACAAGGCCGTTTAGCCTCGGCGATTTGCCGTGAAGTGATTCACCAGCTGGATGGGGCACAAGAGCACGAGACTTCTCTCCCAAGGGGAAATAGACCTCCGAAAACTTCTCAAGCAACAGCTGTTAGGCCTAGCAGCAATTGAAAAGGTGCGTGCAAGGCAAAAGTCTAGACTCACCTGGCTAAGAAAAGGTGACGCAAACACTAAATATTTTCAGGCCATGGCCCAACATCGAAAGAAAAAGAATTACATCTTATCTCTAGAAACAGACACAAGAGTGGTGTACGACCAGCAGGAAAAACACAAAACAATCTTTGATCACTTCAAAGCGCAGATTGGCACTTACTCGCAAAGGCAATGCGGTATCAATCTTCGGCGTCTTGGATGGGCCCCGAGAAATATGGACCACCTTGACACACTGTTTACGAGAGGCGAAGTGGAAAGCACCATCAAGAGTCTACCCAATGAGAAGGCACGGGACCGGATGGATTCATCGGCCTCTTCCTCAAATCCTGCTGGAGCATAATCAAGTCAAACATTATGGAAGCTTTTATGCAATTCTACAATATGAACCAGCAGGACCTACATTTCCTCAATCAAGCATATGTTGTGCTGATCCCCAAGAAGTTGAATGCAGCAAAGGTGGCGGACTTTCGACCTATCAGCCTCATACATACCTTTGCCAAGCTGATCTCAAAAGTTTTAGCGAACAGAGTCGGGCCCGTAGCTTCCAAACCTTGTTTCAATGAACCAGAATGCTTTCATCAAAAAAAGATGTATCCATGATAACTTCCAATTTGTACACCAGGTAATAAGGGACCTACACAAGAAGAAAATACCGTCGCTTTTCATCAAGTTGGACATCTCCAAAGCATTCGACACGGTTAGTCGGGCATACCTCCTTGATATCATGTCATTCCTTGGGTTTGGATTACGATGGAGAAACCGGATCTCAATGTCTGTGGGGCACAACATCATCCTCCTTCTTACTCAATGGTGAACCAGGGAATGAGATTGCGGCATTGTAGGGGGTAAGACAAGGAGATCCGCTCTCCCCTATGCTCTTTCTCCTAGCTATGGAACCTCTTCACAGGATGTTCCAGCTTGCTCAAACATGTGGGTTACTGCAGTTTTTGCAACAAGACTGCTCCAACTTCGGAATGTCCCTTTATGCGGACGATGCGGCGGTATTCATTGCGCCCAAATCATGTGATCTCCAAGTGACAACAAGGATCCTTGACATATTTGGACAGGCATCCGGACTGAAAACGAATATTGGCAAGACCGAGTTCTACCCTATTCGCTGCCATGGCATTAATCTGCAGGACATCATAGGCCCCGACAATCAAATCTCTCAATTCCCCTGTACATATCTCGGTCTACCACTCCACTATCGCAAATTGCCAAGATCGTCGGTTCAGCCATTGGTCAATAAGATTGCTGGACGAATGCCGGGGTGGAAGAGAGACTTACTCACTTATCCAGGAAGGGAACTACTCACAAAGACGGTACTCTCAGCCATGCCTACATACTTCATGACAATATTTGAACTTCCGGCTTGGGCAATCAAACAAATTGACCGCTACGGAAGGTCATTCCTATGGCGAGGTGAAGACCCGGACAAGGTGCGAGGAGGTCATTGCCTGGTAAAATGGTCCATGTGCACAAGGCCAAAGAAGTTGGGTGGTCTAGGAATACAAGATCTAGAACGTTTTGGAAGAGCACCGAGACTTAGGTGGCTATGGCACTTGTGGGATGAATGTGAAAGACCATGGAAGCGCCTCCTGAAACATCGCAACAAAGCAGATCGTGAGCTATTCTTCATCTCCACTGAAATTACAATAGGGGATGGTAAGAACACGCCGTTCGGGAGGGTCGATGGTTACATGGGGTCTCACCCAAGGAGCTTGCGCCAACACTCTACGAGGAAGCGAAGTTCAAATTTCGCACAGTCCACCAGGAACTAAGTAATGGAAATTGGATAAAAAATCTGCGTACCCTGAATTCGGAAACTCTAATGGAAGAATTTGTGCTGCTTTTTACAGCTCTCTCTAGCATGCAGCTCAACAATCAAAAAGACAAGATCAGATGGCGGTGGACGGCAGACGGGGTTTACTCGACATCATCTGCATACCAAATACAATTCATCGGATCGTACCCGGACTACACGGCATCCACATTGTGGCAGGCAAAAACGGAGCCCAAATGCAGATTCTTTGCCTGGCTTGCAGTTCATGACAAAGTCCAAACCGCGGAGAACCTCGCTAAAAAGAATTGGCCTCACAATCCCACCTGCAGCTTATGCTACTGTCAGCCGGAAACGACCGCCCATCTGCTGACAGAATGCAACTTCACGGAGGCCACCTGGGATCGAGTTGCGACGGCCCTACAATTAAGACAGCCAGTCCGTCAGTTTAACAAGGGCGGAGTCAAACAATGGCTTCAAGCAATTCAGAACTATGGCTCTAAGAAAGACCAAAGGCAAGTAGCCGGGGTAGTCTTCTATTTCTGGTGGAATATTTGGAAAGAACGGAACAGACGAATTTTCCAGCAGGAGGAGAGTTCGTTTCTAAATGTCTCTTCGCTGATAATTGAGAACATCAGGCTCTTTAATTCTGCGGACTTGGGATGATGTTGCTTCCCTCACTAGGACCTGTTGCCGTTTGTATTTTGAGGCTTTTGCCGCTGCTCTCTTGTTTTGTCTCTCCTGAGAGTGAAATGCGCTCTGAGGAGCCTGGCCAATGGCCGGGTTAGTTTCGTGTAATCTTTAGGATGTATGCCTCCTTTTTCTTCTTAATGAAGGGCAGAGCTCCTGCCGTTATTTCAAAAAAAAAAACAAAACATGACGTGCTTGATTGAGTACCATTAAGCAGCCGCTTCCAAATCTTGCCATGGTTGCTTGTGATCATGTCCTTGAGGAATATCTCGCTGCCCCTGTCCTTAAATACCTTGACTCGATGTAGTGCGGAAACCCAATCAGCTCCAGTTATGTTGCTGATGACGTGTAGGTTTTTTTTTCTTTTAGGTTTAATTCCTTCATTTTTTCTTTGTTCCAAAGGAGGCCGTACTCACCGGGGTTGACGAGGCCTCGCCACCCACCTCCTCAAACGGATGGATATATCACCAGACAGTGCCCTAAGGTCAAACATATGAAAACATATGAAAACGTTTTATCCGAGCAACGACTGCCAAACACACAAGAATGCGCATCTTCTTCAGATATACGTCTGGATGTTGCTACACGGATCCAGCAACTACCGGCATTGCATTGCTACATTCTATCCAAGGTGGAAGTTGTTGCAGTTCATCTGCCGGAACAGCAGGAGCAGGGACGAGGTGAACCCGGGCCGCGACGATTCCAGGTCGAACTCGAGCAGGTTGTCCTCCATCATGTGCCCGCCGACCACCACCGACGTGCGCGGAGCCTTGCCGCCGTCCACCACACCGAGGCACACCGCGCCGCCATTGGTGCGCACCATCGAGTTCGCCCCAAACACCACCCACGACGCGGCCTCACTCTGCAATACCAAATCGATGCTCGGCACGGCGGGTCCAACGCGCGTGCTCCCGACCTTGCGGCCGTCATAGCACAGCTTGAACGGCGCCACGGCCGGCGCGCGCGGGATCCCGGCGGGTTCCCGGAGAACATAATCACACACGCGTCAGCTCCAGCGGCAACATCATCACCGACGCACCGGAGCTGCCAATTTCCACGTCATCCCGCCAGCGCTTACCACCACGCCGGCGTTCATGTGTTCACCCGCGGCGCTCCATTCGTGACGGATGGCCTCGCCCCACGCAGCGTTCCGTTTCTTCCGTAATAATTAAACTCGCGCTCTGCCTGCCTTCAGCCGGCGTGGCCAGCGTCGTCGTCTTCGGCGACGCGCCCTACACGTTCCAGACCGGCGTGGCGCTGTCCAGCAAAGTCACTCATCTACACGCCGCTGCTTCTCAACCTGGTTAGCACTCCGTCGGTGTGACGAGCATCAAAGGTCAACCGCCGCGCCGTGCCACTGAACGCGACGGTGCTCGCCATCGACGTGATGAAGAGCGGCATGGGCAGCACCAAGGTCAGCACGGTGACGCACTACACCGTGGTGGAGCCTGGAGACCTCCATCCCACAAGGTGACAAGGACGTCACCGACGCGTTCGCAACAGCCACTGCCGGAATGCCGTGGCGCCCAGCAAGGTCGGGAGCACGCGTGTGGGCCCTGCCATGCCGAACATCGAGCTGGTGTTGAGCGAGGCCGCGTCGTGCACTACCGAAAATCCATTTGTTGCCCTGTGCCCGAGACACACGGCGAAGAGCCCCAGACACACGGCAACCTCTTTGCCGTAGGTGGCCTACGGCAAATGCCCGACGGTGACAGCCATAGACGGCAAAGCCGCCTTCGCCGTGTGCCATAACACAGGCACACGGCGAAGTGTTTGCCGTGTGTCTAGTCACCCACACGGCGAAGTTCTCATGATTGCCGTGTGTCCCGATAAAGGCACACGGCAAACATGATTTTTTTCTAAAAAAATAATATTGGCACCATCCCGCCGGCAACGCCGCAGCCGAGGAGAGCAGGGCGACCAGCACACACACACGAGAGAGAGATCTGCCGTCGCTCCTCGCGCCGCCGCCGCGCCACCCCGTCGCACCTGGTCAAGCCGCCGCCGCGTCCGGCCCGTCGCGCTGGCCCCGTCGGGCCTGGTCGAGCCGTCGTCGCCGCGTCTGGCGCCGCCGCCGCGTCCGGCCTGGCCGAGCCGCCGCTGTCGCGCGTGGGACGTCGCGCTGGCCGAGCCGCCACCGCCGCGACCGGCGCTGCCACACCGTCGCCGCCGCGTCCGGCCTGGCCGAGCCGCCGCTGTCGCGCGTGGGACGCCGCGCCCTAGCCGAGCCGCCACCGTCGCGCGTGGGACGCCGCGCCTGGCCGAGCCGCCGCCGTCGCGCTCGGCCCCGTCGGGCCTGGCCGAGCCGCCGCCGCCGCGGCCGGCACCGCCACACCGCCGCCGCCGCGTCCGGCCCCGTCGGGCCTGGCCGAGCCGCCACCGTGCGCCTGTGCGTGGCCCGCCGCAGCTGGCTGCACCTGCCACCTGTTGCGCCGCCGTCGGGGGTCCGACCGCTACCGTGCCACCTGAGAGAGAGAGAGGAAGCAGGAGAGAGAGAGGCACCGAGAGATCTAGAGGAGAAGAGATATTGTAACAGTTGTGAGAGAGAGGATGAGGAGATAAGTCTCCGTGTGGCAGGAAAATTTCGGATTCGATACGCGCGAATGAGTTTGCCGTGTGGCAGGAAAAATTACACACGGTACCGTGTGCAACAGTCACAGGCACACGGCAAAGAGAATTTCTATTTGAGTTGTATGAAATATTATGTGTTAGCTATTGTCTTTTAAAAAAATTATGTATTGTCTATTATCGTTAGAAATATTATGTGTTATCTATTGTCTCCGATCGCATCCTCATCTTCTCTATTGTCTATAAAACTTCTTCGGAAAAGCTTCAGTTTATAAGCATTGTACATGACAAAATGTGCAAAATCACCTCAACTATTTAACACAGACTCCGTACATGATAAAAGGATATACTGATAAATCTCATGAATTTCAGACTTTGTTTGAATTTTATATGATTTAAATACTATTTTATCCCATGATAGTTCAAATATTTCATGAATACGACTTTCGAAATTTCATTTTAACTACTAGATAAGGCCTTACACTTACATCAAAATCATAAATGTCATTTTTTAGTTATTTTATTTTACTATTTTATGCACTTACAGTTCAAATTAGACTTATATAAATATAATCTTTTGAATGAAATAAATTGGTTAAATATAGTAAACGTAGTGAGAACTACCCCAAATTTGAACATAGAGTATCAAACAATATATGTAAAGATGAGATAAAACTTTAGAGGTGAATGACAACTTTTTTTTTTTAGTTTCCCGTGTGTAAAAAAAAACACACGGCAAAAATCACTTTTTGCCGTGTGCCAAGAGAAAACATACGGCAAACATCACTCTTTGCCGTGTGTCACATTTTGGCACACGGCAAAGAGTGGTGTTTGCCGTGTGCCTCCTTTGACGCACGGCAAACGGTTGATTTACCGTGTGCCTTATGTTTGCCGTGTGTTTGATAAAAAACATACGGCAAAGAGGCTCTTTGCCGTGTGTCCATCGAAAAACACACGAGCAAACATTTTGACACACGGAGAATTTTTCGTTTTCCGGTAGTGGTGGGTGATCGTCGGCGGGAACTCGAAGGTGCTAGCCAAGGGCGGCGCGCTGTGCCTCGGAGCGGTGGACCGCGGCAAGGCATCGCGGACGTGAGTGGCGATCGGATTCGTCGCGGTTGGGGTTCACCTCCTCCCTGCTGTCCCCGCAGGCGAACTGTGCACAACTTCCACCTGGGATACAATGTAGCAATGTAGCAATGCCGTTTGTTGCTAGAGCGGTGTAACAACAACCCGACGAGGGAGATGAGTGTTTGGCAGTCGTTGCCCGAATATATTTTGTAGTACTGAAGACTAAGATTGCTGGAGAACACCATGAGGAGATTAGAACTTGGCACCCGGAAAAGGCAGGAATCTTCATTGTTCGGAGACTGCCTATACAAGCTAGCTGTATAGTTGAGAGAGTCTGACCGGGGCCTCATGTTCAAAGCCAATGGAGCACCGTCAGATCTGATGCAACATGTGGCACCTGCAAGTTCCAAATAAAGTGCGAGTATTTGCATGGAAGGTGGCACACGGTGGATTAGCCAGGAAAGTCAGTAAGCGTGGAAACGGGTACGTTTGGTTCCTGAGCAAAAACAGTTCTAGCCTTGCTGAGCTAGGATGTCCATTTGAAAGCTCAAAAAAAATCTTTACTTTGCCAGGCTACCTTGCCTCACGGGGCCAGAAAAATCTTGCCGTTGAGGAAGAGCCGATTTGGCTAGCTGGAGATGGCAAAGCTGTAACTAACAAGATAACTGCTGTATTTCGCTCACAAACCAAACGATTAGCAACGATAGCTTGCCGTAGCTGGCAGGCGCAAGTTTGCCTAGGTAGGCTACAGCCGTAGATAGCAAAGGTAGTCTAGGGTCAGTAAGTGTATTCAGAGACAGAGAAATCCTTTTGGTAACGGAAATTTCCCCGTGTCAAAAAAAAAGAAAACTCGCAAAACATCCCCTGAAAGTTGGCTTGCATTAGATGTTTTGGTTCTCAGTTCCTCATCCCGTGTTTCACCTCGGTCTGGGGTGGGAGCTCAAGACTGAAGGTACGTGCCTCTGTTTCTGTGTGAGTTTTTCATCATGCTGGTGGCATGCAAGCACTGTGACTATAAATGATCTTTACACTTAATCATAAATGATTTTCAGTTTTCTTTCTAGGAGTATCTCGTATCATGTGGACTGTTCAGAGTTTATCGTCTATGTAATGAATATGAAGTTTCCCAAGTCACTGACCATAACTTCCGGTTGAAGTTCGTGATCCCAATACTTTTGTAAATATTTTTGTTAAAAAAGAATACTTGTGTAAAATCAGAGTAGATATTTGCTCGACTGCGCTTGAGGAGCTTGGAATTTTTCGTTCATAACTAAGCAAACTGCAGCATTCCTTCAGGCCTTCTCGTTTCTGTTCCTCTCGAAAGATGCCACGTGTCACTTCGTGCCATGAACTGCCACAGCACCTACTGGAGGACGGCGCTCCTCCCACTGGCCCTCGCCCGGTCGCCCGGGCACGACGCCCTCCACGCTCCATCAGCTCTCCTCCCTCCTCGCCCGATCACCCGCCGCCGCTCGCCCTAGACCCGTGCCCCTCGCGCGGGCGGCGCGGCCGCGAGGACTACGCGGCGCCCCGTCGCGGTGCCCTGCCTTTGTCGCGACGCCGATGCCGTCTCCGCCACCGCCGCCGCCGAGGCCCAGAGGAGGAATGGGAGGCCTTCCTCATGCCGGAGCTGTTCCGCATCCACCGGATCAAGGGCACGTAGTAGGACTCCCACGAAGTAAGATTCTAACAGCCAGCTCTACCATCTCTTGGTATCTGCTCTTATTGTTGGTGGTCATACTGACAGATGTAATATTCAGTAGATATCAGCAGTGCTACTGATCAATCGCTCAGTCAAATTCAGTTGCTTAATCAAGAAAAGAAAATTTATTTGAAATGCACAGCACCAAGGCTTCATGAATTACGCAAATAATCGAAACAACAGTTAGCCACATGAAAGTGCTGTGCCTTTCAATTGCCGAACCTGATCCTTACTTTCTACCACATCTGTGAAATACAATCACTAGCTGGCTTGTATTGTGTTTGGAGATTTTATCAAAGCAAGAAAGTTTTGAAGAATTTGTTAAAGCAGGGAGCAAAAGCCTGTACTTTTCTCTATAAATTATCATAACTTGTGTGGACTGTTGTAACTTTAGTATGAAAAATAGTTCTTACCTATTGAACTGTTTCCCCCTTTTGAACAAGGTTACCTGTTGAATATGTTGTAGCTTGAAAGTTGAAAACATGATATAACTGTTAGGTTCTGTAAGCTTAATTCCATGTATATGTTTTGGTAAAGATTTTTCTCTGTTGAACTATTAACAGGTGTCATCAGCTTTCTGACTTCATGTTGTCATCTGTTTACCCAGGTACTCTGGAAGGGGATTTGTGAATGTCCTGAGTTCAACGCAGGCTGTGGCTCTCCAGCATTACAAATGATTCTCTATCAATGCTCCCTGGCCTTATTTTCATTCCATTACCAGCAGCCTTTGGTACTTAAACAATCTTGTTTTTCGGCACAAATTATACCCTGAGCTTGGTTCTCCTCCATCTTCCTATCATATATATCTCCACAGAAACAAAAGGCAGGCAGCTTCCAGCACGCCATCTCTCCTCAGCCAGCACATGGGTGCTCCAGAGCCTCCGTTACGCTAATCCTTTTGGAGGGATCAAAGTCTAGCATTTTCTGCAACAGATCAATGGCAAGAGGATGTGCTTGCGGGTACATGCAGGTGAGGGGAATGCCGGGGGTATGAACTCAAGATCAGCCTCACTCATGGTGCCGAGAACATTGACTATGAGCTTCAGCTGGTTGAGGCACTCGGTTCCTGGAAATATCGGCTTGCGGCCAAGTAGCTCCGCAAAGATGCAGCCAACAAACCACACGTCTATGGAAGTGCCATAGTTGTCACAGGAGAGCAGGAGCTCAGGGGCCATGGCTCCCCTTGGCTGTGTTGCCAGAAGATGGATTGGAGGAGATACAGGGTGTGTTTGGTTTAGCTGTCACCTTCTGCCTTGTGCCTGAGACGCAGCTGCTTCACCTTCCCTGCTTGTCTTAGTTTACACTCTGCATCATTATGACTTCTCTTCACATCTGCATTATCCATGATTGCCATCCTTACTATAACTAGCATCCTGAGGAAGAAAAAATGTCCAGGTTTGTGCATTGTTCAGGTATGTTAATATTCTTCGGACCTTGTTTGATCAATTGCACACAAGAGAGTTCGATAATACCCCCTATGAAGTGGTTTTGTTAAATTTTTGCTTGCAAGTTGTGATATTACAGAAGGATACTGACATTTATGCATGCCCTTAGTCGTAAACAAAAACTTATGATACTTTTACCGAATAAACATTAATTTATTTGTATATTGAATTCTCAAAATGCTTTAGGCCTAGTAACTTGAAATTTAGAATAGGATTATATACTCTGTTATATTTAGGCAGGCAAGTCAGCCATCCTCCATTGGATTATTTTATAGAAATCTATGGTGAAATACGTGAATTATCTGCAGCTCTGTGTAGAGTCTTCCTGTGAAGCCATGCTGCACTAATATGCTCCTGCATTGTATTTTAACTACCTGTGTGCATTGTAAAATTAGCATCTTGCAAGCGATTTTGTCTTTATCATACTCGATTGGTCTCGCTTCGATGACCAAGAGCATCTTACATATTTATAACTGAAAAGAGGAATTTCATTTGTATACGATTTACTAGTATAAAACTAAAATTGGGATGAATGTAGATAATGTCATGATTTGGTTACAGGTAACATTTTGCTGATTTATTTAATCATTGTTTCATTTCATCAGGTCATAATACACAGGGAAAGTATATGGGCCGTTGGGCTGAAATCAAGAAATCAGTCCAATCCACTCGTTTTGTATCTGCTGCACCAGCCTTCCCAAATGCGCTCGTTTCTTCCCCAATCCTCCCCCAATTATAAAACAAACATCCTCGCCAGCGCCACCTCTGCTCTGCTCCCCAGTCCCCCGCCTGGCCAAGAACCCGGGCCTCTCCTTCTTCTTGAACAAGCCGTCGTCCTGCTCTCCCCGGCCGCCAAGAAGCCGCCGAGAGGACAGCGAGGTGTTCCCCCTTCCAAGAAGAGGGAAGAACGCCAAGCCGCCCCGCGCGCCCAAGAAGACGCAAGAACTCCAAGAAAAGACCTCACCGCGGCTCCGGCTCGTCTCCCACTGACGGGACGCCGACCCAGCATCTCAACGCGGCAACGGTGCGTGTCGGCGCCGCCTCGTCCCTCTTCATCGCCTCGGGCGGCCAGGTACCATTGGGCTCCCTCTCCGCGACCCCATCTCCCGCCGACGTGATACCGCCGCGCGTGCGCACCTGGTGGTCGCGCATCTGCAGTGCGCTCCCGGTGGCGCCAGCCAATGTGCTAGCCGCTACCCTAATCGGCGTCACCGACGCGCAGCGATCGCGTGTGCGCGCCGCCGTGCTTTCTTTGCTTGCTTGGCGGCCCGTGCGTGCCGACTTGCTCAAAATCATGTGGAGCTATGCTGGGCGCGCCGTCTGGCGCTTGCTGTATGTTCTGAAGTGCCGTGCCGCCGCCCACTCCCCTGGGGCCGAAACCAGCAACGGCGGCGACTGCACCGGCTTCATCAACATCAAGCAGTGCAATGAGAAGCCCAAGAACAAGCAGGGCAATGACAAGCCCAGAAGGCACAAGCCCGACGAGAAAAGGAATAATGCATATGCCTCAGCAGACGCCTCCTCACAGGTATATGTCTCAGCACGAGTTCTTACAAATTTGACTTGAGCTCTTGTTTGAACGTGTCCAGATATGAAGATTGACATGTCTTGGTCTAAGAGTTGTGTTTTCCTCTCTGCTTAACATGTTCCTGTATAACGAGGAGGTTGAATTTTTGTCCAATTTTCTAGACGCCGTGTAACTCTGTTCGGTTCTTCTCTTAATTCTAGTTTATCTGCTATCTGCATCGATTCCGATTGTATCCTTGTTCTTTCTCTCCAAAGGTTCTTTGGAAATCAATGTGGAGCATGTTATTTTCTACCGTTTGGGCAAGCCAATTGTTTTAATTTTCTGCAAATATGAATAGGTTGTGAAATATATTTTCCATTGGGACTTCCCCTTTCCACACGTCTGTCCAGAATGTGATTTTCTTGCCAATCTCCCAAAATGTACTTTGCACAGAAAGTGATTTTTCACTACATGCAAGCCTCTCCATAACTGTAATGCTTCTGCTGATTTACTTTCAGTGAAACTACCATCTTTCAAATATTCTGTCCTCATTAAGCCACAACATAGGTTTCTTTCCCCAATATCTAGTTTGTTGATCCATTTTGTTAGGAGGCATACATTTAGTTCTTGTTTCAATAAAGCCTAAGCCTCTATGACTAATGGGCTTAATGCATGTTTGCTGATATAGGCGCATGATGCCACTTTCGTTGAAGAGCTAGATGGTGTGGATGTGAGTGTGACAGAGCAGGACATAGCTGAGTATGCCGAGTACTGCCGAGCAAGCAGTAGTCTCCGCAACAAAGTCCTATGCCACATGTGTGTTTTCGACAAGGAAAATTTCTATAGCAAGACAACATATCGTCCATCCAATGTGAGTATCAATTGTTAAAGTTCTTTATAAACATTTTTTTTCCTCTTCAGAACTTTCTAAGATTATTGCTATGATATTACACAGATGCTACTTCACTGCTCAGTGATACATGAGAATGAAGGGGTTGAGTGTCATCTGATCGACTGTAAAGTTAGATTTTCTACAGAACGAGAACGCAAGCTTCACTTGCACTTCTGCCACAGCCTAGCTCCAGGTAAGACATTGTCATTTGGCTTTATTTCTTTTCAATCTGCTTGCTAGATCAACGTGTCTTATTTATCCAAACAGGTTGGTGGAAGAATAGGAGGACCATAAGCAACACTGGGCATCATTGAAGAACAATTATGGGAGAAACAAACTCTTCATTTGGTGCATTATCGCTAGTCCCAACATAGAACAAGTTCTAGTGTGTGGTGGTCTCTTGAGGATCGACAACCTTATCCTTGTGGAATGTACATGAGATGCATATGTTTTTTTCCCCGATGATGCTATTATGGATCTTGTGTTCTGTTTCTTGTGCAATCAAGTTTCGATAATTCCACCAGTTATCATTTGTTGCATATTTTTGCATGTATATATGTATTTTGTTGTTTTTCTGTCATGATTCGCGTGACTGGAAGACCAGCGTGGTACAAAACACTATGCTCTGTCTCCATAGCCTATCTTCAGAGTTCTGGTCACCGCACGGTGTAGGGTAAATCACCAGGTTCATCTTTACGGATATATCCACAACCACCATCTTCTAGTTCATCAACCCTGATATCCATCGTACGTGATATTTAGGTGATTTCTCTTATGATACCTTGAGGCATGTGCTGCGTTCACCTTGGATGTGCTCATCTTAAACTACCATGCACAGGTTATTTTTCAAACTTGAAAGAGATACAAGAATAAAGTCATCAAGATTAAATAGAATATAACACCGAGTAGCGAATTATTAGCTCGCACAAAGTCGCCGTACCTCTTATTATCTTACGAGAAGCGACATGGGACTCGAAACTAGCTCCCATAAAATTGTCAGCAAAATAGACTTTAATCACTTTATCAACAATCGATCTCTGTTCGCTAACAGTAATAGGGCTTCACAGTTTAGGGCAATTCTATCAATGCTCATAACATTGTCAACAAAAGGGCTAGCGGTTGAATCCATGCGCATCACAATACTTGAGCACTGACAATGTATACAGGTGACAATTGTTTTGGTTTTATTGAACAGTTTCTACCAAAGTAACAAAAATACTTAATCTGTAACCAATTAAAATTCAAGGAAAAAGCTATGCGTCAGACCAGTGGCCCGACTCCATTCCCACTGATCATCTCAAATCCTTGCATATATCCGCGTATGCGTATGTTCCAGTGTTGCTGCTGCCCGTCAGAAGTTACAGTCGAACATGGGCCGTGCAAATGGAGTCGGACCTATAGTGCTTTTCAAAATACAAAACATCTATGTTGTGCTTCTTCAAAGATATTCAAAAGCAACTTTTGAGGCATTCTCTTTTGCCGTCATCCAGATTCACAAATACTGACCAAACCGTCAATGTCGCCCCTGGACGGAGTCATGAAAGACACCATATTGTCACACGAAACCCAAAACAACTGGTTTCTTCAGCAGACTAAATCACAGCACTCAAGTTCCCTCGGACAGAATCGTAGCAGCACCAATACATTTCTCAACATCTTATGGTTCTAAGCATAACACAGAAGAAAATTATAACCTCTTCAGGAAACTTACAAAGATCATCATGCTCCTGCTACATAAAGAATATCATGCAAAGTTTTCAGCACAGAACTATTCAGCCCATAGGTGGACTTGGCTAAATTGACTGCCCAATCAAGATTTACTAAATCTCGAACAAACCTGATACAAATCCAATTACAACTAGAAAGAGTTGTGAGGACTATCTGAAAACAAAAGGCAGCGAAGCAAGAGGGAGAAAGCACAATGACGAGTGGCGGCCTTTTCTACTCATCATTGCACAATGCTTACAGTACCGAGACGCCTGCTCCTTGCTTATGAACAAGACTGGGCCACAACAAAGTTTGCAAGAGTAAATGTAGTGCTACATCCGGGAGAAAACCTCCAAGCAGTCAACTGATGAAAAATGGCACTCTGATGACCAATCTAGAGTCAGAAAACAAATAAGATACTATTATTGACATAATGAATCACATGAGAGAAAAACAATGACCTAGCTAATTGGGCAACTAATGGTACAAGGCCCAAGGGCATGCCACATAAACTAGTGATTCCTAAACCACAATAGTTCACTCACTCAGCTCGAGCACCCGCTAAACAGAATAGCACCACCAAACTGCTAAGCTCAATGTTCTTGATCCAATGTGGAGTTCATTTTTGCAAGACTGGGTGTAATCCACACAGGAACAGGCCAATTGGACCAGAGCTGAGGGGACACAAGTTCCTCCCTACTATTATTACCCAGGTTAAATACTCCTATATCACGTCGACAATTCTTGTTGCCAAGGATCCACAACTCACTGTTGTCGGTAAAGTAGGCATGGTTAGCCTTGAGAGAGGGTATTCTTCAGCACTGAGACAAAGTGTTTGGTTATGCCCAAGAAACAACACATGATCATCCAGACCTTTGATTTCCACAAGCTTTCTTGCCACGGTGTCAACTTTAAATATTTTAATTTTATGAGTATTCAGCAGATGAGTTGCAGGACCATTTTCTTGATAATCCTGATCTCTCCAAATATTCAGCAAATCACCACATGGAGCATGAACAATGTACATGTTTTCAAATTCTGGATCATGCTCTATCTTCATACACATCTTCATTGTGATCCCAGGGCCACTGATATCAAAGACATGAATTTCTCCTGCATCATTTACTGCGTACAAGAAGCCATCCTTATAGTTACAATCTTCATAGTCAAAGTGGGTTGGCAACCAAGTCCACTTATCATCACCAACTCTTGCAAATGAAAGCTGATGAGCTGGATTATGGATGAGCACCACAATGTAGCTTCCTTTGGGTGTATTAGGAAATACAAAAGCCTTATAGTGGACAAATTCTCGCAGCTTGCTAGGAGAGAGGATCCTTGGTGTGCGACGAGCACTTGTTGCAGTGTGATATGAATATTCGTACTCTTCAATGGCTTGAGACTTATTGAAGATGGGCTTCACGGGTTCCATGGTGATCACCGAAGGAAGAGCAACCTGTTGACCAGTGATTGGATTGACAAGGTGCATCTCTGATCTATCATCAACAGTAACCAACCAACCAAGAGATGATCCAATCAGAAACCTACTGCGGATTGCTGGCTCCTGGAGAGTTAACTTGTAGGTTCTCTTATCCACGAGGCTGTACAGGCATGCAACATTCTCACCAGCAGATTCAGAGGTATAGAGCAGGCACGGTGTTTGGGACAGTTTGTACTTCCCAAACTTACGCAGGGTGGTGTATGCAGAGTGCCATGAGGAGCAGACAGAGCCTGCGCGCACGAGGTCAGGGATCTCAAGGGTTGAAAATATCTCCATCAAGATATCTTGAGATAGCTCCGGTAATGTGCAGCTCACACTCTCCATTCCTGGTGGATTGGGTTGCCTATCTTCTCGGAATTTCTTCAGCAAAATGGGAGAAAGACCGAGCAATTTAGATAAAACTCTGGAAAGTAGACAACACAAATTTCTTGAGAAGATTTCTAGATTCCATATGCTCGGAATCCCGTCTCTGCAATATGTCTGCATTGGAGTAGAGGACCTGTTAGAAGATGGATTGCTTCTCTCGTCTGCACGGATGCTTGCAAAGTTGCAGGCTCGGACGCAACGGGTGTAGGACAGCCTCCGCCCTCCTGCTTGACTTATATTGATCACCAATCGGTACTCTTATCCGAGTAGGTCTGAATCCGAGAACTGCACTTGTGTCACCAAAATTCACTTTGGCTCAGGTAGAAAAATCGTGTTTTTGTAACCTAGTCGGAAACAGAAATTTGTGTATTAGAACAAGAAACAACTCGGACTTGGAACCTGTTGCCGCAGAAACCAGAAGGTTCGATCCGGAGTATCCGGACCCCAATTGACAGTAGAGAGATCACTCACCGACGGCAAGTTGAAAGATTTAGCTAGCGGGGGAGGAGCAGCGACCCGCGACCGCGAAGATTGGACTACTGCTGTCGTCGGGGTCACCAAGTGGTGGTGATTCGCGCCACCGTCCTCACCGTCTTTTTTTTTGACACGACCGTCCTCGTCGGCGGCGGCTGAGCAGGAGGCGGGGCTGTGAGATACTTAGTTGGTTTTTCCGAGATGACCTGAGGAGGAGGGATAGGATAGAGATGCTCTGCATCAGTGTATTAACAGTGAGTGACATGTAGGTCCAAATGTTGGCTTAGCCCACACATCAGGTGAGAGTAGAACTTGTATCGTTTCATTTACACGGCATAGCGTCGCAACCCATCGTCCGCGCCGCCTGCCGGTGCGACTCTTCTCCCTTGTTCTCGACTCTCCCACGGCATCGGTATCGAGTCGCCCACAGGCCATCCCCGGCACCGAATCGCCGGCTTGCCGCCGTCCGCGATTCGTCCACGCTGCCATTCCTGAGTCACCTGCACCAGCATCTCGAAACATCACGACTGAGGTATCTCGAACAAGCCTCTCCCATTTCTTTCGAACCCATTTGCTCAAGATCTCGCACACCTCTTTATGCTCTTTTTTTAGCCATTTCAAGGTCGTTTAACTGCTAAATTTGGGCTTGGATTGCATTAGGGGAGTAAGTTTGAGTGTGGATTTGGGTCGATTTGGTTTCCTTAGTGACTGACTTTGTATGCAACCGCTTCATTAAACATCCCTCAGACCTCTACATTGTTCAAGTCAACTTGCCAGATAATCCTTTTTCTATCATTCGCATTATATATGCATAAGACTTTAATAGGACAAATAGGAAGACGTTCTTATGAGCAGTGATAATATAAATATAAGAATATAGCGTTTTCCTCCAATAAAAAGAGGTCCTCACATATTTGCATTAAAACTATATGTATCACTATAAGTATCACGTATGTAGTGAGTGCTAAGCCGAAAGTGGAACTGCTTTGATCCATTAATAGAGGAAAGATTTTCATTATACCTAAAGCCAACCAAAGAACAGAAGTTGACGTTCAAGGAACCAAGACGGAGACAGAGCAATTTTTATTTAGCACACCATCAATTGATACCAGCAAGTATATCTCGATCTTGTTGATTGGATGTATGCGTGCATTATTACTGCTCTCCCGTAATCCCAAAATATTGAATGTTTTGCATCAATTGTCTACTTTTCTGCAGATTACAGAATATAAAGAAAAACCATAGAAGCTTTCCTGACCATTTAAATGCCTTCTCCCCCTTTTCTTCTTTTTGTTCAGTACATGTACTAGCTAGACTGTCAGAAGAAGCACGCCTTCTTGAAATGCATGGATTTTTTTCCCCAGAGTTTCCAGCTAAAATGTTGAGCTAGTGTGGTACTAGGTGGAGTATGATACTGTGCTAAACTTGTATTTGATTAATTCGTTTTTGGAACAATGACTTTGATTAATTCCAAAGTACTAGTTTCTCACATAAGGATCAGTGCAATGCTTCCAAGCATTTGAGTTTTTTCCTTGTTAATTATTGTGTTGTTCTCTGCATCAATTTCGTATTTCATATATGTCTATGCTAAAACATAAAAAAGATAGACATGAATTATCAAGACAGACACTTGCATTTCAGCCTAATATATTGCAATGATCAAGACAATGGACTATGGAGATGCCATATGTAACTTGTGTGTGTTAAGATTAAGATACTTGCATTTCGGCCTCGATAAACCTGCAATACTGTTGTGTAATCTCAATGTTTGTTAGAATGTATCGTTATGGCTGATGAAACTCTTTTACCTTATAACATCTGTGTGGCCTATATCATGACTTCAGCAGCAATGTATGGCTGACACAAATTCCTTTCTATGCAAAGTTGATAAATAATGCCTGCCGATGTCTGTATTTAACTGTTTATCATAGTGTCTTTGAAATACATAGTCAAAGAAGTTTGTCAAGTATGTACTAAAGTGATTCCTCATGCAAGTAGCCAAACAATATTTTGATTTTAATTCCAGGAATCGAAAATTCTGTGTACAGGCAAACAAGAATAATGGAATTGAATCAGTTTCTAGATGATTCAGTTCTGGACAATTCAATTTCCTGGAATCTGATTCATTTTCAGGGAGCCAACCAGGTCCTTGGGGTTGTAGATGAGTTTTGATAATGAGGAACAATGGCCATGTTCTCATTTGCCCACCACACCCTCTGGCGGTCGCTGGTTGTGCCATCGCGAGCTACCTCTCTTGGTGTGGGATTCTGGCGAGCCACGGAGGAAGCTCATCAGCGAGGGCTCCTCCATGGCCAGTCCCTTCCGCGCCTCTTCAGCTCCGATGCACCCAGATCCAACAAGGTATCTCTGCCTCAAGATCTTTCGATCTCGTACTTGACTTCCAATGTTTGAAACCACGAACCAAGCTCCATACTTGGATCAAACTGCCATTGTTGTTGTTCGATAATTGCAAGGAGACATGGATCTCCTGGGCTAACATCTGTTGCCATGTACAAGGAAACACTTTGAGGTTGTTCCCTTATCGTTTCAGTTCTGTATAGATTATTCCCCGTCCCTTTGTATTGGAAACCATGGCTATTTGAACTGTCTGTACGCCTTGTATGGCTTCCATTCCTACAATGGGATTATAAAAACAAAACAAAGCAGTACATAATTTTGTCCTCAGACATCATTCTGTGCATCCATATTTAGGCAGCCTCATGAGGTCAGCTTCTATATCTCCATAGCCATGTTTGCAGCTTCTTCTTTGTGTCAGTACAACCCCCCCCCCCGAAACAATTACCTTGATAATACCAACCTTGTACAAATAGGTGCCTGTTACACATTCTTCTGAAGCAACTTTTATCTGTTATTTATACCGCTTGATAAATTTAATAAAATATAAATAATGGTTATAAAAAAAAATATAAGTAATGCTCTTATCGTTTTTTCAACTCTCGCCAGTTTGTTATGATTGAAATAGTATCAGTAGGTATATTTAGATTTTCTCAAGAGTGTTAAGAATACATCCGTGGTCGTTCATTGGATACAAAAAAATTACTTCTCTTTTTTCTTTCATTCTCATTTCTCTATGTTGAATGTTTGTAGATATTTGTCAATTATAGAATATTGAGATCATTGTATCAATTACTGTAGACCATAATTTTAGAATCATCTTTTGTATGTGCAGCAGTCCCCGCTTTGTGGGTTTCTTGTCAATGCCATGGGAACACGTGACTCTTCATACCAAGACCGTGTCTTAGAGCAGAACAAAGAGTTTCAACAGGTTCGTCTAGAGTTCTGTGCTAAGACGCAGTTCAATGTTCAAAACATATATAATGGTGGGGGAATGTATAGGCACATGATATTTCTATGTACACATGTCTATGTTCTACTGATCACTTATTCTGCTTTATTTTGACTTGACATAAAGGTTCAAGACAACTGACAGAGAGAGATCTTCCATCTTTGGGGGTCTCCTGCAGTCACTGGTTCACGGAGCTTTAATGATAAGAATCAGTTTGGAAGGAAAACAAAGAGAGATTACGTTCATGTCTTACGGGCTTGGGTGCGCGAGCGCGGCTAGCTGGGGGCTCGCGGAGTGTGGAGAGGCGGAGGGAGAGCAGGTGGGGGACGGGCGGTGGTGAGCCGGCGCATCGTGCGCTCACGGCGCGCGGCGAGGAGGAAGAAGGGGGGCCAGGGGAGTTGGGCTGGGCTGGAGAGAGAGAGAGGGAGCGGGCCGGGGAGAGGGAAAAAGGGGGTAGGGCGGCCCGTTAAAGATTAAATTCCTTTTCTATTTTCTCTTCACTCCTTAGGTTAAAGAATAAATAATAAATAAATAAAATCAAATAAATTCAAATGAGTCAAATGAAGAATGAAGAAAAATAAAAGAAATGCCAATAAAATAGAACCAACCAAGTTTGCAAGTGTTAGGTTTTTATTTTAAAAATTATATGTGTCTGTTTTCCTAGTCTGTATAATTTGGTTTTAATTCCTAGTTAATTTTCATAATTATTTTTCCTGAATAAAATAAAATGATTTAATTGGTGATTTTTAATTTTGGCCAAAAATCAGGGTGTTACATCCGTGCACGCTTGTGCTAAGCGGTTGGGACGGGGATGGGCATGCCATGGGTGCGTAGATGACAACTTTATCCAAGTACCATGAAAAATATTTGATGAAATTGTGAAACTAAAACTTTTAAAATATATATTGACTAGCAATGTGCCAGTGCGTTGCTACGGGTTGAGTGCTTGTACATTACTATGAGCAAAAAAATTATTGGTTAGATATTCAAACTTGTTACTATGTAAGAAAAATGCCAAGGCAATCCAATCGATCATCTAGAAACACACATGCCCCACGTCGCTCCCGCGAGGGCGACACGGGCGGCACCTCAACCCTAGCCCACCACCACTATTCCTTCCCCTCCTCGCCGCACTCGCCGTCGGAATGAGCCGCCGCCAAAAGGTGGTGCAATTAGTCGGGATAACGGCAGAGGCTCTAGCTATAGCTCACGCACGGAGCGGCGCGACCTGAGGCCGACGAAAAGATGCATGGCGACGGGAGCATCCAAGGTTTGCCGGGCAAGGCGGTGGCCAAGCGTCCGGATCCGCATGGTGGAAGGTCTGTTTGAAGCTGGATCCGGTCGGGGATGATCGGATCTCGTCTATTTTTCACAGGATATGTGGGTTGTGAGGGGGGACATGGACGATGGTTGGGTGGCCGCACAAGTATGTTATGCATCTATGGTTGTTGAAGGTAACAACCACAAGGAGTGTTAAGGTGCGGGATTACGCTACTGCCGATGGGTATGTGGATTTGCTCAATGGTGTTGTGTTTGTCTAGTATGGGTGGATCTTTGATGTGAGGTGCAAGGGTTCTAGGCGAAAGCCTGATATGCTTTGCTTGGACTTGCAACGACGACGCCCTTGAGCATCGTATTCCACCTTGGAGGAGTTCCCATGGGGCCTTTGCATCTCGCCTTGAGATGTTTCTATGGATAAAAATAAGAATCCGAAAAGTTGGATTAGGCAATAACAACATTTCAGCGTTGCAACCTTCTTGAAGGCGTTGCTTTTAGAGCTCTATCTTGAGGTCCTATGCTAGATGAACATGGAGTGATGCTAATCCACTTCCATGTGCTTGGTATCTTTGGGGCACGGTGTTTGCCGATGAGGTCTTCTCTTATTAGAATTTTGCTTCAAAACATTTTATGATGGTCCTGTTAGTCGTGAAGTTGGAGCTACTTGCGATGTGGGTGTACGACCGAGCTCGGTGACGATGATGCATAATGGCCCGTTGTGAGGTGTGTTTGAGATGAAATGATATTGAGATATAGGTTGAGGTCCATTGCAATGGAGTCGAAGCTGCTCGTCTATGGACAAGCTTGGCAACGATGACATGCCATGGGCTCCGTAGATGGAGGCATTGTTGATGTCTTCGGTGGTTCTACTCTATGTTTTTGTTTGACGAGACCACCTGGTTGTTGTATTAGTTTTTTTTCAGTCCCTTATGTACGGTTTGGTCTCTTTTCTCTTAATATGATGCACCTTCTTCTTATTAATATACGCCGGAAAATTCTGGATCTTTAAAAAAATGCCTAGGAGAATCTAGGCCTAAGAATTAAGTAACACTCGGATAATGTTTCTGAAACTACTGCTCAATTTCTCAGTAGTGCTTCAATATACATGCAAAGATGATTCTTTGGTCCCGACAAATTTTTGAGGAATTCGGTCAGGTGATATTTCCACCTCTCCTTGCAGTCTTCTTATATGGGACATGGCATTAACAATGTTGAGAAATGACGTATGAAACATTACATCTCAATTTGTTACCCATCCCTCGATCATGTTGCAGGGCCAAAGTAGTCTAGTTAATGTTAATTGAACCCGATTCAAAGCACTGACATTGCTGAACCAAATCGTGTGGTTTCTCATAACCCAAGCAATGCAAATGTAAGCTCACAAAACATGACGTGCTTGATTGAGTACCATTAAGCAGCCGCTTCCAGATCTTGCCATGGTGCTTGTGATCATGTCCTTGAGGAATATCTCGCTGCCCCTGTCCTTAAATACCTTGACTCGATGTAGTGCGGAAACCCAATCAGCTTCGGTTATGTTGCCGATGACGTGTAGGATTTTTTTTTCTTTTAGGTTTAATTCCTTCAGTTTTCTTTTATAATTCTTTGTTCCAAAGGAGGCCGTACTCGCCGGGGTTGACGAGGCCTCGCCACCCACCTCCTCAAAGGGATGGATATATCACTAGACAGAGTGCCCTAAGGTCAAACATATGAAAACGTTTTATCCGAGCAACGATCGCCAAACACACAAGAATGCGCATCTTCTTCACGGATACACCCCGGATGTTGTTGCTACACGGATCCGAGCAACTACCGGCATTGCATTACTACATTCTATCCAAGGTGGAAGTTGTTGCGGTTGATCTGCCGGAACAGCGAGGACGAGGTGAACCCGAGCCGCGACGATTCGAGGTCGAACTCGAGCAGGTTGTCCTCCATCATGTGCCCGCCGATCACCACCGACATGCGCGGAGCCTTGCCGCCGTCCACCACACCGAGGCACACCACGCCGCCATTGGTGCGTACCATCGAGTTCGCCCCAAACACCACCTACGACGCGGCCTCACTCTGCAATACCAAATCGATGCTCGGCACGGCGGGTCCAACGCGCGTGCTCCCGACCTTGCGGCCGTCATAGCACAGCTTGAAGGGCGCCACGGCCGGCACGCGCGGGATCCCGGCGGGTTCCTGGAGAACATAAGAGCATCTCCGGCAGTCCCCTAAACACCTCTCCAATCCTAAATTTTAGGAGTTTGGTCAAAAAATCAACTCCAACAGGCCTCTTAAATGGGCTCCTAAATTAGCTACTCTCCTAAATTTCCCCTCCAGCCCCCTAGAAATAGGATCCTCCTATCCTCCCCCAAAACTTCAGCTGTCGGTGGGTCCCACGTTTTTTATTTTTTCGTTTCTTTTTCCCACTTCTCTTCTTTCCTCCTCCTCCTCCTCCTCCTCCTCCTCTCTCTCTCTCTCTCTCTCTCTCTCCGTCCCGCCCGTGCGCCGCCACCTCCCTCCCGTCCCCGCCCGTGCGCCGCCGCCACTTCCCGCCCGTGCCCGTGCGCCGCCGCCTCCCTCCCTCCCGTCCGTGCGCCGCCACCGCCCTCCGTCCCGCCCGTCCACCGCCGCCTCCGTCCCGCCCGTGCTCGTGCGCCGCCGCCTCCCTCCCGCTCGTGCCCGTGCACCACCGCCACCGTGGATCTTGGCGAGCGGCGAGCTGCGCAGCCATCTACTCCGTTGCGACCGGCTGGGCAAGATCCAATCTGCGGGCTGGAGTCCACCGATTTAGGAGCTTGGTTAGGAGTCTTGCTGGAGTCCGAAACAATTTTTGACCCCGGAATCTTCGGGGCACACCCAAAATTAGAAAAAACAAGACCTGATTTCGGGTGTGTTGCTGGAGATGCTCTAATCACACACGTCAGCTCCAGTGGCAACATCATCACCGACGCACCGGAGCTGCCAATTTCCACGTCATCCCGCCAGCGCTCGCCACCACGCCGGCGTTCATGTGTTCACCCGCGGCGCCCCATTCGTGACGGATGGCCTCGCTGTGGACGCTCCCCCCACGCATCGTTCCGTTTCTTCCGTAATAATTAAACTCGCGCTCTGCCTGCCTTAAGCCGGCGTGGCCAGCGTCGTCGTCTTCGGCGACGCGCCCTACACGTTCCAGACCGGCGTGGAGCTGTCCATCCGGCAAAGTCACTCATCTACACGCCGCTGCTTGTCAACCGGGTGAGCACTCCTCGGCGTGCGAGCATCAAAGGTCAACGGCCGCGCCGTGCCACTGAACGCGACGGTGCTCGCCATCGACATGATGAAGAGCGGCATGGGCAGCACCAAGGTCAGCACGGTGACGCCCTACACCGTGCTGGAGCCTGGAGACCTCCATCCACAAGGTGACAAGGACGTCACCAACAGCCACTGCCGGAATGCCGTGGCGCCGTTCAAGATGTGCTACGGCGGCAGCAAGGTCGGGAGCACGCGTGTGGGACCTGCCATGCCGAACATCGAGCTGGTGTTGAGCGAGGCCGCGTCGTGGGTGATCTTCGGCGGACACTCGAAGGTGCCAGCCAAGGGCGGCCCATGGTGGATTAGCCAGCAAAGTCAATAAGCTTGGAAACGTAAGCTGGAGACTACTACTTCCCTTACTAAATTGTTGTCGTCATCGACTTTTTGGAACGTTTGACCATTCGTCTTATTCAAAAAATTTCTTCAAATACAAAAAGTTATATGCTATATTTCAAGTTTCTTTAGTGATAAAACATATTGCAAGAAAATATACAATATTTCTTAAACTTTTTTTGAATAAGATAAATGGTCAAACGTAACTAAAAAGTCAACGGCGACAATAATTTAGTAAGGAAGTAGTACATGGCAGTGTACTCTGTGTGGACTAGAACGAGAAACTGATCGAACACCGTGCATGCATTAGTAGTATGCCCACATGCGCAATATCTTCGTCCGGTTATGAAGGAATTTTGGACTGTGCCTGAAGAACATACCTTGCGGGATATAATAAGCCATAATGGATACTGCGAGTGCTGGATCAACTCACGACTGAGGATGGTGGGCGATTCTTTTGCTAATACTGTGGAGAGTGTGGCATGTTTGTAACAGCTGGGTGCATGAAGGAAAGTGGCATGAAATGCCTGCTTCGGTGGGTTTCCTCAAGAGCTATGAGGAGGTATTGTTCACTTCCCGACAACGGGAGATGCCGAGTAAAGCAAATGGCAAGAGCCCTGTTGTTGTAGCCACAAAACAACACATGAAATGGGTTATCAGGAGCAATAGGAAGAGCCGCGCCGAGTGGATGGATTAAGAAATGTTGACACTACCTTTGATGATGCAGGAAAGGGTCGGAGTGATCATAAGAAACAAGCGCGGAGAGGTGCTTCTGTCTTCATGGCGAGTGATCTTTGATGGTTCGTCGCCTGAGCCTGAGGAGATGGAAGCGTGGGCCTGTAGGGAGGGTGTCAGGCTGCCTGCCGAATGGAAAAACATAAAGGCAATCGTGGAATCTGATTGTTCCACTCTTGTCGGGGCGCTGAAGGCGAAAGGAAGGTCAAGATCAGAGATAAGAGAGTTAGGCAATATGTTACCCGATGTTGATTTCCGGGTTCTAAGGAGAGAGAGAAACCGTGTAGAACATGAGCTTGCACAACTGGCTAAATGTACTATACGCATACTGCGGTATGGCAGGAACGGGTAACAGCTTGTGTTCAACACTTAGTTGATCAGTAATGTAATCTATTTGGGTAATCAATAAATCTATCTTTTCCCACAAAAATAGTCCACTCGGAAAAGTCTTTTCATGTTACCGGCAAACCCCACAGCACCGCCAGCAAAATAAATTGGTTGTTCATTACTGTCGGTATATGAGAACCAACAAATGAAGGTCAGCACGACCACTCTTTGTGAGAGGATCGAGAGCTGCAGATCAAAGAACAAATCCTCAGAATAACACACGGTGACACGCGATTTACCCAGGTTCGGGCCGCCATGAGGCGTAATACTCTATGTCCTGTTTGTCCGATGTGTATTGAGCTTGAGAAGGATTACAATGGTGTACTTGAGTTTCTAGGGTTCCGATAGTCTCCCCAGTTCATAGCCAGGGCTCCCCCTTTCATAGTCTCAAGGGGTGTGCTACGGTGCCGATATCCTAAAATCCTCCGGTGGGTGTCCAAATCCCTTGCCGGATACGCGCCTTGAAGTCCACGCCCAAGGCAGGGCGCCACGCGGTTCGTCCAGTGGGAGGGGCACGATGGGACCTGTCATACAAGCCTCCCTCTCCCCTCGCTCCGTTGAGGGGCCAAGGCATAATTGCCTCGCTCGTTACGCCTTTTCTCCGAGCGTTGCTGCCGGGGCCGGCCCGTGACTATCCCTGCGGGGGCACCACACGTCCCACGTGGGAACCGAGGAGAGGGAGTTAAGCCACCCACCCAACCGCGCGGGTCCCGCGGTCATGTCCCGCGCCGCGCCGGCACGCTAGGGTTTCGGGGCGTGTCGCTCCGCCCGCGGGCGGTGGCTTCCCTTGCACGCCTCGGTCTAGTTGGGCCAGGCCGGCCCACCGGGCATCGTGGCTTGTCATGGATGGGCCGTCCTTAACGGCGTGTGGGCGGTTATGGGAACTCCCGTTTTCAGTACACCGACGGTTACCTTTACCCTCTAAGATTTATTTTTTCATTTTTGAGCCTTTTAAAGTTATATTTTCTTAAGAATTTACCACAATTTTATTTTTTGGATTTGATCTCTTTCAATCACGTCAAACTACTCTGCGTGATACATATATATAAATACACTAAAGTGATTAGTGATTAAATATGACCTTTGTTAATCGTTATGTATCATTTGATGAGGTCAAATTGTTTGGCACCACCGTATTTATGTGACAAAGTGCCTAATCTCGAAAATATCATTTAATCAAGTTGTAATGCATAAAATTTTAGTAAAAAAACTATATCCCTGATTCGACGACACAATTCGGAACTCTTAACTCATCCACGTCTCTAGAATTTGATTGGTTAGGATTACAATTTGGAAATTTTGCCAACCACACCCTCCAATTGCATGCCACAATGTTCGCCCAATCACCGCCGGTGACGTTGCCCATCGAGGTGCTGGGTCGCACTCCACCCATCAAGATCCCCTGTAGCTAGCTCACGCAGCCTTCCGAAACATTGAATCACCATCTCGGGTTGCCCGACATGGTCGATTGTTAGCTCAAGGTTGTTGATCGGCATCCCGGATCGTCGACACTACCAATCACCCGCTCGCGGTGGTTGATCGCGATTCCGGTCCACTCATGGCGGTTGATCATGAGAGACGAGTTTCATTAAGTTTTTTAGGAAATATTTTTATTATATCATTTGGTGTTGAGCATAAAAGTGCAGCTTCGCTCAAGGGCAAGCTGTAGAGCCGTGACTATCTAAATCCAAACTATATTGTCTCGAGATACACCATTACAACATAAAATAATAAGAACTTTGTAATCTCATTTTAAAACAATTTAGTTATAAAAAATTGGAAGATACATGAAACATTGATGTTTTAAAGTATAAAATCTATACATTATTGGTTCTTCCATTGTTCTTTGTTGCTAATATCTTTTGAAGCTCTATAGAAAATTACTTTGGGTTGAGACCTCCTTGCAGTGTATTGAATATGTTTCGCCATGGCTTAATCATGTAGGAGTTATAATCTCAAACAATAAAATAGTCATATGGATAGGACACCCTATGTGTTGGTCCATTTGTTAAGAGCTAGGATAATATGAATCTTTTTAACAGTTCACCTATTTAATCTCATATGGAGGTTACATATGTGTTCGTTGCTTCAGAGGGAGGAGGAGCAAATGCATGGCACCTCCTTGAGTTTTTATACATCACACATCTTTGTTAAACAGAGATGTGGCAATCCACAATCACTTTTTTGAGCTTCGTGGTGTGCTTAGTGTATACGTGAGATATTTTATGATCATGTCTGAACCAAATAATTCACCGTTTGATGTATATTTTGAGATATTTCTGTTTTGCTTAATGAACTAGAAGCATTGCGTGGATCTTCGCATTGTTAGAAGGAAAACTCTATGCGTACGAAGAAAACTAGTACGAAGTGGCTACGAAGCAAAGTCTCGTCAAAGTCGTCACGTAACCAATATCGGTTGTTTTTTTTTCTTGCTCTCTAGTCTCTAGTTATGTATACTAAAACTTTCTTTAAAATCTACAATTTCCACCACAAGATGTGTTCTTTTTTTCTTCTTTTTGTTTTGAAATCATACAGGAAGATGCGTTTGCTCCTCTGGCTGTCCGGCAAGATGTGTTCGCTAGTCATAGTCCTATTTTTTTCCCGTCCAATGTTTTTTTTGGCGATCATATGCCAAGATGTGTTTGCTCCTCTGGCTCTCCGGTAATTTGAGTGGGTCTGCCATATTTGAGGCAGCGGTGTGATAATGCGAGAAAATCACTTCGTTGCAGTTTCGTACTTGTTTTATTCGTTCGTGTAGCAAAGTCCTTGTTAGAATCTGTATGTCTTTTTAATGAAATAAGTTCCAGTGTCTAGAAACACAGAGCAATCTCCACAACAAAAAGTAACAAAGCTCCCCCTTCGCGGGATGTGAATTCTAGCACATTTCTTGGTCTGGATTGTAACAATCTGATTGGATATATTTTGTCTAATCTTCGTGCATTTACCGTACTAGACTAGACTAGACATCCACCGTTTGAAGTCTAACAAGAAGCCATGGTCTTTTTTGAACACGGGAACATACCCTTTGGGCTCAAATCGTCGGGTAGTAGCATCGTGGTCCAGTCCAAGTCCCCACGCACAAGCCTTGCCCATTCCCGTCGCCACAGCCCACAGGCGCGTGCGCGCGCAAAAGCTGACTCATGTCCGGCGTGCTGGAGGCCTGGAGCACCAAGCTTTTTTGGCTCGTACGCGCTCGGCACGTGGAAACGCCTCGTGAACTGACCTTTTTTTTCCAATGCCTCGTAAACTAGAGTTCCTCCCATGGTGCCATGGTTGCTTTGCTTGAAGTAGCCGACGAGCTATCCGGATCTACGCACACTACGCAGTTCCAGTGAAAACGACTCGTCAGCGCAACCGCACTAAAAAAGTCCAAGTCAGAGGCGGCGACAACCGGTGCCACGTCGGTGCGTCAGGATAAGCACATTTTCGGACAGGGGATTCCCTCGGCCTACCAATAGATCTCGTCTCCTCTCCACGCGAGAATCGCGCCATGCAGCCGCCGGGGAGCGTGGACTCGCTGTCACTCCCGGTCAGCCAAGGCCATAAAAATACGGGCGCGTGCCATTTCGGCCGGTCGCGCTTCGGCGTCCACGGCGCCACTTCCCCAGAGCGGTCCACCGCGCTATTTAAAACCTGGGTCCATGCTTGCCACGCTGCCAGCACTTCACATCGCCATCGCGCGTCCTCTCCACATCCCAGCATGGCACGCCTCCTCCTTCCTCCGCTCGCGGCTCTGCTGCTCGTCCTCTCCCTGCTGTCGGCGTGCCGCGCGGCCGGGCCCAGCGACGTCATCAACAGGACCACCGCCGTGCTGCTCCCGGTGAGCAAGGACGACGCCACGCAGCAGTACGTCACCTCCTTCCGGCAGCGCACGCCGCTGGTTCCGGTGAAGGCCGTGCTGGACCTCGCGGGCGCCACGCTCTGGGTGGACTGCGAGTCCGGGTACGCGTCCTCCACCTACCGCGGCGTGCCGTGCGGGTCCAAGCCCTGCCGCCTGGCGCGCACGGCCGCGTGCGCGACCACCTGCTCCGGCGCGCCCGCCCCGTCCTGCCTCAACGACACCTGCGGCGGGTTCCCGGGCAACACGGTCACCGGGGTCAGCACGAGCGGCAACCTGCTCACCGACGCGCTGGCGCTGCCCACCACGTTCCGCCCGGCGCCGGGCCCGCTCGCCGTGGCCCCGGCGTTCCTCTTCACCTGCGGCGCCGCGTTCCTCACCGAGGGCCTCGCCGCGGGCGCGGCCGGGATGGCGTCGCTCAGCCGCGCCCGGTTCGCGCTCCCCACGCAGCTCGCCGCCACGTTCCGCTTCTCGCGCAAGTTCGCGCTCTGCCTGCCTCCGTCCGCCGCGGCGGGCGTCGTCGTGTTCGGCGACGCGCCGTACGCGTTCCAGCCCGGCGTGGTCCTGTCCAACAGCTCGCTCACCTACACGCCGCTGCTCGTGAACCCGGTGAGCACGGCGGGCGTGTCCGCCAAGGGCGACAAGTCCGACGAGTACTTCGTCGGCGTCACGGGCGTCAAGGTGAACGGCCGCGCCGTGCCGCTGAACGCGACGCTGCTCGCCATCGACAGGAAGACCGGCGCGGGCGGCACCAAGCTCAGCGCTGTGGCGCCCTACACCGTGCTGGAGACCTCCATCCACGAGGCCGTCACCGCCGCGTTCGCCGCGGAGACCTCGCCCATGATCCCGCGCGCGCCGGCCGTGGCGCCGTTCACGCTGTGCTACGACGGGAGCAAGGTCGGGAGCACGCGCGTGGGCCCCGCCGTGCCCACCATCGAGCTCGTGCTGGGGAGCGAGGCCGCGTCGTGGGTGGTGTTCGGGGCGAACTCGATGGTGCGCACCAATGGCGGCGCGCTGTGCCTCGGTGTGGTGGACGGCGGCAAGGCGCCGCGCACGTCGGTGGTGATCGGCGGGCACATGATGGAGGACAACCTGCTGGAGTTCGACCTGGAGGCGTCGCGGCTCGGGTTCAGCTCATCCCTGCTGTTCCGCCGGACCACCTGCAACAACTTCCGCCTCGGCTAGCTATGCTTCGCGGAGCATGCTGAGTGGATTGTATCTGTATGTCCGTTCGGGAACAGAGAAGATGGTATCTTTATTTTGTTGTCGATGTCCAAATAAATTGTCACCCACCGGATGGCAACTTTTGAACGTCTATATATAGAAGTGCCGACTTCGGCTTCATATCGATTCACCCCGCGATCAAACGCAGCTGCGAACGATAGCGATCCGACGAACGGAATCTGGCCATCTGGTTGCTTGCAAAACATTACTCTTTGGAAACAGCATCAAAACAGGAAGTGGCGTAGTTTATTAGACGACATGACTAGCTGAATGCCTGAGTTGAACAGGCATTCTCATAGACTACTACAGTATAAACAGATATACTTTTTATATATACATAAGGTAGCAACTCAGTAAGAATGTCAAACCCATAAGAATGATTTTGTGAACAAAACTAGAAGCCTCCACTTTCAAATATTTACCACTTTCGTAAGTGACTCAGTGAGGTGCACAAATCACATGCAGCCAGGGATCAACACAGATAAAAAGTTATAAACTCTGTCGAACATGACAACTCAATTACCTAGAATGCATACAGTAACTTCAATAGGAAAAAGAAAATGAGCCTTTAGTAGTAAGTGCGTTCCAGCAACTTGTTACAAAAATCACAAATCTTCAATAACTGGCCTAAAATCACAAACAATTGAATGCCGTTGTTCAACATAGCAGATCAAGCAATTTTGATGACATAACAATGCCTGTGCTTCTAGAGCAGTAAGGCCGGAGGGACACACTAAATAATCTCCAAATGGAGAGCAGAAATCATATTAACTAACCAAGAGTAAAGCAACACAACGGAACAAAGCTAGAATCATGCCAAGCCTTGATCTCAATGCACCTGGGAATGTGTTCTAAACTGTCATGAATCCACGATTTAATTCTGCTAGAAAACTTGCCCCATGGCCACAGTGGATCTAGACCATATCCTTGAATCCTTCTAATTTAATCTTACCCTCATATGCTGCAACAACATCTGGAACATCACCAGCATACCTCAATACATATTGGTTCAAGAATATCCTTAGATGTAAATCATCAATATCTTGTTCAATCTTTCCCTCCCTCATCAACATATTCAACTCGGCACACCTCGGTAGGATGCACTTCTCCAAGCTATACCTTATAACAAGTAAACAACAGGTCGCGCCAAGCTTAAGCTCGTTCATGAAAAACTAAAAATTCCTTTTCATGTTCTCTTCAGAGCCGAGCATTATGGTAGCCTGTGTCCTGAACACCCTGAGGAGGTCACCCTCCGAGGCCTCGGTAAAGTGATACCTTCAGCAGCCATGTCTCTGTTGATGCAAACCACGGTAGACAAAGCAGTAGTGTGAGACAGGGAGGCCAAGCGCATCAAGGTCCTCAAATACCCCAGCAATCAGTTCAGGCGGCAAGCTCAGGACATTTAGCTTCGAAATGACCTCCTTGGAGAGGCCATGGCGGCGGCGGAGGGCTTGCAGGGTGACCCCTTGCCGCTGGGAACGATAGCGTATTGTAGGACAACAATCTGGATTTGTGGAAACTCTAAAAATCCCTCTTTGAAAATTTAAGCATTTATTTGGACGAGAAGAATGGAAATGTAAATTACAGACCACAATTGGGAATTGAAACCTGAGCTGCAGTTTGGTGTTCTATTTCAAGCATGAGTTCAGTAAGCCCAAAGCACCACAATTGGGAATTGAAATAGATAGAGGGAACAGAAGCAGGCAAAGTTCTCACACTGTTTTTACCACACAGAATTCGGACAAAACATTCCTACAAAATCAAAACGATGTATTTGCCTACTCACAGTTGCAATTGGACCTACATAATGACTTTCTAGTGTCATGGCAATTCGTCCAGGCCTCATCAAGTACAAAGAATGATCTCTTCTTAAAAAGCAAATTCCATATGTAACTGATAAACACTTGTTAAAATAAACTGGATGCAAAACTGGATACCGAGAGGTTATGTTTCGGCACAAATATACCACAAGTATGTAAATTGCAGAACCCAAAATGTTATAATGCAGCTACATATTAAACAAATTTATGGACAGAATGTAGATTGATACATAAGACAGTACACAAAGGATGCTAGAAATGTTAATATACTTGTTGAGTGGCAATATGAACTGATGTTAGAACTAGCATTGGAAGTTTAGATCCAACAAGCCTACCAAGAGTGACTTCATTTCTAGAAAAGGCAAACATCCTGATCCCTGAATCCTTCAAATTCAAGTTACCATCATATCCCTTAACAACATCTGGAAGGTCATCATGATACCTCAAAGCATAACTCTTTGAGAAAAGTTTGGAATTGTTGAGCAACACGCTAAGTAAATTGATATCTATCTCAATTTTTTCTCTTCTCGGCAACAAAGTCAAAATGGAGAATACTTCTTATGATGCTATTCCCTAAGCAATACCCGACAAAAACAGGCAACCACATTACTTTGCCTTAGTTCAAGCTTCAGCTCATCCAGGATTCACAAGCCTTCAGCATGTTCTCTTCGGAGTAGAGTAGTATTATGGGCTGTGTCTAGAATGCCTTTAGCACCCCTTTCAGTAGGTCCAAACTGGGAACCACTGACCATAGCAGATGATGGTCAGCGATCTTAATCCATTTCAATTCTACTGGAAATGACCATAAATCAATAAATAACCATCCGTTGTTGTACCGAAATACAGATCAATTTTTATGATGCAAAAGATAATCATATGAGGTGTTTAATGCAAAAGAGGTTCCTAATGTTTAATTCATCAAAAAGCACCTTGAATAAAACCCTTCTTTCATTCTTGCAAAAAACTTATTAATATCTACCAAGCATTTCGAAAATCACCAAGACCAGGAGTGATATGTGGTCTAACACCCTACAAGTCATCAAAACCAGGGCAGTTTACAATGCTTTCATTCTTCAGACTCAACCAAAAGGAGATCTAACATCTCTTAAGGCTAAATGAAAATTGAACCAAGTATTGTTAAAGCACCACACATTCAAAGTTTTGATCGAAACATTAAAACATCAAGATCATACAAGTTAAAAGAAATAATCTGAATACTGAATTCTCAAATTTCAAGAATGACTCAAAGGTTCTGAGCAATCCTAGAGATCACAAAACAAATATTAGCTGATGCTAAATAAAAAACTACAACTTGGATCCATGGGCATTAGGAAGTGGATCAGGTTCATTAGAGGGCAGGATTATCTGAATGCTGAGCAGGAAAGTATATTGTATATTTCTAAACGAACTTCCCTTTTATGATGTCCGTGTACAGCAAGTTTACTTTATCTCCATGTTCCTTTCAATCAATCAAGTTCATTAGAAGGTGGCGTTGTTATTTTCTGAGAACAAAGCCTCCTTCTAGAACATGCATTCCACTTTCAAATAAGTATATAAACATAATAACCATTTTCTGAACAGAACTACAAGTTTCCACTTTCAAATACTCAAATAATTTCATAAATGATTCAGCTCATACACAAATTACCTGGTGCCAGGATCAATACAGATAAAAAGCTATCAACTCCACGGATAAAAACCTTATCAACTATACAGAAAATGGCAAATTAAGTAGTTAGAAAGGAATACAGTAACTTCAGCAATAATAAAATGAGCCTTGAGTAGTATATATGTTCCAGCAACTTGTTTCAAAAATCATAAAATACTTCAATAACAGGTTAAATGAGGTGATTCAACAGACAGGTAAAATAATTTTGATGACATCAAATGTCTGTGCATCTAGAGCATTCTTGCCACAGGAACAGACTTACAACCGGCAAATGGAGAGAATACATCATATTAATTGACCAAGAGTAATGCCATACTACGGAACAGAGCTAGAATCAGGCCAAGCCTTGATCTCAATGGACTTGGAAACATGTGTTCTAAACTATTGCGATTTAATTCTACTAGTAAACTTGCCTCTTGGTTATAGTGGATCTAGACCATCCGATCCTTGAATCCTTCAAATTTAATCTTACCCTCATATGCTTCAACAACTTCTGGGACATCACCAGCATACCTTAGTACATATTTCTTCAAGAAATTATTGGAGTTGCCAAGCAATGCTTGAAGTAAATCAATATCTTGCTTAATCTTTCCCTTCCTCATCAACACGCTCAGAACCGCACATCTTGGTAGGATGCACTTCTCCAAGCTATACGCTATAATAACAGGTCGCCGCATAACATAGCTTGAGTCAATCTTCAGCTCATTGAGGAAAAAACGAAATTTCTTTCTTATGTTCTCTTCAGAGATGAGCATTATGGTGGGCTGCGTCTTGAACGCCCTGAGGAGGTCACCTTGGGACACCCCTAGGCTCTGGTAGAGTGCCACCTTCCGCAGCCATGTTTCTCTGTTGATACAAACCATGACTCGAAGGCCGTAGACAAAGCGGGAGTCCGAGACAGGGAGGCCCAGTGCCTCTAGATCCTCAATTATCCCAGCAATCCGGTCGGGAGTCAACCTGAGGACGCCTATCTGGATGAGGACGAGCTTCGAAATGACCTCATCGGAGAGGCCATGGTGGCGGAGGGCTTGCAGGGCGGGGCGCATGCTCTTGTCGGTGTCGAACACAAGGGCGTACGGGTGACGGGAGGCGGCGAGCCGTATGTTGGCATCTGTGCCGAGGATGCCGCGGAGGAACTCCACGCAGGGGATGATGTGATTGTTGAGGCTGCGCTCAAGGATGGATTTAGTGGCGAGCCAAGAGACGGGAAAGCCGAGGGAGGCGAAGAACTCGAGCTTGGGCCGGAGGATCTTGTCTGGGTCGATGAGCAACAATTTCGGGGCTTGGCGGATCAAAAGGGCGATTTGGGCGTCGGAGAAACCGTAGCGGCGGAGAAGAGCGAGGACCGCGTCGGCCTTGGCCGTAGAGACGATGCGGACCCCGCGGGAGGCCACGGCTGCGGCAGCGGCGGGGGAGAGGCCGCAGGAGGCGACGAGGTACGAAGCGGTGGTGGCGTGGGAAAGTTCTGGATCCGGGGCAAGCGCTGTGCGCGTGGGTGCGGGAGTGGAAAAGTAGCGATGAGAGAAGCAGGTCGCGTGCGGCTGGGGCTGGAAAGGATTTGTGCCGCCACCGGCCGCCGCTGCTGTGCGGCGGATGAAGACGACGAGCCGGCGGCCGCCGGATGAGGAGAGCATGTTATTCGGAAAACTGGAAGGCCGAGCCGGTGAGAGTGATAGCTGGGGCGGGCTTAGGTTTAACTGATGAGGGATGACGTTTTATGGCTGGCCACCCTTGTCAGTGGCTCATATGAATTTCCCCGTGCCTAAGCTTGAGGTCCGGGACACGTTTGGTTTGGGATTCAGATCAGTCAATGCAGAGGGGGACTGTAGCTGCATTAGGCATCTCTTTTAACCATTGGATCTGCAACCAACAGCCCAGTTGCACTGCTTATAAGAGAAGGTGAGAAAAAATAAAATATATGAACAAGTAGCAATATTTACTGTACTCTACCTGAAACGTGTACTGTTTCTGACATTGATTTACTCTAGCCCTCATAGGTCTCTGTAGCTCCTGTGTATTGACCGAAGCAATACAGAGGATACGCATCGGTTGGTTTGCAGCCAACGGTTGCTTGGTTCATTGACTGGGTGGGATACGTGCAGCTCTGGCTTGCAACCGTGATTCAATTTTCACGCCAATATTAACCAAAACGCTGGCAGTCAAATTCAGTGCAAAAAGATTGGCTCGCCCTCGCAGACACGCATGGGCAAAAACTAAACAGTCCCTGTTCTTGGAAGAAAAGTTTGAGAGACGCTTCTTAACGGGTTGAGGAAGAAGTGAGGCAAGAACGAGTGAACGACCATCGGGATTGAGAACAATAGGGGCCACAGGCAAAATGTTCCAAAACTTTGAATCTCGTCCGTCTAACAAAAGGCAAATCAGTGATTGCGCCTCTGTTAAAGAGATCGAAGATGTTAGCTTAACCTTTCAACATCTCTCATTCTCCTTTGCTACAACTCCCTCCGTCTCATTCAAAATGAGTTAAATTTAATGTTTGATTGTTTGCTCTATTTTCAATTACTAATCAAACGCCATGAAACTTGCATTCAGGCATTCAGCATTATACAGTAGCCCTCTCTGCTTATAGATACTACTCCCTCCGTTTAATTGAAAGTGTCATTTTTATAGAACCGGTCCAGTTTTGAATAAAAAACGATCGGTTAACCAAGAGAATGACGGTTAACCAAATTGCTATTGTACACAATATCGGGTTTTCTAGGTTAACGTCAACGTGGTCGAGACCAGTTCACCGGTTAAACGAGATAATTCTACCGATTATGTGAACATGGTCATTTTGATTTTAGACATATCAATCATTTAACTATTCATCTTATTTAAAAATTTTATGTAAATATTGGGTCTGTTCGTCTGGACCGTTTTTCAGCAAAATGGGCTATTTCGCTGGACTAATCAACCTAGCCGTTCGGCTGGCCACCTTCACGATTGAACAGTAAAAAATTACATGTTAATTGCCTAGGTTATTTTGACTGTATTGACATCGAAGTTTTGAATTTAAATGTGATTGGTGGCTACCACGAGCATAAGCCAAAAAAGGGTCTAGCGAACAGGCCCACTATTAATTTTTTTCTACATTATTCATCATTAATACTTTAATATTGATATTTTTCAGTATTTTTATTAAAAAATTGAATAAAACAAAAAGTTAAACGTAAAATCCAAAAGAATCAAAAACGTTAATTTTAATGGGAGAGAGGGAGTAAAACTATCTATACAAACCTAAGAGGTTTTGAGCAAAGATGATCGAATTATTGAATTGCAAAAGAAACTTGCTTTATCTGCAGGTAGAAAAGTCCACACCCTGAAATATCCCTGCGACGTCATCTTCGACCGTGAAGCTCAACCCAAACCCCGCCTCGTCGCCGAACTCCCATCCCCTCGCTTCACCTCCGCCGCCCCCGATGATGAAGTCCCTCCTCTTCTCCGTCCACCCTACGCCGCCGCTCCTCCCCGCTCCCCACCTCCGGAAGCTCCTGCGCATCCGCGCCTCCTCCCCCTCCTACGCCTCCACCTCGGCCTCCTCCCCGCCTCGCGGCGGCGGCCGCCCCCACGGCCCCCACCCTCGCGCCGGTCCTCCCTCTACGCCCGCCCCAGCCTCCTCGACATGGAGCGCGAACGCGCCGCGCGCCGCGCCGACGTCGACGCCTTCCTCTCCTCCCTCGGCATCGACCCGGGCGAGCTCGCGGGCCTCGAGCTCCCCGTCACCGTCGACGTGATGCGGGAACGCGCCGAGTTCCTCGGATCCCTTAGCCTCACCCACGAGGACCTCGCTGCCTACCCGCTCGCGCTCGGCTGCAGCGTCCGCAAGAACATGGTCCCCGTCCTCGATTACCTCGGCAAGCTCGGCGTCCGCCGCGACGCTCTCCCCGACCTGCTGCGTCGGTACCCGCAGGTGCTCCACGCCAGCGTCGTCGTCGACCTCGCCCCCGTCGTCAAGTACCTCCAGGGGATGGACGTCAGGCCTGCCGATGTGCCGCGCGTGCTCGAGCGCTACCCGGAGCTCCTGGGGTTCAAACTGGAGGGCACCATGAGCACATCCGTCGCCTACCTTGTCGGCATTGGCGTGGCGAGGCGGCAGATCGGTGGCGTCATCACCCGTTTCCCTGAGGTGCTTGGTATGCGCGTGGGTAAGATCATAAAGCCTTTCGTCGAACACCTTGAGGGCATTGGGTTGCAGAGGATAGCTGTTGCAAGAATAATCGAGAAGAAGCCTTATGTACTTGGATTTGGTCTAGAGGAGAGGGTGAAGCCTAACATTGAGGCGCTTATGGAGTTTGGGGTGAGGAAGGAGGCTCTAGCTTCCATTGTGATGCAGTACCCTGATGTTCTTGGAATTGAGTTGAGGGACAAGCTTGTTGCACAGCAGAACTTGTTTGAGTCTAGCATTTTGGTCAGCCGTGATGATTTCGGAAGAGTGATTGAGAGAATGCCACAAGCCATTAGCCTTGGCCGACAAGCGGTTCTGAAGCATGTTAATTTCCTCACGTCCTGTGGATTTATGCTATCTCAAGTGAGCAAGATGGTCGTTGCCTGTCCACAGTTGCTCGCACTAAACATGGATATAATGAGGATGAACTTTGAGTACTTCAAGAATGAGATGGAGAGGGATCTGAAGGAGCTGGTTGAGTTCCCTGCATTCTTCACGTACGGTCTCGAATCGACTGTGAGACCGCGTCATGAGATGGTGGTCAGGAAGGGATTCACATGCTCATTGGCATGGCTTCTTAATTGTTCTGATGCGAAATTCAGTGAACGCATGAAGTATGATACAATCGGGGTTGAGGAAATGGAGGCTGATGGTTCTTCTGACATGGATACATTTGCTGAGGATGTTGATAGTGAGGAGGATGAATACAGCGATTACGAGGACTCTGATGATGACTTTGTCCGATAATTTGCTTCACTGTATCAATCGCTTCTTGTCAATTTTTGCCTGTAGCCCCTGTAGGCCTTAAGCTTGATGCTCTGTTGTATATGATGCAGTCAATAGATTGTCAAGTATATGATTGGTAAGCCAAATGTTGTAGTGTAGAGGTTCAGAATATTTAGTCGTCCTTCAACATTATATGTTTAACTGTGAAATGGTGTGTACCATTCGTCTTTGTTGTTGGCACGGTTAGCTCATTTCCATAGGGTAACAAACAAATATCGTCTCCTGAAAGTTAGGTTCGAGTTGTTTTGGCCATCAGTTTCTCAACTAATGTTTTGGCTGTCAGTTTCTCAACTAATGTCCACACTTGACTTCGGTCTTCTTGTGCGCTTGTGGTTGCTGTATTTTTAATTTGGCATCGCAACTCTGATGAAATGAGTGATTAGTAGCATGGCATTTTTGTTCAGAACTGTGTAGTGTGTTCCTCTCCAGAGGTTACTGCCAGATTGACAGTGTCACAGTGGCTGTAAAGAGTTCAAGAGTGTTTGAAGAAAAAAAATACTATAAAATTGTTGAAGAAGGATGCTAGCTGAGTTCTAATCATATTTCTCATTAACGCTGCAAACGAAAAACAGAGGAAGGAAACCAAGAAAACAGGACCCTGTTGCATCCGGAGCCCAGAATCTTATCGCCCACAAGGCAAACAAGCTGGACACGTCGCACTAGCGTTAGCTGTGCGCGCTGCGGAGAAGAATGGGCGTGCCGCGTCTGCTGAAGCTGAGGATGGCGTCTCACTCGTGCTCCCGCCCCACCGTGGCACCCGCCGCGCGCCCACTCTCCTCCTTCCTCCTCGCCCCCACGCGCGCGGCAGCCGCGCTTCCTCGACCCGCCCCTCCGTCGTGCGCAGCACGGCCGTGCGAGGCCCGCGCCGCGCCCCAGCCCGTCTGCCCGCGCGTCGCGGCGGGACGGCGGTTCCCGGGCGTGGCGGCGATGTCGTCATCGACGCCGCCGGGGCCCATTCAGAAGTCGGAGGAGGAGTGGGAGGCCGTCCTCACGCCAGAGCAGTTCCGCATCCTCCGGCTCAAAGGCACTGAGTAAGATTTCGACAGCCCCGCCATCTCCTGCCGTGTTACTGACTTTTGTTTTTTACTGAACTGAAGCAGATGTCATACTCACTTATATCTATGGATTACTGATCAAAGCCCCTGATATACCCAGTTGCATAAACATGAAAAATGATCTCTTTAAAATGCACAACGCCATGCTTTCATTCACATAATGGAATTGAATCAATAGCAGATCCTCCTGATCCTAACTTGCCACCAGTGTCTTCATATTACTATTATTAGCTGGCTTGTAAAAGGTTGTCGACTTGGTATTAGATCGACTTGGTATTAGATAGAGTACAGGAATATTGAGAAGTTGTTAAAGCAGGGATCAAAAGCAGCGAGTCAATTTAACTTCGCCCTCTATATGATTTATTCTTGTTTTGAAGTAGTGCATTTTGTATATGAAATATAGTGATACACTCAATCTAGAAAAGACAATAAGCAGTTACCAGATAATTATTAACTCAATGGAGCTACAGTTCTGGATGCTCAATGAAAAGAAACTACTGAAATAACCTTTCGTGTTAGAAAAATGTACTCAGCTTATATGCTTTGAGTTTTATTTCTTACTTAAATGAACACTGACTCAGTCTCTACTCTCTAGATAGCATCCACTGCATTGTGATTAACTGATTGTGTATCTTTCTTTTCACTTTTGCTTTCCTTGGCAGTCTGTGCATTCAAACTTTTGATTAAGTAACTGTACCAATCCTGTTATATGGCTATGCCTCTTTTTTTGGAGTGTTTATCAATTGGGTATCCCAGAAATATTGCATAAGTTGCAATTAATAAGTTTGAGAGAACATATTTTGCTTTGTAGTCAAGTTGCAATTTGAAGATCTCAATGTTTAGTTGCTATGATTCCTGCTCAAGGGGCATGTTTCCAAATATTTGATAACCTGTCCTAGATGTGCAATCGTAGGAAATAAACACTTTCAGAGTTGCAAATTGTAGATTGACTTGGCAGTCCATTTCTGATGTGGTGCAATTCTGCCTCCATAGGTATATCACATAGCTGCATGGTTATGTAAAAAAAAACGTGTATTGATCACATCTAGTAAAATGCTGTGGCCACTGTTTGCTTAAATGTACAGAAATCTATCTTGTAGCTTTTTTTGGCATGGTAAGGAGGCATCTGTGTCCAAAAACTACTGCAGAAAAGTTACAACTCCACTATGTGAAACAACTGATACATGTTATTTTTGTGGCATGACAACATGATACAACTGTTAGGTTATGTTAAATTAGTGGCTGGTATATGATCTGGTAAAGTTTTATTTCTCTGTCTAACTCTTTGTTAGAATTGCATAGTGCTCATGCAATTTTGTTCATAATTCATATTAAATCTATCCCATCATGTGAAGGACCCCACCATCTATTATAGTACCATATATTGCTGATGGAAACGGACTCGAGGGTTGTCTCGGTCTATATGCATGGAGTGCTATGTTAATTGGCACATGATGTAGACTAACTCCCCGAGACTATTCCGTGATATGATACTAATGATGATGGGTTTGTGATTTATTTTTTGTTGTTTACATGACCCCTATGTTCTTCTATGATCATTAAGATGTGTCATAAGCTTTCTAAAACCATCCATTTACCTCTTCCCAGGTATCCTGGAACAGGTGAATATGACAAGCACTTTGCTGAGGGCATTTATAAATGTGCCGGGTGTGGAACTCCCTTATACAAATCATCTACAAAGTTCAACTCAGGGTGTGGCTGGCCAGCATTCTATGAGGGATTCCCTGGGGCCATCAAACGGACGGTTCGTATGTTTCCTTCATGCACGTGCGCGCGCGCACACACACACGATGCTACGCTATAATTGCTCACTGTCCTGTTAATTTAACTCTGCTATCTCTGGTACTTAATCACTGTTGTTTTCCATCACTAGCCGGACCCTGATGGGAGGCGGATAGAGATTACATGTGCTGCCTGTGGAGGACATCTGGGGCATGTATTCAAAGGTGAGGGGTTTAATACGCCGACAAACGAGCGACACTGTGTTAACAGCATTTCCCTCAAGTTCATTCCAGCCTCAGTTGAAGCCTGAATGTCCATGACTGCTAAATGAAACCCTGCAACAAAATAACCTTTGGCCTCTGTTACTTTTAAACCTGCTCTCAACCAGTGGGATTGTCCTTGTTACTTTTAAACCTGCTCTCAAGGCTGAATGTCCTTGTTATTCTTCTGTTAATTTCTGTACCCATATGTAAAGAAGGTTTTGTCAACAATATAGTTTCTGTAATGTGGTGATCTTGTCCATGAATCCATAAACTCCCATCGCACACAGTATGCAGAGTCTACTAAACAGAAATAAATTATGTGTTAGCAGCGAAAGGAGGTGAAGAGCCAGGAAGCTCAGTACTCTATCTGGGATTAGGCTAGGAACAAAGATGTTGTATCATAATATATCAGCAGTTTATAGTAGCGTGCTGTCACGTGTGGAAGGACGTATTCTCTGCAATAATGCATGTGGATTAATAGTCGCTGACACGTGAGCCAGTTAGAAATGGGGCCCATTTGTCAGCCACTGTTAATGCCTATCTGCAGTGAATTGTCATAGATGACACATTGTAAACACGTTGTAAATCATCTCTCTTTTCTTTAAGGCTCTGTATGTAAATAATCTCACTCTCTTCTGTTGTCCAAACATGCAGCAGATCAACCCATGGAGCTCACACATTACATTCTGATCCACTCAGGAAGTCAGGATTTCAGAATTGGTCATCCCATGTTGAACGTATAAGCAGAGGGCGAACTGGGCCGGGCCAGGTGACGGCTGGGCTCTCTCAAATATCAAACTGTAAGTGCTTCCTGCCATTTCGGAGAGCCTCTCTGTCTTCTTAAACCTCCTCGCCATCCCTCTCGCCTCTCCTCTGCTCCGCTCCCCCGATCCCGGCAAGAACTAGAAGCCGTTCGTGTCTTTCCAAGAAGCGGTTCTGCTCTCCGGCTCCCCGGCCAAGAAGCCGGCGAGAGGGAAAGGAGGAGTCCCCAGCGGCAAGAGCACGGACGCCGTGCCCCTCGCCGCTCCCCGGCCGCAGTCAAGAAACCGGCGACAAGAAAAGCTCCCCCCATCCAAGAAGGTGTAAGATCAAGAAGACTCACTGCCCCGCCCTCCTATCCGGACGCGGTCAAGAATCCGGCTAGGCGGCGAGAGGGGACGACGTTCGCCGCTTCCTAGGAGCGGCAAGAACTTCGACAACAAGTAGCTCTGCTCCGACCTGCTCCCCGGTCGCAGTCAAGAATCCGGCGAGGCGGCGAGAGGGAAACAGGTTCGCACCTTCCAAGAAGCTGCAAGAACTCCAATTGCACGTCGCTCTGCCCCCGCCCTGCTCCCCGGCCCCGTCCAAGAAGCCGGCGAGCCGCTCTTTCCAAGAACGCGGAGCCGCCCTGCCACTCTGTTCCCCGCCCCCGGAGACGAAGACCTGCTTCGTTCGAAGAGGCGTGCTCCGAGGACATCAAGATGCCGCGAGGCAACAACCCGCGCAGGCGCCGCGTCGCGCCGGCTCCCGTCGATGCTGCATCCGGCGCGACGCCAGCCCCTGTCCGCGCGTCCACCGCGCATCAAGACGTCGCCGCGGCTGGAGCAAAATCGCCACGCCCACGGTGGCCGGAAATCTGCGATCACTTGTGGAAGGTGCTGGGGTGTGGCCTGGGGCGAAGGCACCGAAGCAGCGGTGGCGTCGTCGAATCTTTGAGGCAGAACAACAGGAGGGGCGACGACCCGGGAAATGGAGGTGATGCTCTCAATCCATCAAACGGAGGAAGGTCGAACAGGCCACAAAACTTGGGACGTGACGTTGGCGTTCTCAATCCCCCAAACAGTGGAAGGCCGAACAGGCCGCGAAACCTGGGACATGGAGGTGATGTCCTGGGGCCTGAGACACGGCCGCAGAGCCAAACGGAGCACCCTCCCGATAGCGGACGTTTGGTATGCCCTATGCTGTTCATTTACCTTATGGAATGTAGTTTCTTTGCAAAATGTTTCCCACACCTAGGTGTTTACTGATTGCATTAGGTGTTTACTGATTGCATATGGTATGCCGATTGATGTTCAGTCACCTTGCTTGCCTGTAGATCCTTTTTGTTCACTGCAACAAGTAGCATACGAATATGTTGCTGAGGTGCTGTTGTACACTATGATTGTTAAAATGTCCCAAAACTGTTTGAATTCTAGGTGAGATTACCTCCACTGTCCATGCGAAGTTGCAGTTCACATTTAATCCATTTGAGAGATAGAAAAGGGCAAATTTCAGTTGCAATATCAGTATGTGACCAAACTATCTTGTTGCACCTGAGATTTCTGAAGTTGAATTTTAAACTCACATTTGACATGCATGTAGGACACAACTTCCCCTGTTTTAACAATTTAGAAATGTAATATAGGTTTGCACGTGGTTTGGACTTGAGTATCACAATCTGTTATGAGTGCTGGCCCTTGGTGTTGCAATGCCATTTAGATACGTGACTGAGTCATGCTGATTCTTTACCCAGGAGGTGAATGGCGTGACTGTGTCGGATGAAGAGCTAAGGGAATATGTTATCTATTGTCAAGATAGTTTGAAGTACAGCCAACAAGTCATATGCCACATGTGTGTTTTTGATAAACATAAGTACCATGGAAACCATTTCTGGCCAACTGAGGTGAGTCAAGTGTTCAATGTACATCTAATAAGCTAAATTTCAAAATTTGAGGTTTATTAACATTGATATGCAAGCAGATGCTTAAACACTGTGGGAAATACCATGGGAAGGTTGGTCTCGGGTGCAACTATTCCGGATGCAGAATCCGGGTCTCCACTGAAGAAGAGCGTATCTTACACACTGAGTTTTGCCACAGATTTGCCTCAAGTGAGTTATTAGTTGTATAGTTAAGACCTAACATTTTTTTCTTTATTTTCTGTGTGTCCAACTGATACTTATCCATGTAACTTGATAGGATGGTGGGACAACGAAGAGTATAGAAGTCGTCTGGAGATGTTATACAAGCTACATCCGTACTAAGTCTTGAAGTGAAGAGATGAGGAAATCCTGATTCAGCCCTGATTCAGCTTTGAAGTCAAATGGCCGCAATGCTCGAATAATGACTGCAAACAGTCTTGTAATACATTCAGTAGTGCATATTCTTGTGAAACCTGGAGTAGTGGAGTGCAACTTGCTAAATATTTCTATATGATTTGGGTTTCGTCATTCTTTTGCTATATTCTCTTGAAATATTTATTTACACATCATCGCTGTAACATTATATTTTCATTCAGCGGTGCAAATGCTTACAAATAGAAGCACACAATTAAATTTCTTCCCTACTATTCAGTTCCCTGATTACAACTACAACTCATTTGGTAATGCAAAAGACGAACACACGCCAAAGACATCTATAAAATAAGGAAATTCAGAGTTGCTTCCTCAATTCAGTCCATCTTTGCCAAACTGGGTGTAATCCACACAGGACAAGGCCAATTGGACCAGAGCTGAGGTGATACAAGTTCCTCTCTCCTGTTATTTTCCAGGTCGAATACTCCTATATCACGCTGATTGTTTCTGAATCCCTTCAGATACAAGTCATAATTATCAGTAAAATAGACATGGTTTGCCTTGAGAGGAGGATACTGTCGAGCACTGAGACAAAGTGACTGGTTATGCCCAAGAAACAACACGTGGTCATGCAGGGATTTTATTTCCACGAGCCCTTTTGCCATAGTGTCAACTTCGTATAATTTAATTTCCACGAGCTCTTTTTTCGTAATTTCAGGGTCGGTATCTTGATCATATCGAGCACCTCTCCAAACATTCAGCAGATCACCCCAAGGAGCCTGAACGATGTACATATTGTCACACTCTGCATACCGCTCCATCTCTATAATCACCTTCAACGTGATCACATGGCCACTGAGGTCGAAGGCGTGAATTTCTCTCACTTTAGTTATTGCATACAATATGCCATCCTTGTAACTGCAATCCTCATAGCAAGTGTGTGGTGGTAACCAGGTCCACTTATCATCCCCGACTCTTGCAAATGAGAGCTGAAAATCTGGCTGGTGGATGAGCACCACAATGTAAGTTCCTTTGCTTGTCTCAGGAAACACAAAAGCCTTGTAGTGGAAGTGCTCCCGTAGCTCGCTAAGAGCATAGATCCATGGTGTGTAATAAACCTTTCTTGCGGTGTGATTTGAGACTTCATACTTGTCAATAGCTCCAGACTTGCTGAAGATGGGTTTCACGTGCTCCATGGTGATCACTGAAGGGAGAGCAACTTGTTCACTGGTGATGGGATTGAGGAGGTGCATCTCTGATCTATCGTCAACAGTAACCAGCCAACCATGGGAAGATCCAATCACAAACCGACTGCGGATGGGTGGCTCTGGGAGAGCTAACTTGTAGGACCTCTTCTCGACCAGGCTGTACAAGAACGCAACATTGTCACCGGCAGGCTCAGAGGTGTAGAACAAGCATGGCGTCTGCGATAGCTTGTACTTTGCACGGTTGCAGAGTTCGGAGTAGGCAGAGCGCCAAGAGGTGCAGACAGAGCCTGCACGCTTCAGGTCAGGGATCTCGAAGGTGGCAAAGATAGCCATCAAGATATCCTGAGGTAGCTCTGGCGTTGTGCGCAAAGCAGTCCCCTCCGGTGGTGAATTAACATCTTCAACTTCTTGGAATTTCGTCAGTAAACTGGGAGGACGGCCAAGCAACTTAGGCCAAACTCTGAAGATTAGAGAGCAAATGCTTTTGGGGTGTATTGCCAGACTCCATGGGCTCAGAATCCCAGCTCTGCTACATGTCTCCATCAGAGAGTATGCTCGCCCCCGAAGAAGAATAGCTTCTCTGTCTGCAAGAGTAATTGCAAAGTTGCTGTCTTGGATGGCCTCGGCCGCTCTCCTGGCTGGACTAAATACCAAATACCAACCGAGGTCTCCTAATCGGAATAAACAAAGTGACTGCTAGACCGCAATTTGTTTACCGGCTTCGAAACGGAATCTTGGTGTTCGAGAAACGATTCGGACTTGGAATGCATCTCGTTGCTGCAGGGAGCCGACTCCGACTCCCGCTGATTCCGCAAGAACTGAAGGGCTCAATCGCCTGACCGCTGCAGATCCCGCTACAGCCGGTAGGCAGAGTGGTCGGAGCTTGGAGTAAACTTTCAGCCCCAGCCTCTGCAGATCCCGCTACAGCCGGTAGGCGGGAGTGGTTGGAGCTTGGAGTAAACTTTCAGCGCGAGCCACGGTTTCGTGCCACTGTTCGTTTCCTCTCGTCGTCGTCGGCGGCGGCTCGCGGCTGAGCGGGGAAGGCGGGCGGGCGAGGCCAGTTTGATACTGTACGCGTGTGCGCTGAGTGGCGGCCTGGCTGGACGCTTGTGTTCAGATCGGTTTCTGTCGCCTGTTCGGTATTTTAAACTCTGCCGGTTATATATATATATTAAATAACTCGTACACGACACCTGATATAGTAGCCAGGTTTGCAGCACATTCATTCAATCATCAATCTGTTAAGCAATCCTTTTTTTCAAGATCTTTTCCAGGCCAAACACAGAAAATGTTGAAACTACAATTCGACATCTCACAAATGGACGCTCACAATTACACGAACTCATCCCTTGTTTTCTTATTCCCCTTCATCCATGGCAGTGGACCATATGGTGCCATATGCGAAACATGTCAAACATTCAACTCGGAACTCAATATCCACAATCTTACAAGTCAAATCTTACAACCCACTAGCGAAACAAGTCAAACATTCAACTTGGAACTCAATATCTAATAAATAAATAAATTTTATTGCATATTCGTTATCTGCTTCTCAATATCTAAGAATGCCACATATTCTGTCAAGAAATATGAAACCACTCATCTGACTCTGGGCAAACAGTAACTAGCTCCATTCACTATTGTCATCTAGTGGCATTATACAGGTTAAAGGTGTACAATACAAACAATTTTCATTTTTTTTTAAAAAATGTCATGGCCACCAGAGCTGTTGGAGATGGTGTGCACACACATGTCTCCAAAATTAATTGACACCAGCTTCTCCCAACATAAATCGTTATGTTTTGTCCCTTTTGTTCCTTTTTTCTTGGCAGGCTTTCAAGGCTTGAACCTCTGATATGAGAAGCAAGGGACTGGTTAGTCCAAACGATGCGATGCAATAAAAACTATAATAATAGTATACTAACATCCAGAATTAACTTCATGTTTTCCTAAACAAACTGTACGTAAACCACTAAGCTCTATAACATCATTAATGAATCTTGAGAAGAGATTCAAAGAAATTTTTCATGGCTAGCAATCATATTTACTCAAGGGAAATAAATGCAGCTAAATTAGAGCACTTACGCGCTTGGCAGGCCTTCCAGTTGCGGTTAGAGTTGACAAGGCAGTCCTGAAAAGAATAATGAGATCACAATCTGAGAGACCAAAGTTTGCTATGGAACTAAACTCAGCTTTCCATGCATAGAAAAGATCCAGGGGTGGGGAGAGGCTAATGCCTGGAGGGAGAGGTAGATTGCAGCACACTCATTCAGCTGCTTCACGCTCTCATCCTCCTCATCTGCGTCTGACACATGTAGGGGGTGCTGGGACACAGGTGGCCGCACATCATTATTACTCCTTGAGGACGAGGCCATTGCAACAATGGTTGGTTTGGTAATGCCACCTGATTAGTCAGGCTTTTTTTCAGCCACCTGACCAGTAAAAATAACCTAGAAGTTGTAAATATTATTACAATGACATGTGAACATATAAAAAAGAATCCTCAGAAGGAAATAAGATGCAGTTCAGAATGTGTTCTGCTGTTGTACAATATATTAAGATACAAACTCAATCAAACTTATAAGAAGGGGGAAAATAGTTTACGCTGGTAAACACTATTTAAGCTGTTAGTATGTGTTTAGAAGAGTCATGTTGCAGATCTTTTCCTGATCCTCTCAGGATGACACTACTCAACATAATCAAAAGCAAGCCCAGAAAATGCTACGCAGACAGCTTGACTCGAGGAGAGACCATGCTACCCTGGCAGGTAAATGGGTTTTGTTGCAATGGAATACTATGTTTCGCTGGGTTCATGCCAATATTCACGTCGAGTCCATGTCGGGACGTGTGCAAGTGCACCAAGGTCCCTCCTGGTGAATAAGACAGAGCATGTTTTCCTGGTAACTCTGTCTACTTCTGCTTCTACCTTTTAGGTGCTCATTTAGTCAGTCTCAGTGGTGGGTTGTTGCTCATGGCAAGACTGAGCTATGGCTTAAGACAATTCAAGCTGAGAGACACATGGATACAGAAAAAGGAACATTTGTGCTCTTATCCAAAAACCAAGTTTCCATTGAGATTTTGCTCACTTTTTGAGCCGAAGGCCGACTTTACCCATATTCTGTTAGATTGTTAAGGGCACTTAAAGAAGTTAATAAAATGAGATACAAGACAGGAATACCATTGCAGATTTGTCCCTAAGTTTCTTGGTACTTTGCGACTTTACCCAGTTTTGTCATATTCATTTCGACAGATCAAAGTGAATGTTGATACTTTACCGGTTTTGGCAATAATTTGCATATAATTTGAAAGTGACTCAATTTGGAAGTTTTGACAAATGAGGATAAAGTTTGGAAAAAAAGAGAGGAGGAACTTCACAGGATTTTAACAGCATCTAGACACAACTTGCAATCATACATATGTAATTACCACAACCTTTTTGTTTTTTGTGGAGTGCACATTTAGAATCTGAGAGAACAATTGGAGCAACTTGAATAACCAAATAAAGCATGCCGTTCTAGAATGAAACAAGAACATATAACATGGGCTGAATTACTTTGAGCAGTGGAGCAGTCAATCTTGCCAAAATATACATGAATGTAAACATAAGTACAGAGGTCAGAGTCTCAGATGTAACCATTAGCAACTTGTCTGAATTGACACTCCCAAGCTCACGGCAAGTTTCTCTATTATGAAAGTCATGGCTAGCAAGATCCATTACTTAACCTGCTCTACTTGCATTTAAGCATAAGTAATAAATCAAAACTACACGGCAAAACTGCGCATTACCTGCAGAAATTCTGACACACGCTGCCAGAGGTGGAGCGAGAAACACGGAGTGGTAGGGACGAGTCGTTGTGTGTGGCGGAGCCTCAAACGCTCCGCGCGGTGCGTCCCGACGCGGAAACTGGCGGCAGGCCTCGGCGACGAGGGAAGTTGGCAGCGGCGCGGCGCTGCCAAGTCCGGTAGCAGCGGGGCGAGGTGCCGGCGGCGCGGCCGAGGGTTTGGGCGGGGTGGAGGGTAGATGCGGCGCAGGAACGAAAGCATCCAGGAATCAGCCGTCCACGAAAATCAGACGGCGGCGGGCCGGCGGCCATGGAATCGCTGGTTCCCTCGTCTCGGTCCGTTTTTTCCTGCGGTAGTAAGCGGCCCAATCTGGCCCAGCGATAGCAGCCCGCGAACGCGTCTCCCGTTTTGTACGGAAAATGGGTCGGGGAGCGAGAGAAAATTGTAAATACCCACTTACATATTGGGGTTCCATATATTGTAGCAAGTATTTTTATTTTAGTCAATCAAATATCTACAAGTTACATTTAGTTTTCAAATACACACCTCCCAATCTTGACTGATAAATATGACTCTCAGCAAGCATTTGATATTGCTTAAAATAGATTTAAATAGATTATTGTAACTAAGTAACATATAATATTGTTTGAATCATACATATATATTACATTTCTTAAGCTTGTTTTCCTCTACATTGCTCATATCAATTCATAGGATCCTGACTTATTTGTGCATTGTTGGTGATTATTATAAGATTTTTGGTGATGTCATATTTGTCCGAATGATAATTACACTAACGTGAAACATTATCTGAAAACTAAGTGTAACTTGTAGGCGTTTGGCTGAAACAAAGACATTTGCAGGTGGGTATATAAATACCCCCTAATTAACATGTAAGTAGCTATCCCCCCCCTCCCCCCCCCGTCCCTAAAAAAAAGGAGAACTTCTAAACTTATTTTTCCTACTTCGACCATTTTCTTTCTATAAAATTTCAAAAATGAACCCTACAAATTAAATAGTCACTCCAATCTAATTGGCATGACACATGAATATAGTCACTCCAAATACTTTGAGGTGACCAAATGACACGTAAGTGACACATAAGAGTTGACTAATGTCACATTTAGTCATGTCAAAGTGATTGGCGTGATCGTATTCCTGTGTCACTTAAATCTTGCATATTTAGTTCAGAGGTGACTATTCTAAAAGTTTCAAAGAGAAAAGGGTCAAAATAGAAATAAAAATCGTCACTCATCAACGATCTTTTAAGACTAAGACGTTGACTCTTCCAGCGCCCCTATCGCACCATGAAGGTGGCCAAGAAGAAGAAGCATGCTGGCGTCCTTGGGGACCCTCGATCGCCCTTACGACCGCCGTGGAGACCAACATCGAAGCTGTAGTTCCTGCAGCAAGGAAGTCGACATCGCCCAATTCGCCATCCGGGATGAATGGATCCAAAGCATGTGCAGGTTGCGGCCGTGGCCTCCAATCTGAAACAAAAGCCCGATGTGAATGCTGCTAAGTCAAGGTAATTTTGCCATTGCCAATTAGACATTCTTTTGCAGGTTGCGGCCGTGGCCACGACAAAGGGAACTCCGTTGCACCATTACTGTTACTTGCGTGGGAGTGAGATCTGCTTAAGTACCCAAGTTATTGCACAAAAATGAGGTCCACACAATGTGTAAGTGAGCCTAATATCCTTTTCAGGTCTGGGCCTCTCAAGTCTCAAGGGTCCCAAAGGCACAAGGCCTTAAGTAAGAGAGTTACTCCCTCCGTTCCTAAAACTAAATTGTTGTTATTATTGACTTTTGTTTATAATGTTTGATCATTTATTTTATTTTAAAATTATTTAAATATAAAAATTATAGGTTATATTTCAAATTTCTTTAGTGATAGAACACATTTCAACAAAATATATGATATTTCTTTAATATTTTCAATAAGACGAATAGTCAAACGTAACGAAAAAGTTAGCGACGATAACAATTTAGGAACGGAGTAGCATTGCACAAAATAACTATACATTTGAACTTGTCCTTTTTCAAAGTTATATGCAACCTAGAAGTCGAAAGGACTACATGTAGCTGGATCCACTTGGGGTAAAAGATGAGGACAAACATTAGACTTGTGTCACTTGGTATACTTTCGTGATAATATACACCTCAAAACATCAGACCTCATTTTAACCTTACAAATATGGATTCTGCTTCTTTTGATACCATTTGACATTCCTTTTGTTTTCAAAATTTAAAGTAGACTGCCGGTTGATGAATCATAATTGACCTAGACATACCTAATTCCTAGCCCACAATAAACTGAGACTTCAGGTACAACTATTCTATTTATCATATAACTGAAAAAAGACTTATTTGAGTGCTCCCTCAATATACACAAGAATATAAATGCGCTGACTCTTTGGAGCAATACAATGAAGCAACACCCTCCAAAGTCCAAAAGCCCACTAGACCAGTAAGCTTGACCAATCTATTATTTTCTCAATCACAGAAAATCCTCCAATCTTTGTAGCTAGCCATCCAAACTGTATTAAACATATATCAATACAGAATCCTGAAAGAGTAGGCAACATTAACATGAGAACATACCTTCTATGCATATGCTAAGCACACGAAAATCTTTACTCTGACCTTTGAAGCCACCCAAGCTGTCCAGAGAGAATATAATTAAAAATGATATGTAAAGAGCTGGATCCTAAAGTACAGGACAAGATTGACATGAGAAGGTACCTTCCATGCATACATCGTGAAGAAAGCAACAGTATCTGCTGACCAGACAACAGCGAAGGATTTCACAAAGAATGGAATCATAACATTGATCAGGGGGATCAGAAGAAATAAGTAGTTGAGAGCCTCTTTCTCCTTATTTGAGCAGTCACGGGCCCGAAGTGAAGGTATAGCTGCAGAAAAGATAACACTCAGTTAGAATTAAGAAAAAAGGTTTAAATGCAATACACAATAAGCAACAGAGACGGATTATAGTATTTTCACAAAGATGGGCAACATCAACTAGAGGTAATTTTCATTGCGCTGTATTGTCTACTTTTCCTTGTCAACTTGAGCTTAAGTGAATCTGCCAGGTGCATTAGCTCAGCATAGTAACAGACTATCAGAGTGAAATGAGACCACACACACGATTTTATATATGGAAGGAATTCTTGGCCCACTTATACTCCATAATATAGACCTATGGGCTTCTAAGGTGACTATAATAGTGCACTTCTGAGGTGAAGTGGCAATAAACAATGAGTCCAGAGGACATAATTCTGGAATCTTAACATTTGGCATGCTAATTCAGATTAATTTTTCAACGTGTTAACCATGTTATGGTAGTGAAATCAAAAGTACCAATTTCCATATGCAACTAAATCAAACTGAGTTCATTATGTCTTGCAATTCAGAATGAACAATTGAATGCAGTCTAACAACTTTAATACGGAAATCACAAGATTTTACTCCAGTTCATATGCAAATTGTATTCAACGAGTCAACTAAGACAATTGGTGGCAATAATGAAAGATTTCAACGGGAAGAGAAAGACAATTCACTCTGATTGCCAGATATAATGTTTTTAGTATAGAAAACAAATCAAACGTGTATACATACAGTAGTAAAGAAAGCAAACAATGTGTTTGCTTTTTAAAGCATTCTCTGTATTAAAAAAACATTTTTTTATTATATTCTAGGAAACACTATGGTAATCACCAAAAGTGAACATAGGTTAGATGTACAGCAGAAATAAGGTTTTCAGCTAGTCAAAGACAACTTTCCTTTGTCTCAGAGTGCTATTACTGAATTTACTAAATGCATCAGTAACTGGTCATTGCTTGTATGAAAATAATCAGTACAGCTGATCAAAACAGGGGGCTATTACTGGAATTAATTATAATGCTATTTGAAATTAGTCAAGAAGAAGCATTGGAAAATAGATCATAGATATTTGGAATTCATTTGACACAACAAATCCATCACATAATTTTTATTCACTATCTACTCTAGACCGCAGACAGAAATAATAGAAAACATAAAAAAAAGGCCAGGTCCTAGTAGAAAACTTTATAATTTGAGGGAACACAGTGCATAAAGTGCCAACCATACTCTTACTAGAAGAAAAAGATTACATAACTTGCAAAATTCTTACTTACTGAACATCCAGATGGACCACATTCCCATCAACCTCCATATGTCAGGCTCACTTGAAGGGAAGACGAGATTGAAGGAAAGGGCTCCACCCACCAGCATGGAGGCATATCCCTGGACTTCGAAGACAGTGTACAGCGTCGATCCAGGGACAGCAGGGTTCTTTGTTTTCGTAGATGCCCTCGGGGCAAAGGTTGCTGCAGTCTTCTGAACTGCCTGTTCAGGACCGTATCATAATGACAATCAGTAACATGTTGTGATTGTAATTACAAATGTGTTGCACAAGGTTGGAGGCTTGGAGCATCACAGTTCACACAAGCATGTGAAGTTACTTGGCCTCATAGTCAATCCTACCTGATCTGAAGTTCCATAGCTTGATGCAAAGGGTTAAGCTAGATGTATCAGTTAAAACCTGTGCAATCTGGCCAGCCCTTCTACAGAACTGTCCTAGAAAGGAAAATATACATTGATTCTAAAGCAGCGCTCCCAATTATTCCCCTCCTACTAACATTGCAAGAGAGTTCTTGCTCCTTTTTACGAAATTATTCGGCGAAATTATACTACACTAAACCGAGATGACAAAGGAGTCACCGACCTTCTTGAGCTCCTTCTCGATCTTGGGATCCACGGGAAGCGGCTGTTTTCCAGCCGAGGACTCAGGCAAAGCACCTGCATCTTCGCCGTCACCTTCCTTTGCTACAGCACCATCGCTGTCACGGGGACCCGAACCATCCGTGCTCGCGCGCGCCGAGCTGAGCTGCCGCTTGCTCGTGCTCCGCCAGGAGCCTGCGCTTCTCCCCGATAATGTCGCAGACGGTAACTGCTGCAGGGAGGATGCAACCGGCAGAAACGCGCAGTTAGCGCCGCCGCTGAGCATACGCATCGTCGTTGAGGTTTCAGCGAGGCGGAGGAAAGGTGAGAGGGGATGGGGAACGGAGGGTCCTCCCGCCTCCACACCCTCTGCGGTAGACTACACGCTGCAGTGCTGCCCTTTCACAGATTAATTTTTCTACTTTAGGTCCCGTTTGGAACAAAGGATTGGCATAGGAATTTTTGTAGGAACTCATTCCTCTGGAAAGGAATATGGCTGCCCGTTTGGAATGCAAGAACTATCCATTCCCTTCCTGTGGAGAGGAATCACTGCGGGTCTGTTTGGAATAAAGGAATGTAAACATAGGAATAAGAAAAAACACAGGAACGAGAAAAATACAGGAATGAGAAAAGTGAGAAAACCATAGTAATAGAAAACAGAGGAATGATAAACTTTTGTTGTTTGGAATGCAAGAATAGAACAAAGAAACACAAAAATCAGTGCAACCATAAATAAAATATTTTGATGCTAATATCATTTTTTTGAGACGGTCTGAAAGCATTCTTCTCAAAATATACTATGGACTAAATCCAAAGAAACAATTTTTGTTTCAAATCAACCCCACTAGCTACCATATGCCTAATTCTGCTCTCTCTCTCTCTCTCTCTCTCTCTCTCTGACGTAAACACAGATTCACAATCACCGTCGGTTCTTGAGTTTAATCACACACCGTCTCCGGCTTGAGCAAAGGAAGAGAAACCAAAGCTTACACTGCATTTTTCCATTCCCGTGAAATTGTGAAGAGAGTACAGTATTCCAGAGGAAAAGAACCTCTAAATCCTGCATTCCAAACGCTCACTCTGGTTCCATTCCTTTGGAATGAATTCCTTTACTTTTTTCTGTAAAAATCCTTCAAGCCAAACAGGCCCTGCAACTTAGTTTCACGGGAATGAAAAAATCTAATGAAAACTTCCTGCACGCTCTCCCTTGCTCTGACGATGTGCTGCATGCAACAGAGAAGCTAATAGCTTGGTCACGTGCCTGTTAGAGAGCAAACCAATGTTGATGCTGAGTTTGTTTACCATCCATCCACTTCCAAATAAAAAATAGTTCAAATAAGTCTAATGACCTGCATGCAACAATCATTTATGGGAGGGCATAGAAAATGCCATACAAGAACGAAGCTGTTTATAAAGCACCCAGGTAATTCAAGATGGCAGGAAACTACTACTTTGATTTATTATACAACTTCTAAAGATCTTATTTAGTTGTCGTAATTCCTTTTTCTATGTTTTTCATTCCTCCATTCCAAACACTTTAAATTTTCCATTCCTCTGTTTTGGATTCCTGTGGTTTTCTCATATTTCAGATTCCTGTGTTTTCTTCATTCATGTGTTTTTTCCTATTCCTCTATTTTACGTTCCTCCGTTCCAAACAGAGCCTAACCTTTTGTGCGAAGCAATTTTATCTCTGGCGGATTTTTTAGACTTGTCAGAATTTTGTTATAAATGCATATTGAAAATTGTTCCCAAATCTAAGTTGAATCTACGTAATAATTTTTGAAAGAGGGAAATAAAAAATAAACATCTCGTTGCTTGCAACAAAGATATAAAAATATTTTAGAGTTATTAATATTTCACATCACACCACACCACACCACATAACAAAACTAAAAAAGAGAAGTATGTTATTGCAAGATTAAAACTCCTTTATTTGTTTAATAAGATAAAAGTCTATTTTACTCTCTGAACAATCCAATATATCTAAATTACACCCTGAACAAAATCTTGGATCGTTTTACTCCCTCAAACAATTTAAGTTGGCTCAATTTACTCTCTTATGCAATTTCTCTATTTCATTTCTCTTTGTACGATTTAAATTTGAAGCTCAACTTTTGCAGACGCCATGCCTGCTCTACACCTCCGAATCTGCCGGTGAGAATGTTGCCTTCTTGTACAGCCTGGTGGAGAAGAGGTCCTACAAGTTGGCTCTCCCAGAACCACCCATTCGCAGTCGGTTTCGATTCTGATTGGATCCTCCCATGGTTGGCTGGTTACTGTTGATGATAGATCAGAGATGCACCTCGTCAATCCAATCACCAGTGAACAGGTTGCTCTCCCCTTCGGAGATCACCTTGGAGCACGTGAAGCCCATCTTCAGTAAGTATGGAACTCTCGAAAAGTATCTCACACCACACTGCAACAAAGTTTCGTCGTGCACCATCAATCTATGCTTTTGATGAGCTACGAGAATTTCTCCAGTACAAGGCTTTTGTTTTTCCTGAGACATCCAGCGGAAGCTACATTGCTGTGCTCATCCATTATCCAATTTGTCAACTCTCTTTTGTGAGGGTTGGGGATGATAAGTGGACCTGGTTGCCACCAAACACTCACTATGAGGATTGCAGTTACAAGGATGGTTTGTTGTATGCACTAACTATGGTGGGAGAAATTCACGCCTTTGATATCAGCGGCCCAGTGATCACAGTGAATGTGATTATGGAAATGATAAGGGATCCAATATGTGATAACATGTACTTTGTTCAGGCTCCCTGGGGTGATCTGCTTAGTGTTTGGAGGATAACCACAGAAGAGAATGAGGGCGAGGATCGAGATGTTGGCCCTGCAACGCTTGTGCGTTATACTGAGGAAGTTGAAATATACAAAGTCGACACCTTGACTAAAGAACTTGTGGAATTTAAATGGTTACATGACCATGCATTGTTTCTTGGACATAATCAATCGTTTTGTCTTAGCTCTGAAGAATATCCCTCTCTCAAGGCAAGCCATATATACTTTACTGATAATAGCGAGTTGTGGATAAAGGGATACAAGAATAATCGTCGTGATATAGGAGTATTCAACGTGGATGGTAACAGCAGAGAGGAACTTGTGTCTCCTCAGCTTTGGTCCAACTGGCCTACTCCTGTGTGGATCACACCGAGACTCGCAAAGATGAGTTTACTTTTGGATAAATTGCCTTAATTTTCCCCTTGGTTTATAGATGTTGTAACCAATTAGTTTTGTTTTTTTCCTTAAGTTTATCAAAGTTATAGCCAAGTTCCTTTGAGATAGATATTGTAAATTATAAGCAGGAAGCAGAACATTGGATATATCTAACTGATTCATATTTGTAACGGTGTGGATTGTCAAATGAGTTTCTTATGGTGAATCGATGTAAAATGTTTTGATGTTGCAGTAACTTGAATGTATTTGTGATGTGTGCCCACTGTAGCATTCGTGTTGCAACATCACGCTGGTGTAGCATGTCCTTTCTTACTAATTGTGCCCTTGCTTTTTTTTGCTTATCATGAACAACTGGATCAAATCATTAGAATGAATCTTTATGCTTGAGATCTGGTGATGTTCATGAGAATTCGCCAAGATAACTAGTTTACATGACTCAACGGTTTGGTGTTTCTATGCTGTCTGGTGAAGTTATTTCTTAAGAAACTACTATATATTAAAATAATATAATTACAGAACGGAACCTTTGGCACACGCAGGTATGATGCGAACGATATTGTGTCCTCTGGCATTGCATAATATACACATATTTTTACTCTAGAAAGCCTTAGTTGACCTGTCGGCATAATGTAGTAATACCTGTTCAAGTGTTTGTCCTGAGACTGAGATATGGAAGTATGGCAATGCAGATGCCTTGTGACAGCTGCAGAATGTTTTGCTTAAGAGAATGTGTGGCGAATTCTAAATGTTAGTGCTACCTTCTTGTATTCAGAGCATTCTATTATCTGCACAACTGGTATCTATGGCACTTCTTTTATTACTGGTGTTTGTCCTAATACTTCACGTGTGAGAGTAGCTCATGTGTAGAATGGATTGGACTATAATGTGCACACTGAATGACAATAGAAAATGACACTCTACTCCCGGATTGCCCAGAGATAATGCCAGTGATTTTAGATTTCTGCTCACCAGGTACACTGTACTACTCAATAGATATGCTGTAAAAACAGTACAATGAAGTCTTGAATGTGATGCGGAAGGACAGAATAGGGACATTTTTTATAACCTTTTTTTTTACTTTTGAGGGCAAATGGCAGGTGCTCTGCCTTCTAGTTTAAGCTAGGAATAGATCACACTGCCATGCCCATGAGAACATGAGAAATCTTCAAGACCATGGTGATAAAAACAAACCTGGTTAGGTATTACAAGTCCCTTATCTATTGAAACAAGATCAGTTAAGTATCCAGACCAAATCAGCTATGTGAAAACAGGGGAAAAGGTATGTTTTGAAGAATCAATAACACTTTCAAAACATACTAAACTCTATGTGCAATTAATGAACAAGGGAACCAAAACCAAATGGATCATTGAATATTTCAGCAATTTATAACATTGCAAATGGTGATAAAGTGAAATACTATAGAGTATGTAATAATTGTATTGAGCAGCACTGAAGCAAAATTCACAATAATCACAGAGTGCCACTTTTCAAGATTCAGATTCTGGGTGTCTCTAAAAAGAAAATTCATGCTCTGGGTAGCTCTTGGTAATTGACAGGTTTGAGCCAATCAGCAAAAGTTCAACCGAAGCGCCAAACTGTGCTGATATAGCCACACAAAACCTGGTGGTAGTGGAGCCGTTTCTCTTCACCAAGTCACCAATTCCTCAACTTTGCTTATAATGCTTCCACCAGTCTATTCCAGGAAAGACTTAAGATTAGACATGACTTAATTCACAAAGCTTTCCCATGAAAAAAAATGTTTACCTATAGGGATGCTATGGCAAAAATACCTGTGCCGACGAAGCTCAAGATGAGTAGTCATCCTGACCCTGCAGCCATCATATTTGCACTCAAAACCTGATGTCCCATGAATTGTAGAGCAGTAGAGGAGCATCTATAAATGAAAGAGAGATCAGTGTTAAACAATATAAAGATCCATTTTGGCCATTTCATTGGATTACTTACATCGGAAGCCTTGAAAGTGTTTTTTTGTGTGTGTGTTGTTGTTGTTGTATTGTTGCTGGCTAATGAATTGACGTCACAAGACATCTCTTCATAGCTTGTTGTACTCTCTCTTCTTCTTAATGAAATGCGTGCCCAGGCATGTCCTCGAAAAAAAACAGACTAACATCTTCTTTGAATTTGATCTTGTTTTGCAGTAATCGGCATACATTGATAGCTCCTCATCCGATACCAACTCGCCATCCGATACGGTTCTTGGCTTCTTGTTCGCGCGAGTACGGGACGAACAGCGGGCCGCAGAAGCGCGGATATTTCTTTCCCGGCGATCAGGACGCCGGACGGCGGCGAGACGCTGGTGTGCGTGGAGACCGGAGACGGGGAAAGAATAATCGGGTCGATAGAGTGGGCACAGTAGGAGGTGTGGGGAAGGGGAGAAGGGTGGATTCGTGATGATCTATATGCAGCGAAACCTGTGAGGGAGGATTGGCGGTGGCCGGTGCTGAAATCCGGCGAGCAGTCGCGGTGGTGGAAGAAAACCGACAGACGGAGGTGGCAGTACAGGGGAAGGTCCGTCGAACGCAACGGGGGAAGGATATATGGTGGGCCGAATGTAATAGAATGGGCCAGTTTCTCAGCCCAATAGTGCACTTCACAACTGACAAGGCCGAATTGGTGGGTGGATAGGGCCGAATGGCAGCGGGACCGCAGTGGCAATCAGGAGAAGGCTGATGGGCGTCGGGCGGGTGTTTCGTCTCGTCGTTGAATCCTGTTCCCTGCATTCTACAGGAAAATGGTTTGAATTTGATCAACGTACCTTAAAAAAGCTATATTTGTAACAGAGCGCCTTAACAAGCTGAATTTGCACAACTCATGTAGGAGAGAATTTGAATCTTCTCCAACTTCTGTGAATAGGAAGAAGGCGCCCGAAAAGCTATTGCACTTTTAGACGAAGGTGAAAAGAAATTGCGTGAGCATCGCTGTACCCATTTTCTTCCCACTTGTGAAAGCGCTCTATCCGAAGATTCTTCTATAGTGCATCGGGCAACACGAGTGGCTGGACAGAGTTTCTCGAGGCTCATGGTCTTTCTGCAGGTTACTTTCTATTCTTGAGGTACGAAGGGAACATGGTGTTAATTGTCAGAGTGTTCGAGCCGATCGGGTGCTGCAGAGGATTCTACTGCACAGTATTTTCAGCGACGGCGGTGGCAGGAGCCAGGAGAAGGCCGGCGGGGGCGTCGGGAGTTTCGTTCATCGTGTTCAAGCACGAAGGCCAGGGGTGCTCTGCGTCAAAAAGTTGGACCGCAACCTCTGCCGCAGGGGGAATTTGTGCACCCTCTATATCCAGGTGCCGTCTCACTGCCACTGGCAACCGAACCAGCACGTATAGCAGTTACATTTGTGTTCAGAATCTTTAGTTCCTGCTGTAACTCTGCACGTCCTGCCCGAACGTTTCATCCGAATTGTCCCCTGAATTCTGCAGGGAACTGCCCCGGCCATCCTCTACCTCGGAAACGCAGTATAAAACTTTCACCCAGTTGCGCTGTTGGAAGAACAAAACGACTGTCTTCAACGAGCTCCCACCTTCCCTACATCGCTACTGATTGCTTGTAAAACTGAACCAATATTGCTCACTCATGGTGCAACGCCTTCTCTGCATCATGAGTATTATGGTTTGTTGAATGCAACTTGGTCTGAAAGCTAAACGTCTGTTAAGTTCTTGTTATCTTTATCTCCTTAATAAAAACCACCTAGCTCCTCCTAGGTTGGGACTCCCTTTTATTTTTGTTCTTGTTAGCTTCATTCAGCACTGACAGCTGACGTTTGATTGGTATTTAGAATTGAAATCGAATGGCGCGTAATTACATTTTTGGTAAGAATGCCCAAACTTAAACGACATTGATATATTTGCAAGCTAATTATAAGTCCATGCATATACTTATGAAGTGAAGGGGGAAAAGGCAGCAGATGCTTAGGAAGTCTTGACTGAGATCTGAAACTGAAGCAGTTGCTTAGGAAAGTACTTACAAACTGACAGCACTCGCCAAACCATTTAAGATTTCAGGTTGCACAAGAGCATCCTGAGCAAAGTCACAGATAGGAACGGATCCTTAGCTGACTATCAGCTAAACATGTAACCAGCAAAGTTTAGAGCTTCGATGGCTTTTTGCCACTTGGGAGGTCTGCCTTTTCCTGCTTCCTAGCCTTGGCAGCTTTCCATGCAGGATTGTGAGAAACAGTGTCCTCAACAATCTTGGGTGGTGCAAAGTTGAAGCTTGAAGCTGAGATGCGGTCTTTGTACTCTGGATGTGCCTCCAGAAACTTATCTACATCCCCAGCACACCTTGCACGTTTCCCATTAGGCATGACATAGTATGTATCCATTTTTGTGTAGTCACTCCTCATAACCACTAACCTCTCAGTCTCAGGCGGAGGCTTTGGTATGTTGGGCTTGTCGATGACCCAGACGCGGCTGTTGTCATATTCAATGTCACCAGGTTCATCACAAGAGCAGTCTGGCCTTTTGCCGCAGAACCATGGTTCATCAGTGAATTTCTCACGAATTTCTTCAAATTCTTCTTTAGTTGGAACCGTACGCCACTTGTAGCATTCACAGCATTGAACCGCATACAAGGCAATAGAATCCTTGGGCGGACCTCGCTTTTTCTTTCAAATCAAAAGGGTTATTTTTCTTTAGATCATACCAGGCACAGTTAAAAAAAATATTATGAACTGAAGATTCCTAACATGGAAGAATAGATAACAAGAACATTTGAATCAGAATATTCAGAGTAGAATAATTGTCAAATTTTTACCACAACCACATTGCAAAATGGAATCTACCAGTATAGCAAGACAAAGTATGTGCACTACAACAGATAATGGTCATAGCAACTTTTGCATATTGTCACACAGAAATTAGGTACGGTTGCATTGAAGTAACTGAAAGAGCAATGAATCCAATTTAAAAGGTTGGAAATCCACATTTTTTGTTTTTGGAAGTATACATATAAGAGGCCTACAATAGCTTCATAGACAACAGTCATGTACAAAATTACATAACTTTCATCTACCAAGTTGCCCATTGATCTCATTCCACTAGAATTTATTCAACAGTCCCTATTCCCTCTCATACGTGCATGAACAACAGATGGTTGAATATGTATACAAAGTGTATAAAATGCAAACACAGCATAACAATAGAGCAAACAATGGATCTGTTACAAAAGTGTCCCTAATTAACTCCATGGTAACAACTAGCTGAAGAGCAATATCCTAATCTGTTGTCTTCATTATGCGACATCTAAAACAGCCATTTTTATGTTATAACTTAGGGCTGTGTTACGGTACCTCTATTATCTCCTAAGAGGTAAGACTTGAAAACAATGTCAACCCTCTATGTTAAAGAGAAGAAAAAGTTTTAAAGTGAAGGAAACAGGAGTCTTCACCGTTCTCGCCGGTTCTTCCACGAGATCTGTTCATTAGAAATAAAATATACCTGTTACCACTATGCACATCGGATTTGGCCTTGTCATGTTTTTTCACGTTCACTACCATGACTTGTTGTGACAAAAGTACGTTGATTGGTTTCTATTCTCATCGGTATGCACACTGGTAGACTACATCGATCAAATGGACATGCACACTAGTATTCTCAGTCATGACATGCATGACCACAAAAAATGTATCACGTTCCTACCAAAATCATAGCACGTAATATAAGTCACTGCTATGCAAATAAGAAAATCACATTCACCCAAAAAACGTACCACTACATACGTTAGACACACGGACTATCACGGTCATGTTCATGCCAAATTAATCACACGTACTTGTGCAAATAAAACATTGCATTTATGCGCAACAAAATTATCAATCAGGTTCATGCAAAATCCCAATAACTTTGGAGAAAACCTACTATAATCGTGGGCTATTTTCCTTAAAAATAATAATAATGACCTATTACCTCATAAGAGGTAATAGTTTTGTTATCTAATTAAAATGGACGGTCCACAATCATTTTTGGGTACTGTAAAATTTTCCTATAAGTTAAATAACCATTTTTCTTTGGCAGTAGTCACATAAAGGTCACTCGACGGCACAGCCAGCCTGATGCGAATCTGAGCCAGATTCAGTAGCCGTCCACCCATCACTCCCTCTCCTCTGCACATACCCCCCACGTCTAACATAAACTGATTTATTGTTAGCCTAACCCCGTATAACTGGCAGTGGCAGATGTTTGCAGGTACCATATGAACCAATGCAAACCAAAAGCCTTCCATTTCTGCAGTAAATTCAGCCTAAATTATATGTCAAGCTGTTTGACAACAAACTATCTAGCTGTATCACCTCACAAAACTGTAATCGCAAGTACCATCTATTTTGGTTATACAGCCCTTAAATATCAGCATCTAGGATTTCTAATGGCACAAATATTTCCGTAAGAGGTTGTATTCCCCTTAACCAAATCGTACCCTAGCGGAGGAACTGATGCGTGAATTAATCGAATCCTGGATCAAAAATCGTGTTGAAACTAACAGTGCAGTCACCATTGTACGAATCGGCGAGCAGATCCATCCATATCAACAGTCGACTCAAGCAGATTAGGCGGAGGAACCAATCGACCAAACAAAAGGTACCAGCGGTGTTTGTGAGGCAGGGCAGACCTGGGAACCGGTGGAGGGGGCGAACCCAGCGCCGGCGAGGAGACCATGTCGACGGCGAGGTGGCCGATAGGGGCCACAGGCGATGACGTCGATTCGGGATCGATGGGTGAGTTGCGCTGATCGCGGTCGGTGCCCCGGGATGATAAAAAGAGGGGCGGAAGGTTTTACGGGGTAGGAGGTTTTGGCGTGTAGGGTGAATATAGGAACACGTATAAAGAATTAAAGAGTGAAATCCGCCTCACGAACTTTTAAAGTGACTATGTAGCTCCCTAAATTATTTTTAAATAGTCATCTAGGTCTATAAACTTTATAATAATTTTCTAAATTTATGATATATTTATATTTTATCAATTAGGTCTATAACATCGCAGTCCAACCACTCTCAACGCACAAGCCAACACCCAACTCGCGCTATAGCACAACTAATCTCTATTTGAGCGCCGCTGAGCCTACTTAACGATGCTAGCTACTAACTGGTGTGCTCTCTACATCGCGGTACGCCCACCCAACCGGCCTCACCTCCCATCCTGGCTTGTGCCCGTTGCCTGCAGACCAGTCTATCTAATAGGCAGTTGTGACAGTGGCGTGACACGTTATACGCGAAAGACACAATAAACAAGGGGTAGGTTATTTTCGTGAGTAATAGGCACGTCATCGAAGTGGATAACGAGTAAGAGACGTGGAAATGTGAGGCCACGGTGGGGAGAGGGAGGTCGGATTGGAGGGTGAGATATTGCATGGAACTAGATAGCGTCATTAGTAGGCTCGATGATTCGCGTGGAGAGCGGTTGTGTGGTGGTGGCAACACATAGGCCAGGTGACGATGTGGATCTAGTTGAGACAATATAAACAGATTGACTATGTCTTGGGTGCGCACATGGTCGAGTGCCCATCCCCCAACATCGGACCACTTGTTCTTTGAAATCGTGCTAACGGTCGGTATGATCGCAACGGTATGCTTAGCAACACTCCGTTCCGCATTACGGAGTTGGTACCACATCCAAGCATTAATTTTTTGGGACGAATAATGAGACTTGCACTAACATCGCTGATAATTGCAGCAGCAACTTGCATAGCCTAAAGTTTGGGGACCGGTGGTCCGCACAAAACCTGCAACGAAGCTTTGCGCCTGGCCCAAGCAGGCTTAAATTTTTCATAATGGAGGTTGGGAGTTGGGGAGTCCGGGATCGTTATCTCGAGACAGCACCAACACCCAAAGCAAAGGGGTCCTTGTGTAACCTGTATGTCAAGAGCTCAGGAGTTCAGCACCATGCAGCTCACTCAGCAGGAGAGATTGTCACTGGTTCGTCGCTACACCCGATCAAAGTGTCCCGGCTCTAGTGGAGTCCCGATCTCCACTCGTCTTTTTGTCAAGCTGTATCATTCCTCGGCAGTGCACAACGTAAGCACTTTCTCCATTGTACAGACCTGATGCAACACTAATTCTTCTCAATGTAATCTTCGACAGACGAAACTCCTAAGCGGATTCTACAGCTAATGAATGTGAAGAGACTGAACGTTCATCAAGTGAAAAGTCACCTGCAGGTAAAATGTAGATATTTTACCTTGATATTCGATCTCTTGTTTTTTTCGAAACCTCGGTTTGATAAGTAGTTGTACGTACCTAGTTCTACAGGAACATACTGAGAAGCAACAATGCAACAAGTGTTTGGACAGAGGCACTAGGTAAAAATAAAATGTTTATATTACCACGCAAACCAGTCTGGTTATCAAAGGTTAAACTTTTTTGATAGCTTCCATTGGATCAGCAACTATGTGGCTGAGATCGCAGCTACCTTGCCAGCCGATGGAAAGAGGAGGATCTAAGACCCCGGAGCCACATAATGTTCATGAGGCGCAGCTGCATCCCCAAAATGTTGCACTGAATTAATTGTCTGAACCCATACCGGCCGCGGGGCACAAGCAAGACAACTTTTCGAGTGTGTTAGACCCATTAGATGATAGCAAATGCTACATGAGTGAAGACTATCTCATCTCATCAATCATGTACTTGACAAATACCGTAGAAATGTAACATTTACTGTTCGGATCACATCAATAAACACATCTTGATTTAATTTATTTTGTCATCACATAGAATGGAAACGCTGCATCTCCCTTTCGCCAACATCATGACCTGCTAGGCTAAAAGACGTATTGCATCTCGATGACGGACGAAACCAACATCGCTGACGGACGAAACAAACTCACCGACAATAATTGCATGAATGCTGTTGACGACGGTGCACACAAAAATGCCAATGCTAAAACACATATTGCACCACGACACATAATTGGATTAAGAATTGAATGTCTCGGTGTACACCTGCGACTACTCTAGCTAAACCATAAGCTTGCGATTAATTAATAGTCACACGTGTTGCAATCTTTTTATAATGACATAATTTTTTATTCTAGAAATTAGCTGACGCAAAAGGCCTTTCATACAAGGCCTCTCCTAATGTTACACCATCATTCTAGAAATTAGCTAGCGCAAATATCTGGATCCACAAAGCATTTACAGTTTAAACATATATTAAACATCTGCATTATTATAGTGTCCACAAAGCATTCAGAATTTAATATATGGACTTTTTTCTTGTCTAAGTTGTCTCATTCGACTGTCATGTCATCTGGGACGATCCCAAGAGTGCAACTTTAGTTTTCTTTTATTAATACGCCGTAACTACACTCATCTCACATGCCTTCCAGCAACATAGTCGGACCACCCTCTATGGTTCCGGTCCTAGATAGCTGACATCCAGCACTATAACAATTTTGATTCCTCCACGTCACTAGCTGCACCCCTAGCTAGATTGCATTCTGTCTGGACTGCATGCATTATCGATCTCAATTTAAGCACCCACATCCGCCATATTCCCACGTGTCCACGGCCAAACAACCAGCAATTTACGCCCCCTGTGATGTAAGACAAACAACACCCCGTGTACTTTTTAGTCAGTAACCGTCTTGATTAAGCGTTAAAAAGAAGTATGAAACGATAGTAAATGCATTTAAATATTAGTAAGGGGCCAATTAATTAATATATTTGTCAGCAGTTTCATTTTGTTGCAGGAGGAGACGTCCATGGCAGCACATGCGCCGGTAGCTAATAAATTCAACGAACATGGAGTGGTACATGACAAGGCAGTTTCAGTCTGGTCACACAAGTACTCATACCCGCCGACAACACCTGTACATGGCAATGAAGCTTCCGTACTGTATTACTGTGTGACAACCCTTTCAGAACAACCAGGAATCAGTATAGAGGGACACTCGACGAAGCGAGTTACAATAGTACATTCATTCATACAAGCCGAATATATACATCATGGTATAATACAACCAGATTTTCGAAAGACAAATAATTCTGCAGCGCATACTTATTACAACAAAAGAGTTTAAACTAAATGAATCTTACAGCGGAAGTTAAATTACAACAAGAGACCTTCTAGAACAACTAACGTGATGTACTCGAGCCCGACGTACACCACGGATCTTCGTGCTTCACTTCGACGGGGTGTGTTCCACTAGAGTGAAACTCCCTCAGGGAGCTGCTCTGCACCAAGAAAACTACTGCAGAGTCAAAAGGGTATGACTCGTGACCTGAAAAACATAACGAACAAAGCGCCGAGTATCTAATACTCAGCAAGACCGACTCTGTCAAAAGGCGAGGCCAAGGACGACGCCTAGTATGCTCAGAGCTTTCGACTGTGGGTTGGCTCAGTTTGCAGAAATAACACTAATAGTTTATCCTTACTTTCAAACTTTTAGCTCAAGATTAACTTTATTAGGAACTATTGTTTGCAACCTGCATCTACTACAATCAAGTTTGCAAGCAAAAGATTATCTTTGACCATCCATCATCTCTTCTTTCTCATTTCATTTCTCTTGATTAAGTACGATATGAGTAAGGGAACAAGTGGTACTCATTACTGCGAGAGACAACAAAACGAATCGATTTCACCAGCTGGAAAAACCCGACTACACGACATATATGCACCTCATTGATTGTGACACTCCGTGTCACATTTTTGCAAAGTTAGCAATTTTAAAACTCACCTCGGGTCAGGATGGACCCCTTCAAGAAATTTCATTGACATGCATTATGGCTTGGACTAAAAATAAATTCAAATACACTTCGAATTGAACTACAACTCAAATTTCTACAACACAAGTATGGTCAACCAAAAATATATGTTGTAGGGCATGTCAAAAGAAAAATCTAAGACAAAACCCCACTGGATTTCATCATGGTTTGATACCTCAAATAAATCAGAGAATCTTAATTTTTAAGCACTTTTTCTGAATTTTCAGATTTAATCTAGAAAGAGTTTTTTTAGTAAACTCAACGTGCATGTCACTTTCTAGAGTTGTACTATCTAGCACAATTCTCCTTTTTAATTTTCGAGTTCGGGAAGACCTCTGATTTGAAATTTCAAAATTGAATCGGGCCACATTTGGAAATTCGGAGGAAAAAATGCTATGGAATATACCGCGGGACCCACACGTCAGCGCCTCCTTCTCTTTTTTTTCTTCCTCACGGACGACCACAGCAGAAATCGATCGCCAGCTGCCTCTCTACGTGGCCGCCTCCCTCCGAGCCCGAGCCCCCACCACGACGCCATCACCCTGGCCTCACCCCTGTCGCTCCTCACTCACTCACACTCTCTCGTACTCTCTCTCCCACAAGCAGTGCAGCATCGGAGAGCCCGAGTCCGCGCCATTGCCGCCTCTCAAGGAAAGTTCCACGTCCGGCCGCCGCGCTCGACCGTAACGCGAGCTAAGGCCACTCAACGAATCGCCCGAGCTCCTCTTCAACCTAGAGCAAACCTCACCTGGTTTCATTCACCAAGCGAAGAGTATTTCGGGTTCTTCTCCGGCGAGCTCTTCACCGACCTCTACCGACGCCGCTCGGAAATTCATCCGCTTCGGTGAGTTTCGGGTGGTAGCGAGACCCGGGGTGAGAGGCAAAGGTGGAACGACGAGGTGGACGTTGACACGACCAAAGTTAAGAGTGTGTTTGGTTGGGCTTTTTCTGCTTTTGATTTTTCAAAAAAGCCGATAACCCAATCAAAGGGGTTGATCGCCAACAAAAACCAAAGCCAAAAGTAACTTTTTGCTAGTTCATTTCCGAAAGCGAGTGTGGAGGTGCTTTTTTTGGCTTTGGCTTGCACAAGTTTGAAGAAATTACCTACATACGTATATGTATGTATATATACATATAATATATATATTATATGACTTTTATTTATTGATATACATATATATTATATAAATATTATGTGTTTACTTATTTATTTATATATATCTTATATATATGTTTATATATATATAGGATACACATAAATAAATAAATGAATATGTATACTAGTGATATATTTATATGTATAAGATATATACATGTGTATATTTATTTATTTATATGTATATATATATGTGTGTGTGTGTTTATATATATATGTTTATGTATTTAAATTCGTATGTATATGTATGTATACGTGTGTATATATTTATCTATTTATTTATATACATGTTATATTATATATATGATATAAATAAATATATAAATATAAAATATATTATAGATATATTTCAAATGAAAATTGTGAACCAAGTATATATATATATATATATATATATATATATATATATATATATATATATATATATAATATTTATTTTTATGTATATACAACTATACATTTGTAGGTACATATGTACGTATCTATACATGATAAGTAGGGCCTGCTAGCAAGTTTCCAAAAAGCCACAACTGTTTTACCAAACGGCTTTCAGCTTTCTCATAGCTCATAGCCACATGCTTATACAGCCCACAACAACTTTTTTCATAGCCACAGCCCAACCAAACACAACCAGGATGGTAGAAGGGTGGTGGACGGAGTTGACGACGGTGGCTCCTTGTCGCCGCCGGATTAGCGCGGCGGGGGCGGCGGAGGCTGACCCGATAGCGGTGATGTTGCCGAGGACAAAGGCATGTCGGGGTAGGCAGGAGCACCAACAGATTAGCTTCTGCAATGTGATGCTGGTATATGAGGATAGGCGTGCACGTCGGGAGGTCGAAGAAAGAAGGGCACCCGTTGGATTTGAATCCTTTGATTGTCGATGTTGATTGAAATATATCCATGTTTTCATGCGATTGAAAATTAGAATCTCTTGTTTTATAATGTTAAAATATCTATATACTAGTAATTTGGAATAAGAGTTCAACCTCACTCTACTGACGCTAGATCATATAATACCACATTCTGATATCGTCAAAGTCAAATCTATTACTATCATTCATGTGTCACACATGTTAGTCTTTTCTTTATTAGATTCAGCTGCCCACTTACAACTTATTTGGTTGTGGCTTATGATTTCCATTTGTTGTTGTTGTTGCTCTTGTCTTTTTAGTTCTTTATACATCGTGCGATAGATACACAATACGATGGTGTGACAGGATACCAAATGAACGCAGCATGACATAAATATGTTGTAATAAATTCTATAAAATACATATCAAACTATCTCTTAAATTAGTTTTCAAAACTAATGTTTAGGGAATGAAGTCTAAATACAATGTACACAAACAAACATGTTTCAACAATATAGGTACTTCTCCCATGAGTAAATTTCTTATTTGCCATAAAAAAGATACACTCTTCTCTTATGTGTCATCGAAATTTTGCATTTTCACTTGTCTGGATCTAATTTCACTTCTCTTATCTTCCACTCCAAACAGTTTAGCTCATAGAAAATTTTGATCATGTCACACCAGTGATCAGGCTACAATGCCAAAACAGGTTTGTCTCAATGTGTACTTTATTCTAAAAAAGGTTTTCAAAAATTTTGGAAAAAAGATTGAGATAATTTTGAGTTAAAACAAAATATTGTCAATAATTTTGATCTGAAAAAATTGAATTTTTCTTCACATATAGTATACACTGAGACAAATCTATTTTGCTACTGTAGCACAAATAACCAACAATGAAAGCGTAATAATCTAACAACCAAAGTGATTGGAGTGGCAAATAAGAGAAGTGAAATTAGATCCGATGGCAAATAAGAGAAGAGCAAATTTTCGGCAAATAAGAGAAAATTATAATTTCCGATGACAAATAAGAAATCTGCTCCTCTCTCATAGCATGTTAAAAAGAGCTCTCAACTTAATTTATTTCAAGTCTAAATATATCGAGGTCAATTTTCCTTTCCGTCACTAATTGTCTCTTTTAAATTAAATTTTAAAACTATTTTAATCAATCCATATCAACTTTTGAAACCAAAATAATATTACTTTTCTTTCAAAGGAAGAGGATTAAGCCTTCCAACTTTTCCTCTAGCTATAAATGAGAAGAATTGTAAAAAAAATCAGCTGGTGCATGTCAGGTAAATTAAAGGGATAATTGCAAAACAAGACATGTTTCAGACTAATTCTGAAAATGGTTGTGTTCTGCATTTTGTTGTAAAATCGGTCCTGTTTCGTTGCAAAACCGGTCATGTTTTGCTGAAAACCGGACCGATTTTCCAATGAAACAGGACAGGACCGGTTTTGCAACGAAATGCAAAACAGAACCATTTTTCAGAATTATAAACCAAACCAGGACCTGTTTTGTAATTAAATTAAATGGACATGTGTGTAAAATCTTTTTGTCTAGCATATCACTCTTCCGGCTGTTTTGATCCGCATCTCTGATCCAAAGTGATGCATCCATAAACTTGTGGGTAAAATGTTCCATTGTTATTTCTAACACTAAGTATTTGTTTTGCTTATTTATGTAAAAAAAACACATACATTTGTTCTCACGAATGTAAGTTCAATATTTGTATAACAACAACATTGTCTTTTGTTCGAACCAAGTTCAGTGACGGACCTAGAACTGCTTCACTAGGTATTTAACATGGAAATTTAGGTTGCTTTAGCTAAACTAATGTGCCCCAAACATGTGAGAACACTGAGAAGAGAAAACAGGACAACAGAAGTCTATTTTTGGTAGGAGAAGAGATTTAGTCTAAAAGATTATGTATAACCTATATGTCTGCCTATACTACTTTTTATATTTTATTGTTAGCTGATATATTTGAGCATTGAATCTCTTGAATCAAGGGAGGTCCACCCAGAGCGAGTTGGGGTAGGTTAGAGATGGTCTTTAAGGACAAGTGAAACACAAAAGGACTCAAAATAAAAAAAAATTGTAGAGTTAAGGACAGATAGTAAAGAAAAAAAGTCACGATCTAGCGCATTGATCGCTAATATTCAAGCGTCCATATTGCTAATAAGTTAACTAGAAAAATAAATAACAATATTGTAATGAACATTTTAAGTTAATATTGTATTCTTTTGGCACACACGTTAAAAAAAAGCTTACTTAAAAGAATTATACATCAGAATCAATATGGATAGATCTTTTCCTAAAAAAATATGGACAGGTCTTATGAAGAAACTTGATTAAACTCACTTGCTAGAGGCCTCCTGATTGGTTATTGCCATTGGACTTGGACGCACATTTCCGTTGCTTCCAAGGTTCTGAGGCAAACAAATGATCCGAGAGTTCACCCCTTCAACTCTGAGAAATCCCGGACTTGCACTATAGCACCAACGTACCAGTAAACCTGCGGACGGTATGTCGATGTGCTGCTGCTAGCAGCCCAAATCTAACAAGAATTTACATTCAAAAAATCTCTTTTGCAAAAATACACATGAAGGGGAAGGCTGCTAGGTGGGGTGCAAATCTCATTTGAAACTCCTCTGGGTGTAATGCACCTTGTGGAATTTCTGATTTTACAACAGAGTAAGGTAACACATTTATGTGCCATAAAGTTCATGCACGTCATTTTTGTTTGTGGCATTTTTCTAGAAGCCAAAGAAAAGAAATATGGGATTTCATACTCATTTCATGAAAAGTTCAAATAACTCACTTATATTTCATAAAAAATCTGGGAACTACTTTTTCCCTCTCATCCTAAGTGTATTTTACAATGAATATTTTCTGAGTGCTTACATTTAATAGCTACCAATCCTTCCGTCACCTGCCAAGCAAAAAGTCCTCTAGCTATCTGCATTATCTTCCAATGGCAATATTTTTCTTACAACAGTGTTTTCATGTGTATTTTCATCGTACTGAATTCATTCAGCATGTGTTACCACCACTTATATGTTTATGTAGCTTTTGTGGGAAAAAACCCATGTTTGAAAACTTTTGATGGATGTAGTTTTTCTTAACTTGCATCATAAATATAAGTTCTTCGTGCTCTTAAGCACTGTATCAGGATGACCAAGATCCTTGCTTCCACCTTGACAAACAATTATGCAATTGAAAAATCCAGAAGCTACACTTTCACTAGCAAGTTAACTAAGAAATCTCAGGCAGTTCAATGGAAATTCTCTTCGTCATCATCGCTATTTGGTAGTGCATATTACCATGGAAATCCAAGGGAAATGTAGAAAACCACCATTAAGGCTTACATGCACACACGTAAACTACATACAGCAGCCTTTGTCAGGCAGCACAAGTTTCCGCTGATCCATGGTTCTGTATTATCTTCACCAGATGTACCAACAGCAGGCAATCTGGTTACCGACGGTGCCTTCAGAGGACCACCTGAGCCGCGGCCAGCCTAGCAATCGGGATCCTGCAAAAGAGGAACATATCAAACAGTTACAATAGAGTAATGATCAAAACGATACAGAAATTAATATTGGTCTAAGGTTTTGATCATCACTTCATCTCAACCAACCTGAAAGGTGAGCAAGAAACATAATCCAGCCCAGCTTTTGCAAAGAAAGCAACTGATGAAGGCTCCCCACCATGTTCACCACAGATGCCCACCTGTTTACAAACAAGACCGAACAACCAATCAAATAACGATTTCTATGAGGAGGCAATGTATAAAGCAATGTGTAAAAGTGTAACACTAACCTTCAGGTTAGGCCTAGCTTTGCGGCCCCTCTCCGTAGCAAACTTAACCAGCTCTCCCACTCCTCTCTGATCAAGCACCTGACAAGTTTATCACCATTCAATACATGAGTTGCCACATAGGATTTTGCCCGAGCATGCAGGTTCACCAAAAGGTTCCTTGAAGACGTGAGATGCTCACATCTGTAAATGACGGAAACAAAGGAAAACGAGAGTTGCCATCTTTACCTCAAAGGGGTCATGTTGGAGGATACCCTGAGCCAGATAAATGGGGAGAAACTTCCCCACATCATCCCTGCTGTAACCAAACGTCATCTGCGTAAGGTCGTTCGTCCCAAACGAGAAGAATTCAGCGTGCTCTGCTATCTGTCAGGTTGTTAAATCAAACAACAATGTCAAATTGTATTAGAGAAGCGAACTGAGCGATAGCTCAGTGGTAAAGCCACGTGAGTAATTGGCTGCTGACGGGGTTCAATCCCCAGTATACGGCCCCTTAAAATTATCGGGACGACTTTTTTCTTTATATTGTATTAGAAAAATGTGTATATGAACTTATTTTTTTTGCACTTATATGCACCCATTATTCATTTACTTATTTATGAGGAATGCTGCATATTCCATAAAAGACTAGTTCAAATAAAATGTGGTCTACAAGCTACACCACAACAGCAAAACTTATAACATTCTTCATGAAATAAGGGGAATTTCAGTCGTTGCTTACCTCATCAGCCACTAGAGCTGCTCTGGGAATTTCAATCATAGTTCCAACTTTGTAGCCAATGGTTTTGCCCATAGCAGCGAAAACTTTGTCAGCGATTTTACGGATAAGAGTCCCTTGATGCCCCAATTCCTGGAAAATTAAATATCTAAATGAAAAATCAATTGAATTTGAAAGAACTTGAAATACCTAGTAAATAAATTTCAATAAAATGAAGAAAAATAGTCTGTAGTACAGATAGATGTTTCCATATGTGTTGTATGATTCAAAGACCCAGAATCTCAGATTACACGTGGTTATGCAATTTTCCATCATGGATGTTGTCATTTTGAAATGCACAGATAAATATGGAAACAAAGATGCATACTTGAGGTGTTCCGACGAGAGGAACCATTATCTCTGGAAAAACCTGAATGCCCTGGTTGGTCATCGCTATAGCAGCTTCAAAGATGGCACGGGCTTGCATTTCTGTTAATTCAGGGTATGATATACCAAGCCTGAAAAAATAGTTTCACGTCATTCAAGGTATAATGTATCAATTGTTTTCCTCTTTAACATTTCACAAACAGGACAAGCTGCAGTACATCCCATAGAAAAAGATGGATCAGAATAGAACTTATAGCTTTGAACAAAAACCGACCTGCATCCACGGAAACCAAGCATTGGATTTACTTCTGAAAGTTTTTCTATTCTTGCAAGAGCCTCCTCCTGATTAGATCCAGTTTCTGAACATAACTCCTGCACAATTTCCTCAATATTCCCTTCAGGTAGGAACTCGTGAAGCGGAGGATCCAGCAATCGGATAGTTACAGGAAGCCCTGAAATTGCAAATATGGATGTTAAACCAGCCCTACATTATAAAGAAAAAAATCTGGAAGTAACTATAAATTATGCTGAATGGATCACCGATCCTCTGGTAAGTCATGTTTATATGTTTTGACAGATCATGTTCCACATACCACTTGCAATAAAGAAGGAACAAATCACACAAAAGTGATATGCTAATAACTACATGATTCTTGCCAAACACTATGCAATAACTATTTACAAAAATCTTCATAAAATTATTTTGGATCCTAATCTAGCAAATTATCAGAAACGTATAGTTAAGAAAGATGCACAGTTCTGCTTTCTCATGTAGAATTCTTCAGAGCATGCATATATTTTAGATAAAGCATGTATATAAAATTCAATGACATTACGTACCATCCATAGCACGGAAAATGCCTTCAAAGTCAGATCTCTGATAAGGCAAAAGACGATCTAGTGCCTTCTGTCTCAGTTCAAGAGTGGGAGCCATGATCATCTGCCTAACAGCCTTAATCCTCTCATCTGAAGCAAAGAACTAGAAACATACAGAAAAACAGAAACGTAGATTTAGTCAACAGTATACGTGCATTCTAAAGTTTACCTTTAACTCCAAACTCAACAAAGAAATTCTGATAAGACTCCCAAGTATCCTAAAGTCAGGAGGAAGGAGAAGCGTAACTTAGCCATAAATGCATACCATGTGTTCAGTTCGGCAAAGTCCTATTCCTTCCGCCCCATTGTTCCGTGCAGCCAACGCATCCTCAGGGGTATCCGCATTAGCCATGACCTAGGACAAGGAATATATACACATACGCATTTTTTATTGAAACTCGTGTAATGTGATGATAATGGACATAATAACTGAAAAAAGGAAAATCAGAGCATTTGTTTAGTTGACTTCAATATGAAAATCTTATTGTCTTTATTGTGATTAATTCACTGTTCCTATGGTTTACCTTAAGCTGCCTAACAGCATCCACCCAGGACATGAAAGTTCCCAAATCACCACTGAGAGCTGGTGGAGAAAGCGGCTGCTTGCCAAGGATCACTTCACCAGTTGATCCATTGAGTGATAGCCAGTCACCTTCTTGTAGCAACTTCTCTCCAATAAGTACAGTCTGTACATACAAATATAGCAATGTAAGCACGCCGCATCAATATTGTTCTGAACCTTATGGTGGCATGTCACCCTATGTCTAAAAGAGCATTTGTTGATGCAAAAAGCTCAATCACCTTTTCAGCATCATTTACACGGACGCTTGAACATCCTGAGACACAACATTTTCCCCACCCACGTGCTACAACAGCGGCATGAGAGGTCATACCACCTCTTGCTGTTAGAATTCCAGCAGCTGCGTGCATTCCACCAACATCCTCTGGGCTGGTCTCTGTCCTCACCTGTATCGACAAAAAGACAGTAATTCTCATGATGATGAACTAAATAAACATAATACGGAGCTTGCCATATGCATTCCGAAAAAAACTGCTGCAATAAATGGTATTCTTTTCATCTCTACACAAGTATTTTAACATTAAAATAAAATAATGCCATCAGAATCGACAAAAGAAAATGCATTGCAGCAGAAGCCCAATACACAATTTTGGAAAGCATATGTACCAGAATAGCAGATTTCCCTTGGGTGTGCCATGCTTCAGCATCCTCAGCAGTAAATACAATTTGGCCAACAGCAGCACCAGGTGATGCCGGTAAGCCTGAGGCAATAACTTTATCTTTGTATGCTGATGGGTTCTCAAACTGGTTCATAAGACAAGAGTAACATAACAGAGTTATAAATATCCACCAACTCAGTTGCATCATAATTAAAGTAACGTATATCCCATCCTATTTGAGAAACCAGCAAGAAAAGAAATGCTAAAATAAGAATCACAAGCATCAATGTTATGTGGTTACATTTCTTGTTTATATAAATTACAACCAGTACGAGTGCTTCCTGTCCTTGTTACCTCAAACAAGAAGATACTAAAAAATAACACTTGAAACAGTAGTAAACAGTAGTTGAATACGAACCCTTGCTTATATAAATTAAATATGGTACTTGTTTATATAAACTAAATAGTTAAAACTTGTATGAAACAAGGCATAAATTAAATATGTTATTCATTGTTAGAAAAAAGGCATAATAGTTTTTAGGGAAAAAAAGCATAATAGTTGAACATTTATGAAACAAAATCTGAATTATTACATGATTTTTCCATTGAAAAGTCATTCATAACAATCTTTGTTTTTATTTTTACTAATGAAATTCATTGTGTACTCGTATGTCAGAAACTGAAGGGTTAGATTATTGTAAAGAAATGTGCAGTCCAAGAACAGTAATAAGGGAAAAAGAACATGCACGGACTGGCCTCACGTCTCAAAAGGTAGAATATATCCTCAGCATTGGTTACAGATCAGAAACACAGATACATAATTGTGTTTCTTCTTAACTACAAACATAACTGAGACCTTTGATTTGGTTCTTCTGTGTCAGATAGCATTGTGATACTGACATCCAAGGGTAAGAGAGATGCACAGAACACTTCAGGGTGCATGCATTTGCTGTTATGTTACCTGAGGATGGAGAAGCTGGTCTAGGTGGCCTGGTTCTACCATCTTAATTGCAGCATTGCGATCAACAAGACCCTCATCAACCATGTCCACAGCAATTTTCACAGCACCTTTGCCTGTGCGTTTACCTGATCTGCACTGTAACATCCACAGCCTATTTTCCTGAACAGTAAATTCAATATCCTGCATTTTTCATAAAAAATGCAGGTCCATATTAGATAGCCAGTGTCGGTAACAGAGAGGCAGCTCCAATATCTAGAAGAAATTTAGAGCAACATCAAGATTCAAATATTCTGGTATGGCTCTGGATGAAATAATTTTGGATTTTAGGTGAGTACCATTGCAAAGATAGTGGAGTTGCAAAATACTATCCTAGTGAGTACCATTGCAAAGATAGTGGAGGTCCCACATGTCAATGACACATTCGATGGTATTTTGCAACTCCATAATGTTTGGGCTTGCACTAATACGAGATGACTCTTCAGTAATTTAAGGGTGAAAAACTGAAAATGCAATAACACGGTACCATCATATCCTTATAGTGGCTCTCTAGTATTTTGCAGTTCTCAACAAGCTCTTCATAAGCGTCTGGCATGTTGTCCTTCATTGTATAAATATCTTCAGGGGTTCTGATTCCAGCAACCACGTCCTCACCCTGTATGACACACAAGTTGCATCATGCATATTTATTGAATTCACTGCATTGATGTTCATGCATGTATAATAAGACAGCTAGCACTCAAGTTTAAACGAGATGGTGGCATACACCACGCCATACCTGAGCATTCACAAGGTACTCGCCATAAAGCTTCTTTTCTCCGGTGCTAGGATTCCTAGTGAAGAGGACACCGGTACCAGAAGTGTTCCCCATGTTGCCAAAAACCATGCACTGCACATTAACAGCTGTGCCTTTCAGCCCGGTGATCTGGTTAATGCTTCTGTATTTCTTTGCCCTTGGGCTGTCCCAGGAGTTGAACACAGCCAGCACAGCTAGCTCAAGTTGCTTCATCGGGTCTGCAAGAGAACGATGTAACGTATCATATAAAAAAAAAAACAGGAAAAAACAAACTTTAGTTTCAAGACACTGTTGTGGCATGACAGAGGATGAACCAGATATGCATACCTGAGGGAAATTGCTCCTCTTTAGCCTCGACATACACATCCTTGTACTGACCCACTAGTTCTTTGAGGTCAGAGGCAGACAGGTCGGTATCGTTCTTCACCCCTTTTGCTGCCTTCATAGCTTCAAGCTTCTCCTCGAACAGAGCATGGGAAATGTCCATAACCTGGTAAAGGAATGCCCTTTTGAGACAAACTAATCTTGGCACTACGTCCGAACAAAATCTGAACATAAATTTTAGTAATAAACTGAACCCCCGGATCCCCTCCGAGTGAGGAATGCCTACCGCAATGTGAATCCACTCCGAGTGAGGAATGCCTACCGCAATGTGAATCCATTTCATGTAAAATGAACCTGGGTTCAATTGAATTCTACCTTTCCTAGACAAACGAGTAAGAAAGCAGGAATAACCCCCAAAACGTCGGGGGAAAAAAACATCGCTCACTACTCGTTGTTTTACCAGAGCGCGGCCGCGTCCGCGGAGATCAAAACCAATCTAGCTCTAGCCGTAGGGTTCTGGCTCCAGCCTCCATGAACCGCACAAGAGCAGGCTGGGTAGGAGTTTCCTCCACGCCGAGGCCGCCGGAAGCCGGCCCGCCGGCCGCCGCGTGCGGCGGTGAAGATGTGAGCATTGCATTGGCATCGGCCAGCAGAACCGCAGAAGTCAGACTGTCAGAGAGAAGACGGGTCTGACCGGCTGAGCCATCCAACCGGTGAGAGGTGAATGTGTTAGAGAACTTTCAGTTTCAGCTCATTATTGATCATGGACCAGACCGTGCCATCGAGATGGTTTGGTGGCAGCATGCTGCGACCGACCGGTGTTGTCAAGTGAGGCAACCGGACACGTAAAGGAATTTCATAAAATAACCCTAGAGATTGCAAATATAAGCAAAAACCTTCCTGCAAGCTTATTTTTGTTAATACTTGCTTCAAAAAACTCTTTTTTCTGAATGAGTTTGAAAACCTATCTACAATGTTGTAGTGAGAAAATTCATGCGAGGAAACAGAACTTCCACATCCTTTGTTGTTCTATTGAGATGTATAGACTTGAACAGGAATTTATTGGTAACAACAATCAGTTAATTAATACGTTTTTTTATTGTTTCTTTATCATCAGGTGCAGGGAGTGCCATGAAATGTACTACATCTGTTCAAAAATAGAAGCATTTATTGATTTTTTAAAATAACGTTTGACCGTTCAGTCTTATTCAAATTTTTTAAAAAATAAATTAATATTTTTTATATTTTATTTGATAATGTATTTGTTTTTATATTTTACAAAAAATGAATAAGACAAACACAATTAGTAATTGTTACATCGAATCAAACGTGGTATATAGGGCCAAAGAAGAAACATCTTTTTTCTCCTTGTCTCCTTGGAGGAGAAGAGTGTCAAACTCTGGTGGCAATGACAGCCGTCGCCTTCATAGGTGCTTCAGTCGGACGAGAAAACTGTATATGCCGTACGTATAGTTCTCTTAGTTCCTTCCTCCACCGTGTATTAGTTGCTTATTGAACTGACAACAACATTCCGTATTTGTTGCATGTATACAGAAGTATATAAATTTATGAGCATTTGGAGATTCGTTCTTTTTATATGATAGAAGCAATGACATCATTTTATTTCTTTTATTTTTCAATTAGACCGTCAATTTTTTGTCCCTCAACTTGCAGAGAGTAAGAAAACTTATATTCAGAAGGAAAGGTTCCTCAGATTTGGACCTAGTGTGAAACAAGAGTATTTGGCCAATCATTTTACTGGTTATATTTTTAATGAATCCAGCGCTTCCGAATACTGCATCGCGCGCGATGAGTGGCCCGGCGCGCGGAATAATCCCGCACAACCTCGCGCGCGAGCAACCCAAGAAAACCGGTCCTCCTTGCTGGGCAAGCCGCCAAAACCCACCCACCTCGTTGGCCCCACCCGGCCGCAAAGCGCAGCCAACGCGGCCGGAGCCGCCGCGCGCGCGCGTGTCAACCCCACGGCGGCAGCGACGAGCGAACACACAGGTCGACGCGATCGCTCGGCGCACGCAAAAGTAACGGGTCAGCGCTGTGTGTGCGGAGTACTCACGACGTTGCCGAACATGTCGAGGAAGCGGCGGTACGAGTCGTAGGCGAAGCGGTCGCCGCTCCTGGCCGCCAGCCCCGCCGCCACGTCGTCGTTGAGCCCCAGGTTCAGCACCGTGTCCATCATCCCGGGCATCGACACCTGAAATTAATCGACCGGCAGAGAGCGTGAGGGGCACGGTGTGCTCGATCGATGGATTGATTGACCGGCAGCGACGATCAGAGGACGCACCGCGGCGCCGGAGCGGACGGAGAGGAGGAGCGGGCTGCGCGAGTCGCCGAGGCGCGCGGCCATGTGGGCCTCCACCCACCGGAGCGCGCCGACGATCTCGTCCCACAGCCCCGGCGGCAGCGCCTGCCCCGCCGCCTGGTACTGCTGGCACGCCTCCGTGGACACGGTGAACCCCGGCGGCACCGACAGCCCGATGCTCGCCATCTCCGCCAGGTTCGCGCCCTTCCCGCCGAGCTGCGAAGAATCAATCGGTCAATCAGTCAGAGTACACGCCGTGGCCGCCATTAGCGCACTGCTGCAGCAGCAGCAGCTTAATTACCAGCTCCTTCATGGACTTGTTGCCGTCGCTCTTGCCCTTGCCGAAGTGGAACACCCTCTGCGCGTGCGCACACTGCGCGGGAGCCATTGTTACTTTACCGAAACACCACCGCCGCTCGAGACTGTATCGATCGGTGTAGCTGGGGTGCTCAAGTCAAGCCGAGCTTTGTGAAAGCTTTGGGTGTGGCGGTCATGGAGGCCCGGCCAGGGCTCTATTTATAGCCAGGGGAGCCTGGTGACACGGCGCGCCGCGATGTGACCTGCACGGAGACGTCACCGCACGAGCGGCGCATGTGACCGCGCGCGCCGGGGCGGGTGGCACAACTCTGCTCCATCAGTCCACCGGCACCAACGACTCGTCTGTTCGACCCACGCACAAGCCGCTAAAACTGGATTCGTCACACGCCCTTGTATTCGAGCCCGGCTACAATACACGGCGCCATGACGCATTCGTACATGGTCGTCCCGTGTACCCTGCTTTGTGTATCCACGGAGTAACAGCTACTGCACATTTACTTTTAAATCATCGGAAAATTTATATGTAATGCTCTAGAAGTATTCAACTGGACTACAATATAGCATGCCGAATTAACACAAACTCATCTACGGGTCCAAAGAGAAGTCGTTCCCCTGTCTCAGAATAAGTGTTTGGCCGTTCATCTTCTTCATTTTTTTATAAATATTAATTATTTTTTATAATTTATTTTGTCATAGAGATAGTCCAATCATAACATATTTATTTTAATATTTATAATTATTTTAATAAACGATCAAACATGAAGTCTAAAAGTCAAAGGTGACCTTTGTTCCGAGACGGAGGGTGGTAATAGATCTAAAAAAATAACTAGAAGTGGAGAGGATCGAATCAAATTTGGATCGGACCTAAATTCAATTTTTTTTGGAGAAAAATCAATTCATTTTGACCTAAAATGTAAAAAGATATATTTAATTTGTGAAATGATCCATGGGCAGGACTCGGAGGTAGTATCTCACAACGGGGAAATACCTAGGTGCTTATAAAGTTCAAAAGGTTGGTTAGGCGTTTGCCAATCACAATAATGCAGATTATACCTAATCTAGCAGCTCAGTTTTTTCTCCTCTTTTTTAAAGTGAATATGGCACCTCTGTGTTACATTGATACGAAGGTGAAGCTCATGGACGCATCCGTTCTCCAACCACAGACCGCTTGCTCAAACGTCTGGTAAGCGCCCGTGCATGCACGCAGCTGCGCCGTGGCGCGACGATGCGTAACGGCACTCGAACGGGGGCACCTTCAAGCATACGGCCATACGGGTACTTGTGGCTCACCACCGGACAGATAAAGTCAGAGCAGACGACCGTGGAGCATGCCGCATCGCGTTGCAAACGCAACTGGATAAGCGCTGCCCGTTGCGGCAGGTTGGTTCCGCGTTGCGTGCGCCGCAGGAATTATGTATGGGCTCGCAGCTCAGCTACACGTCCCCTCCTCCCTCATCCGCGCGCGGAGACGATCTTGGACTCCGCGTGCCACCCACCATCCGATCGCCTCGTGACTGGACGCCACCACTTGATCTGATCAATTGCAGCTTGGATTTGGATAGCCGCCACAGAGAGAAGGGATTGAAAATTGGAATTTCGGAGAGAGCCGGTCCAATCTCTCCACTGCCTACACTACGCAGGCGTTTCTGTAAGCCACAAATCAGATGTGTCATATGGTCTATCTACTACGACTGATATCGATTCCCCTTTTTTGACATAAATTGCACTGCTGGATAATCTGAGATGCCGTGTTCCCAAAAATCCGGGAAGAAATTCACCGCTGCTGCGTCGAGTAGACCTGAAAGCAAAACGAGGCACGGAATGGCCAGCACACAAGAGACACAGTATCTTTTGTTTGCAGAAACTTGAGAACCCTGTCTGTAAAAGGAAAACCAAGACAACCCCCGTTGAACAACACGACGAGGCGGAGCTGATTGCGCGAAATGGGCGGTGGGTGCAGCGTTTCGCCCTTGCGATCCAGGAATGCTGCGGGGCGCCAGCAGCGGGGTGATCAGGCCGGGTTGGAATCGACACGCGAACACGGTCCCGCGCCGCGACAAACTGAGTGACCATCCGCGCCTCGCAATCCCGTGGGCGCCTCGGCCATGCCTGGTATTCCACCCGGGAATGGCTACAGGTCGCCATGGCGTGAGCGCACGAGACAAGGACGCACACGCACGCGCCGTCCCCGGCCAAGGCAGAGCAGACGCCGAACGGCCAAACCTTTGCACGAGCGCGAGGGCGAGCCGCCCTGTCCGGATGCAGGTCGTGCCGGACGCGGGGTTGTGGCGCGACATGGTATATAAACACTAATTACACGGAGTACAATGTTGGATACAAAGTATTTTGGAGTTTTGTAAAAATACTACGGTTTTATAAAATACTTTTGGTTTTAAGAGGTATGAGGATGTTTTGGATGTAACAAGTTTTGTAGTTTCAAAAACCATAGTATTGGTAAAAGTGTAACTATTTTGAAGTTTCAAAAACTCGATCCCTTGCCTTTTTTTTTTAAACCATGGTTTTACTTGACGATGAGTTCTAAAACCATGGTTTCTTAATACTTCTATTTTGAAAAACTATAATACCGAAACAGGGCCTTAATCTAGTTCAAAATGAGTTATAATTTTTACCTTCAAGTATGGGTGACAACTGACAAGTAATCAGACGGCTTACTGTTTAAATAGCCTCTTTTGAATTGAATTTCGAAAACCAAATCCTGAAGAAACGTTATGCATGCCTGAAGTTTGGAAAAAATATGCCCGTATCCAGGACCAGGTTGCAGATATCGCTATGGATAAAGAAAGCTATATTCAGCTCAAGGAACAGAAGTAGTACGCTGCTTGGAGCTTCCTATCAGTGAATGAAGTAGACGTTTCTTACAAACGATTACGACATATAGCATGTATCCGTTGAAAATTACCCCAAGTATATCTCAGCAGAGATATCTTTCCTTGGAAATTCTATGCCACACGTGCTCCACATTTTAATCAAACGAGAAGAAACTCAAGATGAACATCCAGGTTGAAAAAGGCACAAGAACTAAATAATCTGTCGTTAGCTTTGGTGTCATATGAATTGTCTCAACTTTGCGACCTTTTGCGAGGCACTTGAAGATACTAAGAAGTATTGCAATCCGGAATTGAATTAAGAGAGCGGCAAGTTATGGAATAAGAAAAGAGTAAATTGCACAAAACCCAAAGTTTTATGGTCATTTTGTTATAAAATCCCATATATTGTGGCTCGTGTCACATAATCACAGGTTTTATGGTCATATCGTTTCATAAAACCTCATCTCTATCAAGAATAGACTATGGATATGATTTATGGATTCTAACTTTACGCTTGCATGACATATATGTTCCGACCAAACTAATCATTGAAATCATTAAGTTGAATATACGACCAAGTCATCTTCTGATATGAAAGTTAGATCCAGCTCTAGTATTCGTACTACTTTGATAGGGGTTGGGTTATATGAAACAATATGAATAAAAAATCTGAGGTTATGTGACACATACCATAATGTCTGTGATTTTGAGATAAGAACTATAAATCGTGAGGTTTTGTGAAATTTACTCATGAGAAAATAACATAGCAATGAGAAGTGACTAAAATATGGTAACATAGATGATTTCCTTTTTTAATTAGATTTTATCTTATCTGTTTGTCTTTTGAATCCATTAGTTGCATAGACTGTTGCAAAACCTAATACATAGAGTAAATATTTGAGAAACATGTAACTCATAAAGAACTTGAGCAATCGTACGACGAGGAAACAATAGAGTATTTTTTAATACAATGAGGTAAATAGAAACTAATAGTTTAGTGATACATTTCTTATCCTTTCAAATCACATTCACTCTACGTGAGGGATAGAGAATAAATGTTAAGAAAACAATGCAAATAGGCAAATATCATGTACTGATCCATTCCCTAAAGGATTTTTACCTTTCCAAATTTGTCAATAGATGAAATTATATTATTGTTCCTAATACTTATGTACATCTATCAGTATTTAAGTACCTTTTGATAGGTACTTTTAATCGCGGACCATTAAATCTTGATCAACCGATGGTCCATATTAATTGCAATCACAAAAAAATCTCTTCAACTTTTCCTAAAACAAATTTTTGATTTGCTTTTAGAGGAAAACATGATTATTCTATGGGAATAAAAATGCTCCACTACCCCTCAGATTTTATGAAATCAGTTTATGCAAATTATCCATAGAACTTAGTTTCTGAACTCAGTTCTTTTTTAGTACTGTTTTAAGGGTTATTATCTTTTAAATGATTTTGCAAGTGTGCACCATATTTCCCATCTTTCGTCAACACACATCATAAATTTTTTGTTTGGATTCGATATTTGTCTACATCCTACCTTTATGTAAAACTGAAGAATCTGAAAATTCATTAAGCCACATAATCAAAGTTCTTCAGATGGGATGGGACTCCCCAACCGCTAATTTCCCCACAACATATTCGAGATAAGTGGTATATGGGAGTACCAACTACTTGTGCTTTTAGCTTCCAAAATCTGTCAAAATCAACGACATTTATGGATCCAATTATCTCATCTTAATTCACAAACACATATTACATGATAAGTTGAAAGATGAAGGCCTTGAGAGACAAACATTGGACAAAATTCTGACGAGACAAAGACAACCACACAGGAACCACATAGAATTCAGACGATACATATACTCAGCACCGGGTGTCTGCCTGTCGCTACTCGCTAAGGTTGCTAATTAACCCACTCCTATTTGACGCCAAAAAAAAAAACGTACGAAGAGGTAAAGAAAAATGCGTCGTGTAAGATCGGCAAAAAGTCCCCGTGATTTCTTGGACTTCGCCGCATACAAAAGGTACCTTTCGTTCTTGTTTTTTACTTGCGCCATCGTTAGCATTGGCCACTTGCAGGATGGTCGAGCCTAAGCTATCGTCCCGGCATTATCAAATTGCTAGCTAGGTCGCCAAAATGCATCTGCCCCCTGTCTATCAATGGATTCCATGGCCGATTCCGTTCACATTCTCAATGTATGTACTAAACCCACGGAAAAATTTGATGCCTGGCAGGGTTGTGTTATGTGTTTTTCTGGTTTTGGTGAAAACCATGGGCTTGACGAGTATCCAGGCATAGAACTGCATACATATAGGTAGCTCTGTGCACTACAGGGGAAAAGTGTGCGGCGACATAATGTTGTTAGTAGGGGATTAGGACCAACACCGAGAGTGAACTGGGCGGCGCTGTACCAGGGTAAGAATTCTGCAGCAGTCTGTCTCGTTCTAAAGAGTCCAAGCGGTGGAATGAATATGTATTGAGCTAGAGCTACAACATTGCCACGTGTTTTTCTTTTTTCCCGAAAAAAGTTGCCTAAAACCTATACTTTCCCATGATTTCTTATTTGTGCACGTAGAAACTGTTGAGTTGAATACTGTCAATAAGCTAACAAAACATGCATGCTCAGCCAAAATTATCAACACAAGTTAAATTGATGAAGAGTGAAGCTATATATCCATAATATTTTCAACCAACTACAGTACACAACAGAAAAAGGGAAGATACCCACGGTGGTTTTTACATGATGCGAGAAAGAAAATTTGTTATCCCTGTATAATTATTTATGGCTTGATGAAAATGTGATGATATGATACTAGGGATTTAGTTGAAAATTTGTTATCCTTGTATAATTATTTATGGCTTGATGAAAATAGATTATATGATACTAGGGATTTAGTTAAATTTGGTTCACACCATAATATCAATATCCTTAGGCAGGGTGGAATTCGTAGCTTTAGGGGCATCCAATGCCCTCTCCTCCAATAAAAAGCTCACACCACATGAGAGAAACTACCTCGGCCTCGTGGCCTTAGGCTATCTCCAACAGAAGACTCATATGCTACCCCATACCCAAACTAGGTTGTGAAACGTCCAAAACACATCTCCAACAGATGACCCAAACCAAATGCCAATTCCAGTATTCGTATGAGTCGTCACCTAGAAATGAAGCAGCGGAGCTCTGACCCAAACAAGAAACAGTGGTAGCAGCGGCGGCTGCTGGGCGACCGTACGGCAGCGGCCGAGTGAGCGTGCGGGCGGCCAGGCAAGCCCCGAGCGACTGCGGCAGCGGTCGAGTGAGCACGCGGCGTCGGCGCGCGCGGCTGCGGCCTGGCGTGCACCAGGGGAGCACGGGGCCGCGCCTGCGGCGGCGGTTGTGCGAGCGCGAGAGGCATCGACTTGCGCTCGACCTCCCGGATCCCTCGTCGCCCCATCGCCGCCAAGCGAGCATCGGCACCGGCCGCCGTATTGGCTTACGCGCATCTGCGTCCGTCACCGCCGGCATCGACTTCCACCGGCGTCGGCATCGCCACCCTCCGAGCTCCGAGCACCCAGGGCCGACCTCCTAGCTCCCAGGGCCACCGCTGTGCCCCACCGGAGGCCTCCGGTGATGAACCAATTTTGAGCCTGCTGTTGGAGATCAGTATTTTTAGATCAATCCCTTTTGCTACTGTAACTACCCATTAAGATATTTGGGTCTTTAATTTGAGTCTCTATTGTTGGAGATAGCCTTAGGAGCATACAATGCCCTCTCCTCCATTAGAAAACTCATACGTTATGAGAGAAACTACCTTGACCGTATGAAGTCACTAGCGCCACATTCTCATTATTGATGGTTGCTTGCTCATGCTTGATGGCGTTGTGTGGCTACGAAAGATACACGTCGATGCTTCTCGCTCAGTGATGTCGTCTAGATGGGGATGAAACGCATGGAAACCTTGTGCATCGTGACACCGACATGTGCAATGCACGATTGGAGGAGGCAGGGTCCGCTTTGGGAGTTGGGACGTGGCCGACTGTTTGATCGTCGGTCATGGATTTAGTGATGAAACTCCTATTGATGTATCTAGAGTTTTTGAGAGCATAGTTTGCATAACTCTTTGTGCCCACCCTAGCTTAATTATTAATTATAGTTCAATATAAATATTAATAAATATCTGATTATACTATTAAACATGTCAAACTAGATGTACATATGTTTTATTAATGTGTCAAATCATAATTTGAAGTACAAATTTGTAAAATTATGTCAAATTGACATACATTTGGCATAATTTGATATTTATGGACTTCAAATTATAATTTGATAATATATCTACAACTAGTCTGGCATGCTTAATAATACAATTAGAGATTCAATATTTATATTGAACTATATTTAATAACAAAGCTAGGGTGTGCACATGCACATATGCCCACAAAAGTCACTCTCATTAACTTTTACTTTCACATTTCTGATTTCTAAATCAATGACAAATACAAATCAAAGACAGCCCACGAAACAAACTCACCCTGTCTATATGTACATAGGCTATGACGAGTAGTGGATCCAAGCCAAACAAGTTACTCATGCACACTGAATTCGTATAGATGCAAGATAGTGCCAAATGAATAACTTTATTATTCGGTAGTTTAGCTATTCGAATTGTGTTGTTTATGTTTATCTAAATAGCTATAATTTTTCATTGTTTCGTTCCTAGATCCGCCAATGGCTACTGCTGCGTTGAATGGACGTGGACGGTTTGTTTGCTCTAGCCAGTAGTAAGATCGGGGCAATAATCCATATTTGCCAGGACTTAAGGTTGGAATCCACCTTGTACTTTGCCCTTAGATGTGACATATATCAGGACTAAATGGTAATAAATTGGTGAAGAATTCACATATTATTAGACATGGCGGCTTGGATTTCAGCCTTTTAAGTCCGGAATATAGTTTGAGTACTGAGCGTCCCCTGCCCCCCATACTGTAGCGAACGGCCGTTATTTGTGCCGTCTGCCACCCCCGTACTCAGATAACGCGTTCCCGATGGATCTCCGCTGTAATCGATTGCTCGCGCCGGCCGCTCAGCCCGCCATGGCCGCCGCCCGGCGCTCCGCCCGCCATGGCCGCCACCCGGCCTGGAGCTCGCCGTCCCCCGCCCCTCTCTGCCGGTGTGGAGCTCGCCGCCTCCGCCCCTCAACGGCTGGATTTGGGCCTAGGAGTGCGCTGCTACCGACGAGCGGCCTGGGCCGCGCCGCTGCTCGCCGCATCCGCCCCTCTTCGACCGTGCGCGGGCCGCCTGAGATAGAGATCCACCGGGCCCGGACCCTCCACGCGGACCACGGTGCTGACGGGTCCCGTGCCATCCACCGTGCCCGTGCCCTCTGCTCGGGCTGCGCATGAGCTGCTGCGGTGGCGGCAGACGTGAGCACGGTGGATCTCCCTTGCCCTCTACCCAGGCTGCGCATGAGCTCGCGACGGTGGGGAGGGGCCGTGCTAGGGCGCCGAGGGCCGGCAGCCGTGATGTGGTGGGTGCGGCTCGGTCGGCGGCGGTGAAGGGCCGCGCTAGGCTGCCGAGGGCCAGCGGCCAGGATGTGGTGGGCGCGGCTCGGTCGGCGCCGGCGCGGTAGGGCGCCGAGGGCCGGCTGCCGGAGGGAGGGTTGCCGAAGGACGCACCGTGAGGAGAAGCGGGGAGGAGGAAAAGGGCGTTGGGGAAGGGATGGGAAGCGGCCGGAGGCACGTGGGGTGAAGCTAACGGACCGTGACGCCGCTAGCACGAATCTTGATGACGAGGGTGATCTAATGAACCGATTTCGAGGGGACACGGGTCGCCCAGGACTTAAAACGCATACTCCTTTTAAGTCATATGGCAAAATCTAAATTATCCCGTAAGATCGAGGTACGAGTACAGTGACTGGTCTGACTATCAACCACGCGTATGAGCCAAAATTTGCAAAACCTACTACACCAATATAGCTATGCACATCCAGTGCAGTAACTAGCATTCCAATATGCTCAGCTATCCAAAGATCACACGTTCTAATGGAACTGTATTCCCAAGTCAGGCCTTCGGGAGCTAAACCAGCTAAAGAGAGAGCTAAATGTGAACTAGCGAACTGTTACTTGTTGGTGTGAAACCTTTTGGATATTACACAACACACTTGAGAGAGGTTCAGGTTCAAATTAATAGCGTCCATTTAATCTTTCGCGAAGAAAAAAAATCTTTGTGTGTCTTATGTGCATGTATTCGTGTTCATGCTTGTACTCCTGAGAAGTGTAGACCGTTACCTTTGTGGCCGTCAGAGTATCGGCGTGGCGTCGGCGACAGCATTGGCAGCCGCGCAATGCCGGCCCCGCCTTGGCAGCTCGCGGCGGGCCCTCGGCGACGCGACCTGCCGGCGACTGTCGGCCGCTTCCCTGCAGCTCCTCTTGCCATTCCAGCCTCTCGATCGGCATGCACAAGGGCTGCCTGGAAACTGACGCCATCCTTTACCTTCTGCACTACAGTTATGAAAGGGATTCAGCTCATCCGCTGTGCGATTATGGTTCATAGAGGACAACAAGAAAAACAAAACACGAGAACGATTGGTCTCGATCGCTGATGTTACCCGTTCTGTTCGGCCTTGGGCGGCGTCTTCCAACGAAGCGGGAGAGAGATGGCGAAGGCGTTTGTATTGTTTGTGGCGGGAGCGCGTGAGATCGTGTATAAGCAAAACAAAATAGACACGACGAACTGACACGCGGACGCGCTAGGTCCCGTGCATCGCACCTGTTGTTCACCTTATTCCCGGCGTGCTGAGCCCGCACAGCGCAAGGCCGTCGTCGACGAGAGTGTCCTAGTTCCTGTTGTATAAGTGAATTGCTTATCTTTTCTTATCAGTTTAGTCTTTTGAGTGAATTATTCGGTGTATGTAACTCAATATGGTATCGAGCCGGATGTCTCGAGTTCGAATCCTGGTTGGAACGATTTATTAAATAAATTACAGTCCACTCTAATATTTCACGTTTGTGACTGAGAGAGCTTGCACGTGAGGGGAAGTGTTGGAGTATAAGTGAATTGTCCATCTTTTCTCATCAGCTTAGTTTTTTGGATGAACTGGTCGGTGCATGCAACTCAATAGTTCCATGGCGCGCGCCACGACGCTACCCGCCGGATCGAGACACGAATCCTTCGCTCTCACCGTCAAGGCGTAAGGCATTCGACTACATTCTGCCGCTGAGAGTGGTAACATGGCAGGTTTAATTTTGTGGGCTTTTTTTTTCACAAAGCCTCACATATTATATGACATGTGTCACATAATTATAGTATTTTTTTAAAAAACTCGACTCGTGAGGGTAAGACAGTTTCCGGAGGTTTCTGCTAAGAAGAAGACCTTCTCACACAGGTAGAGAAAATCCGAACCCCTCCTCCCCTTACATTAGGGCCTACAACCTTGTGAGAACTCTGTGCTGGGATCATCATGGGTTACCGTAGCTTCCAGGTACCTAGGTGCGGCTTTGACCACTTGCTTTGGTGAGGGGAAAGGCGAGGGATTTTTACCCCAGCCCAAAAATTCGCTCTCCTGAGAGTCAAACTCAAGACCTTGGAGGTGCTACGAAGCCACCTCAATCACTAGGCTAAGAGACCGTTCGCATAATTACAGATTTTATGGTCATATTGTTTTACAAAACTCGAGTTCATATGACATATGTATTCTAACTTTATTTTTGCATGACACATGTGTTTCGCTCAATTAAACAATGAATCATCAAGTTGAATATATGATCAAGTTATTTTTGGATACGAGACTTGGATCCACCTCTAACTATTTTTGATAGAAATAAGACTGTAAAAGTATATAACTAACAAATCTGGGGTTATGTGACACGGATCATTTAGTTTTTTTTGTTGCCGATCTAACCCCACCTACCTCTTTTTCCCCATATGTTAGGAAATTAGTTGGGCAACCAAGATAAAACTATAGAGCATATGGTTTTACTGGGAGATAGCTGCTCTAAGTTGGACTATTTGAAAATGCTGATAATATTATATTTAACAAAATTAAGTATTCCTCATTTATACTTTTCAGTGAAATGTATTGCTGCGCTTCTGGTCGTAGCTACAACATGATGATAGAACAAAGGAGTTGTTCGTGATGGCGAGCTCAAAACTGGAGATCATCGCCTTAGAACATACTAATTCTGGATGGACACATAATAATAGATTTTGAGATATATTTTTCTTTTGTCTTGTTCCCAAGCTTGATCACATAATAATAATTCTGGTAATGTATCACAAGCTTGCTTGGGATAAAACGCTTTGTTATTGTTGTTGTTGTTTCCAAGCTTGATCAGCGGTAAAAGCTGAATTGGTGTAATAATTTGGGGTTGTGTATTCTTTGTAAATTCTGGATGTTTATTCATTATCTAAAAAATCCACTTATTTAAGGGACTGTGCATTCTTCTTGCTTACCATTCACCTTGGCAAATAATTATGCAATTGTATGGGTCAAATGCCACAGTTTTACTATAGCAATTTAAACAAGATCACGGAGAAGAAGAAAAACAAGTGCTTCGGTACACGACATAGGTAACCGCCACTTTAATCAATTTCTCTTCATCGTCATCGCTGTTGGTATACATTACCATTGCAATTTCAAGGGAAATGCAGAAAACCACCCAAGTAAGGCTTACATGCACAAACGCAAACTACATAGAACAGCCTTTGTAAGGCAGCAAGAGTTTCCACCGATCCATGGCTCTGTACTACTGATCTTCACCAGATGCGGTTGTATGTAGTTTGCAGTCCGGTTGCCGATGAGGTGGTGCCCTCAGACGAGCACCTGTGCTGCCGCTAGCCTAGCAATAGGAACCCTGCAAAAGAGGTACATATGAAACCGTTACAATTGAGGCAATGATCAAAGTTGCTTAGATTTTGATTGTAACTTCGATGCTCAACCAACCTGAAAGGCGAGCAAGAAACATAGTTCAACCCGGTTTTCGCACAGAAAGCAACTGATGAAGGCTCCCCACCATGTTCACCGCAAATGCCCACCTATTTACAAACAAGACCAAACAACAGATCAAACAATGATCAAATAATCAGAAGGGTGCAAATGTGTATAAGTGTAAGACTAACCTTCAGGTTAGGCCTAGCTTTGCGACCCCTCTCTGTAGCAAACTTAATCAGCTCGCCCACTCCTCTCTGATCAAGAACCTGAAATGTTTATCACCATTCAATATGTGAGTTACTAGATAGAATTGTGCCCAAGCATGCAGGTGATTCGAGGGACCAAGAAGATATGAGATGCTCACACATTTGTAAATGGTGGAAACAAATGAGAATGTGAGGTGCCACTTTACCTCAAAGGGGTCATGTTGGAGGATACCCTGGCCGAGATAAATGGGGAGAAACTTCCCCACATCGTCTCTGCTGTAACCGAATGTCATCTGTGTAAGGTCGTTCGTCCCGAAAGAGAAGAATTCAGCGTGCTCTGCTATCTGTCAGGTTGTTAAACCAAACAAACAATGTCAGACTATTAGAGAAATGTTAGCTGAACATAGTATATGCACTTGTACTACTCATATCATCACCAATTATTCACATCTTTTAAGGGAATGTTGTGGGATTTATAAAACACAGTTCAAGAAAATGTGGTCTACAAGCTAAAGGGAAACAACAATAAGATTTTCCCTGAAATGAGATATCAGCCATTGCTTATTACCTCATCTGCCACAAGAGCTGCTCTGGGAATTTCGATCATAGTACCAACTTTGTAGGCAACAGTTTTACCCGTAGCACCGAAAACTTTTTTAGCGGTTTTATGGATAAGATTCACTTGATTGTCCAGTTCCTGGAAAGTTAAGTGTCAGATATCTAAATGAAACAGAAATTGAATAATTTTTAAAACTTGATACTGAGTAAATAAATTTCAATAAAATGAATTTAGAAGAAGAAAAATTGGCTGTAGTACAAAATGATGTTTTCACACGTGCTAATCATTATTTGTGGTTACACATTTTTTTCTATGATGGATGTTGTCATTTTTGAACTACACAGATAAATGAGTTAAGATGCATACCTGAGGTGTTCCAACAAGAGGAACCATAATCTCTGGATGAACTTGAACACCCTGGTTGGACATTGTTATAGCAGCTTCAAAGATGGCACGAGCTTGCATTTCTGTTAATTCAGGATATGATATACCAAGCCTGAAAAAGATGGTTCCAACATTATTCAAGGTATAATGTACTAATTGTTACTTCTTTAATATTTCACAAACAAAAAAGCTGATGTACATCCCATCAGGAAAATTGCTACAAAATACTAGAGGCATAAGAATTAAGAAGACCAACTGATCAGCGAGGGGAGAAAAGCTAATTTAAAACTAATAGCATAGAACGAAAACCAACCTGCATCCGCGGAAACCAAGCATCGGGTTTACTTCTGAAAGTTTTTCTATTCTTGCAAGAGCCTCCTCCTGATCAGCTCCAGTTTCTGAACATAATTCCTGCACAATGTCTTCAATATTGCCCTCTGGAAGGAACTCGTGAAGCGGAGGGTCGAGCAATCGGATAGTCACCGGAAGTCCTGAAATTGCAAATATAGATGTCTAAACCAATGTTGCATTATAAACAAAAATAAACTATGGAACTAAATATAATTTATGATAGATGGGTCACCAATCTTGTGGTAACTCATTTTGATATGTTTTGGCAGATCATATTCCAGATACCAGTTGCAATAAAGAGGGAACAAATCATATGAGAAAATAACATGCTGCTAGTTCATTGATTGTTGCCAAAAAATATGCAACTATTGGCAAACTTCTTCTTAAAAGTTATTTGCATCCTAATCTAGCAAATTAGCAATCAGCATTAATTTAAGAAATCTGCTTGGCCCTCTAATAATGAACACCTTTAAGATAAGACATGTACATGAAAATGCAGTGATATTACATACCATCCATAGCACGGAAAATGCCTTCAAAGTCAGATCTCTGGTAAGGCAAAAGCTTGTCTAGTGCCGTTTGCCTCAGTTCAAGAGTGGGAGCCATGATCATCTGCCTAACAGCCTTAATCCTCTCATCTGAAGCGAAGAACTGCCAATGCACAGAAATTCTGATAAGATTCCCAAGTAAAGTCAGGAAGTAGAAGAGTGGTGTTAAATGCGTACCATGTGCTCTGTTCGGCATAGTCCAATTCCTTCCGCCCCATTGTTCCGTGCAGCCACCGCATCCTCAGGGGTATCCGCATTAGCCATAACCTAGGACAATGAACATATAACAATAAGCATTTTTCTTTCTTGAAATGCATCCTCAAGGGCCCTTTGTTCGACTTTATTGTGATTAATTTATTGTTTCTATGTGGTTTACCTTAAGCTGCCTAACAGCATCCACCCAGGACATGAAAGTTCCCAAATCACCACTGAGAGCTGGTGGGGAAAGTGGCTGCTTGCCAAGGACCACTTCACCAGTTGATCCATTCAGTGATAGCCAGTCACCTTCTTTCAACAACGTCTCTCCGATCAGTACTGTCTGTACATACAAACATAGCAAAGTCAGCATGCCTGAATATTATCGCTCTGAACCTAACGGTGGCATGTCGCTTTATTATATTTATTAAAAGATCATTTGTTGATGCAAAAAGATCAATCACCTTTTCGGCATCATTTACACGGACAGCTGAGCATCCTGAGACACAACATTTTCCCCACCCACGTGCGACAACAGCAGCATGAGAGGTCATACCACCTCTTGCTGTTAGAATTCCAGCAGCTGCGTGCATGCCGCCAACATCCTCTGGGCTGGTCTCTGTCCTCACCTATATTCACAGAAAACAGAAAAATTCTCATGACAAGAACTAAAAAAACATAAGGTGGAGCTTGCCATATGAAAAAAAATTCAGCTGCAGTAAATGGACTTTTCTCGCCTGTACACAACTATTTGTTTCACCTATTTTACATTAAAAGGAAATGGAATATTGCCACGACAACTGAGAAAATAGATACGACATTTTCCCCTTAAACGGAGCGGAAATGACACGTACCAGAATCGCAGCTTTTCCTTGTGCCTGCCATGCTTCAGCATCCTCAGCGGTAAACACAATTTGGCCAACAGCAGCACCGGGTGATGCCGGTAAGCCAGTGGCAATAACTTGGTCTTTGTATGCTTTTGGGTTCTCAAACTGGTTCACAAAAAAAAAGAGTAACATAGGAGTTATACATTGCCACTAATTCAGCTACAAACTGAATGCTTTAGGTTACTTGCAGTTGCGGTTATGTGTTACCTGAGGGTGGAGAAGCTGGTCGAGGTGGCCTGGCTCGACCATCTTAATTGCGGTGTTGCGGTCAACAAGACCCTCATCAACCAAGTCCACAGCGATTTTCACCGCACCTTGGCCTGTGCGTTTACCCGATCTGCACTGCAACATCCACAACCTGTTTTCCTGAACGGTAAATTCAATGTCCTGCATTATTCATGAAAAAACAAGTCCGTATTAGATATAGTCAGTGTTGGTAACACAGAGACAGCGCTTGAATGCAGTAATCTAAGGGTGGAAATGCAGTAACACGGTACCATCATGTCCTTGTAGTGGCTCTCAAGGATGTTGCAGTTCTCAACAAGCTCTGCGTAAGCCTCCGGCATGTTTTCCTTCATGGTGTCAAGATCCTCGGGGGTTCTGATTCCGGCAACCACGTCCTCACCCTGGATAAGGCACAAGTTGAATCATGCAAATCTATTTAGTTCACCTGCTGCGTTAGTTTTCATGCATCCATAATAAGACAGCTAGCACCATGCCATACCTGAGCGTTAATGAGGTACTCGCCGTAAAGCTTCTTCTCTCCGGTGCTAGGGTTCCTGGTGAAGAGGACACCAGTACCAGAAGTGTTGCCCATGTTTCCGAACACCATGGTCTGCACGTTGACGGCCGTGCCCTTCAGCCCGGTGATCTGGTTAATGCTTCTGTACTTGTTTGCCCTCGGGCTGTCCCAGGAGTTGAACACGGCGCGCACCGCCAGCTCAAGCTGCTTCTTCGGGTCTACAAGACAAACATAGAAATTAGTTTCGGTGCGAGAGAAACACAGCTTTAGTTTAGTTTCAAAACACTGTTGCGAGCATACATACCTGAGGGAAACGGCTCCCCTTTAGCCTCGATGTAGCACTCCTTGTACTGGCCCACTAGTTCTTTGAGGTCAGCGGCGGTCAGGTCGGTGTCGGCCTTCACCCCCTTGGCTTCCTTCATGTGCTCGAGCTTCTCCTCGAACTTCTCGTGGGGAATGTCCATGACCTGGTAAAGAAACGCACCTCCTAAGGAACACTAATCCTGGCACCAGGTGCGCGGGGAATGTTCATGTGGAAGTCAGTTGTGACACGTACGACGTTGCCGAACATGTCGAGGAAACGGCGGTAGGAGTCGTAGGCGAACCGGTCGCCACTCTTGCTGGCAAGTCCGGCGGCCACCTCGTCGTTGAGCCCAAGGTTGAGGACCGTGTCCATCATACCGGGCATGGACACGGCGGCACCGGAACGGACGGAGAGGAGGAGCGGCTTCTCCGGGTCACCGAGGCGCGCGCCCATGTACTCCTCCACCCACTGGAGGCCGTCGACGATCTCCTCCCACAGACCCGGGGCAGCTCCTTCCCGGCCTTCTGGTACTGCTCGCAGGCCTCTGTCGTCACCGTGAAGCCCGGGGGCACGGACAGCCCGATGCTGGACATCTCAGCCAGGTTGGCACCCTTCCCACCGAGCTGCAAAACACACCAAACACGAGGGATCGATCGGTCACAACACACGGAGCGAAGAAGGAAGAAACATCAATATTCAATATGCATGTGAACTTCTGCTTACCAGCTGCTTCATGGATTTGTCTCCCTCGCTCTTGCCCTTGCCGAAGGGGTACACCCTCTGCACGTGCACACATTGAGTAGGAGCAGTTAGTAAGAACTCGAGACTGTAGTGATAGATGACCGGTGTATAGTTGAGGCGCTCATTCATGGTTGAAGCTTTGCACGAGCGCTGGGGCGAGCCGCTCTGTTCGGACGCAGGTCGTGTCGGACCTATCTCCATAACCGGTGTATGGGCGCTACATTGCATACACTATCTCTGTTCTTTAGTGTGAGATGTTTAAGTTTAATCTAAAATTGAACTATAACGTTTCTCTTCCTTCTTACTAATGAACGGACTAGTAATAATTGACGTCTTTTTTTAACACAGCCACTTTGGAACTTTAATTTGGATTCCAACTCAATCCTGAAGAAACTATATGCATGTCTCAAGTTTGGTAGAAATGGCCATGTTCACGACTAGGTTAAAGTTATTGGGATTGACTGATAAAAAAAGATACCCACAAATGACAACATGCTCGATCCGTTGAAATTTACCCTAAAATATCTCAGAAGATACCATATTTCCACACATCATAACTTTTGTTTGTATTGTAAAGATGTCTACATCCCAACCTTTATGTAAAACTGAAGAACCTGAAAATTCATTCAGCCAAATAAAAACATATATATTCCGATATAGACCTACCCCAAAATTTTTTATTTTTCCTGCAATATGCGACAAGCTGCATTTATGGATTTTATCATCTACCTACTACTTGTGTGTAGCTTCCAAAATATGTCAAAATCAACTATGGATACATACAAAAGTTGAACATATGAGAGCAACAAAATAGCGTGAACTTCAAATTTAATTACTTCTCAATATTTTTATTGTCTGCATGTCACTAATGTTGATAACTAATCCTATTATTAATTAGTAAAATCCTATCTAGTTCAAAAAAAGACCGATCGCTATGAGCATGGGGGCATGTGCCCACGTATTTTGCTAATATCATTTTTTTCCCCTGCTCATGTGCAAAACATTTTCCATTTGGTTGAACCAGGGAGGCTAAAGGTGACCCTAAGGTTCATGAATTTCCATTGCAAATTATATGAACTATGTAGTTTTGTAAAATTAAGTTCACATAATGAGAACACTAACTATGCGCTATATAATCTTGTGACCTATGCAGTGCATAGGTTTGCACTAGTTATTCATACTAGAATCTTTGTCGGAGTTCTTTTGTTGAGCTACTAATGGTTCATGTGCACCGATTTGTTATTAGTCATGCAATCCTGCTATTGGCCCTCGATTTTGAGCCTCAAGCGGCTTATCCAGTGTACCACTCTAGCGCAGGCACATCCAATCTTTGCAAACTATGTGGGGTATCCATATAATGCGCACGAGCCAAAATCTAACCTACTGTACCCGGCGGTGGCAAGGCGCCGGGTTGGCTGCCGCCAGGTCGTGGGTTCGACCCACGATCTCGCACCTGCACTGTAGCGTGAGCTGCAGTGTGGAGAAAAAATTCCCTCGCTCTCCCCAAATCAAAGCGTATGGTAAAGACTCGCGCCATAGCTCACACGGCCAGCTGAGTCCCTACGTATGGTTTGGGGGAGGGTTCGAGAATTTTCTCGACCTGCGTGAGAAGGTCTTCTTCTTAACAAAATGCCCGGGGCCGTCATACCCCCGCAGGTCGAGTTTTTATAGTCCAGCGCATCCTGCGCTTGCTAACTCTGCCACTGCAGAGCTAATAGCTCGGTTATCCAAGAACAACTGATCACACGTTCGAGTGGAACTGTCCTAGGTCTCTTGGGAGCTAGATGAACTGTCAAACTACATCTTGGTTGATACCAATAAAATCCTATGGACATACCAAACATGAGAGGTAAGTTCAAATAGCGTCCATCTAATCTTTCACAAATTAATAATTAAAAAAAGTCCAACTATTACGTGCGTGGACCGCTTCGTGGGCAAACTCGATCGGTGCGAGCACTGAGTTCACTCTTTAATGTACTCGGATGCTAAGTGTTTTACCTTTGTGGCCGTTACTGGCGCGGCGTCGGCGATCGCCTTGGCAGGCGCGCAATGCTCGCCCCGTCCCGACGCGCGGATCACGCTGGCTTTGGCGAGCCGGGTCCTCGGCGCTGCGACCGACCGGCGGCCGGAGGCCATCTCGCTGCTCCTCCTGCCATTGGAGGTCGGGCTCTGCACGCAACAGACTGCCCTGGTAACGGACGCCATCTCTTCACCTCCTGCACTCGATCCCAAATAATTCAGCTCGCACGAAGTTGATGATGGATCACGAAGCTTATGGCGATGAACTGGTGGCGAGCCTACCTGCAGCCTTGGCGGGCGGGCGTCTTCCAACGCAGCAGGATAACTGTCGAAGTGCGTGTGGCGAGCTGAGATGGCGGGAAAGAAATAGAGGAACGGCGAGGGACTGAACGGGTGAATCCGGCGGCGCCTGATACACAGTCCACGCGGCAGAGCGGGGCACACGTGGCGGGACGCGGTTCACACACGCTCCCGTCGCAGCGGTTTGCTCACCTTATCCCGGTGTCCGTTCGCGTGTGGCTCCGAGCGCCGAGCCGCCCGGCTCCAGGAAAATGGCCAACCCACCATCCGTTGGCGTGCGCAAACGGCTCCGTCGCGCGAGCGGCTTGCAGCATGTTTCCCGTCGTTTTTCCTGGGTTTTGTTTTTAGGGACTGTGTGCCAAACTCGAGTGTTCCTGTCATTGGCAGCACTCAGGTGCTGGGTGGCCACAGGACACTCGATCCTGATAGGGAAGGAAAATTCCAGTGTTTCCAAGGGCTTCCAAACCCAAATTTCAAGGCAAAGATAAAGAACCAAAGGCTAAGAAAGGCCAAGAGCAAGAGGCCAAGATTTGAACAAAATTGTCATAACACAATTTATGTGGAGCATGCACGTTTAGCAAAACTCTCTTTTGTTTAATCTTTTATCCATGGAGATTTCGAATGTTGGATATTGTTCTATCTCTAATGAAATTGGTGTTTTGTAAATAATTCTTTTTTTCCCTATAGTTTGTTTGAAGCATGCATATATAGCTACCCGAGTTGGTGTCCAATTCTGGAAACTTCTAGTTTAGCCATTCAATCTTGGAAACTACATACCACTCCTAACGAATTTAGAATTGCTGGAAAATAAATGGGATGAGCTGAAACTCATTCGAGAGACGAGTAAATTAAAGGCTAGCAATTAGCAACATGTGAGATGAGGTAACAAGTAGTGTCAACAATAGAGTTCAAGGAGGGGGATAATATGGTGCATGACTTTTATTTTTACTCCTCTCAATTCCCCCTATATTATATAAATTTGTAAGTGTAACTCCTGTACATAAGTGAGCTATATGGAAGACATGGGAATATATATCTAGCACTTCTCTGCGGTGAAGGTGCACAAGAAAAGATGACTGAAAAATTCTGACAAGATAGTACATATTGTAATCTATCATTATACAAAATTTGAGATGCAACAAATACTTGTATAAGATACAACTAAAAGAAGAAATCAACATTTGCGTATAGTAACATACAAGTTGCACGACTGAAATGTTTAGTTGCAACTCGTAAGTATGTTGAATTGATTTTCTCTTTTCATATATTGCACATGTGTTTGTTGGATCTCATAATTTGCATGATAATATATGACATCATGCTCTATTCATCTGTATTTGTGTTTGGAGTTTTTCATGTAGTTTTTGTGGTACAAAATTCATGAAGATATTGTGCCCAGTACTAAAGACAAAAAACTTCATGCAATTGATGTGAGCCTTAAAATCCATCAAAAGGAGATACCAGAGGATGGAGAAATGATAGGCCCAAACAATCGAATGAGATGAAGAGCCACTTTTCACATATTGGACAAGGGAGACTGAAATGTACACTACATCCGATCTTTTTGTTGAAGGAACTTTTTCGGATGGAAGAATAGGGCAGTCTCCGTTTCTCTTTTAGCTCCCCATGTGTGGTGAATGGTCTTCTGGAGGAGGTCTGTTTTAGCGCACTGGTCTTTTGCTATGGATTTGGGCTTTGGCTCGGGCTGGGCACAAAAGTGCATGACCGGATTCCATGGAAGCGAATAGTGCAGGTGCAAAATGAGACCAAAACACAGAGCGCAAGCAGCCCACCACTTGACTTCATATCTAAATATCAGACTATCCGTACCACTGATCATCAAAATTCTCTCTTCTATATTCAATTTTTCTACACCCATTCATACTCTATATCTATCCTCTATATCAACTACCCAATATTTTATTCAACCATCTCCAATCTCCAACTACCATCTCCTTTCATCTCATCTCTCTTTTCTTTTTCATTTCTTTTCCTTTTAAAATAGTTTAACAACCCAATTTTTTCATTAAATAATATTTTTTTCTTTTTTTCTCTATTTCCTCTTTTTTTTTCTATTTTTCTCTCCCCCCCCGTTTTCTCTCCTTCTCGGCCTCTCCACCCCGGTCTCACGTGACCGCGGTCACCCCCTCCCTCTCCGTCCCGGCTTCCCCCGCGTGCGCCTCCACCACCCGTCGTCGGAGCCCACCTCCTCCACGCGCCCCTCCTGTCCGCCCCGGCGTCCACCCCCCGTGCCCCTCCTCCTCCACCGCGCGCGCTGTCGGATCCCGCCTCCCCTACGCACCGTCGGATCCTGCCCCCCCGCGCGCCTCCACCGCCCGGCCCCGCCCCGCAGCCTCGCCTCCACCGCGCGCCTCCACCGGCTCGCTCCTCCCTATTCGTGGGATCCGGCGCCGTCCTCCTCCTCCCTATTCGGTGGGATCCGGGCGCCGTCCTCCCTCCTCCCTCTCCGGTGGAGGAGTAGGGGCAGCGGATCCGCATCGCCTCCTCCTCGTCCTGGATCTGCGTCGGAGGCGGCAGTCTCGGGCGCCCTAGGCAAAGATATTGCGCCGGCTATCCTCTATGGCGGTGAGGAGGAGGGGATCTTGCGGTGCGGTCACATGGTGGGTAGCGTTCGTTTGCTACCTCCGCTCAATCTGGTGCATGGGAGGCCATCCGGGACGGTGCCGTTCGGCTCCCAGTAGCCGGTGCGAGAGGTTTCTACGGTAAAGCCATCCAGCGGGATGCTTTACCGGACACCGGTGCGGATAGTCTCATACTGGTATAGTGCAGGTGCGACACACACGACATTATGTTTTACTCTAGTGATATGTAAATATATGATTCTCATAACATAATTTTTTAAAGATCCTACTTATGCTAAATATGTGCTCCAATTAAAAATTTTCAATACTTGAACACCGAAAAACATTGTACCACACATCAAATTATTTTAGTATCACAATAATGAGTGAAATACACGAAATAATATGTGCAAATAGAGCATGGAAATGAAATCTAAACTTACTTGACAAAAAATGGATTACACGAAAAAACAGGTAGCTGCGGACTACGGTACAACATTCTATTTAGGTGATATTCATTCATTCATGCATACCAAACAAAAGATGTTAATGCCTCTAAATGTAACATTGTCTCGGATACTAAATTTATATCCTGTGTCGGTGACTTCCATGTGACATACTATTTCTTAATTGACCTACAAAACAATTATGCAAGTTTGTATGAGGTTTTGCACCATGATGAAGGGGTCATTTAAAAAATGAACATATCTTTATAAAGATTGCAATATTTCTCTATACACGATGTTCTTGGTGATGTTTGCATTGACGACTCTTATGACCTAATTTTACCGTCAATTCCCTGCAAGAAAATGGATAAAATGAACCAACCAACATAATGATAGGACTTTAAACTAACAAATTCCACAATTGTTGGTGAGTTCTTGTATGCATGTGTATTTTGGACCAAAACATGAGTAAATATGTAGAATATCCCACACATCATAAAGTACCCAAGAATATCGAGAGGTAATTAAATAAAATCACAATTTATCGGAGGAGACAAAGGTGAAAACATGCAAAAAGGGAACAAGACACACTAGGGGAGCAACCGACCTAAGCCCGGGCCCGAGTTACCGGGGCTAGGTTAGCCAACCTGGCTAGGCCGACCGACCCTTGGTTACCGCCTCGGCACCCATCTTTGGTGGGAAGCCTCCTGCCGCCTTTGGTTATCGCTTCATGTTTCCCTTGCTCTAGGAGAGAGAGAGAGAGAGAGAGAGAGAGAGAGAGAGAGAGAGAGAGAGAGAGAGAGAGAGAATTCCACCTAGAATGGCCTTTTCCCCTCCATACTTGTACCTCAAGTCCATTGTGAGATAAGTTGTTGTTGCGATGTTCTACTCCAACTCTTGTACCTCTACAACCGTTTTCCTCCCTTAGTGAGTGTCCGGGATATACATTGGTGCTAGTTCATCTCAAGGAAAGCAAGGTGTGCCTCTTTTGTTTATAAACTCGGTGTGCTTATTTAAGTCTATTCTATTCTTGTTGTTGTGAGTAGAATAGCGACAAATGACTTAGGCGTGGTGTCTAGGTTCTACGTTGCCTTTGTTTACGAAATATCCCATAGAAGAGAGGATCCTTTCAGGTAGTGATAGCTCCATTAGGTAGTAGCATTACCTCCACGTCCGGATATATCATAGCCTCACTGGATGTATGCGGTCATGAAAAATGTTGTGGTCCCTCATCGCATTTTAAAGGTAGACTCAAGATGTGTGTCACTAATTGAAAGAAGAAACACATCTATATCAATTCTCCATTAGTGGCGTCCGTTTCTGCATTCATGTGCGGTGGTTTAATGGCTCCGCTAGCCAACTAACGTTGCTTGTATAATTCTATTACACAAGGTCCCTTAGCCTAGTGGTTGAGGTGGCTTAGTAGCACCCCTAAGGTCCTGAGTTCGACTCCCGGGGGAGCGAATTTTTAAGCTGGGGTAAAAAAATCCCTCGCCTCTCCCCGCACCAAAGCATGTGGTCAAGGCCGCACTTAGGCACTTGAAAGGTACGGTAACCCATGGTGGTTCGGCACAGGTTCTCACAAGGTTGCAGGCCCCAATCTAGGGTGGGGGGGGGAGGGTTGAGGGTTTTCTCGACCGCGTTAGGAGGTCCTCTTCTTAGCGAAAAGCTCGGGGTTGTCTTACCCCCGCGGGTCGAGTTTTTTTAATTCTATTACAAAGTTAAACCAGGGAAGAAAATGGCAAGTAACAATAAATCTTAGGATGTAATTCCAATTACTGATTGCAGCAGCAATGAATCATGAAGATTGTTTGTAAATTGATTCTCCACACCAAGGGCATCGGTTGGCGGCGGTTTCCACATGCATGCAATTTGTTTGATGGGATATAAGCATCACAACAGCTCAGCTGGCCAACATTGCTGCTATTGTATTGTGACTCAAAGTTAAAGCAGGAAACAAATGGCTATCAACAATGAGAGAACCATGAAAGCAATAGTGGACGGTTAGGATCTGTGCAATGGAGAAAATCTGACGGGTCAAAGTTTTGAGGTGATGTGTGGCTTGCTGTGGGTTAAGAGAAATAGTCATTATGGATTGTTAGTGGGTTGCACTTTTAAAAGATAAGTAGATTATACTCTCATTGCTGTGAGTAGAATGATGGCGAGCGACTTATGTGTGGTGTCTATGTTCGATGTTGCCATCGTAACCACGTATCCCACGGAAGAGAGGGATCCTTTTTCAAGTAGTGAAAGCCCCATTTGGTAGTGGTGTAACCACCCATCCGGGTACCTCGTAGTCTCGTGATCGGAGTCGCCCGTGTAACGAGAGGTAAGCCGGTGGCCGTATATACAGCACTAGAGCCATCCACACTTTGCCTATCTAGGTGCCTTTTTCCTGGTCTGTATCCTCTCTTCCTCATCCTGGAAGTGATAGTTTCAGCGCTTGGATTAATCATACACATCGAAGAACTAAACACCGTCCTTTAGGAGAATGTAAATGACACCCTAGGAACTAGGAATACTCCTTGAGTAAATGCTACAACGGGTTATCCGTGTGCTTGCGATAGTTAGTAATAGACATTCTAGCATTCTTGCTAGTGGTGTTTATTTTAATTTAGCGAGTGTCTAAACCCGGTGTTGCTGGTAAGGAACACCAACAGTTTGCTTCTCTCTTAGTGTCTTTGTTTTGTTTTGCAAGCATCCAAGTAGTTTGATGTGACACACCCCTCGAAAGAGCAACATACAATTGACCATGTGAGAAAATAGGTTCTTGTAGATAAATATCAACGTGTGGAACAGTCTAACCTTGAGCTTTGTTAATTGCCATGTCAAAGCTCGATTGAACCAGAAATTGCTTCCTCTATTCATTGGGAGTTAAAAAAATTTGGCAAAGCACAATCGAACTATTATGTCGCTATTCTCTATGACGTATTGCACATGGTACTATTTGTAAAAATCATGATTGGGAGTTTAAAAATTTAATGCATAGTACCACCACCGGTTATAATAGAGGCTGTAATTACAAATGTCGCGGATACTACTACTATAAGCCCTTGAGAATGAACTGTACCAACAAAAGCTTTTTAGATGAAAGTTTCCCCATGCCTTTTGGTCCATCAACAAAGAATTATGCTCGGACATGAGATTTGTTTTGGTGCAACAACCAAGATGTATTGTAAGCTATGCCGAGCACTCTGCTAGTCTATATATAAGTCATTCCTACTACCTATAATTACTTTGTAAATCAAAATCCTCATGGAGTCCCATCACTTGCAAAATTACATTGTCCGGTAAAAAGATATTGTCCTATCCGTCCACGTCCACTATCCTTTCCTAATGGTGCCAATCATTTTCGATTTTGAAAACTGTCATCTCACTTTTCCATATCCTAAATATGTAATGATCGTTCTACTTCAATTGACCGACTTCACAATCATTGTTGCACTTATGAAAAAGAGATGGTCATGAGCAAGCCGTTGTGTATGTGCTTCAATTTCATGTCATTATACCAATCTGTTTTCAAAGAATTTAGTTGACTTGGAGTGTGCCTCGAGGAGACTACACAATGCTTCGCTTCGTGAACTACAATGGTGAATATTTGCCTACAAAATCCATGATCGAATGTGTTACATAGCTAACAAATAAGAAAATAGGTATCATGGTACAAACTCCAGTATTCACAATTTTAGCTTTAAATGCGCAATATAAAGAAGCATGACGGTCGAGGTTTTATCTCGGCAATCAAACTACCTAGCCCCGCACGGATCAGGAACTCGATGGTGGAACACAAGAACACACATGGAAAATCGAAAGCATAATTTATTTATTCCTCAAGTAAGTCAGTTGACGTTTCAATTCCTTCAAAGATGGCAAGAGTGGGGCATCTAGATCTATTTGTTTTCCGGTTGTTATACTTGAATAGATAGAATTCTTATTATCTGTTGAGGCAAGCTATTCATCATTAATAGGAAAGATCCCAAAGATGTTATTGCTAACATGGGAGAGGAACATGCCCTAACTCCTCCTTCTATTTTGTCCGTGGGTGAGGAAGAGGAAGAAGAACGTGCTCCAACTCCTCCTTCTATTTTGCCCGCGGGTGAGGGGGAATCGGAGAGTCCACAACTCCCTGAGCCGCCTCAGCCGGACGATAGTGAAAGGGAAAGGATATTCTGCTCACCGAGCCTTTTATACGGGGTCGAGCCCAAGGACCCGGAAGAACTCCAAGATTTGGCATAAGAAATGCGAGAAAAAGGAAGAAATCCTAGTGGAACTTTCTCGTTTTGCTTTTACTTCTCTTCTTTGTGTGATATTTCTCTTTGATTTTCTCCATCCGTAGAAAGATGATACGTGACTTCCATTGTCCGACTTTGATTGTGTCCGCATCCGTATTCGCTGATTCGTATCCGAAAACACATCTTGGGGACGACCTAAAGCACTCATGGTATCATTATGAATGTACAAGCCAAAACTGTGAAAACCTAGAAATATACATACCCAGTTAAGGTGGGATATGATTGCATCGCGGTGTCTAAGGACACGATCTAATAGATTGTTGTATCGAGTAGTTGGATCATAGTCTCTTACCTTAAAAGCCTCTATCCGAATCTCTATGGCCTTTTTCCGATATCTCTAGCCTATTTTAGTCTTCCGTAATTTGAGTAGTCGATTTGAGCAACCTCCGTTGAAAGCTTTCTTTGCCCCGCCAAAGGGCATTTGTCATCCTTGGTCTTCGTTCAGGCAAGTCTAATCACACAAGTGCAATAGAAACACCGATTCAGGAGCAAATGGAAACGCCGGCTAAAGAGGATGTGCTCCAATTAAGAGTGGAAGATCTTCCTCTTCCTCAACAAAATGATTTAGCTCAATGTCATTTAGCCAACCACCTTGAATCGCAGAGAAATTAGATGCATGGAAACTTGATTTGCTTCATCCATGATTCCCCTTATGGAGTGAACTGGAATGCTAAAGATACAAAAGTGAACAGTGAGGATCTTGTCTTACCCCAATGACAAAACTTGTTCGAGAAACCCTATATGTCGGGATTGCCTAGATCGGATATATTAACCGGGTCCGACTCTTCAAGACCAAAGATACTCGTCTTCCTCTTCATCAAGTCACGAAATTCGACCCTTAGTTAGCTGCACCAAAACTAGAGTAGGGCCAGCCAAGCAAAGCCTATGATGAATATATCTTCTAGTCTAGCTTCCGGTCGACCAAAGGACTCGTTGGTTTGGACATGTTTCTTTGTTCTTGTGTTTCTGTTTGGCTCTTCCCCTTTTTTCACTTAGTTTAGTTGAAATGGACCAATTTCACCTCGGACCATGGTGGCTGGATAACGTTCTCTCAAGAACCTACACAACTCTCTAATGCTGATGAGATTTTAGACAGGTTTAGGCCCCTCAATCGAGAGTAATACCCTACGTCTTGTATGAGTTGTATTGCCTTAGCAGATTGCTAATGTTGCAGATTGTCTAGATCATTTTTGAGGGGGCACGGTTACATGCAGAATCCTAGACAATTACAAGATTTACATAACCGGAAACTCCATCTCTAAGCTTCCGTATCAACTCGGAGTCCTACGCGGTCGGTCTTGTACTTTCCTTGGAGGGCACGGCCGTCAACGCCTCCCCTAAAAACCACAATGAACAAACCGTGAGTACATAAGGTACTCAAGCAAGGCTCCAACACTACTCAAAGGGTATAATTATGCATGTGGGTTGTAGCAAGGATATAGGCAAGGAGTTTGATATTTGCGCTAGCGGCTAAGCAATGTGGGGTTCACTAAGAATATATATCAAGGAAATAGTGACCTATCAACATTTTAGTTGGTAGGCCTTGGGAGAGCATAAATCATTCTCGCCGGTTCCTAAAGTTTTTAACAGGGATGGATCTCCAATATCCATACCTAACACCTTTCAAAACTCACGGGCACAAGGACGACCACTCTAATCGACGAGAGCTCAAGGTTTGGCATGTCAATATACCGTGACAACGGATATCCGTATAGTTTTATACACTCTGCAGAGGTTGATACACTTTACCTACAAGCTATATGTTCTTGGCTACGGAACACATAACGCTACCATCGCAACTAGGCACGCCCACAAGTCCACCACGAATGCCCGAGGATCCGACGGATATGACACCAAGGCATGTCGTCCACCATAATGTGCCAAGTACTTAGACTTCACCAAAAAGTGATCCCTTGACCTCCGTAAGCCACTACATCCGATGGAACTTCTTGCTCGAGTAACCCAAGGTTTGGTGCACGATCCTGCCCATAACATGTTCTATGGTTGTATACTAAATCGCCAATTTGGGGTAGAAGAGCCGATCGTTATATGCCAGGGCAAACACTCGTCCATCGCAAATGGACATCGCCTAAACACCAAGTACTCTACACCTGTACTAAGAGTTTCACCCACAACCGAGTAATTTGCCACCCAACTTCACCTTAACACGGTTGGTCTATTCACACACCCACCAACACATACCACCATACTCGTTTTACACATTTTCACAAAATAGATATATGGTATAGTGTGGCGATGAGCTTCATCACCTGGTCCCTAAGCACTTCTAAGCATAGCCATATTCCGTGATTAGGCATCTAATGTCGGTATAAGTGGAGTTTATGAGGTGGCAAGGTAAGGCAATCAAGGCGAGGTTTTGGTAACAACAACGGAATTACCAATAAGCAATTAGGTAGTATTTCATGCAAAGCAAACAATGGCACTCAAGAGAGCATGCAATATAGAGTAGGCTCTAAGTTGGTTCTATAGTACTTTTCATAGGATAAATATGATCAAGGGATAGTTGGAGCTGGTCCGGGAACATTAAATCCTTAGAAGTCATGCCTCACGTCGTTACTCGACTTGGCGTAGGAATTCGTCTTGAGACTTGGGCCGTCGAGCATCATCTCAAGCTTGGGGCTCCTTCAAAATCTCCGTCTCTATAGTACGTGAAGCTAATACAAAAATAAAATAAAATAAATAAGAAAACAATCAAGCTCCAATTAAAACTCGATTTAGATCAAAATGTTTACTGTATACCGGTTGGACGTGGATAGATCGGAATTTAGGAGGGCAAGGTCTCGGGTTATGGGGGTTGCGTTTGGATATGCCGAAACTCGGGAATTCAGCGGTGGAAGAATCGGTGGAAACGGAGTTCGAACGATAGAGATGGGAGATTAAGGGGGCAGGGGGGATATTATGATGGGATGAGATTACGGTGGCTGGCAAAACTTTCCTTGTGTCGGGATGATCGGGTGAGCGCAAGAATTGTGTGAAACGGAGGTCCGGATCAAAAGATATCAAGTCCGGAGGTTCATAGGGACCTATTTGTAATGGCCTAAAAGTATGGAGGGATCTTTTGCAAAATGTCGGGGACCTAAAAGATTATTTCCATAATGTTTGGGGGTCTTTCCACAAAATTCCATGCACCAAAACATAATACGTGAAGAAGGTCGGGGACTTAAGTGCAAAAGTGCAGGAGCTGGGATTTTCTAGTTCTTTTTGGAATTATTTTTATTTCAGAAATTCATCGACTGGGTCCACGTATAGCTGACCAAGTGGGTCGGGCTAAAAGGGCCAATCTAGGCCCGGTCCTTTTAGCCCGGTCCGAGCACGGCCCGGACCCGTTGGTCGCGCATTGAGGGCCATGCTTGGGCCTAGGCGCAAGCCCGTCGGGCCGGCACGGCACGACCCGTTTAGCTATTGGCCCATTTAGCCCGTTATTTAAGCCGTGCTTCACGGTCCGGCATGGTCTGTTTGGCCCGTTTATATTTAAAAATAATTAAAATCAGCGAGAACACTATTCTTTTTAATCTTGGATCGGCCGGCACGGCCCGACCCGTTTAGCCTCGTTTAAAATTAGTCGTGTCGTGCTTGGGCCTAGGCGCAGGCCGTCGTGCCGGCCCGGCACCGCCCGTTTATTAGAAGGGTCGTGCCGGCCCGTTAAGAAAATGGACCAGCCCGTTGGCCGGCTATAGGTCCACGGATCCGTCGACCGGGGTGGTGGGCTTGGTCTATGATACACCGGGGGCTGAGACGGAATATTTTGAAAGTGGAGGGGCCTAAGTGCAAAAGTGCAAAATAAAAGAGGAGTCGTCTCCTTCCATGGGTAGAGACTCCATGGTTGGCTCTCTAGATCTCGGGGTTGTGCCCGGGGAGAGGGGAGGGAGGCCGGGAGTGGGGGATTTGGTGGAGGATCCTGTTGCTCCTTCGTCCGGAGTGGAAGGAGGAGGGGAGGTGGCTAGATGTGGAGTATTTTGGAGGAACGTGGCCATGGGCTGTGAGCTCGGGAAGAGAAGGGTGAAACTCGATTTGAGGACGGCTTGGTGGTTGAGAGGAGGTGCCGCTCACGCCGCGTGCGAAGAGGAGAGCGAGGCACGTCCATTTTATAGGCACGGAGTGGTGGGGGGATCACGAAAGCAAGGAGCTTGCCTCCAATGGTGGTTCCGTGCACGAGCAGGCGCATTCACGAGCTTTCATCGGGGAGCAGGGGAGGTGCGACCGAGGGAGAGGGATGGTGGCGCATGGCGCGAGGCGGGCGGGGGGTCTAGTGGTCGGGTGAGGTTCGATCGAGCTCGTGGCACGAGCACTCGGTGGCGTTCCGTCCGGGAGCGGGAGGAAGAACACGACCGAGGGGCGGCGTCGTGCGCACCTAGGGGCCGTGCGCCCGAGGTGGCTGTGCCCCTGGTGGGATGTGCCCCCGGTGGGTTGCTCCCGGCCGGATGGGCCGCGCTCGGGTGGGCCGAGGGAGGTGGTGGGCTGCGGTCTTGCGAAGGGGGAGGGAGGCCGGCTGGGCCGAGGGAAGATGAGGAAGAAGGGAATTTTGGCCCAAAGAAGGAGAGGGAAAGGAAAAGGTTTTATTATTTTTCTAAAATATTTTGGAATTAGAATTTGGATTGGATTTGAATGGATTTTGGAGTTTAAATTTGGAGCAACACTCACAAAGAAATTAAAAGAAATTTAAAACAAGCAATCACTTCTCAAGATAAATTTTACTATTCATAAAATGTAAAATTTCCTCTCTAGTTTAATTTATTCATGAAGTTTTGTTTTCGAAAATTTATGAATCACAAAATAAAGTCCTAAAAATTATAATCTTATGAAGCAGCGGCCGTAACGCGGTCACCATTGTATAAGCCATCGAATTCGCGAGAGAATCTCGTCGGGAGGCCCTTCCTGAGCGCGCCAAATGTCGTGGTTTTCTCTCGGCAATCAAGCTACCTAGCCTCGCACATATCGGGAGCTCGACGGAGCAATACAAGAACACACAAGTAATACCCTACATCCTGTATGAGTTGCATTGCCTTAGCAGATTGCTAATGTTGCAGATTGTCTAGAGCATTTTCGAGGGTCGCTGCCCCGCCTTATATATTGGGAAGGCAGGGTTACATGTAGAATTCCGATCAGCTACAAGATTTACATAATCGCAAACTCTATCTCTAAGCTTTCTTATCAACTCGAGTCCTACTCGGTCGATATTGTACTTTCCTTAAGGATTACACCAAATAAATCGGTAGAATTGTCCACCTACGTTTCCATAACCGTATATGGAGCCTTCCGGTATCTTATATCGGTCACTTACCACTTTGTCGGCCCTCCCGACCAGTCGTACCTCTTCGATATGCCACCATGTCCCGTATGAACAATCTTTCGAGTAAGGTATACCCATAGGGTGAGTACTCGACATTGACCATTTTATGAGAATTATATATAATAATCCAAATGTTATGTAGAAATTCCTAATTAAAATGTGGTGCTCTCACAATGAAATGATATATTTACCTTCTATCATCATTTTGTATGCATGACAAGTATAGTACAAAAATATGGACATGTATCTCTATGTACAAATAATTACCGATATCGATGAGGGTAACAAAATATTATATGTATGGTAATAATAAAGAGATATGCATGTGAAAAATTCTTTAGATTAATAACTGGTTCTTTTTTTTTTGTTTCCAAATTAACTAAGTTAACAATGGAACTAGAAAAGAAAAAGAAAAAAATATGAGTCATGAGTGCACGAAGGCTAAAAAGAGCACACTATAATTATATAATATTTAATCTGGGAAAGATTTTTTCAATGTTAAACTTTTCTTTTTTTAGACAATGCTTGACTGTTAAATGACAATTCAATTGAAGAAAATAAGATGTTCTTTCATATTAGAATACTTTTGTAAGAAATTCATATGAATGTTAACTAGCAAACCTTGTAGAGGACATGATGTGCTACTTTCACGTTAGGATATTGCTTGTAATGAATACTAGACTTTGTATTGTTTTAAAAGGGGCGATTTTTTTTGTTATGTAGAAATCTTATAGGAGTATCTATTAATCATATGCAATTTGGGCTTTGCATGTACTTGCTACAACAAATTTGTGTGACAATATCTCTCAAACGTAAA